>CM032453.1:37192541-37405041 GCA_019049505.1 Pachyrhynchus sulphureomaculatus | reverse complement strand
CACAATAATACACACACTTTAAACAGTAGTGTGATTGAGTTGATAAAGATATGTGTCAAAAATGTAACCGTTGAGAATTGGAGAAACTGTATTCAACACGTCAAAAAAATTGAAAACTCATATAGATGTATGTACATAAATATAAATAGTTTAGAGCTTGTAAAAAAAAACTTATTATTGATTTGCAAGGTAGTAGCGATAGCGAATTTGAACTAGATATTAATTAATAACTAAAATTTTAACAAATATACGCGAGGACAATGTACACTGTTTTAATATACTTGTGTAATTACTATATTGTGTATTATTCAGTACATGAAACAAAATTCAACTTCTTATCACAATAAAATTTTAAATCCAACAATTATACAATTGGGCCTAGTGCGGCCCTGCACGATGCCTTGTCATTAAACAGCTATACAATAATCACTTTCGAATCTTGTTGAATTTGGAATGGGTATAGGTAGCTAAGTCACTTTCTTAGATCGTGAAAAATACTATAACTGTCGCCAACTTCCACTTTCACGATATTGTGGCCGCACACGACTAATCCGCAACAATAAACGCTTCATAACGCCTTTTTGACAACCTTTTGGCCAAATGGAACGAATTGTTTGTGCATCATACCATCCGAATCGAGGAAACGAATCAATTTTGTTTTCACTTTTGACTTCTCCAAACAACTCTTTTTTGGATATTCTTCACTTGGGTGCCTCCATTCAGAGGACTGGTTTCTGGATCATATTGAAAATATCACGGCTCATCGTCAGTTACAGTCGAATAGTTGAAGTGTTTGTCCTTTTTTGACCCTTTAATCAAGGTTTTACAATGTTCAATTCGAAGCAACTTTTGGACACCAGACAATGTGTGTATAAACTGTGAGCAAATGCTCAATCAAAATGCGATGGATTGTAACTTTGGCCATAATTCCATGTATCGCAACGAATATTTCGGCGTTTTTTTGATGAATTCACTAACAATTTCGATGTTTTCTTCGGTTATCACCAATTTTAATTTGCCAACATGTTCATAGTCATTTAAACCTCATGACCTTCTTTAACACGACGTTTTTACCACTCATGCACTCTGCTGCGGGATAGACAATCATCAGCATAAACATGTGCCATCACCTGATATGTTTCGGTAGATATTTTATCAAGTTTTACACAAAACTTAATATTTGTTCAATGTTCATTTTTCGATTGATAGCTGTCACTTTAGGCGCAACATCTTAGCACTCTCTATTAATCCGATCAACTCAATCGCGTAGCTAGGTTCAAGAGGAATGACCATTTCTTAAAGGCAAAGACACCACTAAAGGCGGAGCTGCTCTGCTCATAGAGGACAACAATCGACAATCAGGGCAGCAAAATCCTTTGATAAAAAAAGTCTAAAGCTTAAATCCTTCACAATACAATAAACTAAACACATATGTGTAACCAGAGGATTGACATTTTTAACATAAATAAGTGTAAAATAGCTGAAAACGGACGAAGTCCATATCTCAACAGTTTACCCACCGTTCTCTTATTCGTCAAATTCATCCGTCAGTCAGGCTAGGATTGACAAACAAGGGAACATAATTTACTGGTACTTATCCCAGAAGTTACGGAACATGATGGTAGATACAACGAACTGTGTTAAATACGCATACATAAATAAGTGCTTATCAACAATGAAACTCTAAAAACTTCCTCCCCTCGAGGGGGTATGGTGACTCTGTGCTTAATAAATGATTTGCACTATCATCTGTCACTGTTCTCGGTTCTCTGCATGCTCTGATGCTTCATGCAATGACTTCCTAGTTAACTGTTTCATCTGATCCACCCAACGTGAACTAAAAACTTTCACTCCTTTAAATATCGATGAACTGGGGGAGGGGGAATTTTGCACAAAAAAGAACCCTTTCGTATACTCTAAAAACTTATACCCCTTTTAAAAATCGATGACCAGAGGGCGGAGGAAATTTTGCACAAAAAGAACCCCGGCCTACAGTGGAATCCTAAACCCTTACACCCCTTTTAAAAAATATATGAGGAAATTTTGCGCAAAAAAGAACCGTTTTCTACAGTGAAATTAAAATGAAAAACTTACACCACCTTTAAAAGTTAATGACCGGGAAGAGGGGGAGATTTTTCCCAACAAGGAACTCCTGCCTACAACGGCACGTACGGGAGATTTTGTACGAAAAAGAACTCTTTCCCACAGTGGAACTCTAAAAACTAACCATCCACTTAAAAGTCGCTGACCGAGGAGTACCCACACACAAAAAAGAACTGTAATAAAAAAAAGCCCTGTTTCTAAGGGGGATTATTTTCTTCATCCATTTGAATTCAATGAATTATTCTTACCAAGTACAATTTGCACTCATTCAAGGCCAAAGTGAATCGCAACATTTATACACGCGTCGCACCTGTAACTATTCGGGGATCTCCCTATGCAGTTAAAATGTTTTGCCCAAAAAATAAAACGAACTGTTAGAATGCGGAAAAAAAAATAACCGGTCAAGTGCAAGTTGAACTTGCACAATTAGTGTTCCGTACGTTGATTGTTTTTGGTGGTATAAAATGATCAGTGACTTCACAAAACACACCCCAAATGAGTTTTCAACAAAGTTTGTTTCCAATCTTTACTGAAAACTAGTGACCTTGAAATATTGGTTTTTTCTATACCAGATAAATTATTAAAGGTAATGATAATTTTCGTTCAATCTATACCCCGTGGAGAATATTCCAGGATTTTTTCAAAATTTTTTGATCAGTACTTTTCGAGATAAGGTAGGGGACAGCGATTTTTCACGATTTTTTAAAAGTAATACGAAGAAAAGTGTGCGCAAGTATTACATTATATATATATTTTTTGCTCGTGTTTTCACAAGCTTTCATTTGACACCACACTCGATGACCTAGTAAAAAAATTTTTTTTTTCCCTTCCGATTTCACCCCTCAAAACGAATCCCTTAAGTCACGGTGATATAAAATGATCAGTGACCTCACAAAACACACCCCAAATAAGTTTTCAACAAAGTTTATTCCAATCTTTACTGAAAATTGATGACTTTGAAATTTCTGTTTTTTTAATATAACAGATAAATTATTAAAGGTAATGCACTCGTGATAATTTTCGTTCAATCTACACTCCGTGGAGAATATTCCAGAATTTTTTCAAAATTTTTTGATAAGTACTTTCCGAGATAAGGCGGGTGGACAGCGATTTTTCGCGATTTTTTAAAAAATAATACAAAGAAAAGTGAGCGCAAGTATCACATTATATATATATTTTTTACTCGTGTTTTCACAAGCTTTCATTTGACACCACACTCGATTACCTAGTAAAAAATTTTTTTTTTCATTTCCGATTTTACCCCCCAAAACTAACCCCTTAAGTCAAAATTTAATTTTCAAAACTACATGGCTCTGATGAGGCCATCAATTCCTATATTGCTACCAAATTTCAACTTTCTATGACAAGTAGTTTCGGAGAAAATCGGGTGTGACAGACGGACAGACGGACAGACAGACGGACAGACACCGAAGTGATCTTATAAGTGTTCCGTACGGAACACTAAAAAACATTAAAAAATAAAATTTTAATTACTAAATTTTGAAGAAAAGACCATTTATCGCGTTTAAATGAGAATGAACGCATGTAATCAGTTTTATATTCCTTGTAGTGTGCTAGAGAGTTCAAAAACTTATATTGGAAAATAATGGGTTAGAACATTAACAGTATTCTTTAACAATACACATAACAATAAGGGATTTTTTTTTTAAATAATATAAATTTACTAGCTTTTAATTACAACCCGTCCTAATGAAGAGTTAATGATACATAAGCAACAAGTCAAGATAGAAATATAGAAAATCAATAAGTTGTTATAGTTGGGCGCTGTTTATCAATATTCTTAGATGACAGAGACTCGGCCAATAACCCGTGAAGGCCAGAACAATGTGAAATTGATATTTTACTTATAAGGTTTACGATTATATATGTACAGTCTGTCAAATAAGAACGTGTCCGCGATAATTCATTTTTGGTAAATGCGACGCATTTTAGTAAAAGTATCAATCTATTCTGAACTTTCGCCGAAATTACGTAAAATCCAAAATGAGTCACTTGTTTGCGCGTCGGTTGGAGGCAGTCTTTCTTTGTTCCCATTCAAATGGGCTTAAAAGAACACATTCCGCGGCCGTTAAATGTATTAAAAAGTCGGTATCGTTTGTGAAGAAGTGGGTAAATCATTTTAACGAGACCAAAAATGTCACCGACTTGCCAACACGTGGTTCGGTAGGCAAAGTCACTCCGAAAGTTGAAAAACGAATCATGTCTTTGTTTTCACTGGATCCGGTAAAATTAAGAAAATCGGGTTTGAATGTATCCCATGAGACCATTCAACAACATCTTCGTGCTCATGTTGTCAAATTCCGAAGTACGTTGCTGGGCGAAAATCATGTCCCGAAGTGGCTCGCTTGGGCCCACGATAAGATACTAGAGTGGCCCTCACAATTGCCGGACGCCAACCCTATTGAAAATGTTTAGACCCTTGTAAAGAGAAACCTCAGGGGAAAGACTCTGAGGACCTTGACTCAGTTGTCTCGCGAGATTTGAAAAATTTGCAGGGTATGTAGAAAATCTCGTCGACAGCATGCCTCGAAGATGCCAGGCGATTATTGATGCAGGAGGTGATTGGACAACTAAGGTAATTGCGCCAGTGTTAGCACACCAAAGAATACATTGACAGCAAAAAATGTTCTCGCAATATATTTTTTGAAGAATACGAGTGGTCACATTCTTACCTGACAGACTGTATTTTCAGAGTTTGCTTCAGCGGCGTTAGTTCTATGATGTTATTTATAAAACAGATCTACCTGTAGATGTAAAATAATTATATAAGGTGTCTCAGAAAAAATATTTATAGTAAAATTCGATTGATAAATTAGAAAACCTGCCGCCCAGCTCGAGGTTTACTAAAAGTCATACCAGTTTCTCGAAATTTGTGTACCGATTTTTTAATCGATTAAACAGTCCGGACTTTATTTTCTCTGAGTAAATGATATTGAACAGCACGATGAGGGCAAAATTATTATGTTTGCAAAATTGTCGCATACAAAAAGCACGCTTCGCTCCGGTGAAACGTTCCAAAGCAGCTACATACTCAAGGACTAGTATTACACTTTGTGCCTCCAACTACACTCTTCGCCTGTTGCGTTCGCGCAATGAGTCAAACACTTATTTATGAGACACCCTGTAAACATGAAAACACCAAACAAGTAAGGTATAGATTGTTTAAGTTAAAGTTATGTTACCTAATCATGAAAATAACGTGATATAAAAAAACGTGTTCAGTTGTGTTCGCAAATTGCTACAGGTAACGAAATTTGGGTGTTATTGGGCTCCCAACAAGAAACAGGAGACGACGCGATGGGTTTATAGCAGTTTCCCACCTTCAAAGAAGGTGCAAACTCAGTCGTCCTCTGGAAAGTTGATGGCGATCGTGTTTTTGGGACTGTAAAGGAATTTTGCTCAAATATATGGAAAAGTGTTCCACAATTAATGGAGAATTTTACGGGAAGATAATCCAAAAGCTGAAGTAAGCTTACACAGGGTTCGCACAGTTTAAGTCTTTACCGGGAGCTGTAAAATCACCGAGATAGAACATCCAATCTATAGCCCTGATTTCGCGCCCTACGACTTCTTTTTGTTCAAATATCAGAATTTTTTTTTTAAATGGCGAGTTGAAAGCCCCTGGTAGCGTAGTTTTTGAGGCGAAACCAGAAGGATTTTTTTTTGGATCTCATAAAACAATATTGAAAAATAGTTTTTTTAGGCTCCGCAAGTTTTCCTTTATAGCTAGGTAGATATCTTAAAAAATACCCTCGTAAGTTAGTGTTTTATTTTGAAATATTACTCCACTTAAAGTTGGCATATTTTAGTAAAACAATTAGCAAGACTTATTTCAGTTACTTCAAGAGTTACTTAAGCCACTTGAAGTTAACCATTTTGAGAACGTCATTAGTAACCGATTCTTTTACTGTTATTAATTGGTTACTATTACTATAGTTTATTGTGTTTCTGATACTGTAGTAAAACTATTCGTATAATGGGCCATAGTCAGACCAGTCGCCATAGGCCATATTGTTTTTATTAATAAATAAAATTATAATAACAGAAAAAAACTCCAGTTGTATATTTCTGATAACTACTAAAGCAATTTTTTTAAAACTTGCGCCATTATTTATAATAATACGTCAAGAAAACTAGTTTAAAGACACTTTCTCGCGAACGAACAATATTTACCCGCTACAAATATCATTTACCATTTAAATTCGAGCGGGCTTGATGATGTTTTGCCATTCCACAATGAGTCTTAAGCGTCCTTATTGATAAATATCACCTCTTCGATCAAGAATATTTTCGCTGTCCCTCTCTAATATCACAGGTTTTAGTGTTCAGAATGATTTACAATTTATTTTATTTTTTAACAGTTTTTCTTGTTATAATGTTTTCTACTTACTTTTTTTTTAAAAAATGGTTTTTTATGCTTTTTTTCTACGTTCTTCTTTATTTTTGTTTCAACGACCTGCTGGAAAATACCAAAAAAATCAATCTATAGCTTTGTTGAGGCGGCCATAGCGTAGTCGGTAAGGCGTCTATCTTCTATGGCTAAGACACACGAGTTCGGATCTCAGCTCGGAAAATAATGAATTTAAAAAAAAAAAACTATAAAATGTATCATGCCTAGTAAAGCCCTCTCACTTTGACCGTTTGGAACTGGCATTAAACTGTAGGCCCCTGTTGTCTATGGAGCACTTAAAAAGGCACCAACCCCAGGCAAAGGCTAGAGGGCGCCTACGTCCGTATCGGATATGGTACTTCAAAAAGAAGAAGACGTTCGTTTTTTCATTTACCTTGAATGCTGGTGTACCAGTTAGTCATGCAAAGAGCTGCAAACAACAGGCAACAAGTAGCCAACAACTTAACAAACAACGGGAAGTAATTCTGTCTTGTAGTGACAGTAACCAAGTAGAGTTTAACGCTACAAAAATCAGGCCGCAGTTTTTTCTGAAGAAGTTAACGTTACAGAATCTCACAAAGTTATGTCAGTCCTTATGAAGCCGTTACTTCCACTCCTGCTTCGTGAGATGATTCCATTAGAACACAAGTCTCGTTACCTGTAACGATTCGTGGAAAATAACTCACTCACCGTCCGGTTAGAAGGCTTAATGTTCTTAACAAATTTCTGTTCTCGTCAGATGGTGTTATGATGAAGGGACTTTGGGGATCTATCGTACAGGAACTTTTTACAGCCCTAAATTTCATGTACAATTTTGAAAATTACAGTTTCCGTTATTTTAGTTTCTTTAACAAACACCGGGATTTTCTGTCATTCATCTGATAGCAGCAAATCGTCGACAAACCTAATGGTTTTCTCAGTTCTCACCTCAACCGGTTCTGATCTGGAACGATCAGGCTTATTGAGGGCATGCTGCTGTTTGATCGACCAATGAAGATCACAGTGCTTGCTGAAGAAGCTGGAACGTTCGAAACTATAATTTTCAAGATTATGCATAAAGATGAAGGGATGAAAAAAGTTACTGTACGATAGAACTCCGAACTCCTTACACCAAAGTAAAAACCAGAGAGCAAAGAATTTTCTCATGAACATTTACCTGCTTTAGGAAACTATGTTACTTGGGTGATCTATTGGGATCTTCCCACGAAGAAGGAGTCGATATAATCGGTTTGTAAGGGCTCTCCACCTTCAACGAAGGCGAAAACTCATTCGTCTTCCGAAAAATTGATGGCGACCGGTTTTTAGGACTGCAAAAGAATTTTGCTGATTGAATGTATAGAAAAAGGGTCTACAATAGAGAAGGGCAGTTCCAAACGTGAAGCATGCCACTGAAAAAAAACGTCCAAATTGATGGATAACTAAACCTTTACAGGTACACGACGACTGCAGAGCCCGCAAGGCTAGCACAGTTCGAGCCATTATCGTAAGCTATGGGTTCACCAACTTACAACATCCACCCTACAGCCCTGATTGGGTGCCCTGCGATTTATTTATTTTTTTCAAACACCTGAAGAAAGTCCTCAGGGACCGAAAATTTTCTCCAGATGATGGGTTCACGTGCAAACGAAAGATTTTTTCGATGGAATGAAACAAACAGCTTATCTTCATAGATGGATAGGTCTTAAAAAAACACTCCCCCCAGTATATTAGTGGTCGTTAATAATATAAATACTTTCAGATAATTTAAATAATGTTAATTAATAACCTTTTTTATAACCTTCGATATTATTAGAAGCATTGAGACCGGTTGATAGTTATTTGGCATGGTCGTCTTGCCTTTTTAAATTATCGCATGACTCCAGTACATTTCCAGCAAGAAAAAACAATTCTTTTTCGTAAGATACATTGAAAACCCTATAAAAATAAATAACCGGCCAAGTGCAAGTCAGACTTGCACAATTAGTACACTGATGGCTTTTAAAATAGAAAATTTTATTACAGAAGTATAAAATGATCAATGACTTCACAAAACATACCCCAAATGAGTTTTCAACAAGGTTTTTTTCCGATCTTTTACTGAAAGACCTTGAAATGTTTGTTGTTTTTATATACCAGATAACTTATTAAAGGTAATGCATTCGTGAAATGACGATAGAACACGCAAAAAAGATTAAAAACAGGAAAGCAGCCGGGCTAGATAACATACCAAATGAGCTACTGGAGGGCAACAATTAATGGCAGAACTTACAAAGCTATTCAATAAAATATTATCAACCAAAGAAGTCCCTAATGAATGGAGAAAAAGCATAACCATTCCTATATTCAAGAAAGGAGACAAGAAATTACCAGAAAACTATAGAGGTATAACTCTGTTAAGCTCAACCATGAAGCTCTTTACAAAGATCATAGAAGCAATAATAAGTGAACATGTAAACATATCGGAAGAACAACAAGGCTTCAGAAAAAATAGGTCAACCGTAGATGCCATCTTCATAGTCAGACAAGTAGTAGAGAAGGCCATAAAATACGGAAAACCCGCATTTATGTGCTTTATAGACCTCACTAAAGCATTTAACAGAGTAAGACTAAAACACGTAGTTGATATCCTAAAAGGGGGCACTCACATCTTAGTTAATCAAAGACTGACAGAGGAAATACAAACGCCAACCGGAATCCGACAGGGGGAGTCTTTGAGCCCGCAACTGTTCAACTTAATAATGGACGAGATAATAACCCATATCAGAGACATGGAGGAAGGATATTCACTTACAACGAGTAAAATCTACATTGTCTGTTATGCAGACGACGCTGTGATCGTGGCAGAGAACGAAGACGACTTACAGCGGCTTCTGCACTAATTCTACACAAAAGCTGAAGCCCTCAACAAGCAAGTATTCACCACAAAAACCAAAACCCTCGTTATATCTAAAGAGCCAATAAGATGAAACTTGCTCTGGAAAACAAAACAATAGAACAAATCATGTCATTTAACTACCTAGGCATACAAATCACCTCATGCCAAAATAGAACAAATGAAGTGAAGGACCAAGCAAACAAAGCCAGCCGAATATCAGACGCACTTTGTTACATCATCTGGAACAATGCGTTTATGAATAAAAAGGCCAAAGTAAGGATATTCAAAACATGTGTCAGACCCACACTTACATACGCTATGGAAACAAGAGCAGACAATAAAAGAATAAAAAGCATTCTTCGAACATCAGAGATGAAACATTTCAGGATACACACTAAGACATACGAAAAGAAACATAGACATAAGACATGAATGCGAAGTGGAAGACATAATCAGATGGGAACATAAACGTAGAAGAGCTTGGAAGGATCACGTGGAGAGAATGACTGAGGAGAGACTAGCGAGAATCGCGCGAGATGGTAAACAACGGACACGACGACCCCTGGGAAGACCTCCAAAGAGATGGCTCGAATCATGGACATCAACATCTCAAGAAAACTGATGAGTTGGAAACTACAGGCCTGAGGCCTACAGTACGTGGGAGAAGAGCATTCGTGATAATTTCAGTTCAATCTACACCCTATGAAGAATATTCCAGAATTTTTTCAAAATTTTTGATCAATACTTTTCGAGATACAAGCTTTCATTTAATACCCCACTCGATGACCTGATAAAAAAAAATTCACTTCCAATTTCACCCCCCAAAGTCAAAATTTAACTTTCAAAATTACATAGCTCTGATGAGGCTATCAGTTCCTATATGAGTGCCAAATTTCAACTTTCTATGTCGAATAATTTCGGACAAAATCGGGACAGATAGACGGACAGACAGATACCGAAGTCATCTTATAAGTATTTCATACGGAACATTTATAAGCAGGCAGTCCTCTGCCACATTTTTAAAGGACGATGTTAGAATTAGTTGTACGTACGCGCTGTTTTTAAAAGTACGTTTTAAATATAATTTTTTCGACTTTAGCACCATTCTCGACTTCAGTTCTTGTAGTGACTGAAACAACTAGTAGAAAGCTTTGATTGTATCTTCCTTTCAAAACAAACGCGAGTAGTTAACGCAGTTCAAGGTCATATTTTCAATATCCAATCAAGCATTCGCTTAATAAATCAGTGTTATTTTTTTAAATTAGCCATTTAAAATTACTTTTTCTATTCATTGGTTCCGTTGATAATGTTAAGGTTGTCAGAGGTACTAAAATAAATGCTGACCAGTTTCATTTGACATCGTGACCTAATAAATCTTCCATAAAATAAGATACAGCGATTTTAAATTAACAATAACAAATGTTTAGACGGCACTGTCATATCTATTTAATATTAAAAAAAAAGAAAGAAAATATGTTAAAAATTTTAATTTTTGTAACGCACTGATCCGTTCATTATTCTGTGTTTAGCAACAATACAAAGTAATACATTTTCACCAAGCACGCAAAACTTCAACATCCGAAGACTTAGACCTGGCTAAGTCCAGTTGCAATTATATCACATTTTATTTACTTGTCTAGTTCAATTTGCGACGGTACTAAAAATTTTAGTGTACGGTTCTTTTTATTTATATGGGTAGCGGCCCGTGGCTTCGTGGCATAATAGTATCTTGTGGTGCAGAAGGTCTCGGGTTCAATCCTGGCACGTCGGTATACTTTATTTAAGTACATATACATATACATATATATATATATATATATATATATATATATATATATATATATATATATATATATATATATATACAGTGGCGTGCAAAAGTTTCCGGCCAGTGACATTTCGTACTCTAATTTATTAAAAAAAAAAGACTAATGATTTTTAATCATTATGAGATGTGAGTATGATATAGGAAACAAAATAATATAGTAAAAGAATATTATTTATGTTTGTGAATATATTTATTATTATTATTCTTACATTTATATGTGCAAAATTTTCTGGCCACTTTGTACTATGAGAAAAATTATTAGTCCATATGCTCTATAATAGACATAAATTATATTTTTATGTTAATATTTTGTAGCTATACCCTTTGCAGCGATAACAGCCGCACAACGATGTGGCATTGACTCAATTAATCGATTAATACAAGCAGGTGAAATTTTATCTCATTCTTCCTTCAATGATTTGAATAATGCGGCTTTATTTGAATATGTATGCTTTCGAACTTGACGATCTAGCGTTTCTCATAAGTGTTCTATTGGGTTCAAGTCCGGTGATTGAGACGGCCAGCTTAAAACTCTCACATTTGAAGCAGAAAACCACTGTTTTAGCAACTTGGATGTATGTTTGGGGTCATTCTCCTGCTGAAATATCCAATTCTGCGGCAATGTTTCTTCAGCAAATGATAACAGATTGTTTTCTTAGATGTCCTTGTAAATATCAGCGTTCATATTTCCGTTGATCTCGATCAATGGACCGACTCCTTGTGCAGAGAAAATTCCCCAAACCATCACATTTCTTCCATCGTGTTTTACAGTAGAAATTTGGTACCGAATATCATTTCTCGTACCAATAGGACGTGGTACATGTTGTTTACCATCGCTTCCAAAAAGATTAAATTTAGATTCGTCTGAGAAAGCTACTTTTTTCCAATCTTTGCTTGTTCAATTTAGGTGATCTTTGGCAAATTGTAATCGGGCCTTCTTATTCTTTTTACTGATTAATGGTTTTTTAATACCTATACAGCCAAAAAGTCCCACATCATGTAGTCTTCGTGTCACAGTACTACGACTAACATTAGCTAGGTTTTCATCCTTTAGCTCGCATGCAATTCCGGCAGCAGTTTTCTTGACATCCGCAGTTGATTTGCGTTTAATGATACGATCTACTTTTTTTTCTTGGTCGTGCACTACGCGGACGATTTTTTAAACCATATCCACAACGGTATTTTACAATAATATCGTTCACGGTTGATTTACCTATCGATAATAACGAAGCGATCTCACGAGAAGACTTTCCTTCTTCTGAAAATTTTATTACTCTCTCACGAATTTGGATTTGCATATGCCGAGTCATGTTTATGCTCCCACGACCTTTTATGAACTAAATGTGAACATTCAACGCGCTATTATCCGTAAATACGTCTTTGAACGTCCTACTACATCAATGTATGTTATGTGGCCGGAAACTTTTGCACATATAAATATAAGAATAATAATAATAAATATATTCACAAACATAAATAATATTTTTTTACTATATTATTTTGTTTCCCATATCTCATACTCACATCTCATAATGATTAAATATATATATATATATATATATATATATATATATATATATATATATATATATATATATATATATATAAATATAAATATATATATATATATGTATATATAGCCTGGCCACATACATAGGTAGTAGTTGTTTGCAGAAATGCAATAACGTCCGTGGCAGCACTACCGCGTTGTCTAAAAGGTACCGTAAAATACAAAAATGTATGTTTCGGCACTTGAACAACGTTAACTGGTATTATGACATCCCCGCTGATATCTTCAAGATATGAAAAAGGGGTAAAATCCCTAGTCAGGCGGGGGAGGTGAACGATAAATAAAACTGACCGCTACAGAAAAGTAATAGTGATACACTGTCTGCCCAAAAAGTTCCCGGACTGACTTTTCCCCCGGCATTTAAGCAGCGCCAACTCATAAACAACAGTAGAAGCTTGAACTCACATCTGTAAATAACACATTTGCATTCAACCAGCCAGTTGTGATCTATCAATGCCGAGTAGTAGACGTGCGAACTATATGTGTCTTAGACTTTGTGTCACAGAAGTGTGATGGAACAGCGAGGAATGACCAAATTTCATTTGAAACTGGGTAAACCAGGTACAGAGACATTTGAATCTCTGAAAAAAGCTTACGGTGATAATTGTTTATGACGTTCACAAGTGTTTGAGTGATTTAAAAGCTTTAAGGAAGCACGGGAGTCGCTCGAGGATGATGCAAGGTCAGGGCGTCTTAGTACAAGTTTGGCCGACGCAAACGTTGTAAAAATTCGTCATCTTCTGCAAACCGACCGTCATCTTTCATGTAGATTGATGGCAGAAAACTGTAACATCTCTAAATCAAGTGTTCAAGACATTGTCCAGAATGCTTTGAACAAGAGGAAAGTTGGAAAGGTCGTGCGAAGTTTGTTCCCCACAGCCTGACACCAGAACAAAAACTGCAACAGCTGGAAGCCAGCCGAAACTTCATTGAAATGAAAAATGCAGACGATTCTTTTCTGCAGAAAATAATCACGGGCAATGAGATGTGATGTTACCAATATAAGCTTACCACAAAACGGCAAAGTGCTCAGTGTGGTAATTCGCCGAGATCGAAGAAGTGCGACTGGCAAAGTCAAGAACAAAGACAATGCTCGTCGCATTTTTTGACGCTCAAAGAATTTATTCCCGAGGGCACTAAGGCAAACGCCAGGTACTACGTGGGTGTCATTGAGCGTTGCGAGAGGATTCAGCAGGTTCGACTGGAACGATGGAACGCAAAGGATTTTTTCTTGCTTCATGACAAAGCGCCCGTTCACACGGCTGAGATTATGGTGCAGTTTTTGGCACGAAAACAAGTGTCCGTACTCCACCACCTTCCTTATCGCCTGATTTAGCCCCTAGTGAGAGACTCTGAACATTTCATATGAATGAGTTTTTCACACTGTCCATTCTGATTTGGCTATTAGAAAATTATCAGGTAAATGGGTCCCTAAATATCTGAACGCTGACCAAAACCGACTGAGACTCCATCCAAATTAATTTGGTATTAAACCATCTAACTTTTTGGATCTAATGGTAACTATAAATGAAATGTAGGTTCATCATGATGATCTAGTGACAAAAGAACAGCAGAAGGAGTGGAAACATGATAGTTTATCTCGTCTCAAGGGATACTTTTTATACAGTACTTAGACTACGGCAAAACAGTGACTGGAGAATATTATTCTTCTTTATTAACTAAGCAAAAAAATCTGCAAAAACGCCGAAGAAAAGTACCCAACGAGGTAGTGTTTTTGCCAGACAATGCGCCTGCTAACCAATCGCCATTATTTTTGCAAAAGCTAAACGAATTAAGCTTTGAACTAATTGATCGTCCCCCATATTCCCTCCATTTAGCTCCCTCAGACCCTATTCCAGGTATTTAAAATTATTAACCTATTCAATAATACTTTCTTGGTTCTCCAGCTTGCATCTTACTACTTAATAGAAGCGTGAAAGACCGGAATCGGAGATGAGGAGCGCGTCATCGGCGTGGCAGATTATGTGGAAGTGTGTGTTGCCCATTTTGTATTTTCTAGTTTTTGAAAGATTCTCTACTGTTCTGTCCATGACGAAGTTGAAGATAATGAGACTAAGTGAATCGCCTTATCTTTTCTCTACTTTCTTCTGCATATTTTTAGCCGACTTCAGAAGAAGGAGGTTCTCAATTCAATACGTAGGTATATATTATTGTTTTAAATATCGAGTCGTTTCGGTTAATAATGTCAATTTTGCTAAGGGATGGCGTTACTAACGCAGTTGTTGGTATAGAGTAATGACATCTATGGCGTTTTGGAAGGTAAACATACGCCATCAAAAGCCAGTTCGTTATTAATTGTCATTGTGCGAAAAACATAGTTCTTCATAGCTTTGAATATGTCGTGTTTCGTACCAGAAAAAGACGTCTTGCGGAGATGTTTAATAACCTTCTTTGATTTGAAGAACGGCTGCTGAAAGTTATCGATTGTTGGTTGAAGCTTATGATGAACATACTCCAACCTGAAAAACTTGGGTAGACCCAAGCCAGCCTTCAACATCACAACCAGTGTGCAATATACAGGGAATACAAGCTTTTCTGTGTATTTGGTGGGATAGTAGAGGAGCTGTGTATTACGAACTGCTAAAACCTGGTGAAACAATTTCTGGCGATAGATACCGACAACAATTGATAAAGTTGAACCGAGCACTGAAGGAAAAACAACCAGAATACGCCCAAAGACACGATAAAGTCATTTTTCAACATGATAGTGCTCGGCCCCATGTTGCAAAATGTGTTAAAAACTATTTGGAAAACCTCAACTGGGACGTTCTACCCCACCCTCCGTATTTACCGGACTTAGCCCCTTCATACTACCCCATATTTCGATCGATGCAGCACGGACTTTCAGAACAACACTTACATTCTTACGAAGAAGTGAAAATTTGGCTTGATGAATGGTTAGCCTCAAAAGATGAAAAGTTCTTCTGGTGCGGAATTCATTCTTTGACAGAAAGATGGGAAAAAGTCATAGCTGACGATGGTCAATACTTTGATTATTAAGGTAATTAATTTTGTGATGGAAATAAAAGCTTAAATGTTGCGAATAAATCGACATTATTAACCGAAATACCTATTATATACGAGTATATGGTATTATTCCATATACGCTTCCGAACCCACATACTAAATTTAGCGAATGTATATCGAACCACTATATATATATATATATATATATATATATATATATATATATATATATATATATATATATATATATATTTGTAAGATTAATATTAAACTTGGAAAAAAACAAATTAGTCTGAAATTACAGGTAAATAAAAATAAACCAGCGCGATTTTGCCAACTCAAATTTAGCTTAATTTTGTGTGTTTACATATTATATCTTGTGTAATAAGTATTAATTATATACTGCCTGCATTTCTTGCGTTTCTCGTCTAAAGTGATAACAGCGGATATTTATTTTGATGATTATATTTTTAAGTGATTCAACGCTGAGGTACTACTTCCGCGTACGTTTTACCACTGAGACGATATTAAGATTTATCGGTAATGTGTGCTGTGCACATAAAAAAACCGGTCAAGTGCAAGTTGAACTTGCACAATTAGTGTTCCGTACGTTGATTGCTTTTAAAATAAAAAAATGTTGTTACGGTGGTATAAAATGATCAGTGACTTCACAAAACACACCCCAAATGAGTTTTCAACAAAGTTTGTTTCCAGTCTTTACTGAAATCTGATGACCTTGAATTTTTTTTTTTTTTTAAATACCAGATACTACTTTTACTAAAGATAATGCACTCGTGATAATTTTCGTTCAATCTACACCCCGTGGAGAATATTCCAGAATTTTTCCAAAATTTTTTGATAAGTATTTTTCAAGATAAGGCAGCGATTTTTCGCGATTTTTTCAAAATAATACAAAGAAAAGTGCGCGCAAGTATTACATTATATATATATATATATATATATATATATATATATATATATATATATATATATATATATATATTTTTTACTTGTGTTTTCACAAGCTTTCATTTGACACCACACTCGATGACCTAGTAAAAATAATTTTTTTTTCACTTCCGATTTCACCCAAAAATTAACCCCTTAAGTCAAAATTTAATTCTCAAAACTACATGGCTCTGATTTCTATATTATTACCAAATTTCAACTTTCTATGTAAAATAGTTTCGAAGAAAATCGGGTGTGACAGACAGACAGACAGACACCGAAGTGATCTTATAAGTGTTCCGTACGGAACACTAGAAAGATGTTTGAAATAGACATTGTTAACAAATATTATTTTAAATTTATATATTGTGTTACGCCTATGCTCAGGTGCTCAAGTAATCTCGATAAAAAAAAGTTGTATTATGAAACAAGTCCAAAAATAATTAGCTGTAAAGTAATAAAAGAGTGTGAAATGTATGTAGTTGTACTTGGCTGTAGTAATTTTGCTCCCAGAAATTATATGTTTTCGGAATTTTGTTAAAAATCTCTCTTTGCAAAGGTTATTTAAATCCATGATGAACTGTGTAATCCTCCAAAAGCGTAAAAACATCACATACAGTCTGTCAAGTAAGAATGTGACCCCTCGTATTAAAAAAAATGTGTTTCGAGAATATTTTTTGCCATCAATGTATTCTTTGGTGTTCTAACAACGACACAATTACCTTAGTAAGTTGACCAATCGCCTCCTGCGTCAACAATCGCCTGTCATCTTCAATACTATCAACGAGATTGCATACTCTGCAAATTCTTCGAATCTCGCGAGACAGTCAAAGTTAAAGTCCTGAGTCTTTCCTCTGAGCTTTCCCTTTACAAGGAACCAAACGTTCTCAATAGAGTTGGCGTCCAGCGATTGTGAGGGTCACTCTAGTATTTAATCGTGGGCCCAAGCGAACCGCTTCGCGACGTGAATTTCGCCAACCAAAGGTTTCTTCAACGTACTTCGGAATTTAACATCAGGAGCACGAAGATGTCGAATGGTCTCATGGGACACATTCAAACCCGATTTTCTTAATTTTGCCGCTTCTTGACGCAGCGTCAATTTCTGATCCCGTAAAAAACACAAAGACACGATTCATTTTTCGACTTTCGGGGTGACTTTGCCTACCGAGTCACTTTTAGCAAGTCGCCGACATTTTTCGTCTCGTTAAAATGATTTATCCACTTTTTCACGAATGACACCGACTTTTTCATATATTTTGTATGTCATTTTAGGCACCTTTGGATGGAAACAAGGAAATACTGCCTCGAACCGATACGCAAACAAGTGACTCATTTTCGATTTTACGTGATTTCGACGAAAGTTCGGAATCGATTGATAGTGTTAGTGAAATGTGTCGTAGACCAAGGTTCCCTCTACCGATTTTTTGTTGAAACGCTAGAATCGCCTCTACCAAAAATGAATTATAGCGGTCACGTTCTTACTTGACAGACTGTATATTTATTTAATTAAAATTGGGCCACTTTTACGTAAAATTTTATTTACTTATTTTATTTCATATTTACATACATATTTATAGAATTTATATACTAGGTTTTTTCTAAATTGGGGCATTTACGAGCAAATAGGTCACTTTGTCAAATAGTATTACTTAAAATTTTAACTTCGGGCCTATGTAGCAGTATTCACCGTTATCCTACTTGCTGGCGTTCTTATATTTCTTCGATTACCGTGGTGTTGTGCATAAAAAGTTCCTTCTAAATAGCCGCAACAATAAGAAGTATTATTTAAGCCTTATGCGTCGCTTACTTGAATCAATTCGTACAAAAACGCCTGAATTGTTGCAGAACAATTCGTGGATTATACATCCCAATAATCCACCATCGCACAATGCCATAATTCGTAACAACGAAACGAGACTGATCCACCAGATATGACACCCTGTCACTTTTACCTATTCCCCAAACTGAAATTACTATTCCGTGGATACCATTTTTAATCTACAGAAGCTACAAAAGGGCGTACGCTGGCTTCTCTGAAAGCAATACCAGAAATCGAGTATAACAAATTTTTTGAAGATTCGAAAAAACGTTGGCATTAAGTGTGATGCAGTGGACGGAGATTACCTTGAAGGGGATTAAATAGATTTGGATTAATAAACTAACAGTTTGTGTTTTATTTACAGAGTCCGCTTAAGTTTTGAAAATACGGGGATTGTATTGGTGTTTACTGGCAAGCAC
Source organism: Pachyrhynchus sulphureomaculatus (assembly GCA_019049505.1). NCBI lineage: Eukaryota > Metazoa > Arthropoda > Insecta > Coleoptera > Curculionidae > Pachyrhynchus > Pachyrhynchus sulphureomaculatus. Next base: position 37,386,101 of record CM032453.1, on the reverse strand, counting down.
TACTGCAACAGGACATAGAAAGCCTGCAAATACTGCAGAATTCCTGCATGAGTTTTGATTATTATTCTCGTAAGTTTGACTACATTTCTATTTTTCTGTACTTCATATTACATTGAATTTTTAACAATACTTTTCGTGTAACTATCACTAAGCGAGCCGCCCGAAAACAGGAGCCTCCTCGTCGCCAAATCGCTGGCTTTAAGCCAACTGGAAGTATATTTTACTACAGTTTTATTAATGGAATAAAAATGTAATCAATCTTTTTCCCGTTTTTACGATTTTCATGACCGATTTTCCTTTATTTTCCCAATTGAATGTAAAGTTTTCACAAGGAAATGTCAGAAACGCCCGCCTATGAGAAAATATTCAGGTTCTCCGACAGGTGTGTTTAAAATTAGACCAGCGGGCGGAGATGACATAATGATGACGCGTTCAGTTAAAATTAAATTTTTACACGCAACCGACGGTGACGACATTGATATAAAGTAATTTTTTTTTATGAAAATTATGTCATTTGCAACCAACTTTTATTTAATTATTCCTCCAGGAAACTCATTTGAATTGCAAACTGAATATTTCACGAATTAGTTTTATTTTGTCGAACGTATTTGTGAGGTCATAGGTGATGCCTGTGAAGTATCATATAATGAATAGTTAGACAGTGATAAATTTGCCGAAAAAATCCGAGTTATTTTTAAACTTGACGCTAAAAAAAGTGTAACTCATCGTGAATTATTACTTTTAAATGCATTTTACCGACTAATACATTAACAGAGATCAAAAAATTTAACATGGTTTTCTAATTTTTATATAAATATATATATTTATATATATCATAATTTGTTTCAATATTTTTTTACTTTATTATTCATTATAGATTTTATGCTTTTTTCGCTTCCTCAGTGCTTTACGCATAATTAGTCCGGCTAATTAGTTCATGCTCTTAATACATGATAGATAGTTGCTAACTATCCCAATACATTCGATGGTCTTATTCAGAACATGCTCTATTTATTTGAAACTGATAGTAATAAAAATGCCAGTGGGCTGACTGGCGGTCCTATAACAGAGGCGTGCTATCTATTCCCAGGTATTTTTCAGGTAACAATGCTCTTTTGTTTTATTGCCGATCAAATCATTTTATTTACATACCTTCCTGTTACCCCAACTATAAATACACAACACGTAGGCCGAAAAGTTTTTGGTCTGATACATAAATGTCGCCATTTTCAAAAAATCCATATGATTTTTAGGAAGTACCAATCTTCAAACGATACGTGTCAAAATTTCATGGCATTTCGACGATTAGTTTACAAGTTACAGTGATTTTAGTGACGCTACTTTGGATATTTTCAAAACAATGAAAAAAATCGAATTTCGTGTGTTGATTAAACACTGTTTCTTGATGGGAAAAAATACCGTTCAAGCAAAGCAATGGCTTGATAAGTGTTACGGGGACTCTGCCCCTGGAAAATCACTCATCATTTACTGGTGTGCCGAATTTAAACGCGGTCGTACAGACACAAATGATGCTGAATGCTCTGGACGCCCAAATGAGGTGGTTACACCGGAAAATATCACAAAAAAATCCACAAAATTGTTTTGAATGACCGTAAAGTGAAATTGCGTGAGATAGCTGACACCCTAGAGATATCAAAAGAACGTGTTGATCATATTTTGCATGAATATGTGGGCATGAGAAAGCTCTGTTCGGAATGGGTACCGCGTTTGCTCACAGTGCACCAAAAACAACAACGTGTTGATGATTCTGAGCACTGTTTGGACCTGTTTAAGCGCCATAAAAAGGATTTTTTCATGCGATATGTGACAATGGATGAAACATGGATCCACCACTACACACAGGAATTTTATCGGCAGTCAGCTGAGTGGACAGCAGCCGGTGAAAGCCGGCCAAAGCGACTAGACACAACAGTCGGCTGGGAAGGTTTTGGCCTCTGTATTTTGGGATGCGCACGGAATAATTTTCATTGACTATGTGAAGAAGGGAAAAATCATCAATGCGAATATTATATAACGCGTTTCAAGGCAGAAATCGCAAAGAAACGGCCCCAAATGAACAAGAAAAAAGTGCGCTTTCTTCAAGACAATGCACCTTGTCATAAGTCAATGGTTATGATGGCAAAATTGCATGAATTGAAGTTCGAATTACTTTCTTATCCACCGTATTCTCCAGCTTTGGCCCCCAGCGACTATTATCTATTCGCAGACCTCAAAAAAATGCTCGCGAGAAAGAGATTTGGCTCCGCTCGCAGAAACTGAGACCTATTTTGAAGGCAAAGACAAATCCTTCTACAAGAAAGGTACATAAATGTTAGAAAAGCGTTGGACTGATTGCATCGTTCTTGAGGAGACCATGTTGATAAATAAAGTCGAATTTCGCAAAAAAAAAATGTGTTTTAAGTAGCTAGACCAAAAACTTTTCGGCCTACGTGTTATTTATATACAATATTACATGCCCAAGTCTCAAGCTAGTTAGTGACAAGTCAGTTAGGTTGCTAACAAAATGTCTTCTCCAGCGAAATGCCAAAAGTTCGATCAGCTAACCCATAATGAAAAACGTAGAGTTAAAAATGTATTTGACTAGGTTAAAAACGATCAAAATTGTGATTTAAGTATGGACGATTGTGTAAGCCACAGTTTACAGCGAGTTAAGAGAAGAAAAGAAGGAGGATATAGACACTCCAAGAAAGAGACCAGGCGGAAAAGAACTTCAGCTGACAGATAACACAAAAATAAGCAGTAAGGCGTATTGTTCATGACTTTTTTATGGAAAAAAGAATTTCAACTTTGGATATGATCCTGCAGGCTGCGACAAGCCCCCCGAAATAACGAAAATGAGTAGTGTAAAACTATGGAGTGTTTTAAAAGGTATGAATTTTTATTGGAAAAAATGTGAAAGTGGAGAAATTGTACACTGGCCAAGAGTCTATTTAAGGAAGGTTAGAAAAGCTCGCTCTGAGGGAAAAAGGATTATTACTTAGATGAGATGTGGATAAATGAAGGGTACACAGTCAAGAAATTTTGGTAAGATGGGAATATCAAAAATGCTCGCCAAGCATTCAATGAAGGTCTCTCTACTGGTCTTAAACCGCCGTCTAGTAAGGGACGTACATAAGTTAATTGTTACGCATACTGTAAGCGAAAGTGGTTTTGTAGACGTAGGTCTTTTAATACTCGTATCCAAGAAAACAAGAGATTATCACGAAGATATGAATTCCGATGTATTTGAAGATTCGTTTTCGCAGATGACAGACTTAATACCAGGCGGTTCTGTTATTGTAATGGATAATGCAAGCTATCATTCTAAAAAGTTAGAACGAGTTCCAACCTTGGATTGGCTGAAAAAGCACATCCAATCTTGGATGACCGAGAAAAACACTTCATTTCCAAAAGACAGCGTTAAGAGAGAATTATTAGAACTTGTAAAGCTTGTTCTCACAATAAATACAAGTACACAAGTTTCACCATCGACGAAATGGCAAAAAAAACGTAACATTACTGTTTATTGTCTGTCACCATATCATTGCGAGCTCAATCCAGAAATAATACGACCTATAAATTAGCAGACGTACAAGACCTTTTTCAGAATGCCATATTTAAAGAAAATTGGCGAAAATGCGTCGAGCACGTATTGAGGGTGGAAGATAAAATGTGACATGGCAGTGGATGCCACTGTTGAACCTTTAATTATACATGTAAATTCGAATGAGTCGCACAATGATAGTTTTTCATGCATGTCCGAAATAGAAGATTGGTAATACTTTTTTCATTGTTGTTTGATTTCCTCATTTGTACATTCTTTAATTAATAATGTTTCATTATAAAATGATTTTTTTTAATAAATGTTTAAACATTATAAAACTGTTTCATTCATACTATTCGCAAATAATACGTATACGCCCAGGCGCACCACCACTGGGCAGAACTATTTCAGACTATTTAGCCCCAAACAACAAAAAAAGGGTCGTTTTCCTATTGAATTCAAACATAAGAGCTTGCATTACAGGCAAAATGTAGGTAAAACTCTGGGGCCCTTACTACTGCTTGATGCCAATTTGCATAATTCTAGATGATTTATTGCTATCACTTTCAAATAATTAGAGTATAGTTATTTTGTGCAATCCTTTTTCAGAATAAACATTTTAAAATAAAAGCTTATCGAAGATTTTCTTCAAATTTTGTCTTAAAAGTGACATTTTTATAAATTAGTTTAATAATTTTGTCCTTGTGTTTTCGTAGGTACCAGATGTTAGGTTTGCATTTTTTCTATCTATATATAGGTTCTATATAAGAATAGCTCCAGTTGCTATATATCTTGCTTTGCATGGATGAATTATATTTGAATCTACTTATTTAATAATCTTTGTTTCAAATTATTTTGAACGTAAAGACTTTTTTATTATTAATACAATGATAAAATAACTAAACAAGTAACAAAAGTAAAACAAAATTACTTACCACATCATCTTTCGAATCAGCTTCGGCAAAAATATTTGTCAATGTTGGGGGATGAGTCTCGGGGAGGATCCTGACAAGCTCGACCCCTATTCCTTGCTGAAACACATAAAAAAATAAAGTGTTGGCTTTAGATACATAAGTTTTTACAGAATAATATATTACTACACGACAGTTATCGCCACTACATTAAACACTCGAAGCGTGTTTCGCTAACCATCGTAACGTATTATGAGGAGTGATGAGTGACTAAATTTAAGTTTAAAAACTAGACCATTGATACGAAACTTGTGATTTACTCCAGCTAAACCGACCAATCACAGATTGCCAGTTTAGTTGAGGTTTCCTGCTGAGTAATCAGTATTGGGTCCTGCAAGGAGTAGATCCTATGACTGATTGAAACTATTTCTATGTAAGACGAAATATGTTTCAATACAATATATTCCAAAATATAGTATTAGGGATTGGATAAGGTATTTAATAAGGTAGGCCTCACATTAGCCTATAAGTCATCAGACAACTTGATAAATATCTCAAGATGTCCGAATTCACGAATGTAAAAGCAGTGAATAATGGGAAGAACAACAACCTGCAAAGGAAGAACGGGATAAGTTGTAATAATTGTAACCAAAAGTATGTTAGACAAGGTAGACGGTCGACAACATTTAAAGAACATTTAGCTCGTTTGTGGCATGCTAAATCAGAAAAATTAAGCGTTGTCGAACATACCCTTGAACATAATCATATAGTAACAGTAGATAATTTAATGCTAATTAAAAAGGTGTTTGATAGGTGATTATTAAACGCATGCAAAAGTATTGAAATTATATAATGTAAAAACAGTCTAAATAAGAACAGAGGATCTATTCCTTACACTACTGGTTAGTTAACCGCAACTAAACCGTCGCGCCGTCTGTGATTAGTCGTCTTAATCTAGTAGTCAATTATTGCCCCTAATGATGCAAACATGGTGAGAGAAACGCTCATCGAGTGTAAAGATTAATTGTTTTAGGTAGTCGTGATGTGTTTTTTTTTGGCTTTTGTCTGACTATATTTCTAATGAGATATATTGACGGAGATGTCATAATATCTATTAACGTGGCCCAGGTACCGAAACATACACGTTTGTATTTCACGGCATTTTTAAAAGACAACATGGTAGTGCTGCCATGGCCGTTATTACATTTCAGCATTAAGTTCTACCTAAAAATACACACATATACACAGCCAATTGCCGGTATCATATGCAGACTGTTAATTCACTACGCTACCGGAGGCCCGCGAGGCGGTGTAATGTCATTGTAACCAAGATTTCAAAACCCCAACGTAGAATAATGTATTGGTTTTACTTCCCACTTTAGAGGGAAGTATTGTATTCGTGAAAAAAACACCTTTCAAGATTTTTGCATTTCTTCAGGTTTTCGGATCCCCAGTTCACGAAAAACATAGTTTCCCATTTTCGTCAGTCTGTCTATATGTCTATAGCTTTGCCTTCCTCTAGGCACGATAACTTTCCAACGAAATGAGATTTAGATTTCAAAGTTCGTACACGTGCACATATAAGAGGAAGATAAGAGAAGATGTAAGAAAGTATAACATAGAACTTATCAAGAATATAATTCAAAACAATAAAAACATGAAAGTAACGAAATCTATAAATTCAATTGGAAGGACTAACATAAGAAAAATGAAAAATACACAGGGGGAGATAAAAAGTGACAAAACCGCAATCAGCGATATAGTAGAGAATTTTTATAAAGAGTTGTATTCCTCAGTAAATCCAAAATCAGATAATGTACAAGTAGTTGAAAAACTTACAAATATTGGCTCGGAAAAAATTCCAGATATTACAGAGGATGAAATTATATTGGCCCTTTCCCAAATGAAGAAAAACTGAGCCCCTAAAGGAGAAGGAATCACTCGTGAAATGATTTAACTAGGAGGAGCTGCCACAAAAAAATCCTAAGTCCAAGTGTCTACAAAGCAGTACGATCCCCGACAATTGGCAAAAAAGGGAATAAACTAAATATAGAGAACTATCGTCCAATAAGTCTCCTCCCACACCCATATAAATTACTAATAAACATAGTAACCAATATACTCACAAACAAATTACATGATTATCAACCACCAGAACAGGTGGGGTTTCGAAAAGGTTACAGTACTATCGAGCAGATATAAAACATCAAAATTCTAATCGAAAAATGCAAAGAGTATATCCCAGTTCATTTAGCTTTTATTGATTACAAAAAAGCTTTCGATTCTGTAGAGCTATGGGCCGTATTTCAAGCTATGAATAATGCTAGAATAGATTCAAGATACCGATACCTTCTTAAATACGTATATGAAAAGGCAACACTACAAGTTAAAATCAATGATGATCTAATAACCGATGAATACAGCTATACAACGCGGACTAAGACAAGGCGACACTATCTTGCTGAAACTATTTACACTGGCTTGGGAGATTGGGAGAAGAAAGGAATAAATGTTGATCGAAGATACTTGAGCCACCTCCGTTTTGCTGACAATGTAGTTTTGATCGGCAACGACTTACAAGCGTTATATGAGATGGTCCAAGATCTGAAGGCAGCTTCAGAAAAAGTTGGGCTAAATATGAATTTAACGAAAACTAAAATCCTGACTCCAGATGAAACACCAGTCTATCTGGGAGGTAGTAAAATAGAAAAAGTAAAAGAATATGTTTACCTAGGTCATGAAATAAAACTTGATAAAGAGAACCAAAAAGCCGAATAGATTAGGAGAATTAGAATGACATGGGCAGCCACTGGAAAATTGGGTCACGTCTTAAAAAGTCCTGATATCCCGATTAATCTGAAATCCAAAGTTTTTAACATGTGCATTCTCCCTGTGATGACGTATGGATTAGAAACCGCAACATTAACGGTGAAAACAGCTAATAAACTTCGAACTACCCAAAGAGCTATAGAACGAATTATGCTGGAAGTAACGCTTAGAGACCACTTGCGTAACGAGGAAATATGTACGTCTACGAACCAAGGTCGAGGATGTCAAAAAGCGTGTGGCAACTCTAAAATGGACTTGGGTAGGACAGGTTGCTAGACAGGAGGTGGATAAGAAGTGGACGAAACACTTAATACAGTGGAGATCTAGAAGATACAGAAGTGGAAGAAAGATGGATCGATGACGTGAAACAACAGGTCGGCAGGAACTGGCACCATATAGCCAAGAATAGAGTGGAGTGGAACAGACAGGAGGGGGCCTACGTCTAGGAGTGGATGACAAAAGGCTGCTAAAGGAAGAAGAAGAAGACATATACAATACTTGAAGTAGAAAGAGAATCTATAGTTTTATGTGACGTCAGTTAAAGAGGCGAAAAGGATTAGCATGGTTATATTTTGTACAGCCTGATAGCTTTTTTTGCCGATTTTTGATTGAGGTTTCTACAAATTTTTAACCTAATTATTTAGAGGAGAGGTTTTTGGAGTAGAGGAATCTGAAAATTGTTATTTTTTCATACATTTTCAATTTTAACAGTAATATTATTTAGCGGAAACCTTTAAAGTTGTTCAATTCACCTGTTTATCACAACGTTAAAAGTACCGATGTTACACATTATTTACTACATTTTTAATACTAAAAACTAAGATCTTTGCTTTTTGAGAAAGTAAAAGTGAAACATTTCACAAAAGAAAGATGCAAATTTCCATTAGTTATACATTTAATAATCAGTCCAGTGCAAGTTGGACTTGCGCAATTAGTGTTTGGTACGTTGAATGCTTTTAAAATAAAAATTTTTGTTATGGAGGTATAAAATGATCAATGACTTCACAACACACCCCAAATGAGTTTTCAACAAAGTTTTTTTCCGATCTTTACTGAAAACTGATAACCTTGAAATTTTTGTTTTTTTAAATACCAGATAAATTATCAAAGTAAATGCACTCGTAATAATTTTCGTTCAATTTACACCCAGTGGAAAATATTCCAGAATTTTTTTAAAATTACTTGACCAGTACTTTTCGAGATATGGTTGGGGGCAGCGATTTTTCGCGATTTTTTAAAAATAATACAAAGAAAAGTGTGCGCAAGTATTACATTACATATATTTTTGGACTCGTGTTTTTACAAGCTTTCATTTGACATCCCACTCGATGACCTGGTAAAATTTTTTTTTTTTTTTTCCTTTTAGATTTCACCCCCCAAAACTAACCCCTTAAGTCAAAATTTAACTTTCAAAACTACACGGCTCTGATGAGGCCGTCAATTCCTATATTAGTACCAAATTTCAACTTTCTATGTCAAATAGTTTCGGAGAAAATCTGGTGTGACAGACACACAGACAGACGGATAGACACCGAAGTGATCTTATAAGTGTTCCGTACGGAACACTAAAAAATGCACATTACAGAATTTACACAGATATTTAATCAGGACAAGCATTTCTTTAACGAAAATATAATAGAAAATTTCCTTTAAGAATGATGCATGACAGCATGACATCTGATTTTAAAAGACATAATTAATTTTGGAAAAATGGGCTTCCAAGCTAGGCTGACTATCAATTACGACTTTAGTAAAGTATTGCTTACAGAAAGTAAAAAAGAATTTCCATAAGAAAAAAAATAATACCGTTATTATTGATGGCTTAAATATTCTTTCTATAAATCCAAGGTTACATACTTGTATACAATATATATGAATGCAAAAATAGCAACTAAAATAACCAATGCATATCTATGTTTATTATGAATTGTAAATTACAATCAATGCTTCCTTCAAAAATGTTTAGGCTTGAAAGTAATTTAAAGACAACTTCTATATTATGTTGTTTCGTAAGAGGAATGTTTGAAATGAAAACAAAATTCCTCAAAACCAATGTTTATAAAGCGGTTAAAAAGCTGCAAAAAGGTTTCAAATCATAAAAAATACCAAAAACCCAAACCGACTTACGAAAAAACGTACTAAGATGAAAATTTTTTGCTGCAACTTTGTACGCTGAAAAGAACTAGGCCGTTTTATATCATCGAACATAGAGAAATAAAAGCAAAAATCTTTATAGCCTCTTTTATATGAAGCTAAACGGTTTTATCATCCGTCACCTAGTTTCGTATTATTTTCATTATTTAAAACGTCGCTTCCGCTTCAAAAAAAATATACAGTCTTTATCAAGAAAGAAACTGCACATATCGAAAATAGCGACAAGCCGCATTATCCTTTCAACTGTTGAAATTTATACCATTCGATTTTTAATTATAGTGATGATAGTGACAGTGTGTTTTGTGATCAGTCGGAAAATGCCTCAAAAAGCATAATATGATGAATGTTTATCCGATACTCAAGAGTACGAGTCATAAAACCGATTGTAAAATCATCATAAGACGGTTGATTGCGACAACTAAGAGCGGGACTGAGCTAACATAATATTTAATAACCGGTCAAGTGCAAGTTGAACTTGCACAATTAGTGTTCCGTACGTTGATTGCTTTTAAAACAACAAATTTTATTACGGTGGTATAAAATGATCAGTGACTTCATAAAACACACCCCAAATGAGTTTTCACCCAAGTTTGTTTCTAATCTTTACTGAAAACTGATGACCTTGAAATTTTTGTTATTCTATATACGAGAGAAATTATTAAAGGTAATGCACTCGTGATAATTTTCGTTCAATCTACACCCCGTGGAGAATATTCCAGAATTTTTTCAAAATTTTTTGATCAGTACTTTTCGAGATAAGGTGGGGGGGGACAGCGATTTTTCGCGATTTTCTAAAAATAATACAGAGAAAAGTGTGCGCAAGTATTATATATATATAATATATATATATATTATATATATATATATATATATATATATATATATATATATATATATATATATATATATGTGTGTATAATATATATATATATATACATATATATATATATATATATATATATATATATATATATATATATATATATATATATATATATATATATATATATATATATATATTATATATATATATATATATATATATATATATATATATATATATATATATATATATATATATATATATATATATATATATATGTATATATATATGTATATATTATATATATATATATATATATATATATATATATATATATATATATATATATATATATATATATATATATACTCGTGTTTTCACAAGCTTTCATTTGACACCACACTCGATGACCTAGTAAACATTTTTTTTTTTCACTTCCGATTTCACCCACCAAAACTAACCCCTTGAGTCAAAATTTAACTTTCAAAACTACACGGCTCTGATGAGGCCATCAATCTCTATATTATTACCAAATTTCAACTTTCTATGACAAATAGTTTCGGAGAAAATCGGGTGTGACAGATAGACAGACAGACAGACAGACAGACAGACAGACAGATACCTAAGTTATCTTATAAGTGTTCCATACGGAACACTAAAAAGTGCGTGATTTCATAAAAAAAACAGAAAATTGGAGACGCCAAAATCAATTGTGCACACATCAGGTTCCTTAAATCACGAAAACATACTTTTCATTTTAACAATTTTTTTCACTTCCGACTTCATCGATTCACCAAAACTAACCCCTAAAGTCAAAATTTAACTTTTACAATTACACGGCTATAATTGGACCATCAATTCCTATACTTGCGACAAATTTCAACTTTCGATGTTAAATAATTTCGGAGAAACTCAGCTAATCTTGGGGGGTGAAATCGGAAGTAAAAGAAAATTTTTTTTACCAGGTCAGCAAGTGGGGTGTCAAATGAGAGCTTATAAAAACAAGATTTCAAAAATATGTATGATGTAATACTTGCGCACACTTTTCTTTGTATTATTTTAAAAAAATGGTCAAAAATTTCTGTCCACACCCCTCTTGTTTCTAAAAGTACTGATCAAAAAAGTTTTTAAAAATTCTGGAATATTTTTCATAAAGTGTAGATTGAGCAAAAATTATCAAGAGTGCATTACTTTTGATAATTTATCGGGTATAAAAAGAATACTTAAAACTGTTTCACGACAATATGGTGGAAACTTTTTTATTATAATTGTTAGTACATTACGATTACAGTGCGTCGCTCCTATAGAAACAAAATCCTTTTATTTAATTTGTTTATAATCAAAAAATATTTAGGTAGTAAATATTTTACACTTTTATTACTAGATTCTAGATTGAGCTAGATTGATTTATTGACTATTAAGTAGCTAAGATGTTATAATTAGTATACATTACTGACTAAGAAAAAACGTGAAAATACATATTGGATATTAAGATGTATACATATCAGGAACTTTTTGTCTTAGGAACCAACTGAGTAGAAGCCTGTATCAGAGTTTGCCAATTAAAAATGTTAATATTGTAATGTTTCCTGCCATACGACAGACACCGAACTGATTCCATAAGTATTTCGTTTTTCAATTTTGATACGGAACACTAAAAACTGGCCAAATGCTATTATTTTTCGACGCGCTATTATTTTTCGGTATCGTGATTGACTTTAAAATTTGTTTCCAATCTTTATATACCTGATAAGTTACACAGGCCAACGATGAAAAAACTTTTTTAATAATTTTTACCTGATTCCTATGTTTTTTGGTGTGCCGAGTCCGAAAATAATAATAAAAAAGTCGTATTACCGATCAATTTTTCACATTTTAATATTCAAAATGCGAAAAGTTTATTTTTTATCATTCGAATGTTATTAGGTTGGCAATAAAATCAAAATTTTATAAGGTTGGCAGTAAAATCAAATGTTATTAGGTTGGCAGTTCCGATAAATGTCACAGCTGTTTGTTTTCTTCCAGTTAATATAACCTGGCATTGCCGTGTGTAACCCATGTGCTTTAATTCACACTCAAAGTCACAAACAGAAACATTACTGACTTTGTAAAAAAAGTATACTTTGCATATTTTGGTGTAGAAATCGGTAATCAAGAAAAATGTTCGGCTCCTCACAAAGTATGTTAAGTTTGTGTCGAGGATCTTAGAAAATGGTATAAGAAAGAAAAGAAAGCTATTAGATTTGTAGTACCCATGGTATGAAGAGAGCAAGAAAATCATTCAAATGATTGTTATTTTTGCAGCGTTGATGTTTCTGGATATAACTCCAATAATAAGAAAGTAATTGTCTATCCTAACTTTACTTCAGCTAATCGGCCGGTAGGACATGGACCGGGACTTCCTGTCCCTGAGCCACCTCAGTCTAGTGATGACGTGTTTTACAGTCCAGTCATGAATTTAATGAAAGTCGACTGGATGATGATAAGTTTCACTGTTCTCTAGAAAATTTAAAACCACAGTTGTTTACACAAGCTGAGTTAAATGATTTAGTGAGAGATTTGGGTTTGGCTAAGGAAAAAAGCAAAATTTCTTGGTTCTAGGCTGAAAGAAAAACATTTATTGGAATCTGGAACATATATTTACCATTATAGAACAAGATATCAAGATTGTAGCCTAATCAAATAAAAGTACGGTTTAAGTTTTTATTTTTATGTATCAAATTTTCCCTATTTTGAAATTTAATCGATATCATATTGTGAGAGAACTGTGGGTGATACAAAAAAACTGATACCAGATACGGTTTCAGCACCCAAAAATAAAGGGTGATTCATTTAGAGGTACTTTTTGTGATGGGGATTTAATTGCAGATTGCGCATGCGTCGTGTCAACTGAAGTGACATTCCTGTTCAGTAGTGTTTGACAATTCATAATGGAAAGACTTAGCCCGGCACAGCGTCTACAAGTTGTTCAACTTTATTAAGGAAATGGGCGTTCTACGAGGAATGTGTATCGGGCGCTTAGAGCAACTTATGGTCCACATAATCGGCCTACCGAACGCACAAATTCGCTCTACCATCAATAAGTTTGAGACCCAATTTTCATTATTGGATAATGCTCGACCGAATAGACCACATCCAGCACTTAGTGAAGAAAATATAGGGGCGGTAGCGGAGAGTGTACGCGAAGACCGTGAAGTGTCGATTTGTCGCCGTTCTCAACAGCTTGGCCTGTCATATTCAACAACTTGGCGTATTTTACGTAAGGATCTTTCTTTAAAAGCATACAAAATTTAACTAGTGCAACAACTGAAGCCGACCGAATCGTTTCCGTTTTAGTCGTTGGGCTCTTGACAAGCTTGCAGAAGATCCACGGTTTTCGAGAAAAATTTTGTTCACCGATGAGGCCCATTTTTGGCTTAATGGGTTCGTGAATAAACAAAATGCCCGTATTTGGGGTGATGAACAACCTGAAGAGGTTCAAGAGCTGCCATTAAATCCAGAAAAAACAACTGTTTGGTGTGGTTTATGAGCCGGTGGAATAATCGGTCCATATTTCTTCAAAACAGAGGCCGGCCGGAATGTTACTGTGAATGGTGACCGTTATCGCGCCATGATAACAGACTATTTGATGCCAGAAATTGAAGCCCGTGGTCTCGACGAAATTTGGTTCCAACAAGATGGCGCCACTTGCCATACAGCCCGTGAAACCATGGCTTTACTGCGAGAGCAATTCGGCGAACAGATCATTTCACGTTTTGGACCAGTGAATTAGCCGGCTAGATAATGTGACATCACACCTCTTGACTTTTTCCTTTGAGGCTATGTAAAGTCCAAAGTCTACATGGATAAGCCAGCTACAATTGAGGCATTGGAGGCCAATATTACTCGAGTCATTGGACAAATACCACTCGAAATACTCACACGCGTCATTGAAAATTGGAACTTCAGAATGGACGTTGTTAACCGTAGTCGCGGACAACATTTGAAAGAAATTATCTTTAAGAAATAATTGTAAAGAATGGTTCTTTTATATGATAATAATGGTTATAAAATAAAATTGTTTTTATTCATTTTTTTTTATTTAAAAAAAAAAGTACCTCTAAATGAATCACCCTTTACATACACTTAGATGTATTGGTTTAAAAAGTTCTTACAAATATTTTTTTTGTTGGTCTGTGTTATCAATCATACTCATGATAACTTTCATTTAATCTACACCTTATGGAGAATAATCCAGAATTTTTTCGAAATTTTTTAATTAATATTCTTAGATACAGAACGGGGTGACAGCGATTTTTGTCAATTTTTTAAAAATAATATAAAGAAAAGTTTGCATGAGTATTATATCAAATATATTTTTGAACCCCTGTTTTCACAAGGTTTCATTTGACAACCCACTCGATGACCTTGATTTTTTTTTCATTTCTGACTTCACCCGGCAAAATTAACCCCTTAGATCAAAATTTAAGTTTCAAAACTGCTGTCATTGGGCCATCAGTTTCTACATTTAAGACACATTTCAACGTTCTATGTCAAATAACATGTAGGCTGAAAAGTTTTTGATCTAGCTACTTAAAACACCTTTTTTTGCAAAATTCTACTTTATTCATTAACATAGTCTCTTTCAAGAGCGATACAATCCGTCCAACGCTTTTCTAACATTTCTCTACCTTTCTTGTAGAAGGATTTGTTTTTGCCTTCAAAATAGGCCTCAGTTTCGGCGATAACTTCTTCATTAGAGCCAAATCTCTTTGCCGCGAGCATTTTTTGAAGTCTGCGACTAGATAATAGTCGCTGGGGGCCAAATCTGGAGAATACGGTGGATGAGGAAGCAATTTGAACTTTAATTCATGCAATTTTGCCATCGTAACCATTGACTTGTGATACGGTGCATTGTCTTGATGAAAGAGCACTTTTTTTTTGTTCATTTGGGGCCGTTTCTTTGCGATTTTTGCCTTCAAACGCACCAATAACTTTATATAATATTCGTTATTGATGATTTTTCGCTTCTCAGCATAGTCGATGAAAATTATTCCATGCGCATCCCAAAATACAGAGGCCAAAACCTTCCCAGCCGACTATTGTGTCTCTGGTCGCTTCGGGAGGCTTTCACCCGCTGTTGTCCACTCAGCTGAGTGCCGACTTGATTCTGGTGTGTAGTGGTGGATCCATGTTTCATCCATTGTCACATATGGCGTGAAAAAATCTTTTTTATTGCACTTAAACAGGTCCAAACAGCGTTCAGAATCATCAACACGTTGTTGTTTTTGGTCCACTGTGAGCGAACGCAGTACCCATTTCGAACAAAGCTTTCTCACGTCCAAATGTTCATGCAAAATATGACCAACACGTTCTTTTGATATCTTTAGGGTGTCAGCTATCTCACGCAATTTCACTTTACGGTCATTCAAAACAATTTTGTGGATTGTTTTGATATTTTCGAGTGTAACCACCTCATTTGGACGTCCAGAGCGTTCAGCATCATTTGTGTCTGTACGACCGCGTTTAAATTCAGCATACCAGTAAATGATGAGTGATTTTCCAGGGGCAGAGTTCCCGTAACGCTTATCAAGCCATTGCTTTGTTGAACGGTATTTTTTCTTATCAAAAAACAGTGTTTAATCAACACACGAAATTCGATTTTTTCCATTGTTTTGAAAATATCACTCACTAAAATCACTGTAACCTTTTGCACTAATCGGCGGAATGTCATGGAATTTTGACATGTATTGTGTGAAAGTTGGTACTTCCTAAAAATGGTATGGATTTTTTGGAGACATCTATGTGTCAGACCAAAAACTTTTCAGCCTACGTGTTAATTTCGGAGAAAATCGGCTGTGATAGACAGACAGGCAGTGATACTGAAGTGATTTTATATAAATGTTCGGTTTTTCAATTTTGATATGGAACACTAAAAAGAATATATGAAACCTGAACTTTTGTTACATAAAATTAAAGCATCGTGTTTTTATTAACAGGACGGTACACAGTGGGAAATTTCTTGAGTTTACCGGAACTTAATTATTTAAACCAGTAAAACAGTTCTATTTTGTTGGTTTTTTAAAATTTTTAATAACAATTAATGTGTTTTATTTAAAGTTTTTCAGTTTATTTGTGTTTTTTATTATAGAACAATTAAAAAAACATACATTTTGTAACAACATTTTGAACATCTATTCAAAACGAGACTCATTGCAATCGTCTGAAGACTCGCAATCATTACATGGATCTGCAAATCTTTCTAACAACTCTAAAACTTCTGGCGTAACTTCATTATGCTTGGTTTTGGGTGCTTTACGAAGACTAGCGATGTACGGATCCGATGAAATAAGCAGTCGATTAAATAAATCCGTATTTGTGTCAATTCGGGATGTTTTTCTAGTAAAAAGTTCGCGATATTTTCTGCAGTCTTTGTTTCTTGCCTCCTGAGCTTCTTCAGAAAATTGTCCGATCGGAAGAATGCAAGAGGCTATAATATTATTTCCATGACAAAGGACTTTATGCATACTTATGGGCATTGAGTACCAGAAATATTCTTTCAAATACAATTCCAAAGTTTCTCTTGCATATTCGCCGAACTTTTCTGAATCAATTTTAAGACCACAATTTAGGCACTCTAACAGCACATGAAAACGCTTGATCAAATCTAAATTAACGCCAGTTATTTCGGAAGACTTTTCGGCATTTCTAAAGAATTTCCTCGCGTTATTACCATCGTTTGTGTTTCCGGTCTGCTGTTTTGGCATATCTATAAGCAAGCCAAGCTCCTCTTTGAATTTGTGTTGAATGTATTTTTTCTTCTCTGCAACTTTTTATTTATTTTCTGCTCCACGAGCTTGCCATGCCTTAATATCCAGTTTGTACGATATATGTAAAATACATTCCAAAAACCTTATCCATGCATGGAGGGGTGATTCATTTATATTTTTTTGAGGTATATCGCAGATGTTGTTCATTTCACTAGGTTTAGCCCCACATAAGTAGCATGTTTGTGATGATGCACAGGATGATACAGCATTGCATACTTTACCGTCAATCATACAAAAGATCATATTTGCTGTAACCTGAAATTGCTTGCCATCTACAAGTATAGTGGTTGAAGTAAGTTGAGATATTTATTCTTTCACTTTGTTTACTTCTGAGGTAATTACACTGACTGTTTTACTGATTTATAAGCGACTCAACTGATACTTCAGCTGAAACTTCAGTTATTATGTCTTTTGGATAGCACAACCTCTTTGCCTCTTTTACAACATAATAAGGTGGATACAAAGTGCAACGGTGATTTTTTGCTTGATCTCGAACAATGTTGTACTGATTTGACGATAAGTTTGCATCAATAAGAGCCTGGTCTGGAGTTAATTTTCGTGGGCTGTTTGAAGAAGACATGCGAGCCTTCTTGATTTTGCTACCCCTTTCTGGAGAACCAGATGCCAGTTCCTTGACAATCGCTGCAGAGTTTCGTTTTCCAGATTGGTATAGCTTTGTTGCAGTTGCTTTGGCTAACTCGTCTTGACTACCGACTTCAAAAGATGATGCACTTTTCTGTTTTGCACTTTAGGATGACAATCCCTAAATTCTTTTTTAGGTCTTCCTGCATTGGTACTCGATCCACTAGGCAATGCATCCCTTACAACATTTGAAAATTTTACATTATTTTCAAGCCAGCTAGCATTTTTATTCAGAAATGATGCTAAATTTCGACTGGATTCCCTCCACCTTTTTTGTATTTTACAAACCAGCGCACGAAGAGTTGCCTTTAAACTGCAAAGAGCGTCAGATGTTAGCATTGGTGAGCCTATTTTTTCCAAAACAAAACCAATGATGGCGTCCGATGTCGGTTCTTCCTTCCACTTTGGAATATGCAGTTATATGAAATTTGCAAAGTCGTTCTGGAAAATGTTTAATTTAAAAGAAGATCTTTTGTGTTTCCAAGAGAGGAAAAAAAAACCTTTCAAATTTTGTGCGTTTCAAGCTGGTATTATGTAGTAGTATCACTTTTTAAAGTCTCCACTGAAGTTAAAATGTAAATTTTACTTACTTCTTAAAAATCACTTTTTTCACGAACAAATTACACACGAGTAAGAAAAGATTTTGCAATTATTTAAATGCCAATAATTGACAATTTTCTTATAAAAAAAAATGAAGAAAAAATCATCATGGCCTACTGACTTGCCGTTTGTATGTACCACTCTATTAACTTAAACAAATCGAATAGCTTTCTGTAGGCAAAAAGTATGATTCAATAAGTAATGCAACTTTCAGGTGCATTTTGCAGTTGTTTCGCAGGGTTAATCCCCAAACTGAGTATGAGGTTTTAGAGGTGGGATATTAACCTACCAAAATAATGAATAATCTTATGCATTTTACGTATTTCAAAAATTGAATAAAGTTCCGCTAAACTTCCTAAATTTCGCACTGTGCGGTGTCCCAAATAAAGGAGAAAAAATTTGAAAAGCTATTAAGATCGTTATCCCGTGCGGATATTCAATCTTTAATTAGGTAAGATTTACATAATAATGCCTTCCGATGCATTCATTTCTACAAAGAAAGAACCAGGTCAATACAAAGACTTCATTTCAGTCATTTTAATAATGACGGCATTATTAAAAAGCTTTTACTACCTGACTTAATGTTCACTGAATATTTTATTGTCTGTAATAGAAAATAATATTAGACTATCATTAGGCATTTATATGAGCTTACTAAATTACCGATGACATCATTTGCATCCAATTACTTGTGTTGTACAAGTATTCTATTAAGGCTGGCTGATTCCGTCAACATTACTAAAAATAAATTAAAGAGTTGGGTGCAACAATAACATCACTTGAAGTGGTCGTTAACGAGCTTGCTTATGAACAGACCTTATTTGGATGAAACTATCAAAATATTGTTTGTATGGTTTGATGTGAGGGAAACACACGAAAAGGCAGATCAATTTATGGCAATGCACCATTGAAAATGATGGAAGAAACGTTAAACATCAACGGAGAAATAATTCGAAAGATTTTGAAACGAAATTCCTACAAAACACATGCTGCGTAAACTTTTTTGGACAAATAAAAACTGCAACATTTTAAAGAAATTACACGAGCCTCTAGAAACAATCCAAACTTTTTTAAATCAACGGTTACTGATCATTACCGTTAGAAGTCAGCCGATACCTAAAAAAGGCAAAAAAATAATGACAAGCATCTATAAACGGGATCCAAGTAGAATTTAACGCTAAAAAACCCAGGCGTCCGTCTAAAGAGAGCTATTTGCTTGACTGGAGACCCAGAATTCACCATCAAACTTGATGCCTTGGAATATGGAAGAACGGCTGGTCACTTGAATCTTAATATAACATAGAACCCTATACAAGGTGGCCCATATTTTCACCTTAATGACCCAATGAGTTGAGTTTCGGATCTCTAAGTGTGTACACGTGAATCCAACGCCCGGCAATAGTCAACTCGTTCAACGAGCATTATTACGGTAGTGTTTCGATCTATTTAATTATTTTGTCGATTGCAAACGAGAGGGACTAGAAGTAAAGCAGAGTGTAGTGTTAGATTAAGACAATAAGTAACAAATTTGGAGATTTATGAGAGTAATTTTGTGAAATTATACGAAGCTAACGAAACGATAAGCGCCGATCTTTATCATTTTACTGTTTACGGTGATAAGAAATATAAAAAAACAATTTTTATTCTTTTTCTCCCGTGGTTTAAAATGGAATATACGAGGAACACACATAAAGTTTTTATAGCAGAAAGAATAATGGATAGCGATGATTATACCTCAGGAGACTCGAAGAAAAAGAAGTAGTATAGAAGAGTATATAAGATAGACAATTTGATAGAAATGATCAGAGAGCTAATGTGAGAGGATATAAAACAAGATCAAAAGAGATACCAACAAGAGTTGAAGGAACTAAGAAAGAAGAATGAAGTATTGGAAGAGGAAAATAAGATAATTAGACAAAACATGAGACGTATGGATTTGAAGATGAGTAGGCTGGAAAAAGACAACGTAAGGAATAATATTAATAATAACGATTTAACAAAAGATAACCGCGAAATTCAAAAGAAATTGAAGCATATAGCAGAGAACGAGAGAAAGATTGGAAAAAGGGTGAAAATTGGATATCAAAAAATCGTAATCGAAGGAAGAGAACATAAATGGGACATTGAGGAAGAAAACTGAAAGAACAAACAAAGAATACTACGACCATCAAGTCAAAAAACTGAAAAAAAAGGAGAGAGATAGGTAGATTGACGACGACCCTGGCAAAGATAACGGATACGGAAGAGAGGACTAGTAAAATGAATACAAATAACAAGATAATCAAAGAAATAGATAGGAAGAAAGAAGTGGGAAATAATTATCGAGTTTTTAGATTAAGAATTCAGAATAATAGGGGTATAAACGGAAAAGAGGATGAACTGACAGAAGAACAACAAATTGACTATGTAGGAATCACTGAAACACAGAGGATAGGAAATGGATGCAAAAAATTAGAAGGAAAAGCATACAAAAATCAACATAGAGACATAATACCGTAACAAAATACAGAACTCGTACAAACAGAAGAAACTAATACAGAAGAGACAAAAGAGGCAATCGGCAATTTAAACAGGATGGAAGGATATAGAAGGAAATATGGAAAAGACAGATATAGAATAACTCAACTTCACGGGCCTTACACTCCTAACAAGGGGTAGAAAGGCATAAGGATTAAGTAAGTAAGTATAACCCATTTAATAAACAGAATAGCCGTTATTGGAGCAATGTCGGCTCATAACCGAATGAAGATTTAGATGGTAGAGACCGCACAACAACTGTTAATTTGAAGCGATCTGTGAAGATAATTGAGAACTTTTGTACCAGAACCTAGTTTCAGCATGATGGGGCAATATCATACACTGCAAACGCATTTGTGTCAATCATCAATTTTCTTGAATAAATTGATTGCCAAAAGAACTGATATAACTTGGCCTCTACGTAGATTTGATGCTGATGGATTTTTTCTTGAGGGGATATCTCAACTAAAGTTACACTGACAATCTCCGATACTTAGGATAATTAAAGGAAACATTTGTGATTAAAAATTGTAGCGATCACGGAAACGACGTGAGCCTTAATCAATAATTGAATCGGTGAGTTCGACAACCGTACAAGTCCAAAATTTGACATTTTAAACTGAGATAGCCATTTTGTTTTAAATATATCCCCCTATCAACTGAGCATAAAAAGCGTACGATATACTTAAACGTTAACGCTCTACAGTAGGCTGCCGTTCGGTGATGACTGGAAAAAACCGTACATGTCCGTGACTTGTACGGTTTTTCATCTCAGCTACTAAAATATCTGCAGTTATTTGTTTACAAAGAAAGAGTTGACTTCGTGTGGGTTTTATTAATTAAAATAGCTTAATTATCGTGTGTTTTTAAATTTGTTTAAATAAAATATGTCATCCTGTGACAGAGAAGATGTGGTTACTAGCAATGGCAACAAAAAAAGAAAAAGGAATATTGTTAGTTGGAAACATAACCAAAGAAAAATAGCACGTTTGCACGGTCAGGAATATGTTGGTAAAAACGGAAAACATATTGAAGCGAAAACTGTCGGACCTACATGCATGTAAGTTTACATTTTTTTTTTTTTAATTAATTAATTTTAACTAATGAATACATTTTTAAGGTGTAAAAAAAGTGCATGCAGCAGTTTACTGATGAAGAGAAAACAGAAATAATATCAAAATTATACGACGGTAAGCCAAAAAATGAACAAGATACGTATTTACAGGGGCTTATTGAAGCAAAGCCTATTGAAAGACATCAGATAAGAGGCGTAAAACCTAAACAACAAAGAAAATCAAATTTTTTGTACTTTGTTATGAAACAATCAAATCGAATTTCCGTATGTAAACAGGCATTTATCAGTCTTCATGCCATATCTCATTGGCAAGTTCAGCGTTTAAACACCTTACTTCTAGCTACAAAATCACCAAAGGATTTAAGAGGCCGGCACAACAACAGACCTCGTGCAATATGCGAAGAATGGATTGTGAAAATAAAAGAACACATTGAGTCATTCCCGGTTAAAGTTTCCCATTACTCCTCAAAAACCATTCATTATTTGGATGCATCTTTAAATGTGAAGAAAATGTACAATCTGTTTATAGATAAAAATCCACAGCTAGAAAATTTGGTTAAATACGAATTCTATCTAAAATATTATAATGAAAACTACAATCTCAGGTTTGGAAGACCACAGGTTGATGCCTGCTCGGTATGTGAAAGCCTTGGAGCTAAACTTAAAGATGTTAATCTTAATGATAATGCAAAGAGAGTGGTTGCAGCGGAACTCATAGTTCATAAAAGGCGCGCAAAAAAGTTTTACACGAAACTAAAAGAAGTGCAATCTCTGTGTAAGGAACGACCAGAAGTAATGGGCCTAGCTTTTGACTATATGCAGAATATGCCCCTCCCAATATCCCGGTTCAAGAAATTTTTTATCTGAGGCAACTTTGGGTATATGCATTTCAGATTCATAATCTTAAAGACAACACTGGTCATTTTTATAGCTACCACGAGGGTGAAGCTCTAAAAGGATCTAATGAAGTATGTACATTTCTTTATGATTATATATTGAACCACATACCATCTGAAATCACTGAGTTACACTTATTTTCTGATGGATGTGCGGGACAGAATCGTAACCAGACCATGGTTCGCTTTTTGCTAGCATTGCAGGCGACCAAGAGATTTAACAAAATATACCATTACTTTCCAATAAGAGGGCATTCATTTTTGCCCTGCGACAGGGATTTTGGTTATGTCAAGAGGGTGATTAAAAAACACGATCGAATTTATATTCCAGAAGAATATCAAGAAATAATACTATCTTCAAGGAAAAAACAGCCATTTACTGTAAAGTTAATTCGACATAACGATATTATTGATTTTAAAAAGTGGTGGCCGACTGATTATAAAAAAAAACGTGTTCTATTTTAGTCAGTGGTGATAATACTAGAAAAGAAAATTTTGCTGTGTCAAACTATAGGCAATTTCTTTATGACAGTTCAACTCCAGGTTATGTGACAACGTGGAATTACATAAACGGTTTTCTCTCCTACACATTTAAGTTATTAAAGCAACATAAGGAAAGTCCTTCTCTACCGACTGCTGGCGCTTATAAAGATCCTCTACCTATTAATGAGAAAAAAGTCGAGGATATTAAAAAAGTTATGCAATATATGACTGGTGAAATGTTAGAATTTTTCTACCATATAACATCCTGTAATACGACAACGGCAGAAAATGACGATTAAAATGTTTAAATCAGTATTTATTTGTTATTCTTTTAGAACTATTAAAAATGTAATCATTTTTTCACCTGTTTTATTTTTTTTTACGATACTGATTTCGAAAACCGTACTTGTCCACTAACTTCTTTTAGCTATAACTATTAGACCGTTTCGTTTATAGAAAAACTATTACTAGATATAAATCCCAGATCACCAGATCTAAAACTTCTCTGTGTATGCCAAACCTCAGAAATAAGTAATTTAAAAGATTATCAGTTTTTCTTAAATTTCTCAAAATGACATTTTCGGACATGTACGGTTGTCGAACTCACCGATTCAATTTCATTGCTCGGTTTGAAGAGTTTCGTGACCGAAACGGGTTCGGACGACATTATTTTCAAGAAATATTTTTGCAACGACAATAGTTTGATATACAATAAAGATATTTTTCATTTATTAATTTGTCGTGTTACTACATATATTTTAAAATTAATTTTTTTATGGGACTCCTAATATTAATATTTAAATATAATAATAAATATTAAAACCGTCTTAATTTTTTACCAGTAATTATCTATAATAACAAAAATTATAATAATAATAAAGCATATTACCAATTTTATTATTAACGGTGACCGAATAGATTTAAAAAAAGAGAACTTTGATAAGTATAATAAATTCAAAATTATGCTAATATTTAATGTTACATAAGAGTTATAAAATGAAGCAATAAACTTATAAATATTAACAGATATCCAAATGTTTATGTAAGCGAAATTTAACGCATTTTTATTTCGATAAACAACAAAAAATAAAATAGATAAATTAAAATCTGAAATAAACAATTTGTCTTCTTTCATTTTTGTTAGTATATGTATATATATATATATATATATATATATATATATATATATATATATATATATATATATGTATATATATATATATATATATATATATATATATATATATGTATATATATATATATATATATATATATATATATATATATATATATATATATATATATATATATATGTATAATACATTAAAATTCCTGGTTTCAATCCGTTCGTCCAACAATATTTTCAAATGCTCTTACTGCTGCTCGATATTAACTCAGTTAGCTTCGAGCGGCAGCAGCAGCTAGATCACAATATCGAGCAGCAGCAGCAACAAGAGCACTTGAAAATGCTAAATAAGATTTTGGCAAAACGTCGTGCAAATTCATCGTTAGACGAACGGATTGAAACCCGGAATTTTAATGTATTACATTCCACCATCCGTGAAAACCTCTATTGTAACATATATATATATATATATATATATATATATATATATATATATATATATATATATATATATATATATATATATATATATATATATATATATTATATATATATATATATATATATATATATATATATATATATATATATACTACTGTAACATATATATATATATATATATATATATATATATATATATATATATATATATATATATATATATATACTACTGTGTGACTTTTGAAATAAAACGCAAACGGGTTATTTATTTTTCCAAATTTATTTCGCCAACGTTTTTTTCCAGTCTTCGAAAGAGTTGTTGAATTCGATTTCTGGAATGGCCTTTAAAGCCTTCTTCGATTCGGCTCATTTTTCTGTGGCGAGTATCGCTGTTGCGTTTCCCAATTGCGCCGTGCGCCAACGTCGCTGCCTGCTTTTACTGAGGGATTTCCCCCAGTAAACTGGGGATTTACCGAACTCAATTTTTCGGCACACGCGGGAATTTAATATTTGTCTAACGCCTATGCGAAAAAGAGACACATTGGACGACGCATTCATTGTAGAAATGGCTCCAAATTCTCACGCTTAAACAAAAAATTGAGATTGTTGAAATTCACAATGAGGAAAAGTTACGTGTAAGGGCTCCAGTGATAAGCGCACTAACGGACAGACAGACAGACAGAGAGACGTTGCATTTTATATATATTATAGATGTAATAAAATGTATATCTATAACCTGTTCAGAGAACATATGTATAAATTTAAAAAATCACGTAAATCGGATAAGTGGTTCTCGAGGGATAAGCGCACTAACGGACAGAC
Source organism: Pachyrhynchus sulphureomaculatus (assembly GCA_019049505.1). Lineage (NCBI taxonomy): Eukaryota > Metazoa > Arthropoda > Insecta > Coleoptera > Curculionidae > Pachyrhynchus > Pachyrhynchus sulphureomaculatus. The sequence goes on along the minus strand of CM032453.1, from coordinate 37,360,429 downwards.
AGACAGAGAAACGTTGCATTTTATATATATTATAGATATAGATTATTATTATTATTATATAACATGGCCAAAGAATATATGTATGAATTTAAAAAAAGACACGTAAAATCGGATAAGTGGTTCTCGCGTGATAAACGCACTAATGGACAGACAGAGAGGCATTGCATTTTATATATATTGTAGATTATAGATTATAGATAATCTCTGCTACATAATATTGTTCCATAATTAATGGTTTAGGCTGTGTATTACAAAGGAACGCGTTAGCGGCAAACTTTTTTCCGACTTCACTCACTATTTTACGTCACTGCTCATTCCTTATGCTACCTATCGTATATAGCCTATAACCTGACCAGAGAACATATGTATGTTTTAAAAAAAAAAGTACGTAAATCGGATAAGTGGTATATATATATATATATATATATATATATATATATATATATATATATATATATATATATATATATATATATATAGCGTTTTAACATCGGAAAGTGGATGTTGAACAGCAATTTGAATGAAAACAGAAGCTTTTTGACTGGTGATGCTACCAAAATTGACAAGTTGTGTTATAATTGGTTTATAGCAGCTCGCCATAAGGGGATTCCTTTGACAGGTATGCACATGAATTATTTTTTTTTAGATAAGGTTTTCTGAAATTAGTGCGTTGATTTTCTTTTCATATCAATTCAAAAAATAAATAAAAGGGGTGACATCTATAATGCCGATGAGACAGGCCTGTATTTTAGGGCTCTACCCAACAAAACGGTAACATTAAAAAAAGAAAATTATGTTGGTGGTAAATATCCCAAAGAGAGATTTACAATTTTACATTGTGCAAATATGGCGGGAGAAAAAGAATAACGCTTAGTAATTGGTAAGGCAACTAAACCCACAGCATTTAAAAATATTAACATAAACAACCTGCCTGTAACTTGGAAATATAATAAGAAAGCTTGGATAACAGGAGAAATTATGACAGAGTGATTGCAAGATCTTGATTGAAAAACGACAAAAGAAAAAAGAAACATTTTTTTATTTTTAGATAACGCAGGATCTCATCCAAAAGAAGCGCGATTAAAAAATATAAAAATCTTGTTTCTGCCCCCTAACTATACATCAGTTTGTCAACCACTTGACCAGGGAATTATAAAAAATTTTACCATACCATAATTAAACTAAATACATGATTATTATAGATAAATAATTTAAAGGGGGTGAAAAACCTTTTAAGGTTATAGACTCATAGGATCATCTAAATGGGTTTTTCACCCCCCTTTAAGTTATTCATCTATAATAATTATGTATTTAGTTTAATTATGTATGTTTTTAAGTTTTTAAAGTTTGATTTTCAACAGAATCTCCACATGGTAAGATGACATAACCTTTTAACATGCTTTTCAGTTTTTTCTTTTATTTTAGAATTATTAAAATATTTACAAACCCTAAACAGGATGGTGAAGGTTATCCAGTGTGCCCCCTAAATTTTATTTTAGACAATTTTGTGCTGATGATGTAGATCTATGTCTACGAAACATGTCCACAATTTAAAGAGTGTATGTTACCAAGGTTTTCATTGTATTGTGTGGAGTAGACAGTGTTGTTTTACTATTAAATTCATCAACTCCACTGAGAGAAATGGACTATTTCTGTAAAATTACTTTTTAAATGGTCCAAATGTCAACACTATAGTATAATATATTGAAAATACTAAATAAATAAATAAGGGCCCATGTCTCATCGCTACGTTTTCAGATATACGCCTGCTACGGAATTAATACTCGTACTCAGAACAGGGAGCACGTTTTTTCAACAGTGTAGCGTAATCTTATGTTTCCACACTTTGCTTTTTTTTATTAATTACCATAATGTACACACAATAAACCTGTCAGGCAAAATATTTATTATCTCTACATGAACAAACTACAACATCAGACAGGTAATAATTGGCGTATAACATACCTAACAAAAACAATATATATTTTCGTAGATACGTAGATTAACAGTAAAAAAAATATATACACCCTGATAAGCACTCCTATTTATTAATATTCTCAATGCAAAAATTCTAGCAGAAACTGGTTTAAAGACACTAATACGCGAAATACTAAAAAACCATAGCAAATTAAGAAAAAAATATATATGAGCGACTTAAAGATTTAGTACCGTTTCGTCGATTCCCGTTTTGTCGACTTTAAGAGAAATTCCCGTTTTGTGGACTGGCCTTACCTGAACTAACCTATACATCGGTGTCATTAACAATTTCCCTTTCGCCGATTCACTAAACCTCTTTATCTGTTATGGAAATCTATATTAAGGGTAAATATTAATTATTTCTTAAAAAAAATCAATGGATCAAAATTATTTCTTTCCTTCACACTTTCTACAGACTTAGGACTGTCAAACCTGAATTTGAACTAACCTGAAGTACTCTGAACGCCGACGATAATCTAACCGGCCGCACCCTTATAATGTATGAAGATAAATGCCTAGGTAAAACTACCTGTAGAGGGTTGAAGGCCACCTACAGCTTTACTTGGTAGCTTTAATTCGGCGAGTCGACAAAAAGGGAACGGTTTCAAAAGGTCAACGGTCAAAAAATGTCTGTTGTCGATTTCCAAGGAAAAACGCCACCTACTATTCCTATATTGCAGTCAAGGATGCCCGATGTTGTCCCCAGACAGCGTATCATAAAGCGTATTTTAATGAAGTAAGACACCAAAAAGGCTTCTGGCGCTGACGGAATACCTGCCATAGTTCTCAAAAACTTTGCGAGGGAACTAACACCAGTTTTCTGTAGACTTTTCAGTCTATCCTACAGAAAGGGAATAATATTTCCTTCCTGCTGGAAATGTGCCACAGTTCAGCCGATACCTAAAAAAGGCAAGGAGACCTTGCCAAATAACTACCGACCAGTCGCACTGCTTTCAATAATATCGAAAGTCATGAAAAAGGTTATCAATCAACATCTTCTAAAATATCTTGAAAGATTCAACATTATTAGCGATCACCAATATGGATTTCGTAAACATATATTAACAGATCTTCTGACCTATGACTAACACATGATTGGAACAACGCAATACTTTGGAGAATCTCGAGCGGTTGCTCTTGACATATCCAAGGTATTCGACTGTGTTTGGCACGATGGATTGTTGGCTAAGCTACGTTCTTATGGTATGTCTGAAAAGTTCTGTTTGTGGCTCTCATGTTTCCTCAGAGAGCGTTCTTTACGAGTGGCGGTCGACGGATTTCTTTCTAACACCTTCACTATCAACGCCGGTTATCCCCAAGGCTCCATACTCTCTCCTATTCTCTTTCTCATTTACATTAACGATCTGCTGGAAAAGACCGGGAATCCAATCTACAGCTTTGCAGATGACAGTGCGCTTATCTCTTCATTCCCTTTGAACGCTCGGACATCGACTACTCGGGTAAATATCCGCAGACAGCAAGAGGTCGTTCAACTTAACAAAGACCTGGAAGAAATTCTATCTTGGAGTGACAGTAACCAAGTGGAATTTAACGCTACAAAAACCCAGGCGCCAGTTATTTCTAAAAAAGTTAACGTTGCTGAACCCGACATAGTTATGTGGGGGCACTCCATTCCCCTAGCATCGTCACTCAATTTGTTGGGCGTTAATTTGGGAGCAAATATGTCCTGGCATGAACATGTTGCAGGCATAGTAAGGACAGCTTCTCAAAAGTTGGGAATATTATTTTGAATCAGAAAGCTTTACACTCCACTACAACTGTTAATTCTTTCCAAAGCTCAAATTCGACCAACTATGGAATACTATGCCCGTACACACTGCATTTGTTGGATTCTGTTCAGAGAAGAGCTGTTCGTCTGATTGGTGACCCGGAACTGACCGGGGGTCTCGATTCGCTGGAACATCGAAGAACGGTTGGCGACTTGAGTCTGTTCTACAAGTATTTTCATGGAAAGTGTTCGAAGGATGTAGCCCGCTTAATTCCTCCTAGAGCGGTGCATGTTCGAAATACACGTCGCGCTAATACTTCACATCAGATGAAGTTCAGCTTGTTACTCCGCGTACAACGCTTTTAAAGCAGTCTTTCATATGGAGAACATCATCCCTTTGGAATAATTTGCCCAGGGCTGTGTTTCCCACCGAGTACAATTTACAGCGATTCAAGAACAACGTGAATCGCTTTTTTGCACACATGTCGCTCCTGGAGCGCTTTGGGGCCTTCCCGTGCGTGCTAAACCCATAAAAAAAGGCCTCAGTCGACGAATAGGTAACAAAACAGGTAACGACGAAACGGTCAATCGACAAAATGGGAATTTACGAACTTAGAGAATGGCTTACCTCAGTTTTTTTTTAAACAAAAATTGTATAAGAAATAAAAACAATACACTCGTGAATTTAATATTTTTGTACCAATTTCTTCCACTCGCCTATAACTTGTAGTCGGTAAAAGAAATTCCTTTTCTTTTTTTTAAGTTTATTGTTGACACCCCTGAAATAGTACATTATCAAACACGAGTGCTTCGCGCTTCAAGGCTGTGTTCTTATCTAATCATTCAAAAGGTCCGAAAATGATGCCTACAGAGGCTGGTAATTATATGGGCAAGTCGAGGGCATTCATTAGCAAGTGGGTGAAAACGATACTTTCCATTAAAAAATGTTGATGATCTACCAGAGAGAGAGCGTGATCCGAGAGGGAAAGTGGCGGAAGAGGACGAAAAAATGATTATTTTTAACATGTTTTTTGAAATCCTCAATTAACTTTGCGCCAAGGGGCGCAAAAACTAAAGCAGAAAGTTTAAATAAATCATATAAAGTGGCGGACTACAAGCAAAAAACACAGAGAAAAACGGCTTACGTAGACAGAGGAAAACATAGATCGAGATTCGAGCAATCTAATTTTTTCCAAAGAAGCTTCATTTTGAGGTTATGTTGTCACCACATGAGCCTCGTCATTTTCCGGACGGATTGGTTCAGCATACCGTGAAACGCTGAAAAAATGCTCCAGACTTACAAGAAGGAATTAGTACCGACTGCGTGATTTCTCGATGAAAATGAAGAGTGGAATCTTCAAGAGGATAACTACCCCAAACATCGAAGTAAAACATGTAGCCAGTGGAAAGAGAAATCCGATATCGTCACACTAGATTGACTATTCCAATCCCTCGATGCAAACCCAATCGAGTACGTGTGGTCGTACATCAAGCAAAAGCTTCGTAGCAAGAAGGTGTATACAGTGAAGCGAAGCAGCTATCACGGCAAATTCGGGCAATTTGGGTCAATGATGTAAAAAAACTTTTAACTAAATACGTTTTTTTAACGAACAATGCACGACGCGTTCTTACTTGCCAGACTGTATTAATTACTTCTTCCAGTGTCGTTTGTGTATAAGAAAGGTGAAAAAAATATTGACACTGACTTTTATTGGCTTAATTTTATAGCCAACATCGGAATATTGATCTATTTTCTATTACTTTACCACTCACAATGTTGCTTCATTAATTACCTTATCAGTATTATTAACAAAACCAAATATTGACAACATTATCGATAGCGTAAGGTTTAGAACGAAATTAAAAATACCTGTTTCAAAAAATATCTGCATTAAAATTGCAGTCTACATCAATTTCCTTTATCTTATTAATGACATGTAAATAATGTCTCTAGCTGTTTCTAGCGCAAGAAAAATTGTCTGAAAATATTGACACTGATTATATAGACGACATTGGCACGTTGACCCATTTTCTATTATTTTTCCATTCACACAGTTACTTCATCAATTACAAGTCAGTATTATTCACGCTTGTAATTAACGGCGACGGCAATTTTACGTCACTGTAAATAATAGAACGAAGACAGGATGTTTACACGATCAAAATTTGACGGGAACCATTGACTGTTTTCATTGGTTGTTAATTCCGCCAAATTGTGGTTGCTATAAATATCTACTTTGCGCCCTTTTGTTTGCAGTATTGTAAAATGGCGTGTCTCTTAATAACCAACACCCAATATAGCAAATTCATTCACAGTGGATGAAGAGACCTCACAGGAGAAGGCAATGAATGGCGAAGTCTCACATCGCTCTTTATTACCCCCACTATTGTTTAATGTTTATAAGGCTGATATCCCTAAGGCAAAACATACTAATCTGATATTGTATGCCGACGACACTGCTATTATACCACGCCAAAAAGCCGTAGGATAATAACCAGTATATTTCATTCACAATAAATCCAGAACGCTGGATATCTTACACTGCAGAACTCTACTGCTTATAGGAGATCAGCCCTAGGACTGACAATCTCGATATTTCAAATGGTCGACTAATGACAGAAGACATTGACCACTACGGAAAACAAATAGAAATAACAAAAGAACAAGTTAAAGTTAATATAAAAAGTTAAAGAACAGAAAGGCTTCTGGCCCCGATACCATACCAAACGAACTGATCAAATATGGGGAAGAGACATTAATCAATAATATAAGATATCTTTTTTAGAGGATTTTTGACGACTAGCAAGTGCCAACGAAGAGGAAAGAGAGCATCATAATTCCTATTTGCAAAAAAGGAGACAAAGGTGATACTTCTAACTATCGCACTATTACTCTACTAAATACAGCTCTTAAGTTACTGACAGAAGTAATAACTAATATGATTGGTGATATCTATGTCAGTACCGAAGAGCAACAGTACTCAAGATATTACGAGAGGAAAATATACCGTAAAAAATCATAAATGTGATCCGAGATAATACAGAAAATAAATTTAGAATAAAACTCAAAAACAAACTAACACCAGAAGTAGAAATCCAGTCAGGCATACGTCAAAGTGATAGCTTAAGCCCATCTCTATTCAACTTAATAATGGACAAATTAATTCGTAAAGTAAAATCTGTGGGCTCCGGCTACAGATGACGTCGTTATAATATCAAGCGATGAGAATAATCTACAACGAATGGCCCATACGTTCAAAAGAACAGCAGAAGAATACAACACGACAGTATCTACTTCTAAAACAAAGTCTTTAATAATATCTAGAGAACCGAGAAGATGCAAGCTAGTTATAAACGAGAAAATTATGCAAGTACTAAGGTTTGATTATCTAGGTGTAGAAATATCTAGCTATGGTGGAATACAGCAGCATTTATATCAAGTTGTTGACGAGATGTGGTATGGAGAATCCAGAATATGAGACTGGAGAGAAAGGTTCGTGTGTATAAATCATGTGTGAGACCAATTTTGACCTACGCGATCAAGACAAGATCAGACACCGCAGAAACAAAGAAAATAATTCGAACAACAGAGATGAAAACCCTAAGATCAATAGTGGGGAAGTCACTGATCGATAGAGTGTCGAATAAAGACATTAGAGATATGTGCTGAATCCAAGATGTCGTTAGATGAGGCCGACAAAGAAGGCGGGAGTGGAACGAACATGTCAGTAGAATGGCAGCTGAATGCCTTGCTCTACTAACAAGAGACAACATGCCACCAGGAAAACAGCTGGAAGACCTCCTAAAAGGTGACGCGATAGTTGGCAGTCAACATCTCAAAACCAACAATAGCGGAAACACCGGAATAACAGGCCCTAGGCCTAAAATAAGAACAAGTAGAAGAAGATATTTCATTCACCTCTGAACAAGTTGTCGCATTGGTTCGATCAATAACGAATAAAAGGAAATCCGACCAAGACTCGAACGCTTTTCTTTTCCAAGTTCAGTAAGACTGCCTCACGGATACCTTACACTTGGAGGACAAATTTACATGGCGTAACACCGTCAATTATTTTAGCCTATATTACGACAAAAAATAGCTGGTAAGAAGATTCTTCTTATCAAGATTGTAATCACTGTAAAATGGAACCAGTAAATTGTCGTTTTGGAATAAACTGACAGTATATAAAACGATTGTTAAGTCAGCACGTCTATATTATGGCGAAACATGGACTCAGGTGTGTAAAACACGGCAAAACGCAAGCGATTGGCAAAGGTCTTCAGGCCTGATCAGAAGGCAAGGGGCAAGTATCTACGACCCAGTGAGTAAATGCCTGGGCGAGCAGAGAAGGGCACTGTTTTATGTAGTAACAATCCGACTAGGCATCAATAACTGCGACGGTAACAGTAGTTAGAGGACAGTCCTTCAACTAAAAATCTGAGAAAACTAATAAAGTAGTACGTAGTGTTACTGGCAAAACCAAATATGGCTAGGTCGTCTCGGACGAAATCAAGCACTAAATGTAATGTTTTTCTTTAATTTTGTAGAAATGAAAACTGTATATTTATTTTTTTTTTCATACTGAAAAATATTTAGAATAACCCAAATGTATGTATAAATGAAAAAGTAAAAACAGAAATCTTAAAATACGAGTCTATTTAAATTTAGATCTGTGTCTGTGATTCACCTCATCGGAAACAAACATACAACTTGGAGCTTTTGATAACATAATCCAGATAGTACTTGTATTTTTAAAGATTTTTATTTACTAAGTTGTATTTGCTAGCAAATCGAATTAATTCACTACTTGGATCAATTTTCAAATATTACTGTATTGTTATATTAAAGTTATTTTAGTATATAGGTAATATACACAGTGTGTCTCAAAAAAACAGGACTTTGTGGTATGTGAAAAAAATGCCCTCTCGTTTGGGCTCAATTTTCTAATCTTTTAATAACGCCCGCACGTTGAAGCGCAATTTTGAAACGTCTTATTAAATAGAAGTCGTTATTTGCTTCTTATGTATATCATAATTTCTGAGAATGGATTGAATGGATATTAATATTGAAGGAACTAAAGAAATTAGACATAAACTAGCTCATTTTTTTTTTGGTAGAGAAATATGGATAAGAGATAATTTTTGTACATCTTTTGAAAATAGTCTCTATAGTTGTTTAAAATTTTGGTCGTACAGATTTTGGGCACCATTCATTTTAAAATAAAAGGCATCTAACTTCAGCTCAAAATATGAAAAAATACTGAAGGGTTATGTAGTTGTTAAAAAAAATTTAATATGGTACAACCGTTGTATCCTGAAAGATATAGTAAAACGGGTGATTCAGTGAAACGTAGATTTAAATAAAGAAAAAGGTTTATTAATGACAAAATTAAAAGTTCTCACTTCGCTACACTTTAAAATTACTACTAATAAATAAAATCCCTTAATCTAGTAGGTGGTACGATTATATAGAGTCTTTAAATCAGGATTCTAATTAAAGGCTTAGCTAAACACGATGTTAAAAGTTCGTGGAATTAACTTCACCAGTTACTTCTTTTTAATTAGACGATGTAAAACGCACTTGTCTGCAGGAAGCTAGGTTTATGGATTGATGTACTGATGACTTACGGTTTTTCTGTGAGTTTTTTGGCCTGTTCTGGTGAGATAGTCATAACACTGATGTCTCCACCTTGGCTACCCTAGTTCCCTTTGGGCTGCTAAACATTTCTTGACCCCTAAAGGTCTGGGAATAAGCAGGATATTTCAAGAAAAAGGCCTTGAACTTGAAAACTAAAACCCTTTCTGCACTACTAAAACGAGTACGGCAACGTGATAAAAAAAGCCTACTGGTCGGCTTACTGAAGGAAAAGCCCTCTCTGGCTCCATGATCAAAAAGAGAGCTCACTGCGGCTCTATGATGGGAAAAAAGCCTTTACTACATCTTGACTGGAAAAAGCCTATATTCATGCCATCCGGACCCTTAAATATTTTTCTCCCTTCCTTAAAATAACGTCTTTAAAATGGCTTCCATCCCGGATACAAATTTATAGCCAATCAGACACATTCGATGCAAATTAAAGAGTCCAGTAGTCAACACGCAATGCACACTGTAAAATTTAAATTAAACTGCTCAAAAATTTAAAACACTGTTTTAAACTACACTGCTTAAAAGTTGAAATCACTGCAATAAATATAAAAATGGAGAAAAAATATAAATTATAGGAAGAAAAACAGTGTCGTAACATGATCTTAAAATCTAGGAAAAAAAACTTTTTCAAAACAGCCAATATTAGTTGCGTCCCTATGGAATATAATATGCGTTGGAAAGGTACATCTTTCACTGACATGTCTAATGTTCATAACAATCGGATGAATAGACGCTGAGATATTACACCTAAAGTGATAGTGTGTTGAATGTCAGTATGTTACGTTACTTCGCTCGTTGTGCATCTTTTCATATGCGTACTGTTCTTGTACTTACAGTCTATTGAATTGAATATTTACACAACTAGTTCCTTTTGCACTAAAATAGCAATATCTTTCTTTCTAAAGCAAAACATAGCCAATGTAATACCATTTTAGAAAATACACTAAATTAGCATTTTTTTTAAATAACTGGTCAGGTTAGCTTTTTTAGACTATGAAGAGGCGAAGTTAGCTAATTAAAATGCTTTTACTCATCATACTTGCAAAAATGTTTTTTTTCCGTAGGCTTAGCTTTATTTTGAACTGTGATCAACAACAGGATTATTTAGGATTACGTAACAATAATTAGAATTTTAGAATACGGAAATTTGTAGTTGTGGCACTCAATAAATTAATCTAAGATACGGTCATTTTACATATTCTGGTGGCCTATCAGCCCTCGAAGAGAATATGTTGGTTTTTTTCGGACACCCTATATATATATATATATATATATATATATATATATATATATATATATATATATATATTATATATATATATTAAGATTAATATAATACTAAAAAGACTCAGTAAATAAAAAATTAAAAAGTCTTAGCTTAATTTCGTGTGTTTACGTATTATATTTTGTGTATTAAGAATAAATGACATACTACTACTTACATTTCTTGCATTTTTCATTTACAAGGATAATAGGAAATTTTTCTTTTATTAATTACATTTTCTCTTACAAGCAGATAGTTACTAACTTTTTAAGAGCAAGTGAAGATATTATTTTAAACTTTTCTAAAGCCCGTTTTTTTTTTAATTTTATAATAATTTTTAATTTATACCTTTAATTAAATATTATATACAATCGGGTTTCGTTTTGACTGTCAATGACCTAATAATTTGCACTTAAAGTCAAGAATCAAATGCCTATTAACAAGAAAAAATACATTTTAATGTATTCTTGATGATGCACTTTGTTATTGCAGGAAACGGTTTTCAAATTAATGACCTGACCAATTTCAAAAGTTCCGTTTTTAATCAGCAGGAGAAGTTTCGACACGGAGCTATTTTTCGTAAGCCAGGAATGGATCATATATATATATATATATATATATATATATATATATATATATATATATATATATATATATATATATATATATATATATATATACGAGGCTGGTTTGAAAAGTCCGTGCAAAAATAAAAACTACTTATGTGTTTGGGGTAAACCTTCTTTATTTTTCGACATAGTCTCCTTTTAGGCTTATACACTTCGTCCAACGATGTTCTAGTTTATTGATCCCTTCCGAATAATAGGATTTGTCCAAGTTTGCAAAATATCCATTAGTGTCTGCAATCACCTCCTCGTTTGAATAAAATCTTTGTCCCGCCAGCCATTTCTTCAAATTGGGGAACAAATAGTAGTCCAAGGGAGCCAAGTCTGGAGAATAGGGGGGATGTGAAACGAGTTGGAATCCTATATCCATTAATTTTGCGACTACAACTGCTGAGGTGTGTGCTGGTGCGTTGTCGTGATGGAAAAGGACTTTCTTGTGGGCCAATCGCGAGCGTTTTTCTTGCAGCTCGGTTTTCAAACGGTCCAATAACGATGAATAATATTCACTTGTAATAGTTTTACCCTTTTCCAGATAGTCGATGAGGATTATTCCTTGCGAATCCCAAAAGACAGTCGCCATAACCTTTCCGGCTGAAGGAACGGTCTTCGCCTTTTTTGGTGCCGATTCCCCCTTGGTAACCCATTGTTTAGATTGTTGTTTGGTCTCAGGAATATAGTAATGTATCCATGTTTCATCCACAGTGACGAAACGACGCTTAAAGTCCTCCGGATTCTTCTGGAACAGCTGCAAACCATCCTTGCAACACTTCACACGATTCCGTTTTTGGTCAAGCGTGAGCAATCGCGGCACCCATTTTGCGGTTAGCTTTCTCATGTCCAAATGTTTATGCAAAATATTATGTACCCGTTCAGTCGAGATGCCCACAGCACTAGCAATCTCACGCACCTTAACTCTTCTGTCATCCATCACCATATCATGGATTTGATCAATAATTTCTGGAGTCGTAACCTCCACAGACCGTCAAGAACGTTCAGCGTCACTTGTGCCCATATGGCCAGTCCGAAAATTTTGAAACCACTTATAAACTGTTCTAATCGAAGGTGCAGTCACCATAATGTTTATCAAGCTTCTCTTTAGTCTCCTGAGGCGTTTTGCCTTTCATAAAGTAATGTTTAATCACCACACGAAATTCTTTTTTGTCCATTTCTTGAAAATCACTCGACTTCTTTGATTCACACGAATGCCAAACACAAAGAAATAAACCAATATGGCTGAAACTTGGTGTGCGTTCATTCAAGAGATGCTACTAACTAAACATGACCTCGATACGCGCCGGTGGTGCCATCTCTCGGACTTTGCACGGACTTTTCAAACCAGCCTCGTATATATATATATATATATATATATATATATATATATATATATATATATATATATACAGTCAGTCCAAAAAGTCTCCATCTGCTTTCTATACTATTTTTCTGTTACGTTTAACTAATTAACTAATTAATTGGAACTATGAGAAAACATATTTAAATTAATATTTGAAACTTAACCAAGGAGGGTTAGTATTAAAAACAACTATGGAATATTTTATTTAGAAGTTACATCATCGTTATAAAAATGTAAACAAAATTAATGTCAAAAAGTCTCCATACACTCAAGAACTACACTGAAAAAAACACGTTATAATCAGTCGCATTTTATCAAGCTACCTATTGTTCGCTAAACTGAAAACAAATGAATAATTTTCGGTCATACTGTGTAATCTGTCACTTGTTGCTAGTAATTTTGCAGTGTGTTTTCAAAGTAGTATTAAAAATGAGCGAGAAAAATTGTGAAATTCCATTTCCAGTTCGAGAGACTGATTTGTGGAAAGATGGAAAATCGTACAGAAATATGGTAAAAAATGGTTAAAAAGTCGCATGCTACTGTTCAGTACATTGTAAACCAGTATAAATCAACGGGTTCCTATAAAAATTAGACCACGCTCCGATCGTCCCAAGAAACTGATTTCACATGAAGAGGCCAGTATTGTTAAACAAATACTTGTAGATCCCAAGAAAAGTGCATCAAAATGAAAAGAAGAAGTACGGGAACTATTTTCGAAAAATGTTTATTCACAAACAGTGAGAAATTGTTTAGACAGGGCAGGCTATAACGGGTGTGCAACCAGGAAGAAGCCGTTAATATCGGAAGCTAATCGCAAAAAGCGGTTAGCCTTTGCTAGGGAATACGTTACTAAACCTCCTAAATTTTGGGAATCCATAATCTTTAGTGATGAAACTAAAATTAACCTTTTTAGGTCTGATGACAGAACTAAAGTTTGGAGTAAGAAGAATACCGTATTCGATATTAAAAACATTTGTTCCACGGTGAGACAAGGTGGTGGCAGTGTTCTGCTTTGGGGATGCATGTCCGCTGAAGAAGTTGGAAATTTACATTTTATTAATGGTACCATGGATCAGCATGTTTATCTGAACATTTTAAGACAATTTAAGAGAAAATGTCCAAAACTTAGCACTCGAAAAAAGATACATTTCCCAACAGGACAATAATCCGAAACATACCGACAGCAGCTTCATACACCTCCGCAATCACCCGATGTTAACCCCATCGAGCATTTATCGGAGAAACTTAAACGGCGCGTTCACAAACATAACGTTTCAAATAGAGATTAATTAAAAAACAGAAAATTGAACGAATGGGAGAACATGCCAGCTGAAGTTACTAGAAAGTTGGTTGCAAGCATGACAAAAAGGTTACAGGAGATTATCAAGACCAACGGCAGTCCCACTAAATATTAGTTTAAACGAAGTTGTTATTTTCCATTAACCTCCGTCAAACTATTATTAGTAATTATTAAGTGTATGGAGACTTTTTTGACAATAATTTTGTTTACATTTTTATAACAATGATATAACTTCTAAATAATATATATATATATATATATATATATATATATATATATATATATATATAGAGTGTTATAGAAATCACTGCATATATCGGAAGTAGCATCTCCTTGTAACAAGACCGACTGCAGGAAATTCACTTTAAATAGCGGATCTCAATAATAAAGTAAAAAACCGACCTTAAAGAATTGAGGAAATGAATAAAATAAAGATATTGTTTTCGCTCCGCCACTGGTAAACAAAAAAACTAAACAATACGGCCGATTGTTAACAAAAATGTGACAATTACAGTGTTGGCAAAACATAATTCAGCGCAGGTACATTGTACGAACAGCAACAATGCGTTTGCGCTAGTATGTACAATAGTAGCTTCTCAGGTACCGGTTGGCTTGGCGGTAAAATCCAGTTTTGTTAAATTTTTTAAAAATTATTGAATTTGAAAAAAATGTGTCGAATGTGCTTCCACACCAGTCACCTGCTTCAATATATGCTGTGATTTCCATAACACCCTATATAGATATATATATATATATATATATATATATATATATATATATATATATATATATATATATATATATATATATATATATATATACACACTAAATCTTTTATTATCTAGAAGATTAAAGTAAGATTATAAAACTTTTTTAATTAGGGTTTTTTGTAGTTCTTATAAATAAATTACATATTAAAGATATTTCCTCTATTTTAAAGATTGAAGAATCTGCGAAAAATTTCTTGTCACAATTTTCTGATAAACCAAATGTACCACTTGCTATTGTCTAAAGTTCATCCTTTTGTTTTAAAAATGCGTGTTCGAAGACAATTGAGAATCGCGAGCAAATCAGTTTTCATTGGGAGAACTACCGGCCGTATACTATCTTTTTCTAGCATAATTATCTAAACAAAGATAACATATTAAAAATAAATCTATGAGCAAGTAAAAGAATGCTTTATGCGTACCTAATAAATGTTAACGGCATTTTTAGGTTTTTAACCTTTACAAAGCTTGAAAACTCAAATTACAAAAAGTGTTATGGTTTAATGATAATAATTAATGGTTTGAAACGTTGGACGAGTTTTTGTCGGGATTACGATGTAAAGAATTTGGTTTTAATTTTATCGAAGACAGTTTAGCTTGAAGTTTTTAATATTGGTGTAGATTTCGTCCACTGAAAATTTACAGGAATGATAATCGGAACATAGGCTTTTGACAAATATATATTTAACGGTTTCTATACCGCCTGCAGCCGCCTTCACGTTCTTAATCGCCAAATTGTCCTGTCGTGTGCATCCTCTTCTACCAATCCGCTGTTTCGCATAGCCTCCAGGAACGACGATGTTTTCCACGTCTTCTCGTCCCTGGAGGTGCCCATTTGAATAACCTTTTGGGCCATTGATCTTCCGGCATACGTAATAGGTGTCCGAACCACTGTAGTTGTCGTTTCTCAACTCTATTCAATATCGTCTCCTCTGCACCCATTTTGTTGCAGAACTCTTCGTTTGTTGTCCAACTAAGTCTTGAAATGCCTGCACCTCGCCTGAGATAGTCCATCTCCACCGCATTAATGCGTCTTCTGCATTCAAGGACCAAACTTCGCACCCATAACAACCATTGATTTTCTGATCTGTTTTTAGTGCTTCGTACGGAACACTTATAAGATCACTTCGGTGTCTGTCTGTCCGTCTGTCTTTCCGTCTCTCTGTCTGTCCGTCTGTCATACCCGATTTTCCCTGAAAATATTTGACGAAGAAAGTTGAAATTTGGTACTAATATAGAAATTGATGGCCTCATCAGAGCCGTGAAGTTTTGAAAGTTAAATTTTGACTTAAGGGGTTAGTATTGCGGGGCGAAATCGGAAGTGAAAAAAATTTTTTTTACTAAGCCATCGAGTGAGGTGTCAAATGAAAGCTTGTATATTATTTGGAACAAATCGCGAAAAATCGTTGTCCCCCCCCTCTATCTCGAAAAGTACTTACCTAAAAATTTTGAAAAAAACCTGGAATATTCTCCACGGGGTGTAGATTGAACGAAAATTATCACGAGTGCATTACCTTTAATAATTTATCTAGTACATAAAAAACAAAAATTTAAAAGTCATCAGTTTTCAGTAAAGATCGGAAACAAACTTTGTTGAAAACTCATTTGGGGTGTGTTTTGTGAAGTCACTGATCATTTTATACTTCCGTAACAAAAATTTTTATTTCAGAAGCAATCAACGTGCGGAACACTAACTGCGCAAGTTCAACTTGCACTTGACTGGTTATTTAACTTTAGCGGAGATGTTATTATCCCACCAGACCGCATTTAGGCTTCCCAGCACTTTTCTGCTCTGTTCGATACGACTCCTGATATTTGTCAATTTAACTCCCTCATCACTAGAAATTATTGTCCCCAGGTATTTAAATTTGTCTACTTGGCTAAGTTCATGCTCATCTGTAATGAAGATAGGGAAGCTTGCTATAGAGTTGACCACCACATATTTCGTTTTTTTAGAATTCATTTTGATAAATGATTTATTATTTAAAGACATCCAGACAGGACTAGTTAAAAACAAATCATTTTAGTATATCAGTTGTATTCGTGCAGCACAATCTAAGAAATAATAAAATGCCAATAATGTAGTGATTCATCAAACCAAATTTCCGCATATTTACATTGGAACGCAGTCTAAAAATGAGCTGATTGGATCAACTACAAATGAAGAGTTGTCAGACTCACAAATCGCAGAAACAAAGTTGTAAACTGTGAAAATGTTTTCAAAATTTAAAAAATTCATTAGTCTGGCGGTCATTATAGTTAATAGAAAAAAATAAAAATCAGGCCATGTGCAAGTTGGACTTGCGCAATTAGTGTTTCGTACGTTGATTGCTTTTAAAATAAAATTTTTTGTTACGGAGGTATAAAATGATCAATGACTTCACAAAACACACCCCAAATGAGTTTTCAACAAGGTTTGTTTCCGATCTTTGTTGAAAACTGATGACCTTGAAATTTTTGTTTTTTTATATACCAGATAAATTATTAAAGGTGATAATTTTCGTTCAATCTACACCCTGAAGAGAATACTTCAGAATTTTTTCAAAATTTTTTGATCGGTATTTTTCGAGATAAGAGGGGGCAGCGATTTTTCACAATTTTATAAAAATAATACAAAGAAAAGTGTGCGCAAGTATTACATTATACATATTTTTGAACTCGTGTTTTTACAAGCTTTCGTTTGACACCACACTCGATGACCTGGTAAATTTTTTTTTCGATTCAGATTTCACCCTCAAAAAACTAACCCCTTAAGTCAAAATTTAACTTTCAAAACAACACGGCTCTGATGAGACCGTTGATCCCTATATTAGTGCCACATTTCAACTTTCTATGTCGAATAGTTTCAGAGAAAATCGGGTGTGACAAAAGGACAGACAGACAGACGCCGAAGTGATTTTATAAGTGTTCCGTACGGAACACTAAAGAAGTAAATAACATTATATGTATAAGTAATAGTTGAATATTTTAAAAATTGAAACTTGAATATTATGTTATATATAAAATAGTCAGCTATTAAAATTAATAAGTGTAAGTGACAACACCGGCAAGCATCCAAGGCAGATTTTACTGCACGAGAACAGGCGACCATTTGTTTTTCTTAGCGGTATTGCACGGAAGTGGACAAAGATAACGGCATGCATAAGACAGGGTTGCAATTTTCTCGACTGTTTTCTAAATGTCCTTACTGCATTCATTAATATTTTAAATAGATTATTGATTTTAATGGTATGTGAGGTTTAAGAGTAATTGACAACCGTGCCGTGTCTATTAATTACTAAACTAGGAGATGCCATGTTTTGCCCTATTTCAAAGCTCGTCAGTTAGTCTAAGTTAAGATGATAATGTTCAGCATCTCGTAACACAATCATAAAACGACAAAATATTTTAGAACCATATCTCGAAAGATATTATTATGAGCTTTGCTCATATATCTTTGGTGGTTTCACATTAAATGGTGCAGAGTTTTCGCGTTTTGTTTTTCTTTCGAAAAATGTACGGCAATGAAAATTTCGATCTCAACTGTTTCAATGGGGCCGCTACTCAATTCAAGATGTCGTCAGATAAAGAAGATCGGTTGAATCAAGAACTGCGGAAACAATTAGCTTTGTTGAAGATTTGCTGTTGTCAAATTAACGAATGAAGGTCTCAGTTGCTAAAGAAGTTGAATTATCCGAAACTACAGTTTTCAATATTGTGTGCAAAGATTCATAATGAAGAAAGTTTCAGTACGATGAATTACTAAACTGGCAAGAGAAGAAATTTTTCAAGAACATTTGGCCGCTTTCGCGAAGGATGAGAGTTATTTTTAGCAAATTGTCACAAGCAATGAGACTGGTGTGTTCTGTTGGAGTCGATGCAATAAATTCATAAGGGCTCCCCGCCTCCAAAAAAGGAAAAAACTCATTTGACTTCTGAGAAGTTGATGAATTTTTAGTTTTAGTGTACCAGGTGTACAAGTATGAAATGCGAATTTCAGACAACAGTGCACCAATGCAGTTTGTGCTATAAAGATTTGACACTGCGCCATTTTGTTGTGTCATCAACAAGTGTCAGACGCTCACGAGTGATAAATTGGAAAAGTATGTGCACAGTGTTGTGTTGTCGAAATTTATACCGAACAAAGAGTATTCGCGGACAGCATTAATTTTTTTGTTTTCATTTGAAGAAAACTGCTGTTGAATCATACCGATTACTTCGAGAAGCTTATGGTGAACATGCTCCATCGCAAGATACGTGTGAAAGATGGATTCGGCGTTTCAAAAGTTGTGACTTCGATGTTGCAGACAAGAAACGTGGAAACCCGCCAAAAAAATACGAAGATGTGGAATTGCAAGCATTGTTGGACGAAGATGATTCGCAAACACAAAAACAACTCGCCGAGCAATTGGGCGTTAGTCAACAAGCTGTTTCCAATCGGCTACGAGAGATGGGAAAGATTCAGACGACCACATGAGTTGAACGACAGGCAAATGGAAAAGCGCAAAAACACGTGTGACATTTTGCTCGCTCGGTACAAAAGGAAGTCGTTTTTGCATCGTATAGTTACAGGGGATGAAAAGTGGATTTATTTTGAGAATCCCAAGCGCAAAAAATCATGGGTAGATCCAGGTGCACCATCCACATCGACCGCAAGACCGAAATGCTTTGGCAGAAAGATGATGCTCTGTGTTTGGTGGACCAGAGGGGCGTGGTCTATTATGAGCTGTTAAAACCTGGGGAAACGGTTAATACTAAACGTTACCAACAACAATTGACCGATTTAAACCGTTCGCTGCTTGAAAAAAGGCCAGAATACCGTAAGAGGCAACACAAAGTCATTTTTCTTCATGACAATATGGCAAAACCAGTTCGCGACACTCAGCTGGGAAGTTCTACCCCATGCAGCTTACTCACCAGACTTGGCTCCTTCCGATTACCACTTGTTTGCATCGATGGGTCACGTACTTGCTGAGCAACGCTTTGGTTCGTACGAAGATGTGAAAAAATGGCTCGATGAATGGTTCGCAGCAAAAGGGGAAGATTTTTACTGGCGTGGTATTCATAAATTGCCCGAAAGATGGGAAAAAAATGTATAACAAGCGATGGAGCATACTTTGAATAAAGCAGTTTTTTTATCATTCTTTCCGAATTTAACCTGTTTTTTTTAGAAAAAAAATCCGCATTTCATACTTATACACCTGGTAGCACGGTAGTTATGTAGAAAAATAATAACTTCTTTTTAAGCTCTGCGAGTTTTCTTTCATAGCTAGGCAGATAACTAAGAAACAAATCCTCGTAGTTTCGTGGTGATAAATGACACACTCGAGTAAGGCATTATTCTTGGGCGTCTCGTAATTTTATGTAAATGCGAAACGTACTCACGGTATTCACCCGATAAGCCACGCTGTATGTGTTTGCATAATAAAATCAATTCAAAAGAAATTGAAGAATATAAGTGTAAGGTCTGTCAAATATGAAAAAAGCAATATCAAATACTTACGTGTATAAGTTAAAAATAAATGCCAAATTCTTTTAATTTGATTTTAACCATATGTTCACTAAAATTTTATTCATTTATATATTTTTAACATTTACAGGTATATTTTTTTTAATTTAAACTATATTTGAAAATGGTAAAACCGAGGGCAAAGCTATAAATTGTGAAATTATCTCATTGATTACGTCATAGATGAGGTTATTCAGACAGTTCTTTATGTGTGTTTCAAGGTCCCTGTTTATTATTTTTTAAATAAATATAAATAGTATTCAGGCTAAATTAATTTACATATACACTGGTGAGCAAAAAAATCGACTCAACTATTTGGCTTCATTTAAGACGGATCCTACAATTTAGAGTCCATAGAGTTTTACGAATTTTAGTATCATTTGAAAGCCCATTCGATTCTTTTTCTAATGATACCAAATCCCATAGCATACCTCATGTTTTTTACTCATTAAAATGATTGAAAGGGGAAACAAGAAATGAAAATAAGGGTAAGAGAAAGGAAAAATTAAACAAACTTCAAGTTTAAAAATTAAATGTATTGATAAAAATCAATATTTTGTATTACTCCCCCCCCTACTCCTTATTACTGCTTCTAGCCGGTTTTTCATGGAGCGGATGAGCTTATTGACCACTGTCTGTGGGATTCTTCCCCACTTTTCCGCCATTTCAACCTTTAAGTACCTCAGCGATGCAGCAGCTGGATTTATGGCTTGAACCTTTCTTTTGAGCTCAACCCACATGTCCTCGATTGGAATGAGGTCAGGAGTCCGCACAGGCCAGTCTAATATGGGTATTCCCACTTCCGCCAGGTATTGCCGCACCGATGCGGCAGCATGTGGCCTCGCATTGTCGTACATTAGCACGAAGCTATCGCCAACAAACCCAACGTAAGGAACGACGTGTTCCTGCAGGATCTACCGGTGAGAAGTTCGTCCACTGCTACGAGTCTCATCAGTAACGAAAACCAAATCGGTTTTCCTCCTCGTAGGCGACCGTCTCAGTTATGCAGCACTGCGTATAGCGGTCCCCAGGCGGTTGGAGAATAAAATGGGGCACCATTGCTCTAAGATCCAGTCGACATGTTCTCGGGTAAATTTGAGTCGCGCTTGTCGATGGGTTGTTGTCAATTTTGGTCTGTTAGCTGGTCTCTTTGGAGTAAGCTTAGCTTCTTTAAGTCTTCTTCTGACTATCCCATGACTGACGGCCCGACCACGAACTTGTCGGAGCTCCTACTGAACCTCAACGCCGGTCAAGTGACGATTTCTTAGAGTTGTGTTGACAATGAATGAATCCTGGTCTCCGTGCAAAGGCGCCAGTCTGTTGGTAACGTCTGTAGACTCTGGAGCAGGTGCAGTTTCGCAGCGACTACATGTTGGCTATGCCCTTCTTGCAATAGGGGAATGACTATGCTATCCATTTTCCGATGACGTAATTAGTGAGCAGGTATAGCTGAGATGTTAACAGTTCAAGTTCCGATAACGAAAAGATAAGAAAATGCAGTTGCATGTGTTTTTATAGGGATGAATAGCGCGAAACAAGTACGCTTCTGAGCGAGCAAAAACGGTTCTATTGAGTAGAACCGTTTTACTCAATCCTCAAACTTTTAGGAAATCCAAATGTTTTTGGCATTATTGGAAAGAGCAGAAAATGAGCATTCTAATTATACCAAAAATAATACCACTGTTTGAAAATTAAAATCAAGGATCGGTGTTAAATGAGTCAATTTTTATTCTCACAAGTGTATATTGAAATTTAATAAAGCAGACTTTTAAAATAGCTTGGGTTTTTATACTGAGCCTAAAAAAAAATATCGTTATCATTCTATGATTGTTACTCCAGACAAAATATTATTGAATCACTCCTAATTTTAACTATTACTAATTATTCATAAACAAACGGGATATTAGTAAAAATACGAAATATGCCTATAATTACTGCAGATAAATTAGATGAGCTCTAAAAACACTATTAAATCAAGGTGAAATTTTTCCGAAAATATTTCCAATCTATGAGGGTAACTAATAGCATTTTTTACCTAACTAGCAGTACGACTTCCGTACAGTTATACTTATTTTTAGTGGAGACTCTGCGAAAGCCTGTTAGAGTAACTAATGGCGTAACACCTACACTGCGGAAGTTTAATAGAGATTCAGTTTCTGCTACACAAACGCTGCGGACTTGTTACCATTCCGCAACGGTTTCGTTCGTGCTAATTAGCTATCATATTAGTAACATCTAATTCAATTGGTACTTGTACTTATACCCTCCTATTTGTAGTTAAGGAGACATTACATTTTCTCGGGTCGGAAAAATCGACTTTTTTTAGAAAGTATCCTATTAGAATGTATTATATTTCAATAATATTCTCTGAAAATTTCAGAGGAAAATTTCATATACTTTCGAAGTTATAGACGAATATCTTGCCAAGTGTAAGGCAAGCCAAATTGACCGCGCGGCGTGCCAACTTACCTTTCAGCCGTTTACAAAGGTTTTGCTCTACCTACGTCGAACATATGCTGCTACTTTTATGATTCTAAGAAAGATAGAAGCAGGCAGAGCTTACTATAATGGGTATATCTTTTCAGTTTGAGGCAAAACTGTAGCTCGAAAACAAACGGTACGCAGCTCATCATCATCATCATCCATTCTTTATAGCGTTGTATGCCTTTTGGTTCCTTTTCTCCAGTCCTCTCTATTTTCTCAGTCTCCATGGCTTAGATTCCTCGCTGACATACTTCTTTCTATTCTTTCTATCCATGTTGTTCTTGGGCGCCCTCTTTTTATCTTTTCCCGTGGTGACCAGTTTTTAATCAGCTTCGGGAGTCTTTCGTCGCTCATCCCCTCCACGTGACCATACTATTTTAGTTGTTTCCTTTCAATTCTTTGTATTATATCCTCCTCCACTCCCATTATTTCTAGAATCGTTTTGTTTAA
The DNA here is from genome assembly GCA_019049505.1 of Pachyrhynchus sulphureomaculatus. NCBI lineage: Eukaryota > Metazoa > Arthropoda > Insecta > Coleoptera > Curculionidae > Pachyrhynchus > Pachyrhynchus sulphureomaculatus. The sequence goes on along the minus strand of CM032453.1, from coordinate 37,337,343 downwards.
GACTTTGTCACGGCGTGATTTTCCTGCCGATCTGCGCCAGTAGTCCATTTCCAATACTCGTAGTTTCCGCTGTGTAGTTTGACTCATTTGCCATGCTTCACTGCCGTAGAGTACTATACTCCTTAGAATAGTGTTATACAAGAGTTTTTTGTTTTGTTTTGATATATGTTTTCCCCACAGAATCGAGTTTAGACACCAGATGACCTTCTTCCCCTGTACAATACGGTGTTCAATTTCTGGTTCAGTCCGTCCGTTGCTTGTAATTTTTGTACCCAGATATGTATATTCTGTGCATGGTCCGATTTGAATGTGGTCTTCTATCTGGAGAACCGATGTTTCCTCCTTTCCTACACACAGGTACTTTGTCTTTTCCTGGTTTACTATCAGGCTCCATGTTTCGTATTCTTTTAACAGTTTCCTTGTCATTAATTCCAAGTCCTCTTTATCTCGTGCGAGCACCACCTGATCGTCTGCGAAGTGTAGCGTATACAGCGTGCTGTCGTCATTAAGCTCGATACCCATTCCTTCGCATCATCTCCGCCATTCTTTCAACGCTTTGTCTATGTAGATATTAAATAATGTAGGCGAGAGGCAACATCCTTGTCGTAGTCCTTTGTTAACTGAAAAGCTTTCTGACAACTAATCTTTTAGTTTTATTTTTGCTCTTTGATCTCTGTATAGCTGCTGGATGGCTTTTATTATTGTAATATTTATTCTAGTACCTTCTAGTACTTGCCATAGTCTATTTAGAGAGATCGTATCATATGCTTTGGATAGATCAACAAAGAGAAGGTGTGATTCCCTGTTTATTGCTACCCTTTTTTCGTGCAGCTGCGTAATTGTGAAAATATGGACTACACACGATCTGCCCGTCCTAAAACCTGCTTGCTGTTCTAGTACATATGGCGCATATTCTTCCTCGATTAGTTGTTTGAGGACTTTCCCGTAAATTCGACTCATAGTGTTAGTTACGGCTATACATCGATAGTGATGCATTCGTCTTTCTTCCCTTTTTTGTATATGAACGTTATCCAGGTCTCTCTCCCTGCTTGTGGGCTGTCTTCTCCGTTCGCCAATCTAGCAATCAACTCAGTTAGAAATGATATTAGCTTAGTTGTGCCATGTTTAAACAGTTCTGCAGGGAGGCCTTCTGGTCCCCTTGCCTTTCCTGTCTTCATTGTCTTTACAGCTTTCCATACCCTGTCTTCTGTTACTTCACTGTATTGTCCTGTAGTCTCTAGGGCCGCTGAGGGTTGTTCCATATATGATGTTCTGGTTTCAGTAAGCTCATTCTTAAAATGCCCCTTAAACCTTTCCAGATGTATGGGATGAATATTAGTTCGATCTGATGTATTTAACCTTAGTGTCTTAATAAATTTCCATGCCGCCCTTGGTTTTGCTCCTCCAATGTATGTATTAACTTCGCTACATTTCTTCTCCCAGGTTGCATTGCAGGTACTCAGTTTGAAAATATCGCTAGCAGGGGTAACATCACTCAGGCTAATATTGTGCAAAATGGATAAAAATATGGGAAATTTAGTTCGAAGCGAGTGAGCAGACCACGTAAAAGACAGTTTTATGGTAATCGATTTTCAAATGAAAGTAATTTTGCCAGTACATATGCAGAAAAAATTGTAAAAACTTCTGATTTGGGTTTTTTTTTTTTTTAATGGGTCTAGCACACGTGCTACAAAGAAGTCCCTAAAGCGCTCTAGGAGCGGCATGTGTGCGCAAAAAGCGATTCACGTTGCTCTTGAATCGCTGTAAATTGTACTCGGTGGGAAAAACAGCCTCGGGCAAATTATTCCAAAGGGATGATGTTCTCCATATAAAAGACTGCTTGAAAAGCGTTGTACGCCAAGTAACAAGCTGAACCTCATACGGAACGGAACAATACGGGAGGTCCAAGCACTAATCCGACTTTTAATTATTGTATAGTACAATTTTTAATTTTTATAACTTTAGAACAAAAGTTGTAGTGCAAAGTTTGTGATGGAGAAGTGAAATTTTTCAAACGAGACGAAAGATGAGTAGGTTTTAAGTTTTGCGTTGTGTGCGATTGCGGCGATACACCATTGACTCTAGTCACAAAATTAGGAAATCATATGAATAGACGTTTCATTTTTGTAATGAGATTACTCGGCTGTGGAATCGCTGGAGTGAACAATTTTTGCGGCCTGATGAATTTAGGAACGGGCATTTATGTAACAATTTATAAAATCATCGAAAATATGAAAATCGCAGTTGAGGCTGTATTCAGAGTTGTTATAAATAAAGCCGTCAATGAAGAGAAAGATAAAAACAAAGCAACTGGTAATAAAGGAAATGAATTTTCGGTATCAGGTGACGGATTATGAGCAAAACGTGGCTTTACGTCTCTTTCGGACATCATACCTCTTATTGGTGAATATAGTAATAAGATCTTAGACGTTATTGTAAAATCAATTTCTTGTCACGCTAGTCGAAAATGGAAAGGAAAAGAAAATACTATTGAATTTGAGGCATTTTGGGACGAGCATGAAAAGCATTGTTCAGCAAATCAAGATGTTTCAGCGATCGGAAATCTTGCACGACGCAAAATACAAGTACAACATCGGTGATGGGGACACCAAAACTTACACTTCAATTTGAGATGGGCAGCCTTATGGAGATGATTTTGTTATACAAAAAAAAAGAATGTGTCTTGCATGTTAAAAAACGAATATGTGGAAGAGTAAAAGAAACCAAGAAAGTATTAACGCAAACAAGGAAGCAAGCTAAAAAAGAAAATCCAACGCGGAAAAAAAGGAGATCTGAACCTAAAAAAATTCAGCTAACTAATAAATTAATGCAAGATTTATCACTTTACTATGGCTTAGCTATTGGACGTCACCCAGATTCAGTGGAAGAAATGAAAAAAGAAATTTGGCCTACATTTTATAATAAGATTTCAATCGACGAAAAGTCACAACATACGTATTGCCCTCCTGGAGCTGAATCGTGGTGCAAGTGGTGAAAGCACAAAGCTGCAGGTACCTTGAGTGATTTCAAGCATTTACTTTCTCTGGATATTGATATTCAACAAGTTCTTAAGTCTACTGATGAAAATTTGTCGACAGACGACCTTCTGAAGCGGTGTTTGGGGAATAACACACAAATAACAATGTACTGGTACTTAGCCCCAAAACACATTTTTTGTGGCAAAAAAAATCACTGAAATTGCTACTTACACATCTGCGGGTTTTTTGGAGGTCATGGGAACGACAATCGGACCTGCAGCCGCTGAGCTCGCCCGGAAGCGTGGCGATGCGCGCATCAGGGATACTGAGCGCAACCTCACCGGCGCCGCCAGAGAGGCCAGAATCGCACGGACAGACGAAAATACCACTTGAGAACGAGGTGTATGAGGAGTCGGAAAGAATTTGGTATGCAGCAGGCAGAGCTGATTGAACGTAAGTAGATTTTATATGTGAAAATTCGTTTGTCAAAACTTTTTAATCGGCGTACCCGATAACTTAAAACTATTTAACCGATCGGTCTGAAATTTTAATATGTTTTTCTACACAACAATAGCCCCAGTATAAACTAGAATAAAAAAGATTGGTTAATTTTTTCCTCAATCAGTGTGTTTTATTACAAAAAAATGCTATTTTTAAGACCACCAACTTTGGAGGTCCACCATATTGTGAATTTTTGCTCAAACAAAATAATCGTAGTCTATACTGGGGCCATATTAATACTTTTTCTAAGGGGAGATATATATATATATATATATATATATATATATATATATATATATATATATATTATATATATATCTCGAGACGTGCCAGTGAACCGTAATCATGCACGCCAGCAGATCAAAATGACTTCCATGCCATGAGGCTGCAAAAAACCCCCATTTAAAATACTATGTAAAAATTTTTGCTTGTATTTGAAGTCTTAATTATATATATATATATATATATATATATGTATATATATATATATATATATATATATATATATATATATATATATATATATATACATGGTATACATCTATCACTATTTCACCAACAAAACGGTCCAGATGGTTGGGTAGATAATTTTTCAAGTCCTCCTCGTACTATCAAGAATATTTTCTTTAGAACCTCATTATATGCAATTAATAAAGTAAACAGTTTAAAAAATAAAGGTTTTTATAAACAGTAAATGAAAACAAGTTTATTTAATTATTACAAATTAAAAAAAAAAGAAGTAAATTATACTGCATTATATAGTCACGAGAGAAATTAAAACAGTTAAAAATATGAATACAATTAGATGTAATTAAAACTCATATGTAAATATTTTCCACGCAACTTTGTAAATATATTTTCCAAAAATATTTTTTATAACCATTATCCCTCACCAAATTGTTTCTCGAGAAATCGCACATTTATTTCAAATTTCAAAGAGTGTGGTACGGATAAGTATAAGATATTTCAACCCTGTCTTATGCAAAAAGTTACCTTATTTCGCTTCCATGCAACACCACTAAGAAACCAAATGGTCACCCAGTTATCTTGTAATAAAACCTCCAATGCAGGTTATACTTGGCGGTGTTGCCACTTATATTTATTAATTTAAATACCTGGTTATATACATATAGCTTAGTAAAATATAATTTTAGAAAATATTCAGCTCTTACTTATAACTATAATGTTATTTATTTTCTTCACTATTATCTAAAACTATACACTTCATTAGATTAAGGTATTTCGTACGAGTAACTGTTAAAAGTAGTTTTGCTTGAAATTTTGAGAAATAATGAATTTTAGCTTCATGCATTCACTGTTTCAATATAAAGATGGTTTACCACGCCGTATTGCCATAATTAATTGTAAAAGTTTAAAATATTTAACACGTAAAAGATAGGAATTCATACTTTTTCTTCAATCAAAAGCATGCGTTTTTTTACAATTTTTGTTATCGTATGTGCATTAAAAAGTAAAAAAAATCACAAAAATTATATAATATATACATGAAAAAATTACTTTGCTTTCGTTTGTTAAAATATGAAGACAGTTTACCTTCTAGTAGTTGCAAAAATATTAGACAAATATTACTTTTTGATGTGAATTTTATGAAGTGAATTTTCGCTGTGGCAACGTAGCTTGAAGAAGACTGCGGGCAAACGCAGGCTTTCTTTCAAATTTTTTAATCACATTGCATTGCACTGATCGGACTTTCTCTTAAAAGATACTAGCATGCCTCGCACGCGCATTTATTCAGTTATCAATACTTAATAATTGCACACATGCCGCTCCTGGAGCGCTTTAGGGACTTCCCTGCAGCACGTGTTCTAGACCCATAATATATATATATATATATATATATATATATATATATATATATATATATATATATAATTTTAATTAATTAATATACATCGATACTAAATAAAAATAAATAATACATGATTGCGTGCGGCGGGAAGCAAGCGAGAAGCTACGTTGCCATATTCATTATACACTGAAAACCAAATTATTTCGCGTCTTTCTCTAACATAATGCTCTCTCTGTCTTCTCGTAAGAAATGCCTTAAACTTATAATGATACTAAGAAAGTCAGTAAATCAAAGAACGCTATAGATTTGACCGATTCGCTATCAATCGATCCAGTCAATTAATATTCGGGGCAGGTTAGATGAGAGATTGCATTTTAATGTAAATATACGGAGACTTGATATTTTGTATAACCGTCAAGCATAGATAGAAAACCTATCGCACCCTTTTAACATACTAGCGGGCAATCAACTCTTTTGGTTTATTATACTCCATCAAAGATTTATATAATCGGAAAATCACAGTAAAAAAATATATTAGAATTAAAAAAAAATCTTACCTCACTAACAGATTTCTTGGTGTAGTCATTAAGAGCCTGAATCCACACTTGCAGAAGTTCGTTAATAATAACGAAATCGTTGTACAACCACTGAAAAACATCGTTCACCCACAGTACCACCACATTGTCCGGACCTGTTGCCTGGGGTGCAGGCACAAAACGGGGCTTCCTGGCCTCAGGCGCAGGGCTTTGACGTGTCAAGCGCTTGCGTACAGGAGGTGTGGGCGGCATAAATGCACCTGCCGCCTTAGGAGCGATGACCGGTTGCTTTTTAACCGCATCCAGAACATCAGGACTCGAATCGGTCTTCGTCAAAACAGCAGGAGCAGTCTTGCTTTTCACAACAAACCGTTCATAGATGGTTTTTCCTAGCCACAGTACGAATAGTGCGGCTAAGATCCAACCGAAGAGGAGCATGGCAAGGGTATCCATGGTCGTATCTACAGATCCGTCCAATACGCAGATCAGATCATCAACGGCCTCGGCTAAATCCATGGTCCAGCCATATTTATCAAATGGCGGCTATCTGCGAAAAAGGACAAGCGGTCATACCGTACACGATCACTAAAAATACTATGGCGGCGCTCCCGTAGCCCACTGCCCAGACCTTTACGTGTTTTATAAATAAACACGCGACATCGAAATATTTCGGCAGATAAATTCGCGCGCTCTGTCGAGCATTTCTCGTTTTCGAATGTTTTCCAAAAATTCTAGTCGGGCTTTGCGGGATTACAGGAGAGCCACGGGCAAGCTCGGGATGACCTAGATATGTAACTGTTCTAAATTTAAATGCTATTGTCTAAGCACGCAGTACACCCAAAGCTCCCAATTCATCCAAGCAAAAAATATGATTGAGTCACTGATTGAAGAGCCAGACAGGCAGTTGGAACCAATAACAAATAATTTGTTATTAGATTTAAAAAAAAAAAACTACTACTTCCCTATCCACAATAATTTATTCATAATATATACGCCTACAAAAATATTTTGAAAAACATTTAGTTTAAAGGTCAATTGAGTTTTATATAATTTTAAAGTTGTAACGTCAACTAATCAAAATACGAAACCGGAAATTTTTTTTACGCATACATAAGCGAGAAAAATATATTGGAAAGGGAAGGTTCCACGTATCTCTTTAACAACATCAGCTTTTTCTCTTGTACTGTATTTGTTTCTAAACGTTATTATATTTTCTTTAAAATGTTAATGTCTGGTTGATATCGGCTGTTCAGCCATCATAACTGAAAGTTTCTAAACAATACAAAACGGCCACAGTACCATTTATCATGAAAAATAGGCTGAAACACTAACATCTCCTTCAATTTATGAAGAAACCATTTGCGTAAGAGGCCAGTAAGAGGCTCGTTTTTAAAATACCATTTAAATATTAACTAACCGGTCAAGTGCAAGTTGAACTTGCACAATTAGTGTTCCGTACGTTGATTGCTTTTAAAATAAAAAATGTTGTTACGGTGGTATAAAATGATCAGTGACTTCACAAAACACACCCCAAATAAGCTTTCAACAAAGTTTGTTTCCAATCTTTACTGAAAATTGATGACCTTGAAATTTTTTTTTTTTTTTTTTTTATATACCAGATAAATTATTAAAGGTAATGCACTCGTGATAATTTTCGTTCAATCTACACCCCCTGGAGAATATTCCAGAATTTTTTTCAAAATTTTTTGATCAGTACTTTTCGAGATAAGGTGGGGGGACAGCGATTTTTTAAAAATAATACAAAGAAAAGTGTGCACAAGTATTACATTATATATATATATATATATATATATTTTTTACTCATGTTATCACAAGCTTTCATTTGACACCACACTCGATGATCTACGAAAAAAATTTTTTTTTCACTTCCGATTTCACCCCCCAAAACTAACCCCTTAAGTCAAAATTTGACTTTCAAAACTATACGGCTTTGATAAGGCCATCAATTCCTATATTATTACCAAATTTCAAGTTTCTATGGCAAATAGTTTCGGAGAAAATCGGGTGTGACAGACAGACAGACAGACAGACGGACAGACAGACAGGCACCGAAGTCATCTTATAAGTGTTCCGTACGGAACACTAAAAAACAAAAGGACACTTTTTTCATAATTTTGTTTCTACATGAACGCCCGGACTTTAATCTACTTTTCAACATAATTTCTACTTATACGAGGCTGGTTTGAAAAGTCCGTGCAAAGTCCGAGAGATGGCACCACCGGCGCGTATCGAGGTCATGTTTAGTTAGTAGCATCTCTTGAATGAACGCACACCAAGTTTCAGCCATATTGGTCTATTTCTTTGTGTTTGGCATTCGTGTGAATCAAGGAAGTCGAGTGATTTTCAAGAAATGGACGAAAAAGAATTTCGTGTGGTGATTAAACATTACTTTATGAAAGGCAAAACGCCTCAGGAGACTAAAGAGAAGCTTGATAAACATTATGGTGACTCTGCACCTTCGATTAGAACAGTTTATAAGTGGTTTCAAAATTTTCGGACTGGCCATATGGGCACAAGTGACGCTGAACGTTCTGGACGGCCTGTGGAGGTTACGACTCCAGAAATCATTGATCAAATACATGATATGGCGATGGATGACAGAAGAGTTAAAGTGCGTGAAATTGCTAGTGCTGTGGGCATCTCGACTGAACGGGTACATAATATTTTGCATAAACATTTGGACATGAGAAAGCTATCCGCAAGATGGGTGCCGCGATTGCTCACGCTTGACCAAAAACGGAATCGTGTGAAGTGTTGCAAGGATGGTGGTCCTGAGACCAAACAACAATCTAAACAATGGGTTACCAAGGGGGAATCTGCACCAAAAAAGGCGAAGACCGTTCCTTCGGCCAGAAAGGTTATGGCGACTGTCTTTTGGGATTCGCAAGGGATAATCCTCATCGACTATCTGGAAAAGGGTAAAACTATTACATGTGAATATTATTCATCGTTATTGGACCGTTTGAAAACCGAGCTGCAAGAAAAACGCCCGCGATTGGCCCACAAGAAAGTCCTTTTCCATCACGACAACGCACCAGCACACACCTCAGCAGTTGTGGTCGTAAAATTAATGGAAATAGGATTCCAACTCGTTTCACATCCCCCCTATTCTCCAGACTTGGCTCCCTCGGACTACTATTTGTTCCCCAATTTGAAGAAATGGCTGGCGGGACAAAGATATTATTCAAACGAGGAGGTGATTGCAGACACTAATGGATATTTTGCGGACTTGGACAAATCCTATTATTCGGAAGGGATCAACAAACTAGAACATCGTTGGACGAAGTGTATAAGCCTAAAAGGAGACTATGTCGAAAAATAAAAAAGGTTTACCCCAAACACATAAGTAGTTTTTATTTTTGCACGGACTTTTCAAGCTAGCCTTGTATTAGGGGAAAAGATATAAGAACGCACAAGAATAAAGTGATTTTGGAAACCATTGTAGGAAATAAAGGTCCGAAAGTAATAAGCAAGACACTGAATAACGGAAGAAAAGAGATTATTAAATTGCAAAATAGTAAGGACAAACTAACAGAACTAATTTAACTTAACAAAATCTAAACATAGAAAGATATGATAAATCTTGCCAGCCTTTACTTAAGTATTTCGAAAAATAAGGTTTATTTCTATAAATCTCCACACAAAATGAAATAAAACTATCTTGCTAATTTTTAAAGTGCCTATTTAACTTAAGACAATAAATAATCGAACGCACAGTATTAATACTGTCTCTCGCCTACATATGTATGACATCAACCGTGTTATTTCTATTCTTTTATCAGTGTAATGAGATGACCTTATGGTTCACAGGACCATTAATAACTATGTCATCAATATAATTTAAAATTGTTGGGAAAAGGTTATTAAACAAAAAAAAAGCTCATTATATAAAGCAATTTAACTAATTAAGGCCAAATTACTAATATCTATAATAACCAATTCTGTTTATATAATATCCTTTTGTATCAGGGTGTGTAAATGTGCCTTGTTACAGATGTTTCTAGCTTCTATCGATCAATATTTTTTCATAATTTTATTTCTACATGAACGCCCGGACTTTAATCTACTTTTCAATATAATTTCCACTTATATTAGGGGAAAGATATAAGAACGCACAAGAATAAAGTGATTTTGGAAACCATTGTAGGAAATAAAGGTCCGAAAGTAATAAGCAAGACACAGAATAACGCAAGAAAAGAGATTATTAAATTGCAAAATAGTAAGGACAAACTAACAGAACTAATTTAACTTAACAAAATCTAAACAAAGAAAGATATGATAAATCTTGCCAGCCTTTACTTAAGTATTTCGAAAAATAAGGTTTATTTCTATAAATCTCCACACAAAATGAAATAAAACTATCTTGCTAATTTTTAAAGTGCCTATTTAACTTAAGACAATAAATAATCGAACGCACAGTATTAATACTGTCTCTCGCCTACATATGTATGACATCAACCGTGTTATTTCTATTCTTTTATCAGTGTAATGAGATGACCTTATGGTTCACAGGACCATTAATAACTATGTCATCAATATAATTTAAAATTGTTGGGAAAAGGTTATTAAACAAAAAAAAGCTCATTATATAAAGCAATTTAACTAATTAAGGCCAAATTACTAATATCTATAATAACCAATTCTGTTTATATAATATCCTTTTGTATCAGGGTGTGTAAATGTGCCTTGTTACAGATGTTTCTAGCTTCTATCGATCAATATTTTTTCATAATTTTATTTCTACATGAACGCCCGGACTTTAATCTACTTTTCAATATAATTTCCACTTATATTAGGGGAAAAGATATAAGAACGCACAAGAATAAAGTGATTTTGGAAACCATTGTAGGAAATAAAGGTCCGAAAGTAATAAGCAAGACACAAAAATAACGCAAGAAAAGAGATTATTAAATTGCAAAATAGTAAGGACAAACTAACAGAACTAATTTAACTTAACAAAATCTAAACATAGAAAGATATGATAAATCTTGCCAGCCTTTACTTAAGTATTTCGAAAAATAAGGTTTATTTCTATAAATCTCCACACAAAATGAAATAAAAACTATCTTGCTAATTTTTAAAGTGCCTATTTAACTTAAGATAATAAATAATCGAACGCACAGTATTAATACTGTCTCTCGCCTACATATGTATGACATCAACCGTGTTATTTCTATTCTTTTATCAGTGTAATGAGATGACCTTATGGTTCACAGGACCATTAATAACTATGTCATCAATATAATTTAAAATTGTTGGGAAAAGGTTATTAAAACAAAAAAAAGCCCATTATATAAAGCAATTTAACTAATTAAGGCCAAATTACTAATATCTATAATAACCAATTCTGTTTATATAATATCCTTTTGTATCAGGGTGTGTAAGTGTGCCTTGTTACAGATGTTTCTAGCTTCTATCGATCAATATAATAGATAAATTGCAAATGTTTACTCTCTGATTACCTTGCTCAGCCATGCGAATCGTACCTTACTGACTAATAAACACAACCTAATTGAGAAATACGAGGTGTCCCAAAAATAAACAAGTTTGAGAAATATTTACTAGATGGCGCTATTGAGATGTGACATTACGATTATTGTAAAATTTGACATTTGTTATTGTTAAAACAGTGGCAGCTCAGAAATTGGCCCAGTAGTTTGTTTACAGTGAGCGTTTAAAAAAACAGTTTGTGAACAAATGGAAATTTCACGTGAATGATGTTTTACGATTTTAGAAAAGGCCTAACTCAACAGCAATACCTCGAATCGCTTCCTGCAACTTTTGGTAATGAATCACCATCAGAAAAGACTGTTTACAATTGCTTTGCAGAATATCATCTTGGTCGTGCTTCTGTCAGCGATGAATTTCGTAAAGGTTGACCCAAATTTTCCAAGAAAATGATTGCTGGTTTCTTTGGCTATACTAGACATGTTGCATCCATTGCTTTAGAGGATCGAAAACCAGTTAATGTTGAATGGTATACAACCATTTGTTTGTCAGAAGTCATCGATGAAATCAGGAAAAACAACCGAAAATCACGACAATGCCAGCTCTTACACAGCACGTCAAACAATTAATGATTTGACGGAGAAAAACATCGAATTCATGTTTCATTGCCTATATTCACCTGATTTATGGCCTAAGGACTTCTTTTTCCAAAACCGTGTTTTTGTGGTACCAACTTCAGAGTGGAAAAAATGTTTTGAGAATTGATTCGAACGCATGCAAAAGTGTATAAATGTTAACGGTGAATATTTTGAGAAACAATAAAACAATTTGTACCAACAATTTATTTTTTCTGTCATTGTTTTTGTAAAAACTTAAAAGATAGCCCTCGTATCTATAAAGTGGCGAGTGGCGGTCGACGGATTTCTTTCTAACACCCTCACTATCAACGCTGGTGTGCTGCCCAGGGCTTCATACTGTCTCCTACTCTCTTTCTCATTTACATTAACGATCTGCTGGAAAAGACCGGGAATCCAATCTATAGCTTTGCAGATGACAGTACGCTTGTCTCTTCATTCACCTTGAACGCTCGGACATCGGCTGCTCAGGCGAATGTCCGCAGACAGCAGGAGGTCGTTCAACTCAACAAAGACCTGGAAGAAATTCTATCTTGGGGTGACAGTAACCAAGTGGAATTTAACGCTACAAAAACCCAAGCGGCAGTTTTTTTCTAAAAAAGTTAACGTTGCTGAACCCGACATAGTTATGTCGGGGTACTCCATTCCCCTAGCATCGTCGCTCAATTTGTTGGGCGTTAGTTTGGGAGCAAATATGTCTTGGCATGAACATGTTGCAGGCATAGCAAGGAGAGCTTCTCAAAAGTTGGGAATATTATTTAGAACCAGAAAGCTTTACACCCCACAACAACTGTTAATTCTTTACAAAGCCCAAATTCGACCAACTATGGAATACTGCTCCCACGTTTGGGGCTCCGCTCCCAAACATACACTGCATTTGTTGGATTCTGTTCAGAGAAGAGCGGTCCGTCTGATTGGGGACCCGGAATTGACCGGCGGCCTTGATTCGCTGGAACATCGAAGAACGGTTGGCGACTTGAGTCTATTCTACAAGTATTTTCATGGAAAGTGTTCGAAGGATGTAGCCCGCTTAATTCCTCTCAAAGCGGTGCATGTTAGAAATACACGTCGCGCTGGTGCTTCGCATCCGTATAAGGTTCAGCTTGTTACTCCGCGTACAACGCTTTTCAAGCAATCTTTTATATGGAGAACGTCATCCCTTTGGAATAATTTGCCCAGCGCTGTGTTTCCCACCGAGTACAATTTACAGCGATTCAAGAACAACGTGAATCGCTTTTTTCCGCACTCGTGCCGCTCCTGGAGCGCTTTAGGGACTTCCCTGCAGCACGTGTGCTAGACCAATAAAAAAAAAAAAAAAAAAAAAAAAAAAAAAAATCTTTATTGAACAACATACTTCATTTAGGCTGTGTAAATGAAATTACGTGCAAAATTCAAACTTATTTATCCATTTACACTCCATATAGTTTTATTAAAAATGGAATTTTTACCTTATAGCCCTAGAAAAACTCATAAGACACACTATACCAAATCTACAAATATTTACACCGAATGGACCGCATCTGCTGGCTTATGCAGATGACTTCGATATCATGAAATTGAAAATAAAGCCCATAGAAAGAGATTAAATACAAATGAAGGGAGGACCAAATACATGTGTGTTAGTAGACAACTTGGCAGAGACAGACTTGGAGTGAATGTAACGATGGGAGATTATAATTTCGAACGCATGAAGAGTTTTAGGTTCCTGGGAACGAGCATAACGGCAGATAATAGTAAACAGAAGAACTCAAAGGACGTATACAGAGTGCGAACAAATGTTTATTTGCGCTCAAATCGATGTTCAATTGCCGAACCTCTCAAGATCGTCAAACATCAAAGTGTACAAAACTGTGGTTAGACCTGTTCTATGCGGATCGGAAAGCTGGACGATGACGAAACAAAACAAAAAAATAAGCTGCTTCGAGAGGAAGATAATCGGAAAACTATTCGGCCCAGTATGAGGTAACCAGTCAGGGTAATGTAGGAGGAGCAAAAATGCGTACTTGAACTAACGGAAGTATATAAAGACCCGAAGGTGGTACAGGAAATCAAATTCCGAAGGTTAAGATGGCTGGGACACAAAGAAAGATAGCCGCACCACAGGTACACCAAGCTAGTGTGCAATGAGAACCCGGTCGGGAGAAGACCACTGGGAAGACCGCGCCTACGATGGAGGGACAACATAAGGTCGGATATGCGTGCCATGGGTTTTGAGTATGACCCACAAATGACTCAAGATTACGCAGAAGAATTGATCGACAATAACGTCACAAACCAGAAGGTGTTGTGGCGTTTGTTGATCAAAAGGGCGTTAACGAATTTTTCTTTGTGTAGGCTGGTGTGTGTTTCTGATGGCTTAATAATCGTCTAGAAGAGATGAAATGGTGAGAGGATTGGGTGACGGAGAATCGTCAATGACGTGAGAGACCAGAGGCTGTTGCCTTATGTTCTGGTGGTGTTGTGTAGTTAGTTGTTGAAGAAGAAAAAGGCGGTAATGAAGTTAGTGGTGATGTTTTTTTGTTAAATAGTAGTTGAAAAATGCATTAGAAGGGGGTTAGTAATTGTTTTTTGAAAAAAAGCTTGGCAAAAAGCATTAGAAGATGGTTAGTGGTTATTTTTTGACCAAAAGTTGTTATTATGGCAAAAAAAAAAAAGCATTAAATGAGAGAGTTAGAAGAGGGTAGGTAAGCTTATAAGCTAGCCAAAAAACCTTTAATATAAACATTAGCAGAGGCTAGCCAAACAGTCCTTATCATTATTGAAAAAGTCTTTGTGTTGGCTAGCGGCGACGAGGAGACGGCTGATGTCATCAAGGTAACGTGAGCTTGTCACAAGATTGAAAACAAAAGAGCAAAGTGAGCGTGACATCACCAGGCTTGCAAGAACTGAACGAAGAAAGATAAGAATTGACCCATAACAGGCCGATTTTATAGAAATAGTCTTATATGGGCATGTGATGTCACCAGGCCTCCAAGAAATGGTACTGTGTGCAAGAATTGTTTATTATTATGATGACGAGGGTAGATTAGGACAAAAAGTCATTATTGGAAACTTGTAAACGCAGCCATGACCCACCTAGGGTTTTAATGCTACCAGATAGATAGAACATTTTTACCTGCTCGCCTGTGACTTCATTTAGTAAGCAGTATAGCTTACTCGGTAAAGTCAGTATAGCTTACTAAATAAAGTCACTTCGTCAAATCTGGCCTATATCAGTGCCTTGAGGAGCCGCGACTTCCTCACTAGGACACCATCACATGCTACATTTTAAATATGTCTTTTATTTATTTTTCCCAAATCTTAATTGTTCTGGTTCGAGCTTGACAAGCCTGGATTCAACAATGGCGAGAGATTAGAAAAAGTTTGGAAACCACTGGCCTATATACAAGTATTTTAAAACCTATTAAAAAAACATAAATTGTATAGAAAATATCACCTCTTCGTAAAACCTATTATCATCTCGAAACTACGACATCATTATTTTGTCTCTTTCTATAAATTTCCTTTATATTTCCAGCCCTAGGGTAAGGATTGAATTTGTAAAAGAAACCACCAGGCGAAACTTGTGCATCTTTTCACGTTTTTTGGTAATTAGATCACAAACAGCAGTTCCCAGTCATCTGCCTATATCTCTGTTTGTACGATAGCTCTCCAACGAAATGCGACATCAATTTAAAATTTGCTACAACTATAGCTTTAATGTCTCACGTTCTCAAGATATTCCTGAAAATCATCCATACCAGAATATATAGAAAATGTAAAGCAGAAATAGATAACACACTATTCGGATTCCGAAAAGGCATGGGTACACAGGTAGCTTTATTCTCATTACATGTACTGGTCCAGCATTGTAAAGATATGAATGCAGATTTATATGCATATTTTATAGAATATTTCGATGTGCTTCCGTCAGCCATGAATTTCGTGAAGGTCGACCAAAATAAGTTGTTCCAAAAAAAACATCGATGCTGTGCGCAACATGACTGAAGAGGATCGGCACATGACTTACCGTGAGATAAAGGCATCCTTAGGCATATCGAAGACTGCAGTATATTCGATTTTGGATGAACATTTAGCTGTGAAAAAGATCTGTTATCGATGGATTCCGCATAATTTGACTGAAACTCAAAAACAGGCTCGTGTCAATTGGTGTAAGGAAAATTCAACTGAGGGCATGCAAAATCCGTATATAACATCGTAACAGGAGACGAAACTTGGATATACAGTGAAGTCCGTTTATAAAGAACTTCAAAAAATCATTAAAAATGGTTCGCTATATCCGAAGTTCGTTACAAACAGTAAACAAAATCTAATATCATTTTTCACTACTTTTTTATTTAGATTAGGTGCTAATGCTTAGAAAAATGAATAATAATAATTATTAAATTAAAAAAAAACTACACTAAAGTTATTATTATGTATGTTAGTATATATACGAGTATAAACGAAACATTAAAATACGTAGTTTATACAATAAAATCAGTAATTTTCGTTTGTACAATTTTACTTGAAAAAGAAATGGTGTTTATATAATTGTCAAGGTCACAAAAACCACTCCATATATGTTCAGGAACTTCACCAGATTCCAAAATATTGCGAGTTTCAGTCATTTTCTTAGCCATTTCTGAAATAGATGGAACATAAATATTATCTCCTTCTCCAAGTTCGTCTTCGTCATTATCACATAAAATCTTTCCAGAAGTCAAACTTCAATGTCTTATCAGGTGTCACCTTGTAAAACAAACCCGTTTCATCCGCATTAAAAATGTCCACATATTCATCTCTTTCTCGAATTTCCGGCCATACATTCGCCAACTCCTGCAGTTTCTCCTACTATCTTACCCCCACTAATATTATGTCGCTTAAATCGTTCAATCCAACTTCTAGAACAGTTAAACTCAGTGTTCTCTATTTTCCTTCCCAATTCACTAGCTTTCTCTTGTAAAGTATAGCCGGTAATAGGAACATGTTCATGTCATTTTTGACTAAACCATTTAAGGAGTCCTTTATCGACTTGGCCATGTGTAGATTTTCTTACTTTTTTACAACTAAAGTTTCTTTTATCATAGATTGTTAAGATTTCTTGCCTCTTCTTCCATGTGGTAGAAATCGTAGATTTAGTTAAATTCAAACAGTTGAACATCACTTTGTTTAACTCCATTTTCTATTTTCCTTATAATATCGTGTTTGTCTTTTAAAGTAAACGCTTTACATTTTTGTGTACTCATTTTTTTTTGCTACTTTCATCAAATATGCATTAGAACCGCATAACACAACAAGTGAATTGAAAATAATACTGCTCGAACTAGTAGAATAGGGGTTCCTAGCAAGTTTCGGTGAATTCTCTAGTACAAGTCGCGCGACATCGAGCACAGGGAGTGGCAAGTTCGTTATAAATGGACACAAAACATCCAAATTTGGTTCGCTTTATCCGGAAATTCGTTATAACCGGGTTTGTTATAACGATAAAAATTTGCATTGGTCTTATGGAAGTTTTTTCGTGCATTACAAAATAGTTCGTTTTAACCGGAAATTCGCTATAAACGGGTTCGTTATAGGCAGCCTTCACTATATTCGTATGAGCCGGAAACTAAGTAACAATCAACTGTGTGTGTTCCAAGATGAACCGAATTCAACAAAAATGGTTTGTTCGCGAAGCACTTCCAAGAAAATGATCGCTTGTTTGTTTGGCTATATTGGACATGTTACAACCATTGGTTTAGAGGATCTAAGAACAGTTAATGCTGATTGGTATACAACAATTTGTTTGCCAGAAGTCATCGATGAAATCAGGAAAAACAACCGAAAACGTCGCATCATTCTTCATCATGACAATGCTAGCTCTCGCACAGCACGTCAAACAATTGATGGAGAAAAACATCGAATTAATGTCTCATTGTCCGCATTCACCTGATTTATCACCTAACGACTTCTTTTTGTTCCCGAATGTCAAAAAAAATGCGTGGATAGCGATTTTCATCCCCTAAAGAAGCTCTTGAATCCTTCCAAAACCATGTTCAAAGTAGAAAAAAATGTTTTGAAAATTGGTTCGAACGCATGCAAAAGTGTATAAATCTTAAAGGCGAATATTTTGAGAAACAATAAAATGATTTGTACCAAAAGCTTTTTTTTTCTTTCATTGTCTTGGTAAAAACTTAAAGCCCTCGTATTGACAGTTGTTAATTTTAATAGATTTTTACTTTCCTTGCTAAAGGAAAGTATTGTAATTGTAAGAAAATTACACCTCGAGATTATTGCTTTTCTTCACGCTTTAGGGTTCCTAGACCATAAAAACATAGTCACTCATTTCCGTCAGCCCATCTGTCCGTCTCCGATGAATTAAAAAAGTGTTACGAGATTAATGTTTAGCAAGATTAAAAATTCCCATTCAGTTATACACTTCAAGCGTATAAAGAAGGTACAAAAGGAATTGAAGACCGCCAACCGCAAAAAAACATCAACAAAAACAAGGATCTTGTACTCAGTAATCGCCATTTAAATACTACAGATCTTGTTCATTTTACTGAAATATCAATTGGATCAATATAATCGACTTTCTGATTTGGCTTTATCTCGTCCCAATACAACTGAATTTTCTTGAGAACAGAGCAACAATCGAGTGAATATAGTAGAAAAGGTGAACCAAATCGAAAAACCACGTTAACGTAGGTCAAAAATCAAGGTAATATTAACTGTTTCTTCGTTTACCGTGGTTTTGGGTACAAAATGTTCCTTTCAGCTATCTAAACAGTTCATAACGGGTATTATTTAAGCGTTATGACTCGTTTACGTGAGACAATTCGTCAAAAAAAAGCCAGATTTGTACTATGCATTAATTATTCGTAACTATTTAAGTAAAAATGAAACGATTATCGCTTCCAAAAACACCGTATCCGCCAGATATGGCGCTGTGGGACTTTTTTCTCCTTTTAAGCAAAAATTACACACCATTTTGAACCTATAAAAACTAGAAAAATCGCTGGCCGCCTGGAAGCAATTCGGGAAATCGAGTATAACGAGCGTTGTGAAGATCGGAAAAATTGTTGGCATAAGTATGTTGCAATGGGAGCTGATTAGTTTGAAGGGGATCTAATAGATTTGGATGAATAAATTTATTTCATCAATCTCCAGAATTTTTGAACATATTCAATAATAATTAACTAACTATATTTTGAAGTTGTTCTCCTCGTTGTGGTATTATGTGATATGAAACGTGTGTCATCTACAAGTTGTATCAAATAACCGCTGTTGTCGGTAGTTATGTGTTGTTTGGTGTCATAGCAATAAGTATTGTAAGTAATTGGTCATAACTGTCGAAAAGCGGTTTAATTAATTGATTGATTTTGATTCATATATTGTATACCACTGCTCACGGAAGTATGGACACCTTGTTAAAATTCAGTTATACGGTGAATAACTATTCTCTTCGTCTTAAATTTTGTTTTGTTTAACCGTTTACCATTTTCCTAAGACAATATTGTTTTGAATGAAAATAATTAGTCACTTGTGGATTTTTTTAAAAGCATTTGTTGCGTCGAAAATTAGGATAAAAAAATCATAATACTTGTACGCCCTTGAACTGTCACTCAACACCTCGAATCTTACTTTCTGTGCCCATACCTTGTTTTAGATGTTTGTTTACACTAAAAAAAACTGTCCGCCGTCCGGAGTTCCGACTTCAGTAAACTCGCGAAAAAATTTAGAGTTTGTGCTTCGACGGTGAATGTTACATTACAACGCTATAGAGACAGGAAGCCTTAGGGATCGCCATCGGCCTGGGCCATCAGGAGTAACATCCAATGCAGAAAATCAGTTCATCAGACTGATAAGTAAGCGAAATAGAAGATTAACTGCCTCAGATATTGCTGCGGAGTTTAATCGGGGATGTGATAAAACAATATCAGTCATTACAATAAAGCGGCGTTTTCAGGAGGGTAACCTTCATGGTCGAATGGCGACCACAAAAACCGTTATTACAGCGTAACAATAAAGCCAAACCGCTTTAGTGGGCGCAAAACCATCGCCCCTGGACAATTGAACAGTGAAAAAAAAAAAAAAAAACGTATTAAGGGCCGACAAATCGAAATTCAAAACTTTCAGCCAGAGAGAATCTTCGTGCGTCAGTCTAAGACGGAAAAATGATACAAGACTGTATTGTTCCGACTGTCAAACATGGAGATGGGTCTGTTTTAGCGTGGGAGTGCTTCTCTTTGGCTGGAGTGGGAGTAAGTAACAGACGATGGCATTATGAGGAACGAACAATATAAAAGAAAATTTAGGAAAACGCCATACCATCTGGGTTGCGATTAATCGGAAAGAGATTCGTGATGATGCATGACAAGGATTCTAAATATACTTTCAAAGCTTTGTAAGGACTATCTAGCAAACCAAGAAGAAAAAAATGCCCAAAATGATGGCATGGCCACCACAGGGTCCAGACCTTCACCCCTATAAGTTGCCATGGGATTAGCTGGATAGAACTATCAGAAGGGAGCGTCCCAAGCCCAAAAATCATCTTTCGGGGTCTTCTTCGAGGTGCCTGGCGAGAGTTACCACTCAATAAATTAAAAAAATTAATCGAAAGATTGCCGAGAATACTAAAGGCGATATAAAATGCGAAGGGCGGTTTTTTTAGTGAATATAATGTTTAATATTAAAGTTAAGTTTTTACAGTGTTGATGATGACTTTTGTTTGTTTTTTACGTGTTATATAGTATAATAGTATACATATGTAATAAATGTTTTTCTTACATTAAAGCACAGTAAACCCAATACACTAACGAAAATGAGCTCCAAGTTGCTAACGAAATTTTGACTGCGCCTGAGTCGACGGGTCCCCTCTTTCAAAATGGCCGCTCAATGTTTACGTCTGATCTAGAAATGCGTCTCTTGAAATGTATTGTCGATCGTTTCTTGATGTGACTGTAGTTTATATGAATTTAAAGACAGAAGAAAGAGAGAGTTTGTATAAAAAGATAATTAAAAACGTATGTAAGTGTATAATCATGGGAAAAGGAGGTTATTGTTGTGCCGTTGACAACTGTAAAAATAATTCAAAAAGTACGCCGGAAGTGAGTTACTTTTCTTCCCCAAAGATGTTGAAAGGTAAGTGATTTAATTAAAGAATATCAATTGAGTAAGAAATCGTACGCGGATAAATTCAATAATTCTGAGAAGCTATTTCTCTTATGACATTTTTTTGATTATAGCGCAAAGATTTGGCTTGTAGCAACCAAACGCCTCATCAGTTGTCCAATCGAAAATTTGTGCAATGTAAATAAAACATATTTTTTTTCTACAATGTGCACTCTCCATTTCGAGAGGGTATTTAAATCGCAGTAATAAGTCACATTTCAAAAGATATTTATTAGAGTGGTCGAAAAAAAATTTTTTTTTTTTTCAAATTCGTCGGGTTTAGCTTGAATATAATTCTACTTGTGAGAACAGAATACTCCGTGTGTCAAAGGCTAATACCACAGGTAAATATCCTTATTGTAGTTACAATGAGGCCCAATCAGGGACAGAAACATTCAGTTGGTATGCGGACATAAAATTCCTTGCTGAATTCAAATATGTACTTAAAAATTTGGGTTCCAGTTTCGGTTTGCACTTTTGGGCCTTATAGAGTCCCAACAAAGCGTTGGGCCCAAAATCTGATATGCCTATTCAATTTCCTGGAGAAAATGCTAAAATTTTTTGTCTGCAAACCTTTTTTTTGAAAATGCCTTCCTGTCAAGTTTCTCACTTGTATTCATTTCTTTTCTAACAAAGTGCTCCATTCTTTTTTTTATGTTACTCATGCTGCATTAACTTGGCATTTTATTAAATCAAAAATTTTCAAACATTTGTATAATATCTATGATTTTGAAGAATAAAACTTTGCACTGTAACATTATTTTTATTTAAAATCTCCCGCTGGTCCCCTTTTTAATAGTGACCTTTTGAAAACTAAAACTTGATTTTTCTCTACGGTTACCCCTGAATTTTGCTACTGTATTGGGTTTAATATGATTAAAGAGTGTAAATTCATTTTTTATTTGGGGTCCATACGTCCATGAGCGGTAGTATAGGTCGATTATTCGAATAGTTTTTTATTATAATTCTGAAATATTTTGGTACATTTAACATACTTAGTTTATATAGTACCTTATGCCAAGGACAATCAAAGGTCCAGGAATAACGACATTGTTTTTAAGTTCTGACGTTTTCTTGCTTGTAACCATTTTCTTCATAACTTATTTATTATGAAATATTTCGATAAGATCCTCAACTTATCGCCACAGTTAATAATAGGCAGTTAAGTTATAACATAGTGATAAGTAATTTTAAGAAATACCTTGAGCATTGGGTATATGCAATGGAATAAAATCATCTTTCTTTTTGTTTGCTAATGACCTTTTCCAAGTGAGTGTATAGTAAATTTTTATTGATTAAGCAGGTTTGTCAGATTGTGCAATTATTTTTATTGTATTTGACTAATTACCCTGATTTTGATTTTTGGTTAGTTCTCTTTAACATTTTGAAAACTTAAATTCAATTTAGCTTTACATTTTCAAATTATTTTAGAACTTGGGTATACTGTCCATTTTTAAATTGCCTTAACACTACACTAATTTTTGATATGCATATTGGTAAAATTTGGTGTTAAAGTAAATCCCAAGATATAAGATCCTGCCTTTTTGCTTTTTCAATGGGGCAATAAACGACCCGATTAAGGTTTTGTGCATAGTTGCCAAGTATTATGGTAAACGTATTTTTATTTTACCTGCTGTGTATACCGCCCTCACTTACACCTGCAATCATATTGGATCTATTTTTACCTATATTTTACCACCTGGCAACCCGGTTTGGAGCCCTTTAAGTATTTGATATATAGGCCTAATGACTACAGGTCCCCATTAAGATTTGAAAGATTTTTATTATTTTTATGTTTAGTTTTACTTACAACTTACAACGTAACGGTTCTATTTTAATTATGTGGCCTCCGTAGGAAAATTGCAATCTTGGCTATAGCAAGAGAAAACATTTATCACTTGACACTAAACAAATAGTGAAAAATGTTTACGACAGTTTGGTAAAAAAAAAATTTGAATAAACAAAGTGCTTTGCAAAAAACCAGTGAAACTAACAAAAACCCCAGTTTCTACGATTAAGGGTATTGTAGGAAAACCATCACTCAGGAACAGGAAAAAACGGGAAGATTTTCAAATGCATCATGTAGACGATTGTGAAAAAGACGTCATCAAGAGAAATATATATTCTATGTATGAAGAGCAGTTGGTGCCGATACTAGACAAAATAAAATTAAGACTGGTGCAGAACGGGACCAATATACATTGTGGCCGATCAACTGGCGTCACAAAGATTACGAATCTTGCGACATACTTATTTACAAGAAATTAACAAGTATCGATCAGAGAAGTGGCCAATAATTTACCTTAACGAAACATGGTTCGATACCCATAACACTGTGCAAAAAGGGTGAGTTGATAGCAGTACAAAATGTCAGACTAACGCACCTTCAAATAAAGGTAAACGAATAACCATTTTGCATGCTGGATCTGAAAAGGGCTGGGTTTCAAATTGTCTACTATCATCTGCAAAAAACATAAAAGATTCTAGTTTGGACTATCACGAAGACACGACCGCAGAACTTTTTGAAAATTGGTTTCAAAATTCCCTTTTGCCAAATGTTCCCAAACAGGGTGTTATAGTTATGGACAATGCAAGTTACCATACCATAGTCGCCTACTAAATAAGGTTCCTAAGGCAGCCAACACCAAAATCGGAAATACAGGAATATATGTTAGAAAATGACATTTATTTTGACTTTAGTTATAAAAAAGTGATCTCTTGGAAGTTTTGAAGGACTATAAAATTGAAAAAGAAATATGTTTGTGATAGTATGGCTGAGAAAATGGGACACACTCTTTTGCGGCTTCCTCGGTATTATTGTGTGTTTAATCCAATTGAACATATTTGGCATAAAGTTAAATCAAAAATAAGGGCACAAAATATTTCTCCTACTTTAAGCGTGTCAGTGGTTGAATTAGTAAAAAAAGTTATAAATGATATACCTTGTGAAAGCTGGAGGAATTCCATTCAGCACGTTGTTAAAGTTGAAGATTCATACATTTATGTAAATAATATAAAACCACTGATAATTACCTCAGCTGATGACAGTGATAGTGAAACCGAATTAGGCTTAAGTTAAAATATATTTTTATTTATACAGTATGTCCCCTCTCTGTAAACCCCATTCATTCAAACTGTATATTTGTACTTCTTATCCATTTGTTTTTACATGCATCTATAAATAAACATCTTCCAAAAACACTTATAATTTTATTTATTTGCATTAATGAATAAAATTCTTAAGTCCATCTCTGCAACCTATCATAAACAAAAGGTCAGAATTTTTATATTGCCCACTTAAAACGGCAAAAATCAGAATCTTATATTTTGGGACAGGCTATACTATAAACTATTAAGCCTATTTTAGTTTGTTAATGGATACATGAGTATTGTATTTTTAGGGATTTTATATGTTACAATTTCTACTAAAGACACAACTATAAATTAAAACTCAGTGTGGAAGAGGTGCAAAATCTACTGCTCCCTGTAAAGAGGTATGATCAAACATTCTACATACCATCTACTACAACTAAATTAATGTGCCCAAAAACATTTAAACCAATACCTTGCTGGATGGTCAATGTACTTTTATTGTCATTAAAAGTCAAACCAAATGAAAAATAAGCTTTATTAAGACATAAAACAGGTTATAATGACAAACAATAAAAATAAAGCAATGAACTATGTCCTTTGTGCTCCCCTATTTGTATTTACAGGGATGACATAATCTTTCCCACCACCTTGCTCAACCACGCAATGTGCTACATGCTACATTATTGATCTTCCCTTTTCTAGCCCTTTATTTACTTTTATCATGAAAGACAGGTTACTATATGAATGAACTCAAAGACAATCTAAATAACTAAATAAATTATTACTCACTACTTTGCACAAAAAACCGTATTTCACTTAAATTTTCCGAACTTTTTTCTTTTATTTATTGTTCACTTTGTGTTTATAAACAATAGTCGACCTGTCGCCAAATGTATTTATTTATTTTTATAACATAACATGTGTGTGTCAAAGATTTTATTTCAAATTTAGCATAAATTAGTGAATTTTTATTTTAAATTAACGAGATTTAAATTTTAAATGTAAACTACTTGAACATACGCGACCGAATAAACAACAGCGTTCGGTTTACGACACGCAAATGTTTTGTAGCAAATGAGTTAAAAAAATTGAAAGTCCATGTCAAAGGATTTTACGTCCTGTAACGTTATACTATAAGAGTGATGACGATCAATTAATTTTTATTGTATGACTACGCACTAGGAATCACATATATGAAACCAAAATATCGTTAATGCCAAAAGAACTGGTGAGTTTGAGCAGTAATGTAAAATCTATGGTTACCTGTCTTCGCTCTAAAGATGTCGCCACAAAATTTCAAGTGATTTTTAGAAATCTAGCATTTAAACTGCTTTTTTTTTTTTTTTTTATACAGGGAGAAATCCGCTTTATGGATTTCTGGAGCAGTCTGCGTCACCGTAAGGGTGCCCCAAAGTGCTCACCGACCTGAAGGGTTGGCATACCCACTAAAACTCCTTGTGAGCTGGGAAAACCCTCTACTCCTTTTACAATTCTGGTTTGTCAATGTCTAGATATTTGATGTATGCTAACTCTAAGGTTAATTTTCTAATATGTGGATCTAACCTACCTTAACCTAACTTAATGCTAACTTAATGCTAACTTAACCTAGTTCCCCATTTTCCGGGGGTGTGGTGTTATAATTGTGTTAGTCGTGTGTGTTGTTTACACTTTTTAAAACTGAAGGAGTTGCTCAACTAAACTACGGCCTTAATTAATCAAGGGTAGTCCATGTGGAATCTAGTGTTGGTTAGTCTAGTGGTAGAATGTCCGTTGGTCGTAGGTATCGATTGCCGACATTTACGTTGCCTCTGAAAGTGTTCGCTATCTCGGGGTTAGGATGGACCGCTGCTTTCTCAAGGAAGCGAAGCTGGGCATTACGCGTGAATTCTTTTATTGTGGGCATTTCAAACTCCCTGTGCAACTGATTGTTGCGGACGAACCAGGGAGCTCCTGCTATGATACGGAGGGCTTTATTTTGGACTGTCTGGACCTTGGTCCGATGAGTTTTGGACATCTGGCACCAGGCCTGACAGGCGTACGTAAGTCCGGCCCTGATTATCGATTTGTAAATTAGCAACTTGTTGTTAGTTGATAATTTACTACGATGATTCAGGAGCGGATACAGCTTCCCTAGAAGCTGATTTCCCTTGCGCACGACCATAGGCACTTGGTCCTTCCATACGAGTCGTTTGTCGTATAGAAGGCCCAGGTACTTGATGTTGTTGGCCCATCGGAGCCTAGTTCCATTCAGTGAGAGTTGAGGAGGGGGTATGCGGAAGCCTTTTCCAAAGATTATGGCCTGGGTCTTGGCTGGATTGACCTTAATCCTCCACCGGTCAAACCAGTCAGAGAGGCGCGTTAGATGACGTTGAAGTCGGGCCGTGATCACTTAAACTGCGACAACTTTAGATAATTTATAGTGAACACTTTTTAACATTAGACAAATATAGTGTTTATTTTTTATGTTTTAAAAGTTTTATTGCATTTTAGTATTACTTTATTACTTAAGATTTTTACTTATATTTTCGCAAATTTTAATTACATATGCTTTGTTTATTGAATGGAATTTAATTTTTTATTTTTAATATTAAAGATAATAAATAATTATAACTTGTGTGATCGGTGACCGTAACCTAGAAATACGCACTTCAGGATAATATCGTGCCTATTTCTATCCACGAATATGGTTTGTGTTTTTACACACACACTACAATGTCGTAAGAGATTTGATAATAATTTCAATTTTGATCATGTCGTGAATTAAATTGGATGACACAACCTATCAGGGCATACAAAACATCCTCCGCTATCTTTAATGCCATATAAATAAATAAATGGTCTTGCTTCTTTTGTATAACTCAAAGATCAATGTAAATTACCAGTGTGGTGGATAACAGTGAAAAGTGTACCCTACAGCTGTGACGTGGCCAAGAGAGAATAGGAAAGCATAAGGCGCCCCTACGCCCATTGGGATATATAAAATAGCGCTCCTTTTGAAATAAGACTTTTTTATTGTTCTTTTTTGTGAAAAATCTTCGCCCTTTTGGTTGGTTTTTAAATAAGATTTTAGTTTCTAAAATTTTACTGTATGAAAGGGTTCTTTTTGTGAAATATCTCCCCCCTTCTCATCGATTTTTAAATTTAGTGTACGGTTTTTAAGTATCATTGTAGGAAAGGAAAGGTTAAAACATGAAATACAATCGGCATAAGTACATATTTTATACCCTTTTACCAAGTTATGATCTCAACTTTACGGGAGCGAAGCGACGGGCTACTGTTAGGTTTCCAATAAATCGTTTAACTTACATTTTAAGCTGCCGATGACCTGGTATAATAGTGCACGACGTATCAGTAAAGTAGCAACATATCAATGAATAACTATTTTCCTTTTGTTTCTTACAGCTGATGAAATGTCTTGATTTAAAAAAATAAAATTATGGAACCTCTTATTTTATATTATAATTTTTTATTTAAGAATCATTTAAATCCCGTCCTGTCAAATATTTGCGAAAAGAAGAAATTTGTGCGAGTCGCAATAGACCCAAATAAATTACATGCCCAAGCATTAGCAATATGTTGGTTATACATGTGGAAAGAATTAATTCGTTAGGTTCGTATTGATAGTCGATCCTTGAAGTAATGATCTTTTAACCTTAGGCCGTTGTTCAACAATAAGTAGACAGACGCCTTCAAAGAACGAGTTGAATGTGGACTTTGCTTAATGCCGGAAGTATTTACTTGTTTTTACTATATGTATAATATTTCTATGCTCCTTTTCAAACAACAGAGCCACCTATGTTTTCTTATTTGTAATTTCAATATTTTACAATATTGTTTGGTAGAAAACATTCTTGGGGCATTTATGAATGATTACTATTGATAATAGATGGTAATACTATGTATTTCAAAATCTAGAAAATATTTTTTGGGAATTGTTTAATTTTTGGATGTATATTTGGATTTATACTAATATTATCTAAAAAAACATAGTACATAAAGTACATCTTACTAAATAATAAAAGAAGTAACAATAACGATTTTCCCTGTTCTTAATCCTTGTCTTTTTTCAAATTTTTGAAAGAAATTTCGAATGTTTTATAACTACAAACTTAAGCAAAAAAGCACAAGTAGTATTGTAGAGGTGTAAGTTGTTCTTATTACTTTTACGCCGTATGAAAATTTTCATGTAAAACCCAATTTATTTTATCGATTTTTACCAACAACTGAATTCAGTCAGTTTTTGGTAGTTTAAATGTCCCTCCTTAGATCTCTCACGTAATTGGTTGAGAAACGGGCTGGTCAAGTTATCATGGCGAATGATGGCGAATCGACAAGTAAAGTAGCGATGTTGTGGATTGTTTTAGGGTTGTTTTTAAATGAATTGCAGAAGAATCAGTGAAAATAATAGTTTTAAGAGTGAAAAAATATAGTGCTATTATGTTAAGTAGTTCCGAGTGATGTTCTGGGAGTGTTTTCATTGAAAAACAAAAATGTCAAGGTAGGTGTAAATCGGCTTTTGATAGATACTTTATGTGGTTTTTAGATAAAAAAATTGATTAATTTTACAAATATTTATGTATCAACTCTAACAGCTTCCTGTTTCATAAATTATTATTGAGGTTTCTTGATAAGGAAATTCCAGCCTCTGAGTCACCAGGCTTGCTGTGATTTTAATAATTAAAGAAATCGTTTTCCGCAATTATTTTTTGTTTTGAGCAGAAAACACTGTTCTGACAGCTTTGTTTCTTTTTGAAAAATAGTCTTTTGTCTTCGCGTAGCCTTTGTTTTTGATCTGTTGTCTTATTTTATCATTTGTTTTTTTATTTTTATTGATTTATCATTGGGTGTGTTGAACCTATCCTTAATGACTAAACATACTTCCCACCCCTATGTTTAATTTTATTAGGGCTAAATTTCGTTATCTTGTTATTACTTATTTACTTTCGATATTTATCTTAGGAAACAGAGTTTATCTTCTCTTTTATTTTCATCATATTATTCCCATGATGTGGTGTAATTTTGCTAATTTAAGCTTCAAGTTGGTCTGTAGGCATGCATATGGTTTTGTGTTTATATTAAGCAAGCAGGCGACCTAAAAAAAAGCTGACATCATATAATTATGTTTTAAAATAAACTCATGAAACTGTATAAAGTATAAATCTGAACATATAAATTAATAATTAAACTCTTCAATCACAGTTAATTTTTCATATAATTAGGCATGTTATGTATTAAATTTTGTTCCTTAAAATCATTTTTAATTTATTTTTAGTAGTTTTGTTAAGTTTGTTTTTCCTAAAATGCTAATCTATTGTTCCATTTTTAATAATTTTTTACGTATTTCTTTCACTACATGGTCGTATGCTTTTTTTAAGAGTGATCTACAATTATAATACATCCTGGAGTTTCCTGTTTTTTTCAATTTTATGTCATGTCATAAACTGAATCATTTGACAGAACCTGTAGGAGTATATCCTGGGCGACTTTAATGTTCACAACATCGACTGGCTTAAATATTCAAATACAACTGACGAACAAGGTCGTGAAGCTGAATCATCCTCAATCAGCTATGGCTTAACTCAGCTTATTGACGAACCAACACAGATCTCTTGATCGAGACAGGGAGTTTGCCAGGCTTCTTGATCTGTTTTAACCACGAATCCAGAGATTTACATGGTCACCGTAAATTCGTCGTTAGCTTCTTCCGATCATAAACTGCTTTCGGCATCAAGTATCCTACCAGTCAGTGACAGAGGGCCCCTAAGCCGCGCAAGATTTAGTACTACAAATCTGCTAAATGGGAAGATATCATGGAATATTTTCGAACTTTTCCTTGGTTAGACGTTTGTTTTTGTTCTGACGACTCATCTGACTGCGCCAGGGAGGTTTCCGATGTTATTTTGGCTAGTGTGGAAGCTTATATTCCTTTTTCGAAGACATGCCCTTCCAACGGCAAGCCTTGGTTTAACCGAAAATGCAAAGAAGCTGTTGCTTCTAAACATCTTGCCTACCGACGATGGCGTGAAAATCCTAACACCATAAATCATAACACCTTTGCTCGTGCCCAGAACAGATGCAAAGAAATTATCGACGAAACCAAGGAGGCACACAATCAGCGAATTAGAAACAAACTTCTCGCTTGTCCCAACAATTCCAGGTCCTTTTGGTCAGTCGCTAAGGCAGTTACCAAAATTCCACCAAATCCACTATACCACCACTCACACGGCCAGATAATTCTATTGCAACGTCAACTGTTGAAAAAGCAAACTTGTTGGCTGAACTTTTTGCTTCACATTCTACTGTCGATGTCGAAGGGAAAAAACACCACCTCTATTCCCATAGTGCAGTCAAGGATGCCCGATGTTATCTTCAGACAGTGTATCATAAAATGTATTTTAATGAAGCTAGACACCAAAAAAGCTTCTGGCGCTGACGGAATACCTGCCATAGTTCTCAAAAACTGTGCGAGGGAACTGACACCAGTTTTCTGTAGACTTGTCAACCTATCCTACAGAAAGGGAATATTTCCTTCCTGCTGGAAATGTGCCACAGTTCAGCCGATACCCAAAAAAGGTAAGAAGACCTTGCCAAATAACTACCGACCAGTCCCACTGCTTTCAATAATATCGAAAGTCATGGAAAAGGCTATCAATCAACTTCTTCTAAAATATCTTGAGGAATTCAACATTATTAGCGATCACGAATATGGCTTTCGTAACCATAGGAGATCTTTTGACTTATGTAACACATGTTTGGAACAATGCAATTGAACACTTTGGAGAATCTCGAGCGGTTGCCCTTGACATATCCAAGGCATTCAACCGTATTTGGCACGATGGGCGGTTGGCTAAGGTACATTCTTGTGGTATGTCTGAAAAGTTCAATTTACAGCGATTCAAGAACAACGTGAATCGCTTTTTCCGCACACGTGTCGCTTCTGTAGCGCTTTAGGAACCTCCCTGCAGCACGTGTGCTAGACCCATAAAAAAAAAATAAAATAAAGTTACATCAGGTCTAATCTGGATTCACCTATGTAAATAAATAGACCTGTCTTTTCTTGTGTTCCACCCAAACCACTGTACATCATCATTATGACGTAAATATAGATCTTACTTAGAAAAACCACATCTATACTAGGCAAAAGATCTGTTAAGGAAATGGTAGGTAACCATCTATATTATCACGCAAAAGTTGGGAACCCTATGAAATTTTTAGTTGAAACTAAAACTACAAAACTTCTTTTACAGTCTGTTAAGTAAGAACGTGACCGCGCATATTCTTGTGTTTTGAGAGTATTTTTTGCCATCATTTGGTGTGCTAACAACGGCGCAATTATCTTAGCAAGTTGTCGAATCGCCTTCTGGCATCTTCGAGGCATGCTGTCGAGGAGATTTTCAGCACACTGCAAATTTTTCGAATCTCGCTAGGCAACCGAGTCAAAGTCCTCAGAGTCTTTCCTCTTTACAAGGGACCAAAAGTTTTCAATGGGGTTGGGGTCCGGCAATTGTGAGGGCCACTCTAGTATTTTTATCGTTGGCCCAAGCTAGCCGCTTCGCGACGTGATTTTCACCCAGCAAACGTTTCTCCAACGTGCTTCGGAAGGGCATTTTCACATCTACCGGCACCGGCACGACACCGACACGGCATCGACACCGACACGACACCGGGGAAACGTTTTCACACCTGCACCGACAATGTGATATAAAACCAAGAAAAACTTTTTTAACGAGGTCCCGTTGAGTGCCATGGCAGCTGTTAATAAGTTATATTTGGGTTATTTGTTACATCCTAGACGTAAAAGGCTAAAATGTAGTTAAAGCCTGCCAATTTTTTTATTTTCATTGGTTTTATCCCAAAGACGAGGTTTAGTTTCCACAAGTTCAATTAACGTGATAATATTAAACTTGAAGGCCATGGTACTAGCTTGGAAACCACTCAGTACTTTTATTAAATTTATAAAAATCGGGACGGCACGAGTGGAGAAACTGCTCCTCAACGACAGCCGGCGATTGCAACGACACGGCACCGACATGTATTTGAGGGTGAAGCCGCTCTCATGTTATGTTATTTCTAGTCCACCGGCATTGTTGTCTCTGCCGTGTCGGTGTCGTGTCGGCAGATGTCAAAATGTCCGAATTTGACATCATGAGTACAAAGATGTTGTCAAGTGGTCTAATGGGACACATTCAAACACGATTTTCTTAATTTTGCTGCTCCTTGATGCAGCGTCAATTTCGGTCCCGTGAAAACAAAGACACGATTCGTTTTTCGACTTTCCTACCTACTTTGTCTACCGAGCCCCGTTTTAGAAAGTTATCATTATATTTCGTCTCGTTAAAACGATTTACCCACTCCTTCACAAACGACATCGACTTTTTAATATACTTAGCGGCCGCGGAAAGGGTCATTTCAGGCTCCTTTGGATGGAAACAAAAAAAGACTGCCTCGAATCAACACGTAAACAAGTGACTCATTTTGGATTTTACGTGATTTCCACGAAAGTTCGGAATCGACTGATACTTTTACCAAAATGCGTCGTAGACAAAGGTTCCTTCTATCGATTTTTTGTTGAATCGCTAGAATCACATCTACCAAAAATAAATTATCGCAGACATGTAAAGAGACCTGCCTTTTCTTGGGTTCCTCCCAAATTACATCACCATTATGACTAAATACAGATCACAGTTTGAAAAACCACACCTATACTATCTGTTAAGGGAATGGTAGGTAACCATATATTATCACGCAAAAGTTTGGAAACCCTATGAAATTTTAGTTCAAACTAAAACTACAAAACTTCTTTTGCAATAAGGTGTTATCTAAAAGATCAGTCATCAATATACCAATAATATTTACATCAAATCTCACTTTAATCACAATGACTACCTTTATTTTTAATTACCGGCTCACAAATTTTCAGCATCCTATTTATATAATATATATGTAATAACGAGGATCCTACAGCTTCCGCGGCATCTCGCAATTCGACCGTCGTTTTTCTGTCTTTCCAATCCTTCTCGTGTATAGCTCTAACTTTCATTATATCCATTATTCCGTGTTCCATGTTTGCGCTGATCTTTCTTTCTTTCTTCTATTTGACAGAATATATTCAAAAGCCCTTTTTGGCCATCTGGTATCGGATATTATTTTCACGTGTCCGTACCAAATTAACTATCTGGTTTCTATTCTTTCTGCTGTTGTATGTGTTCTTCTTGTCCATCTTCTGATCTCTTCATTTTGGATGTGCTCCTGTCTAGATATTCTACATGATCTTCCTAAACAATCCATTTCTACCGCGTCTATCCTTCGCTTGTCCTTTTTGCCATTTGTCAACATTCTAATCCATACATCAATATCGGCTCTACTGTTGCCTTGTAGATTGTCAGTTTTGTTTTCATTTTTATCCAGTTTGACCAAAGTAAAGAGTTAAGAATCCCTACGCATTTTTTGCCCTGTTGAGTCCTGTACTTTTTGTATCTTTCTGATGATCCTTTGTTGTAAATTACACTTCCCAAGTACTTAAACTCCTCGCATCTTGTTATTTTCCTTAATTTCAAATCTGGTTCCTCTTCCCCATCCTCACCCACCCTAAGATATTCTGTTTTCTTCGTGCTTATATTCAAACCCCACATTTCATATTCTTCTTTCAGCTTTCTCATTATATAGTCCCGGTTTTCCTCGCAATTTGCTACGAGTACCTGATGATCTGTCAAGAATAGAGTTGTTAGGAACTGGTTACCAATTTATATCCTCATTTCCTCTCCTCCATACTTCTAGTACATCCTGTAAATACATTTTAAAACGGATAGGTGACAAGACAGCATCCCTGTTACTTTAAACAGTAAAGACATTTCGTTTCCAGCTTTGTGGATTTTGGTAAATGTTGTATATTGCTCAAAGATATGTACTACTAAGGCCAACTTTCGTTAATACGTTAAATAGTTTTTCAGGGGTATTGAATCGTAGACTTTTGCAAGTTTTCCTAATATTTGCTAAAGAGTAAAGGTACTGTCCTTGCATGATCTTCCTGCCCTAAGCCATTTTGTTCTTCTATGTCGTCATACTGCAATTCAATTATTTTCTTAATTATTCTGCCATACAAGCTTCCCAATGAGCTAGTGATGCTGATTCCTCTGATCCTATTTATTAATTTAGTAAAATACTTAGCTTTCAACTTTTTTTATTCGTTTTTAGGTATTTTCAAAGCTATGCTGAGCTGTACAGACAATGATTTTTAACCTTTTGATCCAACTCATATCAGACTAGTTCAATGGGAGGTTGAGATGATCATTGCATAATATTTCTTAGTTTTTCTGTCATTCAATTTAAGATACACTTGATATAGTTTTAAAGAGTGTTTAGGATAGTTATCTTGTTGAAAAATAAAATTACAGCCAATAATATTTAGCCCAGATGACATGGCATGCTCCTGCAGAATTTCATATTCCTATTTATTTAATTTTCTGTCTATTCTCACCAAATTACGTAGTTGACTGTCATCAAAACATCCCAAACCGTAACGCTGCCACCTCCATGGTTATTAGTTGATACAGTGAAAACGTCTAAAGCCATTGCGTTAGTTAAGTGTCACACTGTTCTCATATTAAATAGAAAAATGTGAATTTTTGATTCATCCAATCAAAGAACTTCCATTGGTTTATTATAAGGTTTCTGTATGTTCTAGCTCATTGCATTCTGATTTGCTTGCGCTTGAATGTTAGTTTTGGTTTTCTGGCAACCACATATCCCTTTAGGCCTGCAGACACCAATCGCCTCTTAACGTTGCTAATCGAAACTGGTTCAACCTAAGCTTTATTTAACGCAGCGGTAATTTGAGAAGCAGTTAGGAGTCGATTTTGTTTAGACATCAATATAATGAATTAATCTTCACATTCACTTGCGACTCTATGCTGACCAGACAGACCTATATCTATTTTCATTTGTTCCTGTTAGAGTGTACTGTACTTTTATTTGAGTTTTTTTTTTGCGATTTGTTACTCCTTATGGTGAAGTTTCAGACTAAATAACCATATAAACGCACAATAAATACAGAAATCGCAACCCGCGCCTTTGAATGCATACCCATTGTAATTCTGCTTTTTCTTCTGGTGCCTGCCCATTCCACATGTTGGTGATCATTATGAGGATCATGACTTTTTTACTTCCAGTTTTCATGGAAGTAAAAAAGAGCTTAGGAGAAGATACAACATCAAAAATATGTTTTTAAACATTTTTGTTCTCGTCTAGTTTTTCGTTGAGCCACGTTGGCCTTTATCACTGATGCAGTTCTGGTTGGCATCGAGTCAACCAAATTTTTTATGATTTCATCACTGATCTCCATGATCATCCACAAGTTCTCTATGGGGTTTAAATCGGGGCTGTTGCCTGGCCATGGCGATCCTAAGATCCCATTTGGCGTTAAAAACTGTCTTACCTATTCCTATTCAGAAAAAAAAAAATGCAAAACTTTGTGGTGGTAACATTTTTGCAATCAATAAATATGAGTACTTCCAGAGCAGAATCATCTTGAAAAACGAAGCCTTTACAGTGTGAAAGATGGTAGATGGGAATCAAACTCTTCAAAAAAATTTATATTTTTTCCTGCATTAACAGTGCGATCTATGAAGTTTATTTGGTCGATTCCAAAGTAGTAAAAACATCCCCAGATCATTATACTTGCCGTATGTTTCACTGTTTTTAATATGCAGGATTCGTGAAATCTTTCATGTGCAGGATGTCTTACATAAGGAGCACCATTAGAAATAAAGCTGTAAATTTGTTTTCATCTGAAAAAAATCACTTTTCTTCAGTCTTCTGATGTACACTTTTTATATTGTTTCGTCCAATTCAGGCGTGATTCCTTCATTTTTTTTTATTGAGAAATGGAAACATTTCCTTAGCAGTTTTGAAGCGATCTTCTAAAGACAATCGCATCATCAAGTGGTCTAATCGCTCATCTGCCTTTCTTTTTCTCCCGGAATTCCCCTTAAAACTTTACCGCAGTGGATTGGTTGGTACTTTGTCCTCTTCGCTATTTCTCGTGAAGAAAACCCTACTTCAGCAAATGTTACAATTTTAAATTTTTCTGTCAAGGAAAGTCGTTTAAAATTCGACATGATAAGGAATAACAAATTGCACTAGCCGTTTCAGTGGTTAAAACTAAACTGAGAGTTATTTGAGTTTGCTCTCATCCTAATAAGTAAGTAAAAACAATATCGTTCATACCAACGTTTAGGATTAAAATTTCAAAAATAATAGGTAATGCAATTTCTAAGACCGGGACAGTATATATTTGAATAAACTTTCTTGAAATTTAAGATTAAATATTACTCTTAATATTCTTTTTTAGTTCAACAAAAAACCCTGTAGAATAAATTATTTATTCTCCACCACACATTGTACATAGATAGCTAACCTGACTTATTAATAATAGAGAGATTTTGCAACGCTAATTTTGGTAGGCCACTGTCTTTATCTTTAATTGAAGCATGCGCCCACTGTTTGGAGCTTGTGCAGTAGTAATGCCAAGAAATTAAATGTAGGGTGTCCCAAAATTCACGCAAGAAGTAATTTTGATAGAAAACACAGGTTTTTAATTAAAATTCATAGAGTATATAGTATAGGGTTATGTTTGGAATAACATATCGGGTAAATGGCCTCTACGGCTTTGCTGAAATATACGCACTCCTTTGTCGAAATTTTCCATGACCGTTTTGCATAAATGTGGCTGAATTTCGTTGATACAGCGCTTAATTTCCTCCTTCAAGTCCTGGGTGGTCGTGGGCTTGTTGGCATAAACCTTAGACTGTAAAAAACCCCAAAGAAAAAAGTCCAACAGCGTTAAATCGCATGATCTGGGCGGCCAATTCTGATCACAAAACCGGGATATCACACGACCAGGAAATGACTCATACAGTAATTGAATCGTTTCTCGGGTTGTATGTCATGTGGCACCGTCTTGTTGAAACCACATGTCGTCCACATTCATATCTTGCAATTTGAGCACAAAAAACTGGATTATCATATCGCGATAACGATCACCATTAACTGTTATTGCCTGGCCAACCGCATTTTCGAAGAAGAATGGTCCGAGGATGCCTCCAGTCCAAAATCCGCCCCAAACGGTGCCACGTTGTGGATGCATTTATTTCGCAACAGTCACGTGTGGATTGTCTGAAACCCAAATGCGACAATTTTGTCGATTAACGATTCCAACAAGATGGAAATGAGCCTCATCGCTGAAGATGATTTTCTTCGAAAAATCAGTATCCACTTGTTGTTCCATAATCTATTCAACGAACTCTCTTCGTTGTGCGTGGTCAGTACGCTTCAGTTCTTGAGTCAATTTAACTTTGTAAGCATGAAGATGCAAATCTTTCGTGAGAATACGCTGTAGAGAGCTTCTCGAAATGTCCAGTTCTTGACCACGGTGCCGAATTGATGTTCCTGGAGTCTCAGCAACACTCTCACGAACTGCTTCAATGTTTTTGTATCGAACGACTTGTTGAAGGACGGTCAGAGCGTGTAAGATCACTAATTGATCCAGTCTCCTGGAATTTTTCAATTAATCTCTTCAGAGTTGATGAGGTTAAATCACTATTCCGACAATATTTTGTACGAAAATTCCGAACTGTAGCTGCCAAACTTTCATTATTTTTAAAATATTGCTCAACAATGAAAACACGTTGTTCTTTCGTGTAGCGCTCCATTTTTAATAACCCTGAACTGTCAGCTGTCACGCCGTGTTTTTTTTGTTTTGTTGGCAACACTTTACCATACAAATGGCGCCAAATTCAAATCTTGCGTGAATTTTGGGACACCCTTTATAAGGACTCAACTGTTATGGTTATTTGAAGCATGCGTCCAATATATCATCGTTATCATTAATAAGCGAAACCTTTATTAAGGATAACGATTTCCCTTATAAGAGAGGTTATTTGAAGTTCGTTATTCTTAACGCTATTATGTTAGGGCCTGTTTTTTTTCCTACTCAGGTATACAAACCACTAAGAAAATCAGTAAAACTGAAATGATAATTTTTATTGCAAATAACACTGACAACAGTTAATTAGTGTTCAGATTATGTTGGGATTTTACAATCTTTGGAACAATGACATTACAGTGTGCGCAATGCTAATTTGAAATGAAATTTTATTTATCGCACATGCGTATTACCTTGCAAATATTGAAGGAAATGATAGAAATCTGCTAGACACAACTTTAACTTAGAAACTTGTGTTGACCCATCAAATACTAATAGCCGGCGTGCTTAACCATGAAATGATTGAAAAAAAAATAGAAGATGAATACTAACCTAACGTTGTAATTCCTTCGCGTTAATACTGCGCATGCTTGAGATAAAGGTAAGGACAAAGGCATGTGAAAAATAAGCGTTGCACAATCTCTCTAATGTTCCTTAGAAACATTAGAACAAGAAAAGCTTAATTTTGGGCAGAAGACAATCAACGTGGGTAGCAAAGGCTAGTTGTGAAACGAAATGGGTTTCCAAAAAAATTGTTTGTTTAGTAAAAAAATATCACTCTCAAATCAATAAAATTGGATAGAATTGATTTTCTATCATATCATATTTGGACGTTCTGGTTTGTTTTTCCCTCAACTCAACCAAACTGTTGTCATTTACAACAGTGGTTGTATCGGCAGCGTATAGTGTCATATGATCAACCTTATATACAGCCTAATCCATATACAAAATAAAACTATACGAAATTTAACAAAAAAAAATAAAATTTACATTTTCAGTTTTATTATCTTGTTAGAAAAAAAACTGTGCTAGTTGGAATCCAGGATGTTAAAGTTAATAATATAGTTAATGATTATGTCATACTATTATTTTAAAAATATAATTTTAAAAATACACCTAAATATTTTCAATTTAAGTGACGTAAATTAATTTGAGTGACAGAACTTGTCAGCGAATAAAAAATGCTTCTCCGTCACCTTAATTGTGATAAGTATACGTAAAGAAATCGACTGGTCTTTTCTTGTGTCTCTTTCATATCAAAGGAAATTAGCATTATGACGTAATTGTAGCTCAGTCTTTGAAAAAGCATAGTTGTTTAGCTGCCTTACAGAAATTTTCAAAAGACACATAACCGTTGAATGTAACGACGTATTCCCACATTTGTGGTACACTTGATATAATTAGTATCATTGTTTTTAGAATGATAAAAATACATAATTTTGTAAATAAATAATGATTCAGTCTTGCTTACATATTTTAAAGTTACGAGGGCTACCTTTTAAGTTTTTACAAAAACCATGAAAAAAAAAAAAGAATTTTTTGGTACAAATTGCTTGATTGTTTCTTAAAATATTCCCCTTCAAGATTTATTCCCTTTGCATGCGTTCGAACCAATTTTCGAAACATTTTTTCCACTCAAAAATATGGCTTTGGAAAGATTCAACAGCTTTTTTTTTTGACATTCGGAAATAAAATGAAGTCGTTAGGCGATAAATCAGGTGAATACGGGTAATGAGACATTAATTGGATGTGTTTCTCCGTCAAATTGTCATTAATAAAGAATTAAGTTGGGAGTGTGGAATCTTTGGCACAATGATACTACTCAGTATATATCACCACTACACCAAACACTTTATTTTTGCACTCGACGCGCGTTTCGCTAACCATGTTAGCTTCATCAGGAGCGATGATTGACTAAAAGACGCATGTTTTCGGTTGTTTTTGTTTTTTTCCTGATTTCATCGATGACTTCTAGCAAACAAATTGTTGTATACCATTCAGCATTAACTGTTCTTCGATCCTATAAAACACTTGATTATTGCTTAGTTTCCGGCTCGTACGAATGTATCCAAGATTCGTCTCCTGTTACGATGTTGTATACGGATTTTGAATGTCCTTGGTCGCATTTTTTGAGCATTTCCTTACACCAACAGACACAAGCCTGTTTTTGAGTTTCGGTCAAATTATGCGGAATCCATCAGAAACAAATCTTTTTCACAGCTAAATGTTCATGCCAAATAGAATATACTGCAGTCTTCGATATGCCTAAGGATGCCTCTACCTAACGGTAAGTCACATGTCGATCCTCTTCAACCATGTTGCGCACAACATCGATGTTTTTTGAAACAACAACCGATTTTGGTCGACCTTCACGAAATTCATCGGTGAGGGAAGCACGACCATGATGAAATTCTGCAAATCGATTCTAAACAGTCATCAGAAGTTGAACGAAGCGATTCGAGACATAGTTGTTGACTTAGGCCTTTACTAAAATTGTAAAAAATCATCCATCGAAAATATTCCATTTGTTCACAAAACTGTTTTTCTTAAACACTCACTGTAAACAAACTACTTGGCCAGTTTCTGAGCTGGCACGGTTTTAACAATAACAAATGTCAAATTTTACAACAGTGGCGATGTTTCATCTCAATAGCGCCATCTAGTGGTCGTTTGTAAAAACTTAAAAGGCGACCCTCGTATTTGAGGGCATTTTTATTTAAGTAAATGCAGGTGAACAATTTTTTAAATATTTTATCTCTAGAATTACTCAGATGTCTGATAAATCATAAAAATACATTTTCAGCTATTCGGAAATGAGTTCTTCGAGTCAGGAAGTTCGAAGAAGGTATCTTTTTTTTAAAAAAACAAGTGTATATCTATCAATGTCTGTAGCTGTCTTGTATTATAGATAACACAGGCCAACAAAAAAAATATTTGTAAAAGCTTTTTAAACCAATACATTTAAGTGTTATGTATTTTTGGGTGCTGAAACCGTATGGTATCAGTATTTTTGTATCACCCACAGTTCTCCCACAATAGGACATCGATTAAATTTCAAAATAGAAAAAAATTGGTACAAAAAAAATAAAAACATAAACCGTACTTTTATTTGATTAGGCTACAATTTTTACTCACGATAACATATTTCACTTCAATGCGAAATATATTAGGTGCTTATTTTTTTGTATTTCCTTTCCCCTTTCTCTGTGAAGTTTCTTGTATAGCTTTTCTTCCGATGTGATGCATTTTTGTTGTTCTCTGTGAAGTGACCAACAGTAATCACCCATCATGTTGATATTCCACCGTCCCTGGTACCGTTTCTCCATCTCCTTTATGTGCTGATGGAACCGTTCCCCCTGCTCTTCACTCACATCACCTAAGTTTTTAGGAAAAAAGTCAAGATGGTTGTGCAAGAAGTGGACTTTAAGGCTCATTAGACAACCCAGATTTTGAACTTGTCTGTCATATTAGCTATGATAAGTTCGTAGTTAGGGTCTTTCACATTGCCCAAAAACTTAGTCACGACTTCTTTAAATGATATCTAAGCCTCCTTTTCCTTTGCTTCAAAGTTGAAATCGAACATCATTTTATGAATATCAAGCCCAAGAAAACCCCTTCTTTTTGTTTGGCTTCTGATAAATGAGGAAATCTTTTCTTTAGGCAAGGCTTTCACAAATTGTTTCATTAAGCCTAATTTGATGTGTAGTGGTGGTAGAAGAATCTTTTTTGGGTCTACTAAAGTTTTATGCAAAATGTTCTTCTCGCCAGGTGTTAAAGTTTTTCTTACGAGCCATTGTTTTTTGGACCAATGTTGATCCCTTGCTCTGCTGTCCCACTCACATATAAAACATGGAAACTTTGTAAATCTCTTTTGTTGACCAAGGATCATGGAGGCATCTTTTAAATCTCCACATAGCATCCAATCGTGCGCTGAATAGTTAATTTTCTGTAAAATCATGTTAAGATTTTCGTAAGTTTTCTTCATATGGACTGAATGAGCAACAGGCAGTGAAGCATAAGTATTTCCGTTAGGTAAGAGAACACCTTTTAAACTAGTTTTTGATGAGTCTATAAACCACCTGCAATGCGAACTGCCAACCTAATAACATTTGATTTTACTGTCATCTTTATAAAATTCTGATTTTATTGCCAACCTAATAACATTCGAATGATAAAAAATAAACTTTTCACATTTTGAATATTAAAATGTGAAAAAAT
The DNA here is from genome assembly GCA_019049505.1 of Pachyrhynchus sulphureomaculatus. Lineage (NCBI taxonomy): Eukaryota > Metazoa > Arthropoda > Insecta > Coleoptera > Curculionidae > Pachyrhynchus > Pachyrhynchus sulphureomaculatus. Next base: position 37,295,206 of record CM032453.1, on the reverse strand, counting down.
TGGTGGGTGATACGACTTTTTTATTATTATTTTCGGACTCAGCACACCAAAAAATATAGGAATCGGGTAAAATTATTAAAAAAGTTTTTTCATCGTTGGCCTGTGTAATATTTATTATTGTATAATAATATGTAAATTTTGTAGATATTTATTGATTAGTTACAAGCATGATTAGGTGTTTAACATGATAGAAGTGTTAAAAATTAATTCTAATAGTAGTAACAAAATATTTTTTTTAAAGTGTGGTTACAATGAAAAATTAAACGATTCTCTTGCATGAACAATGGCAATATTTCATTTTATGTATAGGTAGGGACAAAAACCCATTTTTTGCTGAGGTTTTATCAAGCTCTTAGTCCAGAGAAGAAAGCAATATTTATACTAATTTTTGACATAAAGAATAGGTAGAGCCATGGTCAAAAGTTAGTGTGAACAACGCAGTTATGCTACTGTCTTCCGCCAAGGTTGTGCGGCAAGTGGTAAAATGGGGTAAATTCTAGCTATATTAATCGGAAACAAACGAGTTTTTTTTAGTGTTCCGTACGGAGCACTTATAAGATCACTTCGGTGTCTGTCTAGCTGTCTGTCACACCCGATTTTCTGCGAAACTATTTGACATAGAAAGTTGAAATTCGGTATTAATACCATCATCAAAGCCGTGTAGTTTTTGAAAGCTAAATTTTGACTTAAGGGGTACTTTTGGGGGGTGAAATTGGAAGTGAAAAAAAAAAATTTTTTACTAGATCATCGAGTGTGGTGTCAAATGAAAGCTTGGGAAAATACGAGTAAAATATATATATATATATATATATATATATATATATATATATATATAATGTAATACTTGCGCGCACTTTTCTTTGTATTATATATAAAAAATTTTGAAAAAATTCTCCACGGGGTGTAGATTGAAAGAAAATTATCACGAGAGGTCATCAGTTTTCATTAAAGATTGGAAACAAACTTTGTTGAAAACTCATTTCGGGTGTGTTTTGTGAAGTCACTGATCATTTTATACCTCCGTAACAAAATTTTTTATTTTAGAAGCAATCAACGTACGGAACACTAATTGCGCAAGTTCAACTTGCACTTGACTGGTTATTTTAATTTATTATTAACATTCATACGGTGTGGATGGTTCTCAAGAAATGATAAAGAAAAAAATAAAAATTGCGGAATTGAGTTATTTTGCATTAAAAAAAATACTTTTTTTTATTCAGTTTCAAAAATATTTATGTCCGCGTTTAAAATAATAATGTTACTTAGAGGTGTGCAAAATTTCACCGAAATTGAACAAATATTTTTTGAGTTATTGATTATGCCAATTTCGAAAATACGGTTTTGAGAAAACCCGTTTTGAATGTCGAAAATAAATATTTGGTCGATTTACTTTGCAGTTTAAAAATCATTGAAAAAATCATTTTTTTTTGAGCTGGCTATTTCCGCAATTTTTGTTTTTTTTTTTCATTTTTTTTTTTAGATCAATACGGCAGAAGCTAGAGGTTACGCCTTTTTACCACTGGTCACACAACCTTGTCGGAAGATAGTGGCTTAACCCTGCAATTTTTCAATATTTAAATGTTAGTTTTACTTTTAAGTAACAATAAATAATATCTGAAATTTCATTAATGTTACATGGAAAGTACACATAAAAAAAAATATAAAAAATTACTTATTTTCGCCTGTCTGCCCCCGTTAAGGTAGTAAACAATCAAATCGATCTTCGATGTTCTACAGTCTGTCAAGGACATCACCGCTCGTATTCTTGGAAAAATGTGTTTCAAGAACATTTGCGATCAATATACTCATTGGCGCAATTACCTCAGTAAGTTGTCCAATCGCCTCTTGCATCAATAATCACCTGGCATCTTCGAGACATGCTGTTGACTAAATTCTAAGTCCTCAGTCTTTCCTTCGAGGTTTCTCTTTACAAGGGATCAAACGTTTTCAATAGGGTTGGCATCCGGCGATTGTGAGGGCCACTCTAGTATCTTATCGTGGGCCTAAGCGAGTCGCTTCGCGACGTAATTTTCGCCCAGCAAAGGTTTCGTCAACGTGCTTCGGATTTGACATCATGAGCACGAAGATGTTGTCGAATGGTCTCATGGGACACATTGAAACTCAATTTTCTTAATTTTGTCGCTCCTTGACGCAGCGTCCATTCGGGTCCCGTGAAAACAAAAGACAGCTTCGTCTCGTTAAAATAATTTACCCACTTTTTCACAAACGAAAAACCCACTTCGTCATAAACGATACCGACTTTTTAATATATTTAGCGGCCGCTGAATGTGTCATTTTAGGACCCTTTGGATGGGAACAAAGAAAGACTGCCTCAAACCGACGCGCAAACAAGTGACTTTTTTGAATGTTAGCTTTTATTTAAAAAAAAAATAATTTAAACACTTTTGGGAAATTTCAACAACAATAACTTTTATTAACAATTGCAATCAGACATCTAACAAAGCTGGCCGACTACTTCGGATCTCTAAACTATAATTCATAGTGCGTACCAAAATATCTCTATTACCTAAATCTCATTACGATTACATAAACACTTTTTATAAGATATGGGCTGATGTGGAAGGTTATTAGTATTTTTAAACTTATAGTGGGAAAGCCACTATCTCAACAGACATTGGTGAGAGCGTCACCAATCCTCTCTCAACTCTATAGTGTGATCGCCACTATCTCAATAGGCATTAGTGAGATCGTCACTAATCCTCTCTTAACCTTATAGTGGGATTATTCTACTTCACTCACTAGATTATCAAAGTCTTCGTTATCACTAACGATTTCACCGTCTTCGATCATTTTTATTGATATTATTATTATTATTTCTAATACACTGCGCACAAAGTTCAAATCCCACTTCTGATGTTAGCTTTTATTTTAAAAAAAATTAATTTAAACACTTTTGGGCAATTTCAACAACAATAACTTTTATTAACAATTGCTATCAGACATCTAACAAAGCTGGCCGACTACTTCGGCTCTCTAAACTATAATTCATAGTGCGTACCAAAATATCTCTATTACCTAAATCTCATTATGGTTACATAAACACTTTTTATAAGATATGGGCTGATGTGTGACAGATATGGCCTATCTGTCACATAGAACAATTTCAAGGGTTTGGTGATTTGAGACATGTCAATTACAGTACCTTAAGTATAATTTAATCTACGTAATGTAAACAAGCCAGTCTGCCTGAAAATAATTATCAGTAATTAATATTCTCCTTCTCATATTCTCATATTGCATCGTTCGGCCTATTCTAATTTTTTTCAACCAGGCCCGGAACAGGGGTTTTTTCCATCCATTAAATCCTGACAGCTAACATATGTATATATATATATATATATATATATATATATATATATATATATATATAAATAAACATGTGCCAAAAGTAGGTAGTGTGTAACTATTCTACTAATTAAAGAGCATTTAAAACAATTGGAAATTCTAGAGATGAACTTAGTCTTTATTCGAGAGTGTAGGGATGCGCTGGAAGGATTAATTAGTAGGCAACCGGTTAAACTAGTCTGGGTCCGTCGCCAGACTAAACAGCCGACACAAAATTCAAATTCCTGCAATACTATTCGTTCACTTTGGAAATTTAAAACGATTGTAATACCTTGAACTTTTTTATCAAACGCCCCAGGTAGGTAAATAATCTTTTTATGAGGCAACAAAGAATTTTTTTGTTGTATGATAACGTTTTGCATTGTAATTTCGTAAGGATGCATGTTTTTACGGCAGATTGACGTAATTGTGCCAGACACGGAGAAGTTTTGTTATCGTTAATCTCGCTTAATACCTGGAAAGAAAGTCATGAAAATTTTTTATGGCGATATTTGTTTGTTCAGGTGTAGAATCTGTAATAATTTTTCAGAAGGATGTAAGCAATCTTGAAACCTACTTAACAATCTATGGAAGTTAAAATTGGGCTCGAAAAATCCGAAAGCATAAAAATAACCCAATTTTTATTCTGATGCAGTGTTTAATGAGGCCATCTATGAATCCATTGAAGGAATAACAGTTAACGGGAGTACACTGAACAACATATGTTGTGCTGATGATACTGTTCTATTAGCAAATAATATCAAAGATCTCCGGCAACTGATCAATCGCGTAGTAACAGCCAGCAAAAAATTTGGATTAACTATGAATAAAAGAAAAACCAAGTGGACGATAATAACAACGAAAAATCTACCACCAGAATCCCTCGAAATAAGAGACAACACCGTAAAACAGGTTTCCACATTTAAATATTTGTGAACCAATATAAATGACAAGTGGGACCCAAGAAAGGAAATTATTCCCGAATTGAACAGGCCCGGGTAACATATATGAATATGAATAAATTTTTCCATCACAGAAGTCTCAGTCTCGAACTCTGAATAAGAATGGTGAGAGTGTATGTATGAATGTGAGTGTTGGACCCTTGACCCTGGCTCAGTGAAACGACCGAAATCTTTTAAAATGTACATTTATAGATGCCTTCTTCGCTTCTGGGTAGAGAAAATGAAAAACAGAAGTACTAGAAGGAATTACTAACAACCATTAAAATAAGAAAAACTCAATACTTCCGACATATAATGAGGGGCCCAAAGTACGAATTGCTACGTCTAATTATTGAAGGCAAAATAAAGTACGATCCATCGGTAGATGGTAGTAGAATTCTTGGCTGAAGAACATATGAGGGTGGTTTGGATGTGCTTCGACTGATACTTTTCGAGCAGCAGTCTTTAAAGTTCATTTAGCTATATGGATCGCCAACCTTCGTGAAGAGACGGCGCGGCGTCTTAAGAAGAAGAACATGCTTGAAAAGTACCAGGGGAAGAATAGATTTTGTGTTTTTTTAAAAAAAAAACGAGGTAGCGATAGAGGAAGTCTTATAAACAATAATAATACTAGCATGGGGTGAAAAGTCCCGAGACTTTCCGAGAGATGGTAGCACAAACAAAAAGTCCATAGGATTTTTCGGTTAGTGTCAACTCTCAGAATATTCGTGTAAAATTTTCGTGACGTTTTTTCTATTGGTTTGCGAGTTACAGCTGTTTCAGGGACGCTGTTTTTGATTTTTGCAAAACTATGGAACAAAAAAAATTTTCATGTGTTGATTAAACATTGTTTTTTGATGGGAAAAATACAGCCAGAGCCCAAGAACGGCTTGAGAAGTGTTATGGCACATCTGCTTCGACGCAAGCACCGATAGTGCACCACGTTCCAGACGTCCAAACGAGGCAGGCAAAAAACACAAAAAAAAATCCACCATATTGTTCTGAATAACCGCAGAGTGAAAGTGAGAGAGATAACTGACATCGTGAAGGTATCAACAGAACGCGAAAGGCACCCTTTGCATGAATATTTGCATATGAATGCCGCGCATCAGAACGCTGCTTGGCACTGTTTCGGCGTAATCTAAAGGAGGTTTTTGTGTCGACTCGTAACAATGGATGAAACATGGATCCACCAGTACACGCCCGAGTCCAAGAGGCAGTCCACAGGTTGGCTGGAACCGCATGAAACCCGATCGACGCGCCCAGAAACATCAGCTGGAAAGGTTTAGGCATTTATTTTTTGAGATATTACGAGAGCTAACAGCCAGCCATTTTGACAGTATTGTCTAAAATCCGTTTACATATATTTCTTAACACTAATAATGTTTTTTAATTTCCACTATATTATTATTTTTCGAGACAATTGTTTCTGCACATGGTGCCTTCTTCGGACGAATAAGAATTTTAAACGAAATATAATATTGAATACATATCCTTAAATACAGTATTTTCGTTCTACCTGTTTAAGAAATCCTTAGTGTACTTAGATAATTCTAACTATATAATTGGGTACAATAATATAAAACAATAAATACACAATTAACAATTGGAAAAACCTAAATATTTAATCCTGCTTATTGTTCTGGGTAAATCTGGTTGGGTTAATTTCTAATTTTTAATAAAGGTTTAATAACGGAGAGTTGTTGGTTTCAAGTTGTTGATTCAGGAAAATGTTCCTATTCTTATATTTGTTAATCTCCATGCTTTCTAAGAAATTCAACTTTTTAGATTTATGTTCATTATGAAGAATTTTAAAATTTTTGTTAAAATTTTGGTTTTCTAATATTAAATGGTCGGCATAATTAGAGGTGTTATTTTGTTTTATATAGCTTCTTTTATGTTCGTTAATTTTTTTTTGAAATGATCTACCTCTCTGACCAACGTAGAATTTTGAGCAAGAACCGCAATTAAGTTGGTATACTCCCAATTTTATCATTTTATCACTTTTATTTTTGTTATTTTTTATTAGATTTGAAAGTTTATTATTAGTTTTAAACGCGATGTTTAAACATCTTTTAGACAATTGTTTGGATACAAAGCTGGTTATCTTTCCTGTATAAGTGAGTATTTTAAAATTATGTTTATGAGTTTTAATTGTTGGATATACCATATTAATAGGTTGTCTATAAGATTTTTTGTAGACGATTTTATCTATTATATCTTGGTCGATATCCACTGTTAACCGCTATCTGTTTTATTATATTTAGTTCTTTAATATAATTCTCTCTTGTCATTGGTGTGTGAAGAAGTCTATGAATAAACGAATTAAAAGCAGCCATTTTGTGTGAATGAGGATGATTAGAGCTATTATGTATTATCGAGTCAGTATGTGATGGTTTATGGAAGATCGAGAAGTTATGTTTAACATTTATAAACATCATTATCAATCATTTGTAAATATGACTTCTCGATCTTCCATAAACCATCACATACAGACTCGATAATACATAATAGCTCTAATCATCCTCACTCACACAAAATAGATGCTTTTAACTTGTTTAGTCACATACCAATGACAAGAGAGAATTATATTAAAGAACTAAATATAATAAAACAGATAGCGGTTAACAATGGATATCGACCAGATATAATAGATAAAATCGTCAACAAAAAATCTTATAGATAAGCTATTAATATGGTATACCCAACAATTAAAACTCATAAACGTAATTTTAAAACACTCACTTATACAGGAAAGATAATCAACTTTGTATCCAAACAATTGTCTAAAAGAGGTTTAAACATCGCGTTTAAAACTAATAATAAACTTTCAAATCTAATAAAAAATAACAAAAATAAAAGTGATAAAATGGCAAAATCGGGAGTATACCAACTTAATTGCGGTTATAAATAAATAAATGTCCTGGAAACACCCCTCTTGGGGTAGGGCCACCCTTTGGGTTCTCTAGATCTAGTTTATGGGTTGATCAGACTCGTTTTCCTTGTTATATTTCTCTGCTTAGATGTTTCCAAAGTTTTCTGTTAGACGTCTTCTCCTTCTAGTTCGTAATCCCTGCCGCCTCTATGTCTTCCTTGACTTGCTGCAGCCATCCTATTCTCGGTCTACCACTCCTACGTCCCGGTTCCCATTGAAGTATTTCATATATTGGTGCTTCTGGGCCTGCTCTCCATGTATGCCCTAGCCATTAAATCTCTTCTGTTTTATTTTTTCGACTATGTCCTCCTCCAATTCTTCCAAAATTTCTTAATTATTCCTCCTTCACATATTCTTATTGACCCTAGAATTGCTCTTAATATCTTTCGTACAATTCTTCTCATGTTTTCCTCTTGTTTCTTTGTCATGCTTATAACTTCGGTAGCATACATTAGTTTTGGGAGTATTATTGTCTTGTATATCCTGATCTTACTGTGTCTTCCTATTATCTTACTAGTTAACAATTTCTTATTGCTATGGAACAACTTGTTTGCTATTATTAATCTTTCCTTTACTTCCATTTCCTTGTTCCCATCCCAATACAGCGTCACTTCCAAATATTTAATCTTCTCTACTCTTTCGAATGTATATTCGTTTATTCTAATCCTTTCCATTTCCTGAACATTCTGTTTTCCATTTTTCATTATTTTGGTTTTCTCTTCATTTATCTTCAACCCCATTTTTGCTCCTTCTACGCTTATTTCTCTCACCATTTCCTTCAATATTTTCTGGTTCTTTGCAATATTTACTACATCGTCCGCATATGCCACTACCTGGCTGCCTCTTGTTCGTATTGAACCCTGATTTATATTCCTTAGTACATATTGTAGTGTTAGGTTGAATAACGTTGCCGATAATGCATCTCCCTGTCTAACTCTCTGTTTTTTGACACTGACGAATGTCTCTTTCAGTGTCATCATACATAGTCGTCTTATCTTGCTCGTTACTCCTAGTTCTTTTAGCACTGTATTTAATCCAGTTCCCTTAACCGAGTCAAATGCTTGCTTGAAGTCAATAAACAACAATTCCAAGTTTCGTGCATGTTGTTGTGCTCTTTCCATTGCTTGTTTGACCACATGTATTACATCTACCGTAGATTTTCCTTGTGTAAATCTACATTGGTATTATCCTATTACATTTTTTGTTACATATTTTAGTTTTACGTGTATGATCCTTGTCAAAATCTAGTAGGCGGTGTTGAGCAGGGTAATTCCTCGATAATTTTCGCATACTCGTTGGTCGCCTTTCTCGTGAATTATTACAATTTCACCTCCTTTCCAATCATGTGGCATGCGTTCTTCTTTCCGTATCTGTTTAATTGGTACGTACATGCTTTCACAGAGTTCTTCTCCGCGGTTATTGATCAAACTTCTACGTTGGTCAAACATTTAAAAAAAGAATTAACGAACATAAAAGAAGCTACATAAAACAAAATAACACCTCTAATTATGCCGACCATTTAATATTAAAAAACCACAATTTTGACAAAAATTTTAAGATTCTTCATAATGAATCTAAATCTAAAAAGTTGAATTTCTTAGAAAGCATGGAGATTAACAAATATAAGAATAAGAACATTTTACTGAAACAACAACGTGAAACCAACAACTCTCCGTTATTAAACCTTTATTAAAAATTAGAAATTAACCCAACCAGATTTACCTAAAACAATAAGCAGGATTAAATATTTAGGTTTTTCCAATTGTATATTGTGTATTTATGGTTTTATATTATTGTACCCAATTATATAGTTAGAATTATCTAAGTACACTGAGTATATCTTAAACAGGTAGAACGAAAATACTATACGAGGCTGGTTTGAAAAGTCCGTGCAAAGTCAGAGAGATGGCACCACCGGCGCGTATCGAGGTCATGTTTAGTTAGTAGCATCTCTTGAATGAACGCACACCAAGTTTCAGCCATATTGGTCCATTTCTTTGTGTTTGGCATTCGTATGAATCAAGGAAGTCGAGTGATTTTCAAGAATGGACGAAAAAGAATTTCGTGTGGTGATTAAACATTACTTTATGAAAGGCAAAACGCCTCAGGAGACTAAAGAGAAGCTTGATAAACATTATGGTGACTCTGCACCTTCGATTAGAACAGTTTATAAGTGGTTTCAAAATTTTAGGACTGGCCATATGGGCACAAGTGACTGAACGTTCTGGACGGCCTGTGGAGGTTACGACTCCAGAAATCATTGATCAAATCCATGATATGGTGATGGATGACAGAAGAGTTAAGGTACGTGAGATTGCTAATGCTGTGGGTATCTCGACTGAACGGGTACATAATATTTTGCATAAACATTTGGACATGAGAAAGCTATCCGCAAGATGGGTGCCGCGATTGCTCACGCTTGACCAAAAACGGAATCGTGTGAAGTGTTGCAAGGATGATTTGCAGCTGTTCCAGAAGAATCCGGAGGACTTTAAGCGTCGTTTCGTCACTGTGGATGAAACATGGATACATTACTATACTCCTGAGACCAAACAACAATCTAAACAATGGGTTACCAAGGGGGAATCTGCACCAAAAAAGGCGAAGACCGTTCCTTCGGCCGGAAAGGTTATGGCGACTGTCTTTTGGGATTCGCAAGGGGTAATCCTCATCGACTATCTGGAAAAGGGTAAAACTATTACAGGTGAATATTATTCATCGTTATTGCACCGTTTGAAAACCGAGCTGCAAGAAAAACGCCCGCGATTGGCCCACAAGAAAGTCCTTTTCCATCACGACAACGCACCAGCACACACCTCAACAGTTGTAGTCGCAAAATTAATGGAAATAGGATTCCAACTCGTTTCACATCCCCCCTATTCTCCAGGCTTGGCTCCCTCGGACTACTATTTGTTCCCCAATTTGAAGAAATGGCTGGCGGGACAAAGATTTTATTCAAACGAGGAGGTGATTGCAGACACTAATGGATATTTTGCAGACTTGGACAAATCCTATTATTCGGAAGGGATCAACAAACTAGAACATCGTTGGACGAAGTGTATAAGCCTAAAAGGAGACTATGTCGAAAAATAAAAAAGGTTTACCCCAAACACATAAGAAGTTTTTATTTTTGCACGGACTTTTCAAACCAGCCTCGTATTTGAGGATATGTATTCAATATTACATTTAGATTATTCTTATTCGTCCAAAGAAGGCACCGTGTGCCGAAACAATTGTCACGAAAAATAATAATATAAGTTAAAAAAACATTATTAGTGTTTTATTTGTGTTAAGTTACGGTGAATTTTCGTCAAGTAACGGCTAACTCAGTAAATTTTTTAAATACCAGGTGTACAAGTATGAAATGCGGTTTTTTTTTTTTTTTTTTGCTAAAAAAAACATGTTGAATTCGGAAGGATGATAAAAAGAGCTTTATTCAAAGTATGCTCCATCGCTTGTTATAGATTTTCCCCATCTTTCGGGCAATTTGTGAATACCACGCCAGTAAAAATCTTCCCCTTTTGCTGCGAGCCATCGATGAGCCATTTTTTTCACATCTTCCTACGAACCAAAGCGCTGCTCAGCCAGTGCGTGATCCATCGATGCAAACAAGTGGTAATCGTAAGGAGCCAACCGAACTGGTTTTGCCGTGTGTGATGGAGCATTGTCATGAAGAAAAATGACTTTGTGTAGTCTTTTTCGGTATTCTGGCCTTTTTTCAAGCAGCGAACGGTTCAAATCGGTCAATTGTTGTTGGTAACGTTTTAGTATTAACCGTTTCCCTAGGTTTTAACAGCTCATAATAGACCACGCCCCTCTCGTCCCACCAAACACAGAGCGTCTTTCTGCCAAAGCGATTCGGTCTTGCGGTCGATGTGGATGGTGCGCCTGGGTCTACCCATGATTTTTTTGCGCTTGGGATTCTCAAAATAAATCCACTTTTCATCCCCTGTCAGTATACGATGCAAAAACGACTTCCTTTTGTACCGAGCGAGCAAAATGTCACACGTGTTTTTGCGCCTTTCCATTTGCCTGTCGTTCAACTCATGTGGTACCCATCTACCAGTCTTCTGAATCTTTCCCATTTCTCGTAGCCGATTGGAAACAGCTTGCTTACTAACGCCCAATTGCTCCGCGAGTTGTTTTTGTGTTTGCGAATCATCTTCGTCTAACAATGCTTGCAATTCCAAATCTTCGTATTTTTTTTTGGCGGTTTTTCCACGTTCTTTGTCTGCAACATCGAAGTCACCACTTTTAAAACGCCAAAACCATCGTTCACAACGTATATTGCGATGGAGCATGTTCGACATAAGCTTCTCGAAGTAATCGGTATGATTCAACAGCAGTTTTCTTCAAATGAAAACAAAAAATTAATGCTGTCCGCGAATGCTCTTTGTTCGGTATAAATTTCGACATATGCACAAACTTTTCCAATTTATCACTCGTACGCGTCTGACACTTGTTGATGACACAACAAAATGGCGCAGTGTCAAATCTTTATAGTACAAACTGCATTGGCGCACCATCTGTTGTCTGAAATCCGCATTTCATACTTGTACACCTGGTATATTTCATTTTTTACGTTTTCGAGAGATAAAATTAAAAAGCCTTTGGGTTTGATACAAAAATTACCTTATTTCCCTGTACACGAGGGACAATCAAATTTTGACCCCGCCTGAATATTGGTCGATAATTTATTATATTACACAAATACCTTTGGTCAACAGTTATTTAATTATAATATATGGAACACTATAGTAATAATAATATTCATACAACGAAAATAAACAAACGCGCTTATCAAATATTGACACGACATTTAAATAAATATTCGATAAGGAACACAAAAGCTGATGAAATTAACATAATACAAATTAGGCTGAGGAAGCAGCGGTTACAATCTATCAATAATTTTTACAGTTTGCTTTTCGAGTTTTAAACACTTCTCAACGGAACCGGATGTTATTACCGATTAATAACTCTATAAATAATCTACAGGGCGTTATAAACTATTCTATAATAAGGTGAAAATGCTGCGTTATTATTTTGTCTGCGTTTTATTGCGCGAAAATAGGTAGAATTATTGTCGGTTATGTTATATTGTTTATCTTTTTGAAATTGTTGATTTATGCATAAATTAGTTAAAACACGGTTAAATTAAATTAAATAAATACTGATATCAGTTTTCTTTGACGGCGCGGCGGCTCACGTGACAAAATAATTATGTTACCAAAAAGAAAAATATATTGCAGATATTAAGATTAAGATTTCTTTAAAATGGAAGTATAAGGTTTTCCATTAGTAGCGTCCTAACTTTAAAATTGAATGAGTTTTTAAGCAAAATTCATTCTGAAACTTTTATTTAACGGGAAATTTTATGCCATTTAAGATTTAAACAAGATATCGCTGAAATGGCCTCCGCGGCTCTTTTTGCAGACACGAATCCGCTTACACCAATTTTCCATGACTCGGGCCAGCATTTCCGGCCTTACGCCGGCTATGGCACGACGAATGATGGCTTCAAGGGCATCAAGAGTTGCTGGTTTGTTGCTGTAAACTTGTGGTTTAACGTGGCTCCAAAGGGGCGGTGCGCCATCCTGTTGGAAATAAAAGTCGTCTGCGTCCATTTCGTCAAATTCTGAGAAGAAATACCGTGTTTTAATCGAATTGAACACGAATTTGCGTAGTAATTTTGAACAATTTCCAAGCGTTCTTTTAACATAAAAGGATTCATAATGGCAAACCTTACTAAACACAACTGACATCAGATGTCAAACATCCCAACCAACATGGCCGCTATTAGCTGTCAAAAGTCGGGCATCTCTAATGGAAAACCCGTTAGATTATTAATGAGTTGTGAAAATGTACGACCAAACTGAAAATAAAAAACCGGTCAAGTGCAAGTTGATCTTGCGCAATTAGTGTTCCGTACGTTGATTTCTTCTGAAATAAAAATTTTTGTTACGGAGGTATAAAATGATCAGTGACTTCACAAAACACACCCCAAACGAATTTTCAATAAAGTTTGTTTTCGGTCTTGACTGAAAACTGATGACCTTGAAATTTTTGTCTTTTTTATATACCAGATAAATTATTAAAGATAAGGCACTCGTGATAATTTTCGTTCAATCTACACCCCGTCGAGAATATTCCAGAATTTTTTCAAAATTTTTGGATCAGTACTTTTCGAGATAGAGGGGGGACAGCGATTTAGTATGCGAATGTAAGACATTATATATATTTTTGAACTCGTGTTTTTACAAGCTTTCATTTGACACCCCACTCGATGACCTAGTAAAAAACATTTTTTTTAAAAAACTAACCCCTTAAGTCAAAATTTAACTTTCAAAACTACACGGCTCTGATGAGGCCATCAATTTCTATATTGGTACCAAATTTCAACTTTCTACGTCAAATAGTTTCGTAGAAAATCGGGTGTGACAGACGGACAGGCAGACAGACAGACACCGAAGTGATCTTATAAGTGTTCCATACGGAACACTAAAAATGTAAAGCGAAACTGTGATATTTGCCCTTTTATTGCCCTATTTTTTCTAACAGTTATATCAACACTTAAAGAATAATAAGTCGCATTATCTTACTTACTCAACCTAACCTGAATTTTAATTAAAACGAAAATTCCAAAATAAAGGTTTTATTATCATAAATGTTTACTTTTATAATAAGGTGTTGCCTGTTTACAAATTCAATCATAAATATACCTATAGTGCAGTAAAAACAGGTCAAAATAATGATGAGATAGTTTAGATACAGCAATATTATGATTTTTTCCTCTCTGGGATGTCACCAAGAGTATTGTCCTGAGTTTTAGACCTCGAAAAACTTTTGTTCTTTTGTTTATAAACAATTTAAGTTTTCAAAACGCGTTTTTTTTTAGCTTAAAATGTGAGTAGTTCTGGTTATATAAGTCGGATCGAGACAAAAGAAAAACCAAACTCTTTGTAATGAAATTTCCAACAAATCCTTGTTGGTTTTAAGTCGCTCAAGTGCGTACATAACCTACAAAATTGAAAAAAAAAAACAGGCAAAATAATGTTTTTTTTTTTATTTTATTGTACAGTCGACTAAGTGAACGGATCTGCTTGAAACTCTCAGAAAATATTCCTTTTGTTATAACAAAGACACGCTAAAATTTTGGTAAAAAATATTGAATCCAGTGGGCACAATTGAATTTGTTATTTAAAATTTGAATTGCCCGCTATTTTACAGTCCCTGGCCAAATTATTAGACGCACTGCAAGATTTCATGTAAAATATTAATTACCGAGTGATATTGTACCGTTTTATTATTTTAAATTGATTTGTTTTTTATTTTTATATTATCCAATCAATTACCTATTTATTTGACATAAATAAAACAGCATTAATTTAGAAAAGCATAAGTTTATTAAGTTTTAAAGAAAAGTGAAATTAATGTTAGTAAAAGTCAATATTTAGTTGAGCCACCTTTAGCCGCTATCAAAGCTTTAATTCTGCGCGGCATGCTATCAATGCAAGATTGTACTGTCTCCTGCATTTGAGGATGATGATTCTACACATGAATAATCTTTTCTAGGAGCTGGGTTTTGTTGGTAATCACATCTTTAGCCACTTCTCTTTTCATCAGCTCCCACACATTTTCAATGGGGTTCATACCCGGCCAATCCAACAGAGGGATATTTTTTTCTGCCAAAAAAGCTTTAACAGACCGAGCAGTGTGGCAGGGAGCTCCATCTTGCATGAAAGTGAATGGTTCCCCATTTGGAAACCATTCTCTGAGCTGCGGAATCAACCGATTTTGTAATACTTCTTTGTACTGATCTTGCCTCATTATTTCTTTGACGACGTACAGACGTCCAGTGCCCTTGCCGCTGATGACTGACCAAATCATCACTTTGGTGGGATGTTTAACCGTCGGGACGACACAATCAGGATGAAACTTTTCTCCATGACGACGACGCACATACTGAGCTTTATTCTGCAAAATTTCGAATGTGCTTTCGTCACTGAAGCAGACCTGTCAAAAATAGGAAAAATATATAAACTTCCATGTTTATTTGCTTTATTTAACTGAAAATGATAATAATGTATCAATTATTGATTAAATTGCTGTATCTTACCGATCTCCAGAAGTCCACATGTTTGTCTTGCCATTGTTTGGCCCACTTCAGGCGCCTTGCTTTCATTGCAGCTGTTAACTTGGGCTTCCTGGCGGGGCGACAGGCCTTAAAATGTAATTCTTTCAATTTTCTTCGAACAGTGCGCTCAGAAGCATTTACGCTAGCATCCTGGAGTTGTGATTTTTATTACCTTTGTGGTAGCAAATCTGTTTTCTACACAAATTTTCTTCAAACATCTCTCTGACCGTGGAATGAAAATTGGTTTTCTACCGCATCTTTTCTTTCTTTTCGGGCTTATGTTAATTCCTTCCCTGACTCAATTTTCTTTTTTATGCGTCGTACACTAGCTTCAGAAACCTCCAATCTTCGTGATATTTCTCGGTTTGTAAATGTTTTCGCAATCACAAGGGCCTTCACTTCAGCTTTTTTACGTGGTGAAAGATCGCCTTTTCTACCCATAATGAAAATAGTCCAATTACTTTTTTAAAACACTGCATACAAAATAAACTAATAAACTGAGTAGTATAAAACTGTTAAACAAACAATCACAGTCCATAAAGCCACAGAAACATGTCCGTACCTGACTCGATTCCGATCGCGACTGATACAGCTTTGTACTTGTTTACGTTCATGTATCACTTTGTCAACACAGTGTTGCCATATGTTAAAAATAAATACAAATATGTAGTCTACAATTCTTTTAAATAAAAATCAATAATATTGTAGTTTAAATATACCATTATTGCATAAAAACTCTTAAGAAACATAAAATTACTAAAAAAAATACAGTGCGTCTAATAATTTGGCCAGGGACTGTATGTCGTTTGGTCCAAAATTGACCTTTTTTTCAAAATTTAGGTCTCGACGCGAGCTTTCCGATACCATTAAACAAAAATTTTTTTGGAGCCATTTTAACTTGCACTGGTATCAGAATGTATTTACGTGGGTCGTTTTTAAAGTAAATATCGTTTTGGTATTAAAAAACTATAAGGTCGTTTTTTAACAATTTTATTTTTACAAGAACACCCGGATCTTAATGTACTTTTCAACATAATTTCCACCAAGTCACTTGTTATATCGTAAGACTAACTTTTGTATTTCTTTCTTATGGAAATCTGCCGGCTGGTTTGCTAACCACTGCAGCACGGTCGTGAGCGTAACAAAACATTCTCCTACAATTTCATAAAGAACGCTTCTTGAAACTTCAAAAAACACATTAGATAATGATACAATCGTAAAGGGTTTGTTTTCTTGAACTTTCTCATCAATTTTTCGCACCAGGTCATCATTAATAACGGACGGTCGCTCACTTCGTCCCTCATTATGCACGGTCATCTGTAAATGCTCTAACCCATTATCTTACCATTCCATAGCTCGTAGCATTTACGCCATACACTTCACTAATCTGCCGATGAATTTCGACCTCTTTCACGTTTCGTATTGCTGCGCGTATTTCATAATCCGCGGGATTTTCAGTGGTGTGAGGCATTTTACACACGCTATGCAGTTCATTTGAAACCACTTGAACTGCATAGCAACCAGAAGCCAATCTGTCCTTAAGGGCCTAAATATGGTCATTAAATTTCAGTTTGTCATCCATCCCAAACATCCAAGAACTTGGTTAAAGTCTTATTGGTAATATATACCAAGTGTACAAGTATGAATTTTTTTTTTATGGGTCTAGCACACGTGCTACAGGGAAGTCCCTAAAGCGCAACAGGAGCGACACGTGTGCGCGGATTTCAGACAACAGATGGTGCACCAATGCAGTTTGTGCTATAAAGATTTGACACTGCGCCATTTTGTTGTGTCATCAACAAGTGTCAGACGCGTACGAGTGATATATTGGAAAAGTGTGTGCATAGTGTTGTGTTGTTGTGTTCAATATGTCGAAATTTATACCGAACAAAGAGCATTCGCGGACAGCATTAATTTTTTGTTTTCATTTGAAGAAAACTACTGTTGAATCATACCGATTACTTCGAGAAGCTTATGGTGAACATGCTCCATCGCAAGATACGTGTGAACGGTGGTTTCGGCGTTTCAAAACTGGTGACTTCAATGTTACAGACAAGGAACGTGGAAAACCGCCAAAAAAAATACGAAGATGTGGAATTGCAAGCATTGTTGGACGAAAATGATTCGCAAACACAAAAACAACTCGCCGAGCAATTGGGCGTTAGTCAACAAGCTGTTTCCAATCGGCTACGAAAAATGGGAAAGATTCAGAAGACCGGTAGATGGGTACCACATGAGTTGAACGACAGGCAAATGGAAAAGCGCAAAAACACGTGTGACATTTTGCTCGCTCGGTACAAAAGGAAGTCGTTATTACATCGTATAGTTACAGGGGATGAAAAGTGGATTTATTTTGAGAATCCCAAGCGCAAAAAATCATGGGTAGACCCAGGCGCACCATTCACATCGACCGCAAGACCGAATCGCTTTGGCAGAAAGACGATGCTCTGTGTTTTCTGGGACCAGAGGGGCGTGGTCTATTATGAGCGGTTAAAACCTGGGGAAACGGTTAATACTAAACGTTACCAACAACAATTGACCGATTTGAACCGTTCGTTGCTTGAAAAAAGGCCAGAATACCGAAAGAGGCAACACAAAGTCATTTTTCTTCATGACAATGCTCCATCACATACGGCAAAACCAGTTCGCGACACGTTAGAAGCACTCAGCTGGGAAGGTCGACCCCATGCGGCTTACTCACCAGACTTGGCTTCTTCCGATTACCACTTGTTTGCATCGATGGGTTATGCACTTACTGAGCAGCGCTTTGGTTCGTACGAAGATGTGAAAAAATGGCTCGATGAATGGTTCGCAGCAAAAGGGGAAGATTTTTTTACTGGCATGGTATTCACAAATTTCCCGAAAGATGGGAAAAATGTATAACAAGCGATGGAGCATACTTTGAATAAAGCACTTATTATCATTCTTCCGAATTTAACATGATTATTTAGAAAAAAAATCCGCATTTCATACTTGTACACCTGGTATATGACTTGCAGTTATTTCAAATTGAGATTACTTCTCTTATGTTGACTGAACATTCTGTACGTGGGCAGATATGTTGCTCATAAACGCGTCGGCCTTCTTTCCCACTCAGACAAGAGTAGTGTCATCCGCAAATAAAGTAAACTGACCTGAAATATGGATATAGTTAATATAAACGAGGAAATGTAAGGAATTTAGTACCGAACCTTGCGGGACGTTACACTTAAACTCTTCAGATATGCCAGATCTACCTCCCCCCCCCCACTAACTATTTTCTGTATTTTAAGGAGGACTGAAACCATTCCAGAGTAGTATTTCATGGTTTTCACAGTCGAATCTTTTAGAAAAGTCTTAAAAGATTGCTGAAGCTAGATCACCCTCACTGAGCCCAAGATGTGAGCCTCCAAGAAATGAAACACAGCAGTTGTATTTTTATTCTTTTGCAGACCACACTGTGAAGGTTGTAGGATAATGTGATGATTAAGGTAGCTGAGCATTCTCTTCTTAACAAGTTTTTCAGTAATTTTTGATAGGGTGTGTAGAAGGGATGTGGGGCGAAAAATTCCTGGGTCGTGGAGATTAACTTCTTTGTGAATTGGTTGGACAATGGCTGTTTTTAAGCATAAAGGATGAATTAACGGCGTCAACCGGAACATTTAGACAGTTATCAGGCGGACAATTGAATATTCGTATTGAAATTCCATCAGTTTCACTGAATATCTTTTGCTGTCTGTTTCCAATCGTATCATTTTAGTCGATTTCCCCCTAAGAAGATTTTATAATGGACTAAATAGACATATGGCACGTGCACCTTACACAACACCGATATTCCAACACGTGGGACGAAATAAAGGCGTTTGGAATTGTGTTATACGAGATGTGTCTGCCTACAAACCAATTTTTAGTGAAAGGGACCTAAATAATAGAAGCAAAGAAGTGCAGGTAGATCGTTAACATTACTGACGGATTTGAACCAAAAAAGATTTGTTTCATTATGCTAATCTTTATTTACTTCCTACTCACAATATCCACTTGAAAGGTATTACTGCCCGATTCCGGCTCAGATTTTATCGAGTGGGCTGAATTTGGGCCTTATTTACGATAACCCATATTTGAATCACATACTAGGTGTTGCATAAAAAAAGTATAATTTTAAAGTTTTTAACTACTACGTTTAAAAATTATGGAGACTTATTTTTTTTAATACTCGCGCTGTTATCTAACATTGATGTTATGCGGTTAAAGATCACGATTCAACAAACTATAGGGTTTATCTTCTGCCTCTTTCGACCACCAAGTGATGTTAACTTTAGAACATTTTTACTTTTCTTCGCGGTAACATCTATCATTTAGAGATTATTTCATAAAGTGTCAAAGTTGCCATCTTGGGCAACCAGATAGATTTCATAATGACAAACGTAAGATTCCGAAACTCCGTGGTAACAGCAAAAACATATCCAGGAGCTGATATCTCCTCAGATCATACTCTGCTACTTTCAAAAATAAAATTGAGGTTAAAGAGAATATCAAAGAAAAGAAGAGAATACAACAAGCTAGACATGAACGAACTAAAGAATCAGGTGACCAAAGACCGAATCAAGTCAGAATTAATACTAAGATGGCGGACATAGAGAAAAATACAGAAAGACCGATAAAGGAAAAATGGACAACTATAAAGGACTGTGACATCAACAACTAACGATAATCTAACATTGAAGACCAGATTAGGGAAGAAAGAATGGATGAATGATGACATATTGGAATTGATGACAGCTAGACGAAAGGTAAAAAACCACGACGAAACGAAATACAAAGACCTAAACAAACCAATCAATATAATAAGATTAAAGAAGCAAAAACAAGATGGTTGAGCGAATAATGTGCCGAGATAGAGGAACTCCGCAAATATATATACAAGAAGATAAAGCAAATTACAGGCATTAGAAATAAAACCAAAAAAACACTTTTAACTGATGATAATGGAAAGACAATCTGAGAACCCCAAGCGAGACTAAAGATCTGGGAAGAATATAGCCAGAGTGTCTTCTTAGATGAACGGAGGGAAGAATTGACAACCATGGATTACTAAAAACGAAGTAAATACAGCAATACGGCGCATGAAGAACGGTAAATCCCCGGGCCCGGATGAGATCTACACCGAAATAATAAAGTTAATAAACGAAGAACACCTGGATCCTATAACCGAATTATTTAACCAAATATATACGACAGGGGAGATCCCACAAGACTGGCTAACTTCCACCTTCATCCCTATCCCCAAAAACAACAAAGCCAAAAAATGCAAAATCATAGACTGATAAGCTTGATGAATAATATGTTTCAAATTTTCTTACAAATCAAGAATATATAGAAAATAGAGGAGCAAATCAGTAACACACAATTTGGATTTAGGTGCAGACTGGGCACGAGAGATGCACTATTCAGTATACAAGTGCTGATAGAGATGGCTAGAGACGTGAATAGTAAGGTGTATGCATGTTTTATAGACTTCCCTAGAGCATTCGATCTAGTTAAACACCAAAAACTTATAACAATACTAGAGAAAATCAGCGTTGGTATAGAAGAGAGACGAATTATAGCAAACCTATATTGGAATCAGAATGCATCAGTTAGAACAGAGAATTTAACGTCATCACAGATAAGCATACGATGCATATATATTCCGAGGAAATATTTAGAGAAGCTTTGGAAGAATTGGATGTAGGTTTGCGTATAAACGGAGTGACTATTAATAACATCCGTTACGCTGACGAGTCCACCCTACTAGCGACAAGCCCTGAAGATCTGCAAATACCGATAGACCGTATAGTAACAGTCAGCAAAAAATACGGCCTAGAACTGAACACCAAGAAAACGAAAATTATGACTATTAGCAAGCAAAACACTAATGCCGACTTCTATATAGAAGAAAAAACTCTACAAAGAGTAGAAAATTTCAACTACCTTGGATGTTGCCTAAATGAAAACTGGGACCGCTCAAGAGAAATAAAAAGTGGGATTGAAAGGGCAAGGAGTGCTGTCTTTCGCATGAAGAACATATTATGCAGTCTCTCACTGAACATTGATATCAGATTACAATTTCCACGCTACGAAAGTGTACTACAACGTCTAAATAACGAAAAGGAAGTCGTCAAGAGCGTAAAAATAAGAAAAACCGCTTACTTCGGGCACGTAATGTATAATAACAAGTATGAGCTCTTGCAATTGATACTACAAGGAAAAATCAAAGGAAAAAGAGGACCTGGACGAAGGAGAATTTCATGATTGAAGAATCTGCGCCTATAGACCGGACTATCTCCAACTGGCTTATTCAGAAGGGCAGTTAATAAAGTAATATGTGCCACGATGATTGCCAACATCCACTGAGGATATGGCACCAGCAGAAGGAGATTTGTTTTTTAGGTTGGTAGAACTGACTTCACTTTGAAATGCATAATTCCTGGTGATGAGACGTGTATCTATCCATATGACCCCAGAAACAGCGCAACAATCAAGTGAATAATATCGTCAGTCAAAAATCAAGGTCATATTAACTGTTCCCTTTGATTACCGTAATGTTGTACCAAAGAATTCCTTCCAACTGACCAAACAGTTAATAATAAGTCTTATTTAAGTGCTATGTCTTTAATCCATTCGTAAAAAAGCCTGAATTGTGGCAGAACAATTCATAGATTTTGCTTCATGATAACAACCACCATGCATGATCACGCATCATCCATAGGCCTTTTGCGTCCACTGCCAGACTTAGGCTTCTTATAATGCCTTTCAGTCGTTTCTGTTTTGAGCGTGATTTATCCTCGTTGGTGGTCTGCCCCTGCTTAATAATATCTGTAGCTTTTCTTCGCGCTCTTTCCCACATTGCAATAATTAGTGACTTTAATAATTTTTTAAATGGCTCTTACTAATTTTTTTTATGATAAGAAGACATAGAATTTCCAAACCCAGAGAAATACTCGTATATCGATTTTGTTGATTGTCTCATATCATGAATAATAAAGATAACAGTTTAAGGAATTAGAGTATACAATAGATAAAATTGTGTTCTTCTGTTTTGCATTAATCTAAAATATCGCGGTCATAAATTATTATAATATAATGACACAGTCTAAGACACTAAAATATAATGGGTATTTGACGAGTGATCTAGTATAAATATTTTTTGTTACAATACTATACACATTTTTAAAAATTTATCTTAGAGTAAAAAAAAAACAGTTTTACAACGCTATTGTGTCTTTTAATATGATGATCCATTCAAAAGGGTAAGTTCTTTTAATGGCTCCCTTGGTGGACCTTGAAAAGTCGAAAAAATTTTATTGCACGCCGCGTCCAAGTCTATAATTGTACAGGGTGAGTCAACGATAGAATAAAGTTCATTATCTCATTTTTTTCGGGAATGACGAAAACATGTTAAATACAATAGTTTTAGGGAATGTTAAGGTGCACAGTTTAAAATTATTTTTGAGTATACAGAGTACTTCAAAAAAGTGTGGCCGATATGTTTTTTTAAATGGAACATCCTATTTTCTAATTTATTTTTAAATTTTGCGTAAAATTTTATAACTTTTTATTAATAATGTTATATACTTAAACCCAGTAGTTTTTCTAATATTTCAATTTTTAAAAAAAAATACTAGTTTTCAGTTTTGTAAAAAATTGCCAGTAGCGCCATTGTTTCTGAAGTTGGAATACCCATAATTGGTACGAGCGTTCTATAGAGATGAAAAAAAGATATATGTAAAAAAATTTGAGTTAGATGCTACAGGGTGTTCAAATTAAATTTATACATTTCGACTAATTTAAATTGAAAAATCTCAAATTTTTTAAATGGCACACCCTGTATATTATTTTTTCTGATAGATTTTACAAAACCTTCCAACTTTTATTATTTATGTCATATACACCTATTTCTAATAGTTTTCGATTTATTTTGAATTTTTCAATTTTTACCCTTGTTTTTAATACACTTATGCTATAAACATCATAGTTGCCAAGACAAAATAAAAATGTAGGCATTGTCAAATTTTAACATGTCTATTAAGTAAGTAAAAATAGTTTAATTTGTTGTAGTAAGTGACGTATAAAGGTAATAGTTACCTGAACAACTCACACCCTTACAAGAATCGCGCTTACCAACAGTCATGCCGCTTAACAAAATTCGTAGGCTTATCAACCTATCCTCATATATATTTTTTTATATATATATATATATATATATATATATATATATATATATATATATATATATATATATATATACGAGGCTGGTTTGAAAAGTCCGTGCAAAAATAAAAACTACTTATGTGTATGGGGTAAACTTTTTTTATTTTTCGACATAGTCTCCTTTTAGGCTTATACACTTCGTCCAACGATGTTATAGTTTGTTGATCCCTTCCGAATAATAGGATTTGTCCAAGTTTGCAAAATATCCATTAGTGTCTGCAATCACCTCCTCGTTTGAATAAAATCTTTGTCCCGCCAGCCATTTCTTCAAATTGGGGAACAAATAGTAGTCCGAGGGAGCCAAGTCTGGAGAATAGGGGGATGCGAAACGAGTTGGAATCCTTTTTCCATTAATTTTGCGACCACAACTGCTGAGGTGTGTGCTGGTGCGTTGTCGTGATGGAAAAGGACTTTCTTGTGGGCCAATCGCGGGTGTTTTTTCTTGCAGCTCGGTTTTCAAACGGTCCAATAACGATGAATAATATTCACCTGTAATAGTTTTACCCTTTTCGAGATAGTCGATTGAGGATTATCCCTTGCGAATCCCAAACGACAGTCGCCATAACCTTTCCGGCCGAAGGAACGGTCTTCGCCTTTTTTTGGTGCAGATTCCCCCTTGGTAACCCATTGTTTGGTCTCAGGAGTATAGTAATGTATCCATGTTTCATCCACAGTGACGAAACGACGCTTAAAGTCCTCCAGATTCTTCTGGAACAGCTGCAAACCATCCTTGCAACACTTCACACGATTCCGTTTTTGGTCAAGCGTGAGCAATCGCGGCACCCATCTTGCGGATAGCTTTCTCATGTCCAAATGTTTATGCAAAATATTATGTACCCGTTCAGTCGAGATGCCCACAGCACTAGCAATCTCACGCACCTTAACTCTTCTGTCATCCATCACCATATCATGGATTTGATCGATGATTTCTGGAGTCGTAACCTCCACAGGCCGTCCAGAACGTTCAGCGTCACTTGTGCCCATATGGCCAGTCCGAAAATTTTGAAACCACTTATAAACTGTTCTAATCGAAGGTGCAGAGTCACCATAATGTTTATCAAGCTTCTCTTTAGTCTCCTGAGGCGTTTTGCCTTTCATAAAGTAATGTTTAATCACCACTCGATATGCGCCGGTGGTGCCATCTCTCGGACTTTGCACGGACTTTTCAAACCAGCCTCGTATATATATATATATATATATATATATATATATATATATATATATATATAAACTACAATATTAACACTCGGATTAGATATATTAAAAACAATGTTATTTTTGGTTTTAAGTACTAAAATGTTAAAATATAAAACAAATAAATATAAACAAACGAATAAATGAATAAAACAAAGTACGAAAATGCGACTTAGTCCTCGAAATCAAAACTCAACATTTTTCTACACAAACTGCGAGTAAACAGCCTCGCTGCATATGTACTGTCGTGGATTCCAAATGAACGGAAAAAAAACAGCAAAAGAAAATTATTTTATTATTTATTTTATACCAAGAGGTGGCAAAATTTTAATTATTAATGTTATAATATATATTGTATATTCCCGTTGTGCTTGCCTCTTCTATAATCTATAATATATATAAAATGCAACGTCTCTCTTTGTGTGTCTGGCCGTTAGTGCGCTTATCACTGGAGAACCACTTATCCGATTTACGTTCTTTTTTTTAAACATACATATGTTCTCTGGCCAGGTTATAGGCTATATTTTATTTCGTTAGCATAACGAATGAGCAGTGACGATAATGGTGAATCAAGTCGGAAAAAAGTTTGCCGCTAGCGCGTCCTCTTGCAATACACAGCCTAAACCATTAAATATGGAACAATATTATGTAGCAGAGAATATCTATAATCTATAATATATGTAAAATGCAACGTCTCTCTGTCTGTCCGTTACTGCGCTTGTCATTCGAGAACCACTTATCCGATTTACGTGTTTTTTTTTAATTCATACATAGGTTCTCTGGTCAGGTTATACGATATATTTTATTACATTAGGTAACATGCATGCATCGCCAACTTCAAAAAAGTTAGAAAGAGCGTTTTTTTTTCCTTATTTTCCATGGTAACGCCATAAAAATATATTGGCATTTCTAGAATTAAGAGGTCTATAAGAATAATGTCCAGTGTGTTTGATTTACAAAGTACAAAACTAATGTAATATATCAAAAATGCGCTGCGCGATTGTTTTTGATTCCGTAAAAAAATTCTTTGACAACCCTGGTACTTCTGTATTTAACTTTTACGATTATTTTGCCCACGACTGTATAATATCATTTAATGTAATTTGCAAGGAATTCTGTTTTCCGAAATAGTTAATTACTTACTTTAACCCTATTATAATAATTAAGCAGGTACTTAAACCCGAAATGCGACTATAAACTAATTACAATCCAAAATTCCCCAGAAAAATTAACCGTCCTACTGCTACCTACTATCACTAAACAAATGCGTTGAAGCGTTACGATAGCGTACCACTTCACTACGCTACTGAAACTCGTAAATTGATATAAACAATTTTAGAACTTAGTTTGCGCTCTTCCTAGTTATCGTACCCTCGCCGCGAATTACTTCCAATTTCGAAACCGAGCGCGCATTTTTTTTTCAATGCTACATTCAGTGCTAATCGTTTTTGAGAAACAGGTTACCGTGTGAATTTTAAATTTTCATTAATAATACAATAATCATAGCAATCCTAGGAAAATAAATGAATAGTTTTTATTTTATGTGCAGTGCTTTTATCAGTCTCAGTGGACTTTGGTTCGATCCGATTGTTTTAAATGAATATTTTACGTAACATTGACAGTAAAAGGTATTTTGATAAGAGTGCAGTGCTACTGTGATAAAAATAATTGTTCTTTTTATACGAGTTAATAGTGTTGCTGTGCACGATGGATTACGAAACTGAAAGAATGTTAAATGACATTAAAGACGAAATTTATAGTGAATTAGAAGATTTGAAGAGTTTGAGGAGCAGTAGGCCTCAAAGTTATGCAGGTTTGGATGAAAATTTGTATCAGAATAGGCCGAATGGAGTGGTGCAAAATTATAGGCCTCAAAGTTATGCCAGTCCGACGTCGCCTAAGAAGGAATGGCAGGAATATTGGGCAAAGTAAATATATTTTTTATTTCGTTTACTTGTAAATATTCGGTTCAAAGTTACAGCATAAATTTTGGATATACTGTCTGACGGCTATAGTATTTGCTGGTTGTTAACTAAAATCTTGACTTTTTGGATGTGGTGTGGGTGGCGACGTAACCGGGGGCGTATGGATACAAAGGATGTATCTTAAGGAAAAATAGAGAACATAAAATATGATACTGCTTATAGAAGAGGGCAAGGCCCCTTGAAGAGCAAACATCTCTCGCATTAAATTTCTAAACGCTTAGACCATTCTCAACACGGTAAATCTAAAATAAGTGAAGTGGAAGGGGGAATTTTTCACAAAAAAGAATCTTTATTCCGTGGACTTTTAAATAACACACCCAATTTAAACATTTATGGGTGGAAAGGGGGGAATTTCTCACGAAAAGGATATCTGTTATACTTAAAATTTTAAAAATGTACGTCTAATTAAAAAATTGACCAGGAGAGGGCGGATTTTCACAAGAAGGAACCATTTCCTACACTGTTCTTTATAAACTTAAAAATATAACGCAGTTTGTGTGCGACGGTATCAGTGATGGGAGCCAGATTGACGTGGTCTATACGGATTTTCGCAAAGCCTTTGATCGACTTGATCACTACTTACTGTTGGATAAGGTCGGATCTCGTTTCGGGCTCTCAAATAACCTGATTGATCTTTTAAATTCATACTTCCTGGATCGCTCTTTGTAGAAATTAATGGATTTAAATCGCCTTTCCATATTCCCACTTCAGGTGTTCCCCAGGGTTCCAATCTGGGACCTCTTCTTTTCAATATGCTTGTTGACGACTTGCTGAGTGAAATAAGTTGCTGGAAGCTTGCTTATGTCGATGACCTTACAATTTTTAAACGCATAGACTCCGTTTCTGATTGCCACGAGAGTAGCATTAATGCTCTCACCAACTGGTGCTCTACGAACAGGCTCACCTTAAACGTTTCCAAATGCAATGTCGTCCGATATTCCTATAGTAACAACCCCATATTTTTCAATTATTCTGTAGGTGATACTGTTCTACAGAACCTTCGTTCAGTTAGAGAGAGTATTATCTTTTGCCGACCATATTGAACAAATGGTTGCTGGTGCATCAAGGATGCCGGGTTTCCTGATTAGAAATTGTAGAGACTTTACTCACATATCTGCAATCAAGCTTCTCTATTATTCCTTTGTTATGTCTAAGTTTGGCTATGATTCTATTGTTTGGTATCCAATATACAATTGCCATAGTAACTCAATCGAATCGATACAGAGGCGCTTCATTAAATAGCTTATTTTCAAGAGGGATGGTGTCTATCCGGACCGCGGCGTTGATCACAGATCAAGGTTTAATGAGTCACCTCTTGCAAAGAAAAGGGACATTCACTTCGTCCAATTCTTATATAAGCACCATATTGATTCCCTTTCCTAGTAAGCAATCTATCTTTCCATGTACCACGCCTTGGGGCAAGGCACTCACCTACTTTTAGCCTCGGCCAGGCTAGGTCAAATATATTATTCCACAGCCCTATTTATATAATGTGTAAGAACGGCAATGTCATTGGAAAGTCCGGTGATTTCCATTGCAGTAGGCTGTCGGTACTTATTGGTTCTCTGCTCAGTGTTTAGAGGTTATTCAAATTTGTAGTTTTTTACTATTTTTTTTTTTTTAATTTGGAGATTGTTCAAACTGTTACATGTTCTTACTTGTATACTCTGGTTATTATTTGAATTGTATCATGTTTTTCTTTTATATGTAGCTCATTAGTATAAACGTTATTCCTGCAATTGGACCTTGGCCTGAATATATAAATAAATAAATAATTGAAAAAAATCGATCACCAGGAATGGAAATATTTCACAAATAGCAAAAAGTCTTCTCTCGAAGCGGGCGTTATTTTACATACGTACATATGCTCCCCCTGGTCCCCATTGCCAATACTCATCTATAATATATATAAAATGCAACGTCTCTCTGTCTGTCTGTGTGTCTGTCTGTCCGTTAGTGCGCTTATCACTGGAGAACCACTTATCCGATTTACGTACTTTTTTTTTAAAACATACATATGTTCTCTGGCCAGGTTATAGGCTACATTTTATTACGACAGGTAGCATAAGAAATGAGCAGTGACGATAATAGTGAATGAAGTCGGAAAAAAGTTTGCCGCTAGCGCGTTCCCTTGCAATACACAGCCTTAACCATTAAATATGGAACAATATTATGTAGCAGAGAATATCTATAATCTATAATATATATAAAATGCAATGTCCTTCTGTCTGTCTGTCTGTCCATTAGTGCGTTTATCACGCAAGAATTACTTATCCGATTTACGTATATTTTTTTAAATTCATACATATATTCTTTGGCCAGATTATATAATAATAATAATAATCTATATCTATAAAATATATAAAATGCAACGTCTCTCTGTCTGTCTGTCTGTCCGTTAGTGCGCTTATCCCTCGAGAACCACTTATCCGATTTACGTGATTTTTTAACTTCATACATATGTTCTCTGACCAGGTTATAGATATATATTTTATTACATCTATAATATATATATAGAACCACTTATCCGATTTACGTACTTTTTTTTTAAAAAAAAACATACATATGATCCCTGGCCAGGTTACAAGCTATATTTTATTACGATAGGTAGCATAAGGAATGAGCAGTGACGATAATAGTGAATGAAGTGGGAAAAAAGTTTGTCGCTAGCGCGTTCTCTTGCAATATACAGCCTAAACCATTAAATATGGAACAATATTATGTAGCAGAGAATATCTATAATATATATAAAATGCAATGTCTTTCTGTCTGTTTGTCCGTTTGTGCGCTTATCACTGGAGAACCACTTATCCGATTTACGTGCTTTTTTTTAAACATGATAAACCATTAAATATGGAACAATATAATGTAGCAAAGAATATCTATAATATATATAAAATGCAATGTCTTTCTGTCTGTTTGTCCGTTTGTGCGCTTATCACTGGAGAACCACTTATCCGATTTACGTGCTTTTTTTTAAACATGATAAACCATTAAATATGGAACAATATAATGTAGCAAAGAATATCTATAATATATATAAAATGCAACGTTTCTCTGTCTGTCTGTCCGTTAGTGCGCTTATCACTGGAGAACCACTTATCCGATTTACGTGCTTTTTTTAAATATACATATGTTCTCTGGCCAGGTTATAGGATATATTTTATTACGTTAGGTGACATAAGGAATAAGTAGTACGATAATAGTAAATCAAGTCGGAAACTTTGGCGCTAGCGGGTTCTCTTGCAATAAACTGCCTAAAGCATTAAATATGGAACAATATCATGTAGCAAAGAATATAATATATATAAAATGCAACGTTTCTCTATCTATCTGTATGTCCGTTAGTACGCTTATCACCGATTTACGTGTTTTTATAAATTTATACATATGTTCTATATAATTCGATATAAGCCTAGATAATTGGAGATAAGGTGAGATAATGGGAGATAAGTATAAATAATGGGAGATAAGGAGAAATAATGGGAGATAAGCAGAGATAAGTCTAGATAATGGGAGATAAGGAGAAATAATGGGAGATAAGGATAAATATTGCGAGATAAGCCTAGATAATGGGAGATAAGGGGAAATAATGGGAGATAAGGAGAAATAATGGGAGATGAGTAGAGATAAGCCTAGATAATGGAAATTATGTAGAGATAATGGGAGATAAGGGGAAATATTGGAAGATATTTTATTACGTTAGGTAACATAAGGAATAAGCAGTGACGATAGTAGTGAATCAAGTCCACGCGAGCGGAGCCGCGGGCACTGCTAGTACTATATAAACAAATAATTTGAGTGTAAAACTTGTGACAACTAATACGAATAAACAATATTAATTATAATCAAATAGAAACTGTACCATAAGTCCAATGCGCGAGATCCGCATGAAACTTTTGTTTTGAAGAGTAACAAGTCCATCGGCCTCAAATGAGGGCTTTGGTGTTCCGTACGGACCACTTCGGTGTCCGTCTGTCTGTCTGCCACACTCGATTTTCTCTGAAACCATTTCATATAGAAAGTCGAAATTTGGTATACATAGAGGAATTGATGGCCCAATCAGAGCCGTTTAGTTTTGAACGTTAAATTTTGACTTAAGGGCTTAGTTTTGGAGGATGAAATCGGAAGTGAAAAAAAAAATTACCAAGTCATCGAATGGGGTGTTAAATGAAAGCTTATGAAAACATAAGTTCTAAATTATATATGATCTAATACCTGCGCACACTTTTCTTTGTATTATTTTGTAAAGAAATAACCAAAAATCGCTGCTCCCTTTACCTTGAAACTGATCAAAATATTTTGAAAATATTCTGAAATATTCTTCATGAAGTGTATATTGATGTGATTGAAATTATCACGGGTGCATTGCGTTTGATAATTTATGAGGAATAAAAAAAACTATTTGGCTTGACAATATGATGGAGGTTTTTTAATATACTCTTGCGTACACACACTGGTGACCAACGGATAGATATCGAGATAAAATAATTTTATTTTATTTATTTGGTAGTAAATATTTGTTTTACACTTTTATTACTAGATTCTAGATTCAGCTAGATTGATTTCTTGGTCCTGCTGAGGTGTGTGCTGGTGCGTTGTCGTGATGGAAAAGGACTTTCTTGTGAGCCAATCGCGGACGTTTTTCTTGCAGCTCGGTTTTCAAACTGTCCAATAACGATGAATAATATTCACCTATAATAGTTTTACCCTTTTCCAGATAGTCGATGAGGATTATCCCTTGCGAATCCCAAAAGACAGTCGCCATAACCTTTCCGGCCGAAGGAACGGTCTTCGCCTTTTTTGGTGCAGATTCCCCCTTGGTAACCCATTGTTTAGATTGTTGTTTGGTCTCAGGAGTATAATAATGTATCCATGTTTCATCCACAGTGACGAAACGACGCTTAAAGTCCTCCGGATTCTTCTGGAACAGCTGCAAACCATCCTTGCAACACTTCACACGATTCCGTTTTTGGTCAAGCGTGAGCAATCGCGGCACCCATCTTGCGGATAGCTTTCTCATGTCCAAATGTTTATGCAAAATATTATGTACCCGTTCAGTCGAGATGCCCACAGCACTAGCAATCTCACGCACCTTAACTCTTCTGTCATCCATCACCATATCATGGATTTGATCAATGATTTCTGGAGTCGTAACCTCCACAGGCCGTCCAGAACGTTCAGCGTCACTTGTGCCTATATGGCCAGTCCGAAAATTTTGAAACCACTTATAAACTGTTCTAATCGAAGGTGCAGAGTCACCATAATGTTTATCAAGCTTCTCTTTAGTCTCCTGAGGCGTTTTGCCTTTCATAAAGTAATGTTTAATCACCACACGAAATTCTTTTTCGTCAATTTCTTGAAAATCACTCGACTTCCTTGATTCACACGAATGCCAAACACAAAGAAATAGACCAATATGGCTGAAACTTGGTGTGCGTTCATTCAAGAGATGCTACTAACTAAACATGACCTCGATACGCGCCGCTGGTGCCATCTCTCGGACTTTGCACGGACTTTTCAAACCAGCCTCGTACTTCGTTCGAGTATAGGATGACGGTAAATGTAAAAGATCTTTATGTTATGATTAGTATCAGTCGGTATTAATTTTTGCACCATTTGTTTTTTTTGTAGAGGTTAACTTACAGAATTTTTAAACTTCTGCACCCATTTTTAAGAAGAAATAAGTATCTATACATAGAAGAATAATTAATTATTAATCCGAACATTTTCCATTTGTGCAACTAGTTTGCTACTGTCATTTTTTGTTTCTTATAAATATGTTTTAGTGATTATTGTTGGCCCAAATAAAGTACTTTATTATTATTATTACTCTGGCGGTTTTAAACAGATTGATTTTTTGACGATTTGTATTCGTGAAACATGATTTTAAATTTACGTCAAATTTCTTGTTTGTTACAAAACAAGTTATCCTTAAAAAAATAATTAAGAAGATAGATTAACACTGATCATATACAAATATTCACAGGAAATTTTGTCTAAGGTGACTAATTAATAAATAAAGAAAATAATAAGTAAATAATTTTTGATGAAATTGATGATAAATTAACGTCAAGTAATATTTCTACGTATTTTATTGGTTTTTCTGAAGTGTCGCAGTATGGAAATTTTATGATTATTAGGTGTTCAGAGATAAACCGTGTTATTTAAGCTATTCTAGTGATAAGAAATATAACATAGAATGGATCTTTTTTGGGAAATAGTAAATTTAAACTGCCTTTTTATTAAATTGCTGGCAAAATGTAGGAAGAAGGCAATGATTTGAGAATCAACTCGACATTCTTCAAGAAACTTTACAAACTTTGAGGTTGTAAAATAGCCTCGTACGTACTAGAGGGAATATAGGACCATGAAATGATGGGTAATGAAATTTTGTTGGGTACTTACCGGTGGCGTGTCCAGGGGGGAGCAGTGGATTATATCCCTCCTGTTATCGATTTTGGAATGGGGTGTAAGTTTTTAAAGTTCCACAGTAGGGGAGAGTTCTTTTTTTTTGAGAAATCTGCCCTCCCCCTTCCTGTCATCGATGTTTAAATGAAATGTAAGTTTTTGAAGTTTCACTGTATGAAATAGTTACTGATTTGTAATTTACTGAATTCAAAAGGATCTAAGCTTTTATACAGTCTATAGTAAGAACGTGTCCGCAATAATTCAATTTTGGTACATTCGATTCGAGACTAAAAAATCGGTAGAAGGAACCTTTATCTACGACGCGTTTTAGTAAAAGTGTCGGTCAATTCCGAGCTTTCGTCGAAATCATGTAAAATCCAAAATAAGTCGGCGTCGGCTCGAGACGTTCTTTCTTTGTTCCCATCCAAAATGGCAAATTTCGCGGCCGCTAAATATATTAAAAAGTTGGTATCGTTTGTGTAGAAGTCTCGCTTGGGCCACGATTAGATACTAGAGTGGCCTCTACAATCTCCGGATGTCAACCCTATTTAAAACGTTTGGTCCCTTGTAAGGAGAAAGCTCAGAGGAAAAACTCTGAGAACTTTGCCTCATTTGTCTCACGAGATTCGGAAAATTTGCAGGGTATCCAGAAAATCTCATCCAGGAGGCGATTGGACAACTTACTAAGATAATTTTGCCGTTGTTAGCACACCAAAGAATACATTGATCCAGCCAAAAAATCTTCTCGAAACACATTTTTTCAAGAATACCGGCGGTCACGTTTTTGACAGACTGTATTTCCAGATAATAGGATTTTTTTTTCACAATGTTGTCTTTTCCTCCATTGTTAGTCGATTAGCTCCGCCTTTTATAAGCTGCTCCACTTTTAGTGTTTTTCCTGTAAAGAAACACCTTTCTTATCGCGATATCCCTCCGCCCGTTGGACCTGGCTACGCCGCTGGTGCCTATTTATTAATAGGTTGCAGTACTAAGAGAATCAATAAATCGGCAATGTCCAATTAAGTGCAATTGAAAGTGAACTTTAATCAAAGTTTGATTATGAATAGGGTAGAAGACCAGTCACCCTATTTACTGTCTAGTCTTTGTTTAGTTTAATGTATGTGGCCTACCACATTCCCTGCGAAGGGGCACTCGATAATTTAACTATTCTCAAGCATTAAAATAATTTTTTTAAAAGATCTTACAATATTGTTGTAGTTATAAATCCCTTAGGTTTAAATTTTAAAAATTTTGTTTTCGAACAGAACGTTAAAATGTAAAAGAGAAATAGAGTAGGAAACAGTCTGAAGCCTTGGGACTAATCAACCTCAGTATTGAAGGTATCAGAAAAGGCCCGTCAACCTTTACACGCAAAGAACGGCCTGTGAAGAGAAACGAGACTCATAAACAAAGTCTTTCAGGCATACCATAGCTTAGGCAACAATCCGTCAGACCAAACACGGTCGATTGCCTTGGATATATCTAGGCGTTCGGGATTCGTCATACTCCATTGCGTTGTTTTGAGATAGGTTTAATATAGGTTAGAAGATCTCCTGTTGATCTTTGTTAGGATGGTAGTTAATAATATTAAATTCCATCAGATATTTTAAAAGATGCTGATTGATAACGTTTTCCAACTTTCGATTTTATTTTTTTTGTATGACGTTGTTTTTTTTGTTTGATGTCGATGTCTTGATCACTCTGTAGAGAGTGGAAGGAAAGTGTTATCGATTTTGGATTATTTAGGACGGCAGATGCTATACTCTATTTATTTGAAACTGATAGTAATAAAAATGCCAGTGGACTGACCGGCGGCCCTATAACAGAGGCGTGCTCTCTATTCCCAGGTATTTTTCCGGTAACAGTGCTCTTTTCTAACGAAGTTTTATTGCCGATCAAATCATTTTATTTACATACCTTCCTATTGCCCCAACTATAAATATATATTTAGAGCAGAATGCCTAAGTACCGAGCCCGTTAGTGACAAGTCAGCTAGTGCGTTAACAAAATATCTTCTCAAAAGTTCGGGCAGCTAGCCCATAATAAAAAGCGTATAGTTAAAAATGTATTTGGCTACGTCAAAATCGATCGAAATTGTGATTTAAGTGCGAACGATTGTGTGACAAAATTTTTCTTAATAACCGGAGTTGGTAAAGCCACAGTTTACAGAATTTTAAGAAAACGAGGGGAGTATAGACTCTCCAAAAAGGAGACCAGGCAGAAAAGAACTTCAGCTGACAGACAACACAAAACAAGCAGTAAGGCGTATTGTTCATGGCTTTTTTTATGCCAGTGGACTGACCGGCGGCCCTATAACAGAGGCGTGCTCCCTATTCCCAGGTATTTTTCCGGTAACAGTGCGATTGTGTGACAAAATTTTTCTTAAAAACCGGAGTGGGTAAAGCCAGAGTTTACAGAATTTTAAGAAAACGAGGGGCGTATAGACTCTCCAAAAAGGAGACCAGGCAGAAAAGAACTTCAGCTGACAGACAACACAAAACAAGCAGTAAGGCGTATTGTTCATGGCTTTTTTATGGAAAAAAGGATTCCAACTTTGGATATGATTCTGCAGGCTGCGACAAGCCACCCAGAAATACCGAAAATGAGTAGAATAAATAAAACTATGGAGTATTTTAAAAGGTATGAATTTTTATTGGAAAAAGTGTGAAAGAAAATCTTCATTGATAGAAAGTGGAGAAATTGAACACTGGAGAAGAGACTATGTAAGGAAAGTTGGAAAAGCTCGCTCTGGTGGAAAAAGGATATATTGTTGAACTCTTAATTATACTACTCAGTATATATCACCACTACACCAAACACTTTATTTTTGCACTCGACGCGCGTTTCGCTAACCATGTTAGCTTCATCAGGAGCGATGATTGACTGACTGAGTCAATCATCGCTCCTGATGAAGCTAACATGGTTAGCGAAACGCGCGTCGAGTGCAAAAATAAAGTGTTTGGTGTAGTGGTGATATATACTGAGTAGTGTCATTGTGCCAAAGATTCCACATTCCCAACTTAGTCTTAATTATACATATAAATTGAAATGAGTAGGACAGTGATAGTTTTTCAAGCATATCGGGGATAGAAGATTGATAATACCTTTTTCATTGTTGTTTGACTTTCTAATTTGTATATTTTTTAGTGTTCCGTACGGAACACTTATAAGATCACTTCGGTGTCTGTCTGTCACACCCGATTTTCTCCGAAAACTATTTGACATAGAAAGTTGAAATTTGGTACTAATGTAGGAATTGATGGCCTCATCAGAGCCGTGTAGTTTTGAAAGTTAAATTTTTACTTAAGGGGTTAGTTTTGAGGGGTGAAATCGGAAGTGAAAAAAAAAAATTTTTTACTAGGTCATCGAGTGTGGTGTCAAATGAAAGCTTGTGAAAACACGAGTAAAAAATATATATATAAATGTAATACTTGCGCACACTTTTCTTTGTATTATTTTTAAAAAATCGCGAAAAATCGCTGTCCCTCTACCTTATCTCGAAAAGTACTGATGGAAAATTTTGAAAAAATTCTGGAATATTCTCCACGGGGTATAGATTGAACGAAAATTATCACGAGTGCATTACCTTTAATAATTTATCTGATATATAAAAAAAAACCAAAAATTTCAAGGTCATCAGTTTTCAGTAAAGATTGGAAACAAAATTTGTTGAAAACTCATTTGGGGTGTTTTGTGAAGTCACTGATCATTTTAAACCACCGTAACAAAATTTTTTATTTTAAAAGCAATTAACGTACGGAACACTAATTGTGCAAGTTCAACTTGCACTTGACCGGTTATTAATTAATAATGTTTGATTATAAATTGTTTTTTTTTCTAATATATGTTTAAACATTATAAAACTGAAGAGTTGATTGATTGGTCCGTTACTTTGTGGCAGTACATTTTAACAATAAAACTACTTAATTACTTTGTTAACTATCACTAAATATATTTGTAAAGATTTTACAATTGCGTTATCGCGATTTCGTAGTACAACTACATTGTCAAGCGCTTAACTAAGACTTATTATTATAAAACTGTTTCATTCATACTATTCGCAAATAATACGTATACGCCCAGGCGCACCACCACTGGCCAGAATTATTTCAGACTGTTTAACCCCAAACTACAAAAAAGGGCCGTTTTCCTATTGTATTCAAACATAAGAGATTGCGAATATTAGACCGATGCCAGATGGTATTCCAATAAAGTTGTTGAATTGCTGCATTACAGGCAAAATGTAGGTAAAACTCTGGGGTCCTTACTACTGCTTGATGTCAATTTGCATAATTCTAGATGATTTATCGCTATCACTTTCAAATAAATAAAGTATAATCTAAATGTTACCGTCTACGAGTAGAATATTTTATTTTTACTATCTGTTTTGTTGCTATGCACATATTCAAATTTTGCAGACCACTATATGAAAATTAATCCTTCCAGACTATTAAATTAATTATGGATGACACATGACATAAAAATCATCGAAAATTATTACATTTTAACAAGATTTTAATGATAGTCAAACGCAAATTAATTTCAGTTAATGAAAGTAGCCTTGAGGACAAACGTTGCATTCTAAGAAATAGATTTTGTTCGATTTGTTGAGTAATATAAAGGTCTGCTTAGACGGTCACGCGATTGATATATCTATTTCATTTATACAGGGTGCCCCATTTATATTCGTGACATCTCTACATTATTTATGGAGATCACTACCTAGATTAAATTCCATAAATAGAACGATAATACTACACTTAGCCTAGTCGTCAGAGGCAAATTTTGACGAAAAGCTCTCATTAAATGTTAACAGGCTGCATTTTGGCATACAGGCAGTTTTTTTGGACGTAGAATACGATTAAAAAAAGTTTATTGTTCTAAAGTGTACGCTAAGCCTATAAAAT
The DNA here is from genome assembly GCA_019049505.1 of Pachyrhynchus sulphureomaculatus. NCBI lineage: Eukaryota > Metazoa > Arthropoda > Insecta > Coleoptera > Curculionidae > Pachyrhynchus > Pachyrhynchus sulphureomaculatus. The sequence goes on along the minus strand of CM032453.1, from coordinate 37,257,122 downwards.
GGAAAATTAGGTTTTCCGCAAATATTTCTAAAAATAAAAAAGATTTCGAAAAACTAATAGCACCACGTGTAAGAACGGGAAATTTTACAAAAAATAGTATATAAATTATTTTTTTAGTTTTATCGTAATTTAAAAAAAAAATATATTTAAAAGTATCCGTGCCCGTAGCTCCGTTCGCGTGGACTTGATTCACTACTGTCGTCACTGCTTATTCCTTATGTTCCCTAACGTAATAAAATATCTATCATTATTTCCCCTTATTTCCCATTATTTCTCGTTATCTCCCATTTTCTCTACATAATTTCCATTATTTAGACTTATCTCGGCTCATCTCCCATTATTTCTCCTTATCTCGCATTATTTCTCCAATTATCTCACCTTATCTCCCATTATCTAGACTTATCTCGATTTATCTCGCAATATTTCTCCTTATCTCCCATTATTTCTCCTTATCTCTCATTATTTATACTTATCTCCCGTTATCTCACCTTATCTACCATTATCTAGGCTTATAGCGAATTATATAGAACATATGTATAAATTTATAAAAACACGTAAATCGGATAAGTGGTTTTCAAGTGATAAGCGCACTAACGGACAGACAGACAGAGAGACGTTGCATTTTATATATATTATATTCTTTGCAACATGATATTGTTCCATATTTAATGGTTTAGGCAGTGTATTGCAAGAGAACGCGCTAAGGGTAACCTTTTTTTCCGACTTGATTCACTATTATCGTCACTGCTTATTCTTTATGTTACCTAACGCAATAAAATATATCCTGTAACCTGGCCAGAGAACATATGTATGTTTTAAAAAAAAGCACCTAACGCACTAACGGACAGACAGACAGAGAGACGTTGCATTTTATATAGATAGATAACCTAGCCAGAGAACATATGTATGTTTAAAAAAAGCACGTAAATCGGATAAGTGGTTCTCGCGTGATAAACGCACTAATGGACAGACAGACAGACAGAGAGACATTGCATTTTATATATATTATAGATTACAGATATTCTCTAATATAAAATATTGTTCCATATTTAATGGTTTAGGCTGTGTATTGCAAGAGAACGCGCTAGCGGCAAACTTTTTTCCGACTTCATTCACCATTATCGTCACTACTCATTCCTTACGCTACCTATCGTAATAAAATATAGCCTATAACCTGGCCAGAGAACATATGTATGTTTTAAAAAAAAAAGTACTTTCATCGCATAAGTGGTTCTCCAGTGATAAGCGCACTAACAGACAGACAGAGACGTTGACTTCATTTGTAAAAGGTGTCCCAAAATTCACGCAAGATTTGAATTTGGCGCCATTTGTATGGTAAAGTGTTGCCAACAAAACAAAAAACACATTGTGACAGCTGACAGTTCAGGGTTATTAAAAATGGAGCGCTACAAGAAAGAACAACGTGTTTTCAGTGTTGAGCAATATTTTGAAAATAATGAAAGTTTGGCAGCTATAGTTCGGCATTTTCGTACAAAATATGGTCGGAATAGTGATTTAACCTCATCAAGAGATTAATTGAAAAATTCAGGGAGACTGAATCAATTAGTGATCTTAAACGCCCTCGCCGTCCTTCAACAAGTCGTTCGACACAAAACATTGAAGCAGTTCGTGAGACTGTTGCCGAGACTTCAGGAACATCAATTCGGCACCGTGGTCAAGAATTGGACATTTCGAGAAGCTCTCTACAGCGTATTCTCACGAAAGATTTGCATTTTCATGCTTACAAAGTTCAATTAACTCAAGAACTGAAACCTACCGACCACGCACAACGAAGAGAGTTCGTTGAATGGATTATGGAACAACAAGTGGACACTGATTTTTCGAAGAAAATCGTCTTCAGCGATGAGGCTCATTTCCATCTTGATGGCTTCATCAAAATTCTCGCATTTGGGGTTCAGACAATCCACACGTGACTGTTGCGAAACAAATGCATCCACAACGTGTCACTGTTTGGTGCGGATTTTGGGCTGGAGGCATCATCGGACCATTCTTCTTCGAAAATGCGGTTGGCCAGGAAATAACAGTGGTGATCGTTGTCGCGATATGATAATCCAGTTTTTTGTACCTAAATTGCAAGATATGGATGTGGACGACATGTGGTTTCAACAAGACGGTGCCACATGCCATACAGCCCGAGAAACAATTCAATTACTGCATGAGTCATTTCCTGGTCGAGTAATATCCCGTTTTGGTGATCAGAATTGGCCGCCCAGATTATGCGATTTAACGCCGTTGGACTTTTTCTTTGGGGTTTTTTAAAGTCTAAGGTTTATGCCAACAAGCCCACGACCACCCAAGACTTGAAGGAGGAAATTAAGCGCTGTATCAATGAAATTCAGCCACATTTATGCAAAACGGTCATGGAAAATTTCGACAAAGGTGTGCGTATGTGCCAGCAAAACCCTATAGTGTATACTTTATGAATCAATAAAAAAATTACAATTTTTAATTAAAAACCTGTGTTTTCTATCAAAATTACTTCTTGCGTGAATTTTGGGACACCCTTTATGAGGACTTAAAAGCAAGTTTTTTATATCTTTTTTTTTCGAGATATTGCCGAAAAAAACGAATTTTTTATTTTATTTTGTATTTTGTAGGCTTAGCATACATCAAACTTTAGCAAACTTTTTTCTGTCGTATTTTGCGTCCAAAGGCTATCTGTATGCCAAAATGTAGCCCGTTAACATTTAATGAGAGCTCAAAAACCCTTGACGATTGGGCTAACTTTTTGCAGTTCATATTTAATCTTACACATTCAGCCATTTCTTATATATTCGTCAATCTATTAATCGTTCAAAAGTCCTGTTATCAAACCTGTTGCCTTTATAGGACCAGTATGATTGTCCAATCCGTAAAAAGTTAGTTAATTTGGATAGTGTGTGGAGGCCCTATTGATCACTCATTTGTTAACAATTTTTATTGATAATTTATTTTAATAAAATGCAAACCAAGCAGTTTTATGGTAAACCGTATTTATTGAATTTCATAAAATGGTTTAATATATATATTTAGGTCGAAAATATTATGTGGCGTGCTCACTTTCGGCTTTGACGTAAGTAGATTAAATGACAAACACTTTCTTTGTTGGGGAAACAATTTGCATTATCTTGTTTAAATTTTACATTCCTGGGCTATTAGATCACAAAAAATATAATTTCTAATTTCCGTCGGCATGTCTGTATGTCGATCTACCACCGCGATAACTCCCGAGCCCAATGATTTCAAAAAGTGACCCCAAAAACAGGCCAAAAATCGCCCGTTTTGGCACCCTGGAATTCTGATACAAATTGTATGCTAAAACATTGTTAATGATGAGGACTTACTCATGACGAAGCTTTGAGCTAAGTATACTTGTGGTTTTTCAGATATGAAGGATTGAAGTTAATAGTAATACGCGGGTGATATAAGCAAATATGCGCGATCAAGTGAAGCTCTATAGCTAGAGTTTTACCCCACTAGATATCAGCACTTCCCAAAACCCCCCAATACGAACTTTCAGAACAAACAAGACGTATTTTTGCTCATTCCGATTTTGCATCACTTTCATCCCTAGAAAATACGGCTGACATCGCTATGTGTGTATGTGTAAAAATGTAGCTGTTTTTTTATACACATAAGATATGTTTACATCGCTTATTACAACACCATTTGTGTATCATACATCCAAATAGATTTGAAGGCAAAATTGGTAACTTCTTTCCCTTTAACCTCAAAAAACAAATGGATGTATACGCAACTTGAAACTTTGTCATGAGAAAGTCATCATCATTAACAATCATTTAGCATACAATTTATATCAGAATTCAAGGGTACCAAAACGGGTGATTTTTAGGGTTACACAAATGGGACTTGAATTAAAACGACAGCTTGGAGTTTGACGGCGGTATATCTTTAGAAGAAGATGGTAAAATGAAACAAGGCTCGATAATTTTGCTTTGGTACAATCGAATATAATTTTTTTTGGGTACGTACATAATAATTATTACAATGACTCTACAAACGATAAAAATAAATGGCGCTGTAGAACCATTCATTTTAAGATCTCACCAAATTATCAACGGCAAATAATAAAAACAAATAAGCCTTGTGAAAAAAAGAGATAAACGGATTAGGTAAACACAATGGGAAGGATATCGGTTAAAAACCTTTTTAAAAATAAATATGATAAGGTATGAAGTAGAGTTTTGCGCTTGACAAAAACTTTTTTTCTAACAAATTTTTGCACTAAATTCTCCAACTGCAACCCTGAGAAGGATATATTATATAACACGATATGCAGTAAGAACGTATCCGCGATAATTCGTTTTTGGTAGATGCGATTCTAGCGATTCAACGAAAAAACGGTGGAGGGAATTTTTGTCTACGACGCATTTTAGTAAAAGTATCAGTCGATTCTGAGCTTGCCACCCGTTTGCGCGTCGGTTCGACGCAGTCTTTCTTTGTTCCCATCCAAAGGGGCCTAAAATATTAAAAAGTCGGTATCGTTTGTGAAGAAGTGGGTAAATCGTTTTAACGAGACGAAAAATGTCAGACTTGCGAAAACACGGCTCGGTAGGTAAAGTCACTCCGAAAGTCGAAACATGATCGTTCTTTGTTTTTACGGGACCCGAAATTGACGCTGTGTCAAGGAGCGGCAAAATTAAAAAAAAATCGGGTTGAAACGTGTCCTATGAGACTATTCGACATCTTCGTGCTCATGATGTCAAATTCCTCAGCACGTTCAAGAAACCTCTGTTAGCTGAATTCATGGAAAATCAAAAGAGATAGGTCTGAAAATAAATATCAACAAAACCAAATACTTAATTAACGACATGGAACAAAACCAAAATATAATAGAATTAGAAAATACACAAATAGAGGAAGTTGATAGTCACATATACTTGGGCCAAAAATTTGAATCATCAAAAAACAACTTGACAGCAGATCTGCACAGAAGAGTATCTATGTCCTGGTCGGCGCCGGGAAGACTATTTAAGCACAGCCGATACCTAAAAAAGACAAGAAGACCTTGCCAAATAACTACCGTCCAGTCGCACTGCTTTCAATAATATCGAAAGTCATAGGAAAGGCTATCAATCAGCATCTTCTGGAATATCTTGAAGGATTCAACATTATTAGCGATCACCAATATGGCTTTCGCAAACATAGATCAACAGGAGATCTTCTGACTTATATAACACATGTTTGGAACAACGCAATGGAACACTTTGGAGAATTTCGATCTGCTGGAAAAGACCGGAAATCCAATCTACAGTGTTGCAGATGACAGTAAGCTTATCTCTTCATTCACTTTGAACGCTCGGACATCGGCTACTCAGACGAATATCCGCAGACAGCGGGAAGTCGTTCAACTTAACAAAGACCTGGAGGAAATTCTATCTTGGAGTGACAGTAACCAAGTGGAATTTAACGCTACAAAAACACAGGCGGTAGTTTTTTCTAAAAAAGTTAACGTTGCTAAAGCCGACATAGTTATGGCTGGGTACTACATTCCTCTAACATCGTCACTCAATTTATTGGGCGTTAATTTGGGAGTTATATATCCTGGCATGAACATGTCACAGGCATAGCAAGGACAGCTTCTCAAAAGTTGGGAATATTATTTCGAACCAGAAAGCTTTACACTCCACAACAATTGTTAATTCTTTACAAAGCTCAAATTCGACCAACTATGGAATACTTCTCCCATGTTTGGGGCTTCCCTCCCAAACATACATTGCATTTGTTGGATTCTATTCAGAGAAGAGCTGCTCGTCTGCCGGAACTGACCGGCGGCCTTGATTTGCTGGAACATCGAAGAACGGTGGGCGACTTGAGCCTATTCTACAAGTATTTTCATGGAAAGTGTTCCAAGGATGTGGCCCGCTTAATTCCTCGCAGAATAGTGTACGTTAGAAATACATGTCGCGCTAATACTTCACAACCGTATGAGGTTCAGCTTGTTACTCCTCGTATAACGCTTTTCAAGCAGTCTTTTATATGGAGAACATCATCCCTCTGGAATAATTTGCCCAGGACTGTGTTTCCCACCGAGTACAATTGACAGCGATTCAAGAACAACATGAATCGCTTTTTCCGCACACGTGTCGCTCCTGTAGCGCTTTAGGGACTTCCCTGCAGCACGTGTGCTAGACCCATAAAAAAAAAGATTTTCAATCAAATAGAATGTTCTTCCAGTCCTTACCAATGGAACAGAAATATGGGCACTGAATACAAGTATAATCCGTAGATTACAAGTGACCCAACGAACCATGGAGAGAAGAATTCTAACCATTAAACTTAATGATCGTATACCAAACACAGAAATAAGACGAAGATCCATGGTAGCAGATGTAATAGAAAGGGTATTTACATTAAAGTGGAACCGGGTAGTGCATATTGGAAGGATGAAGGACAATCGATGGACACGAAGAGTTATAGATGGAATGGAGACCACGAGCAAATAAAAGAAGCAGGGGAAGACCACAAATTAGGTCAGATGACATAAAAAGATTAATTGATCATGACTGGATGAGGGGAACACACAATAGGGAAGAAGATAACGTATTAAAATATCAATTTAGAAAATATTCAGCTATTAATTGTAAATATAATGTTTATTACTTTTTTATATATTAGCGAAAATTCTAGACTTCATTAGGTTGTACTAAAATTGTGGAAGCTGGTGAAGTTGAAATTTTGGAACTATGATTGGAACAGTTCGTTAGTAATCGATACTGTCGACCAAGTTTGAGGGCGCATTAGATGATTAATCGTGTTTTAATGTAAATATGCGAAAATATGGTATTTGAAGTTGTATACGGCTCTGAGCTATTTCTTTACCTAAATCACCTATTTTAAAAGCATTTGTGCTTGGTATCCTTGCAATAATAAAATGTGTTCTAGCATGCTGCATATTGATTGGATTATATTTAAATAATGTATTATTATCATGTGAAAAATTGTTTAAAAGCTTTTGCATGTCTGACCCGTATTAAATTTCTCTTATTTTTTGTCCCGTTTATTAAGACAATTGTTTTGAAATATCTAGTATACTTGTATCTTGTACAAATTACCATTTTAGTTTTTTTTATTACATCCTACATTAAAATTTGTAATAGGCACTATTAAGCTTTAAATACCTACTTAAACTTTCTCTCTTGCTCATTTAGTTTTTAGATATTAAAAACTCTTGATATACTTATCTAAGTATATGTAAGTAGAGAAAACTTATTAAGCTATTATATAAAAATTATTTTGAATTGTCCTAATGATTTTTTAATGGACCACAAACTTATTTTCACTTTACTGCAAATAGCCATTATTATTTGTCTTCTCTACTAAGTGGTCAAGAAAGTTTGTAACGCGAGGAATTGTTTTTATTCGCAGTTTTTAGAATTTTATTTTTCTTAAAAGTTGATACATTAAGAAAACATATGTAGTATGTAGAAAAAAAATATATAATGTAACAAAATGAAACGTGTAAATTTTTTGACATTGGAATTAAAATCCATAAAAATGTCAAAAAGTATAACATTTTTAATGTTCCGTGCCAAAATTGAAAAGCGGAACACTCCGACACAGTCGATTTTCTCCGAAAATACGAGGCGTATTCGAAAAGTAAAGGCCGTTTGGTCATAAAAAAATATATTCGTTAGAAAAAGTTTTTATTGGCGATTTCAGTTTCCTACAAGCCTACATCACTTTTCCACGTAATCGCCGTTCACTTCTTTAATCCCTCTGTATAGCAGTTCTCCGCCTGGGAATTGAACCAGTGGCGGTCTTGAGTTCTTAGTCGTCTTTAAACTGTTGTCCACCAAGTTACTGTTTCAAGTACAATCGTCGATCAGATCACAGCTTTTGGCCCACTTGTTGAACGATTTCATCGGTCTGGATACTTGACCTATCACTCCGCGCTTCATCATGTACATTTGGGAGGCCCTTTTTGAAGTCTCGACATTATTGTCTAACCTTTCCTTCACTTATTACGGTAGGTCCATAAACTAGGCACAACTCCCGATAAATTTGAGCAGCTGATGATCCTTTTGCACACAAAAATTACAGCACGTAGTTCGCAACTGGCGGGAGCAACGATTTTCGCAGACTTTGTTGTTTGAATTCACCGATAGGCAAATGACAATAACTTCAGGGAAATAATCAATAGATCGCGCTGCATATGTACAACTTTGTTCAGACCCAAATGGCCTTTATTTCACATAGAAACTTGAAATTTGTCACAAATATAGGAATTGTTCGCCTAATTACAGCCGTGTAGTTTTGAAAGTTAAATTTTGACTTCAGGGCTTAGTTTTGAGGAGTGAAATCGGAAGTGAAAAAAAAATGATCAAAGTCATCGAGTGGGCTGTCAAATGAAAGCTTGTGAAACCTCAAGTTCAAAAATATATATGATACTCGCGCAAACTTTTCTTTATATTATTCTTTAAAAAAAAAAGCCAAAAATCGCTGTCCCCCCACCCTATCTTTAAGAGGACTAATCCAAAAATTTCGAACAAATTCTAGAATATGCTCCATAAGATTGAATTGACTTGAATTGAATGAAAATTATCACATTACCTTTGCTTACACAGGCCAACAAAAAAAATATTTGCAAAAACTTTTTAAACCAATACATCTAAGTGTTATGTATTTTTGGGTGCTGAAACCGTATTTGGTATCAGTTTTTTTGTATCATCCACAGTTGTCTCACAATATGACATCGATTAAATTTCAAAATAGAGAAAATTTGATACATAAAAAATAAAAACTTAAACCGTACTTTTATTTGATTAGGCTACAATTTTTACTCACGATAACATATTTCACTTCAATACTAATATTTTAGGTGCTTATTTTTTTTGTATTTCCTTTCCCTTTTCTCTGTGAAGTTTCTTGTATAGCTTTTTCTCCGATGTGATGCATTTTGTTGTTCTCTATGAATTGACCAACAACAATCACCCATCATGTTGATATTCCGGTACCGTTTCTCCTTTATGCCCTGATGGAACCTTTACCCCTGTTCTTCACTCACATTGCCTAGATTTTTGAACTTGTCTATCATATTAGCTACTTTTTTAAATGATATCCAAGCCTCCTTTTCCTTTGTAATCATCCTTGCTTCAAAGTTGGAATCGAACATCATTTTACGAATATCAGGCCCAAAAAAAACCTTCTTTCTGGCTTCTGATAAATGAGAAAATCTTTTACACAAATATTTAAAACAATTGTGGTGGTAGAAGAATCTTTGGGTCTACTAAAGTTTTATGCAAAATGTTTTTCTCGTCAGGTGTTAAAGTTTTTCTTAAGGGCCATTGTTTTTTGGACCAATGTTGATCCCTTGCTCTGCTGTTCCACTCACATATAAAACATGAAAACTTTGTAAATCCCTTTTGTTGACCAAGGATCATGAAAACAACTTTTAAATCTCCACATAGCATCCAATCGTGAGCTGAATAGTTAATTTTCTGTAAAATCATGTTAAGATTTTCGTAAGTTTCCTTCATATGGACTGAATGAGCAACAGGCAGTGAAGCATAAGTATTTCCGTTGTGTAACAGAACACCTTTTAAACTAGTTTTTGATGACTCTATAAAAAGCCTCCAATCTTCCTTCTTGTACTCAATGCCAATGCCAAATTCGACTACCAATATCATGGCAGTAAATCAAATCCTCTTCCTGCTTGAAAAACTAAGCAAACTGTTGATCTCTTGCTCTATAATGGTAATTAGATGTTCCAGATTCTGCTTTTTCCTTAGTCAAGCCCAAATCTCTCACTAAATCATTTAGCTCAGCTTGTGTAAACAACTATGGTTTTAAATTTTCTAGAGAACATTGAAATTCATCATAATCCGGTCAACTTTCATTAAATTCGGGAGTGGACCGTAAAACGTCATCAATTGACTGAGGTAGCTCAGGGGCAGGAAGTCCCGGTCCATATCCTACCGGCCGATTAGCTGAAGTAAAGTTAGGATAGACAATTACTTTCTTATTTTTGGAGTTATATCCAGAAACATCAACGCTGCAAAAATAATAATCATTTGAATGATTTTCTTGCTCTCTCCATACCATGGGTACTGCAATTCTAAAAGCTTCCTTTTCTTTCTTATACCATTTCCTAAGATCCTCGACACAAACATAACATACTTTGTGAGAAGCCCAACATTTTTCTTAATTACCTATTTCTACACCAAAATATGCAAAGTATACTTTTTTTACAAAGTCAGTAATGTTTCTTTGATGTTTTTTAACTACAAATTCACCACATATATAACAAAAAGTGTTGGGAGAGTTTTTACAACCACGATTAGCCATACTTTGAGTGTGAATTAAGGCATATGGGTTAAACACTGCAATGCGAGGTTATATTACCTGGAAGAAAACAAACAGCTGTGACATTTATCGGAACTGCCAACCTAATAATATTATATTCTGACTTTATTGCCAACCTAATAATATTCGAATGATAAAAAATAAACTTTTCACATTTTGAATATTAAAATATGAAAAATGGCCGATAATACCATATATAGGAATCAACCCGATTAACCCCCTACCCTTTAACTTCTTACATATTTTACGATAGATAGTGTGCTTAAAATTTGTTCAGTACATCAACTAAAAAAAACCTGTAAATATGTCAAAATGCCATTGAAGTTAAACAATATTAAACCATCCTCGCCCCTTTCAGTCCCTTCCTGTGTTGTAACACGATATATCGGAAGCAACCCTCTCTAATCTCCTCCCCCACCCCTTTCGCTCTTTATATGTTTCGATATAAAAATTTATTTATTATTCAACAAAAAAGAAAAAAACAGGAAAAACTTCCATATTATTAAAACCTTTTAAAATTTATCAACCGCCACTGCTATCACGCCCTTGGCCTGAACCGGCTTCATCTCCTTGTTAGATTTCATTCTAGATTTATGCCAACAGACAGACCGACAGAAGTGTGATTTAAGTAAAAAAAAAAACAGTAAGATACTGGTGTATTACCGATTTCTTCCTGGCAAAATTTGAATCTTACCGGTTTACGTTTTTAATTTTTTTCGTATTATTTCCGTACAAGAAAAATACAAGTTGTGTAACTAATTTAATTTTATTAACTGATTTGCCAAGAAATGATTCAGTTCAATATTTTTTCGATTATATAGACTAGTAGATTTCAGTTTCAAATGTCATTAAATACCTACTACAGAGAATCATTTGTAATATCAAGGATTAATCTTTTTTTGTTTATTTTATCCTGTCCTGACACTATATTTTACCTACTTTAACTATATGTATAAACTGTAATTCTTTTTTTCTTTTAGCGAAACATCAATAGCTAGCGCTAGGGCGTCGGTAATGATCTACGATGACGTCAACAAAAAATGGGTACCATCTGGGACTTCCTCTGGTCTATCGAAGGTGCACATTTATCAGCACCAGGTCCATCAGACGTTTAGGGTTGTCGGTAGAAAACTTCAGGATCATGAGGTAAAAACGTAATTGCCACTTGCGGCATATAAAGATAGGTTATCTACAGCAGTGCGTTTAAACTATTACTTCCTGTGAGCAATGTATATGCAAAACCGCACTTGTGGAGCGAAATTTACTTTGCCTCACTAGTGAGGTAAAATTTCTTCTACAGTTTGACTAGTCTTTTTGAGCCACTATTAATTTAAGCAATATTCTCCCTTCTTATTTATTTAACTTTAAATTTATTAATTGACAAAAAGAAGACTTATTGGAAACTTTGGCATTTTTCTTTACATCTGACATGAACACGCTGTTAGAGCAACGAGGAGCCATGGCTATTTATATTTCTTCTTGCCGTACAATTGCAATGGTTTATTCAGGAAAAATGTCAATGTTCTATCATGATAACGGTCGGCCAGATACAGTCAGAGAACACGTACATCGTTGTAGTGACTTCGATTCGGTGGCGTATTAAACTCATCCACCCGAGAGCCTATCCTTGTGAGTTTTTTTCCTGTTTCTTGAACTTAACGAACGTCTCAAAGGCAAGCCTTTCTCTTTGCACGCAGGAGTTCTATCGGACGTGTTAAATACTATTTTCACGATTGATTCTCGCAACCCGTCATACGTTGGATACGTCGGAGTATTCCTGCAAAAGAGGACTATGTGGAAAAGTGAATACATTATCAATTCTGTATAAAACTTACATTCGTCCAACGATGGAATATTGCTCCCAAACAAACACTGCATTTGTTGGATTTTGTTTAGAAGATTGGAGACACAAAACTCACCAGCAACCTCCATTTCTTGGAACATCGAAAAGCGGTTGGCGAGTTGAGTCTATTATACAAGTATTTTCATAGTGTTCGATGGAAATGGCCCGCTCAATTCCTCCCAGAGCGATGCATACTAGGAATACACGTCCGTATGAAGTTCAGCTTGTCATTCCTCAGTTTCCAAGAATTGTTTTACATAGAGAACCTCATTTCTTTGGCATTATTTACCTAGAACTATGTGTCTCACCGAATACAATTTACAGAGAGTCAAAAACGACGTGAATCGCCATGTAGCATTAGTTTTTAATACTGCCTCATAGGAGGGTGGATTGATAAGTCTGGTAAATTTCTACTAGATAGCGGGAAATAATCTCGAGCGGTTGCTCTTGACATATCCAAGGCATTCGACCGTGTTTGCCACGATGGACTGTTGGCTAAGCTACGCTCTTATAGTATGTCTGAAAAGTTTTGTTTGTGGCTCAGAGTTTCCTCAGAGAGCGTTCTTTACGAGTGGTGGTCGACGGATTTCTTTCTAACACCTTCACTATCAACGCCGGTGTGCCCCAAGGCTCCATACTATCTCCTACTCTCTTTCTCATTTACATTAACGATCTGCTGGAAAAGACCGGGAATCCAGTTCTACATTCACTTTGAACGTTCTGACATCGGCTACTCAGGCGAATATCCTCAGACAGCAGGAGGTCGTTCAACTTAACAAAGACCTGGAAGTTAACGTTGCTGAACCCGACATAGTCATGTCGAGGCACTCTATTCCCCTAGCATCGTCACTCAATTTGTTGGGCGTTAATTTGGGAGCAAGTATGTCATGACATAAACATGTTGCAGGCATAGTAAGGAGAGCTTCTCAAAAGTTGGGAATATTATTTCAAACCAGAAAGCTTTACACTCCACAACAACTGTTAATTTTTTACACAGCTCAAATTCGACAAATTATGGAATACTGCTCCCATGTATGGGGCTCCGCTCCCAAACACACACTGCATTTGTTGGATTCTGTTCAGAGAAGAGCTGTGTGAATGATTGGAGACCCGGAACTGACCGGCGGCCTTGATTCGCTGGAACATCTAAGAACGGTTGGCGACTTGAGTCTGTTCTACAAGTATTTTCATGGAAAGTGTTCGAAGGATGTAGCCCGCTTAATTCCTCCCAGAGCGGTGCATGTTAGAAATACACGTCGCGCTAATACTTCACATTCGTATGAGGTTCAGCTTGTTACCCCGCGTACAACGCTTTTCAAGCAGTCTTATATGGAGAATATCATCCCTTTGGAATAATTTGCCCAAGGCTGTGTTTCCCACCGAGTACAATTTACAGTGATTCAAGAACAACGTGAATCGCTTTTTCCGCACACATGCCGCTCCTGGAGCGCTTTAGGGACTTCATTGTAGCACGTGTGCTATCCTGTTGGAAGATCATCGCATTAAGCTTTTCAGGATTGCTGAGATGGTATGCATCTCATATTAGGGAGTACATAATATCCTGCATGAAGTTCTAAAAATGAAAAAGCTGAGTACGCGATAGGTGTTGTATTTGTTGACTCCAGGACTTCTGGTGTTATTTTGTGACTGTAAACAATCTATCATTACATCCCGAAGACAGTGACTGGTTCTCATTACGCAACGTTTACATAGTGAGTTGAAGCAGAAGCGACCAAGATTAGCGCGCAAAAAAGTTGCCTTCATCAGGACAATGGGCCTGCTTAGACATCGGCAATTGCAATGGCAAAAGTGCACGAGCTGGGCTTTGAAATAGGTCCCCACCCATCCTATTCCCCAGATTTGTCCCCAAGTTACTTTTTTGGTCCCTAACCTCAAAAATTGGTTCGGAGGAAGAAATTTTCGTCGAATGAAGAGGTTATTTCTGCTGTAAATGAGTATTATGCTCAGTTCGAAACATTTTTTTCCTGAGGGAATAAAAAAATTCGAATCTCGCTAGACCGACTGTATTGAGCTTATGAAGATTATGTTGCCGACTGTATTGAGCTTATGAAGGTTATTTTTGCAAAAATTGCCATTTACCTTGTTTTTTTTACAAGACTTTTCAATCCACCCATGCAGATCTAATAATGTATTTTTTTAAGAAACTGACTCTTATGTAATTAAGTAAAAATAGCAATATGTAGCCGTAACTTTGACAGTTTTTTCTTGTAATTGGAAAAAATGATCCGTTATAAGAACCCTGTATATCTTAAAATTTATTTTATCTACACTGGTGACCAAAAAAATCGGCTCAAACTATTTGACTTCATTTAACACGGATCCTAAAATTTAGTGTTCATATATTTTTACGGATCTTTTTGAAAGCCCATTCTATTATCTTTCTAATGATACCAAATTCCACAGCAGACCTCATGCTTTTTACTGATTAAAATTATTAAAAGGGGAAACGAGGACAAGGAATGCAAATAGGAGTAAGAGAAAGGAAAAATTACACAAATTTTAAGTTTAACAATTAAATTTAATGATAAAACCAAAATCAATATTTTGCAGTGAGATGCCTCCAAACACCATGACAGAACCTTCGGCGACCCTTTCAGTAATGCAGCACTGTGCATAGCGCTCCCCAAGCCTATAGACTCGTCTTCTTCCATCATTGCCATGTAGGCACATTTGGGACTCGTTGGAAAATAAAACGGAGCGCCATTGCTCTAAGGTCCAGTCGACATGTTCTCGGGCAAATCTAAGTCCCACTTGTCGATGGGCTGCTCGCAATTTGGGTCAGTTAGCTGGTCTCTTCGGAGTTAGGTTAGCTTGTTCTGACTGTCCAATGACTAACAGCCCGACTACGAACTTGTCGGAGCTCCTGTTGGTCCTCAACGCCGATCAAGTGACGATTTCTTAGAGTTGCGTTGACAACAACAGCTGGCTCCGAGGTACATCTTCTTCTTCCTGGTCCTGGTTTCCGTGTAAAGGCGCCAGTCTCTTGGTAATGCCTGTAGACTCTGGAGACATCTGACTGGCTGTAGTGGTATCCATTTTCCGATGACGTAATTGGTGAGCAGGTATAGCAGAGACGTTGACGGTTCAAATTCCGATAAAGGATTGATAGGAAATACAGTTGCATGTGTTTTTATAGGGATGATTAGCGCGCAACGAGTACGTTACTGAGCGAGCAAAAAAGTTTCTATTGAGTAAAACCGTTTTAATTAGTAAAACTTTTTAGAAATCCAAATGTTTTTAGTATTATTGGAAAGAGTAAAACAAATAATACCACTGTTTGAAAATTAAATTCAAGGATCGGTGTTAAATGAAGCAAAATCGTTTGAGTCGATTTTTTGTTCACCAGTGTAGTTTTACCAGTTTTTTTCTTCCCATTTCAGGTAGTTATCAATTGCGCTATTTTAAAAGGACTGAAATATAACCAAGCAACAGCGACTTTTCATCAATGGAGAGACAATAAGCAAGTGTACGGATTAAATTTTAGTTCCAAAGAGGACGCCGACTGTTTCGCTAGAGCTATGTTTCATTCTTTAGAGGTTAGTTAATATATATGTACTCTTAAAATATCTTTAAATTTATCTTCTTTTGACTTGATCCGTACTTATCAGGCAAAACGTTGGAGTTTAAAAAGTATGTCCAGACGGAGAAACTCTTATC
This sequence comes from Pachyrhynchus sulphureomaculatus, assembly GCA_019049505.1. Lineage (NCBI taxonomy): Eukaryota > Metazoa > Arthropoda > Insecta > Coleoptera > Curculionidae > Pachyrhynchus > Pachyrhynchus sulphureomaculatus. The sequence goes on along the minus strand of CM032453.1, from coordinate 37,241,275 downwards.
GCTTGGAATTTAATAACAAAGATAAAATTTTTAAAATTTATTTTATTGATATATTTTTACAATCACTCATAAAAACGGAAACAATAATACAAAGAATTGTTGTGATTTTATGCATTTTTTTTATTGTCATATCACTATAACTTTATTACCCGCCTGGACTTTGATTGCGTGTTTAGTTTTGTTTATGTGATTATTATCACAAAAGCAATAATAACCACGGAACAACGATTTTAATTTAATTGATTCCTTCCTATGTATTGTGTTTTGTGCATTTTGAGTCAAGGTTTTGCAGTATTCCTCTTGTTCGCAGAGTTGTTGCGACATATATTAAAATTTTGTTGTGAATAGATACATTGTTAAGTAAGTTGGGTAAGAGTTATGGAAATGGTGTAAAGGTTAAGTGTGCTTATACGGTGGGTCTACTCGGTATGTGATATCTTGAACCAAGGAAAAAAACTGAATTTTACTGCTTTTTTTTGCTTACCAGTTGTATATATTTTAAAATATTTAGAATGTTTTATCATCAGAAAAAATGTTCTTTTAGCAGAAAAATGTTATTTCGTTTTTTTTTGTTTCGAGTCGATGAACTCGGTTATGCTTTTTTTGATAATTAAGTAATCATACGTGGCCATGCCTGGGGAATATGGCGCGTGAGATAGAACTTTCCGCCCCGAACAGAAAATAAAATAGCGCTTCATTTTTGCTGTGTGTAGTGTGGCGTTGTTTAGAACATTACGATCCCAAAGATCAAAGCCGCCACTTCAGAGTCGTTAAAACCATATTTTGCTCGTTTTGTACGTCATAGCAGCTTCAGGCGCATTTTTTCCATTTAAAATGCACTGCCTCAAATGCTGCTTGTAGAACATTTAAAGACTGTATTTTGAGGTTACGTGAGTTGCTATTCATATAACCTCAAAATGTAACGGCGATTTTGCTTCCTTACGGTTCGTTCGTACATAAAAGCGATTTTTGTACCTAAATTCCGTGGTTTTTAATATATTAACGCTCACAACTCAGCATTTCTCTAATTCTTTGTCAGTTCCACTCTCTATTTTCCTTTCCGATCTCTTACCTTATGGATAAAACTAAATCTTTTTCAGGTACTTAGTAATATCGTTCGTCAAAACGCTTCCCCTTCCCAATACGCCCCTCCCGCAATCGCCCAACAACCTCCGCCCGTTCCCGCGCACCAATCCCAACCACCCCAACCTCCTCAAATGCCTCAACAGCCTCCGCAACCCCCTCAGCCACCCGTACCTCCTCACGCCACGCAATTTCAAGCTCATCAACAGCTTCAACAGTCTCATCAACAGCTTCAACCGGCGCATCAACAACTCCAACAAGGCCATCAGCAGTATGATGAGGATATGGGATATAGAACTATGACTAGGGAAGATGTGGCTATGATACAGGTAGGAGAAGTTTTTGAAAGTTAATATTCATATTACGTTACCTGTTCTTCCAGTTAATTAACCTAACTTTAATCAGGTAAATATTACCAGGTGTACAAGTATGAAATGCGGATTTCAGACAACAAATGGTGCACCAATGCAGTTTGTGCTATAAAGATTTGACACTGCGCCATTTTGGCGTGTCATCAACAAGTGTCAGACGCGCACGAGTGATAAATTGGAAAAGTGTGTGCATAGTGTTGTGTTGTTGTGTTCAATATGTCGAAATTTATACCGAATAAAGAGCATTCGCGGACAACATTAATTTTTCGTTTTCATTTGAAGAAAACTGCTGTTGAATTATACCGATTACTTCGAGAAGCTTATGGTGAACATGCTCCATCGCAAGATACGTGTAAACGATGGTTTCGGCGTTTCAAAAGTGGTGACTTCGATGTTACAGACAAGGAATGTGGAAAACCGCCAAAAAAAATACGATGATGTGGAATTGCAAGCATTGTTGGACGAAGATGATTCGCAAACACAAAAACAACTCGCTGAGCAATTGGGCGTTAGTCAACAAGCTGTTTCCAATCGGCTACGAGAGATGGGAAAGATTCAGAAGACCGGTAGATGGGTACCACAGGCAAATGGAAAAGCGCAAAAACACGTGTGACATTTTGCTCGCTAGGAACAATTTGAACCGTTCGCTGCTTGAAAAAAGGCCAGACTACCGAAAGAGGCAACACAAAGTCAATGTTCTTCATGACAATGCTCCATCACATACGGCAAAACCAATTCGCGATACGCTGGAAGCACTCAACTCTCCTTCCGATTACCACTTGTTTGCATCGATTTATCACGCACATGCTGAGCAGCGCTTTGGTTCGTACGAAGATGTGAAAAAATGGCTCGATGAATGGTTCGCAGCAAAAAGGGAAGATTTTTACAAATTGCAATGGAGCACTTTGAATAAATCACTTTTTATCATTCTTCCGAATTTAACATGTTTTTGTAGAAAAAATCCGCATTTCTTACTTAAAAACCTGGTATATACGAGGCTGGTTTGAAAAGTCCGTGCAAAAATAAAAACTACTTATGTGTTTGGGGTAAACCTTTTTTATTTTTCGACATAGTCTCCTTTTAGGCTTATACACTTCGTCCAACGATGTTCTAGTTTGTTGATCCCTTCCGAATAATAGGATTTGTCCAAGTCTGCAAAATATCCATTAGTGTCTGCAATCACCTCCTCGTTTGAATAAAATCTTTGTCCCGCCAGCCATTTCTTCAAATTGGGGAACAAATAGTAGTCCGAGGGAGCCAAGTCTGGAGAATAGGGGGATGTGAAACGAGTTGGAATCCTATTTCCATTAATTTTGCGACCACAACTGCTGAGGTGTGTGCTGGTGCGTTGTCGTGATGGAAAAGGACTTTCTTGTGGGCCAATCGCGGGCGTTTTTCTTGCAGCTCGGTTTTCAAACGGTCCAATAACGATGAATAATATTCACCTGTAATAGTTTTACCCTTTTCCAGATAGTCGATGAGGATTATCCCTTGCGAATCCCAAAAGACAGTCGCCATAACCTTTCCGGCCGAAGGAACGGTCTTCGCCTTTTTTGGTGCAGATCCCCCCTTGGTAACCCATTGTTTAGATTGTTGTTTGGTCTCAGGAGTATAGGAATGTATCCATGTTTCATCCACAGTGACGAAACGACGCTTAAAGTCCTCCGGATTCTTCTGGAACAGCTGCAAACCATCCTTGCAACACTTCACACGATTCCGTTTTTGGTCAAGCGTGAGCAATCGCGGCACCCATCTTGCGGATAGCTTTCTCTTGTCCAAATGTTTATGCAAAATACTATGTACCCGTTCAGTCGACATGCCCACAGCACTAGCAATCTCCAATATGGCTGAAACTTGGTGTGCGTTCATTCAAGAGATGCTACTAACTAAACATGACCTCGATACGCGCCGGTGGTGCCATCTCTCGGACTTTGCACGGACTTTTCAAACCAGCCTCGTATATGACAGAAAACTGCTAACTTGAACTAACCTGAATATCAGTTCAACCGGTCCCAAAATACAGGTTATTTATATATATATATAATATATATATATATATATATATATATATATATATATATATATATATATATATATATAAGTAAATAAAGTGATTGCTTGGTGATTATTATTTAGAACATTCCACAAATACTTTTAACAACGTCTTATTCTCAGTATGTGGAATAATCGATCAGTACTTCTTAAAAGATGACAGAGATGGCACAACTGTTCATTCGGAGTGATATGTGGAGATGATTGAAAACTTCTTCATACCCACTTTAAAAAATGTTGATGGTTATAGTTAGGGAGCCCGGTTTTAGTAGGATAGGGCGATATCGCACACTTTAAAGCCATTTTGAAATTTAATTATTTTAAGGGGCACCTTGTACATTAGTTTCTTGTTTTAGGAACGTCGAATATCGGCCGCCTTAATGTCCCCTCAGGCCCAATCTCCATTGACTCCACAAAACAACGTGCCTACTCCACCCACTATGCCAATGGGGGCGCATAGCCCTGTATCGCCACCTCAAGCTGGAACTGGCGGTCATACTAGAACGGTGAGTGAGTTGTTTAGTTAAACAATATTTAAAGTGCACTTATAGGAACCGCTCTTATGGGTTTATTACGAAACAACTTTCGAAAAAAGTCTTTCCGATTAATATTATAAATATAGTTTAAATCACAAACCAACGGGTTGCATCGGTGGCGCCTCGAGTGGGTACTTTTGGAGGAAATTAAAAAATTTGCTCACTATATCTTGCTACTCAAATATCAAAGGTTTCTTGACATTCAAGTTGTACTTTAGACGCATTTATAGAAAATATAACTTATTTAGACTCTTGTATCTTTAATAACGCGTTATTAACTCATTTTTTAGGTTAGCGCCCCGCCGGCTCCTCCGCCTCCCCCTGGACCACCGATGCCTGCCGTGGGAGTTGCGGCACCGCCACCCCCTCCACCGCCACCTATGAACATGTCGAGGAGTCAGAGTAGCGACGGAGGTGAAGTAAATTCGTTAGCTGCGCAGTTGCAGAACGCAAGGTTGAAAAGGAATAACAAAGTAAGAAAACAGTAGCATTCCAAGTAGTAAAAATTTCTTGTTCTAGGGATCATGTTTATTTGATGTAACGGTACGATTGCACGAGATATCTTCAGCAACCTGTACCTGTCGAGATTACACTTGAAAGTGACAAAGCTTCTTGGGTTCTTCTTCTTGAAGTGCCATATCCGATACGGACATAGGCGAGCCTGTGGTTGGTGCCTTTTTAAGTGTTCCAACAGACAAAGGGAACCTACATTTTAATGCCGGCCCAAGTGAGAGGGCACTACCGGTGGTTTGCCATTGTCTTCCCGAGAGAGGCGACTGTCACGTTATATTTTAATTTTTTAAAATTTATTACGTTCTTTTTACGAGTCAAGCTTCGAGTCTCCGGCGTAGAAGGCAGGCATCTTAACCCCTACGCTATGGCCGCCTCTGCTACCTGGGTTACTGCCAGCAAAATAGCTCTAAACAATAACATTGCCACCTCCAGGCTCCGTTTCTCGTGTGTTTTAACCCATTGGGTTTCTTTTGCTTATGCTGATTGTTAGTTTTGATTCCCCAGAAGATACGTACATTCTTAGACCTGCAGACAACAATGGTCTCCTAACGGTGGTAGTTGAGACTGGTTCAACACAAGTTTCACTTGAAGCAGCAGTAATTTGAGGAGAAGTTATACGTCAATTTCATTTAGACATCACTGTGATGTCTAAACAATTTATCTTGACGTACCGTTATGGAATTACATCGATTAGACTTATTTCTGTCGTCATTTCTTCCTATTACTTGTGTTCTAGGAAGGTTTTTGCGATTTATCGCTCACTATGGCATTTCTTTTGTAGTAGTATAGATGATGCTCCGCCGCTTTGTTGACGCCATTTTAAAAACTAAAGACTAAACAACTGCACGAACACTTCGATGCACAATAAATTCAGAAATCGCTACTCTCGCCTGTCTTGAGTACAACTGCTAAGATGTTACCAAATGTGAAACTATTAAACTCATCCATTGTTAGTGAATAACTCTTTTTTTGTACACCTAGCACTCCATATACTCTCAATGTAGAAGAAACCAAAGTTCGTGCTTGCTTGGCTTTTCCAATTTTCTAATCTCAAAGAGTAAAAAGTTTCTGAAAATATCTCATGCAATCGTAGGTGAAATTCCAGTTTGAACATGGTCGACTCCCAAGAACTGTTTCTCTCATGACCAGAGCTTCAGTTTCGTTCTACCAAATTTTTTTTTTTCTGGATGGCACTAAATTGTTTTTTTTTTATAGAATACCGTACAACCAACGGAAAATAGTGGTTCATCGACAAGTAGCGGCGGTAGTAGTAATTACGGAACATTAGGAAGAGGCGGCGGAGGAAGTATGGCCTCGATGATGGATGAAATGGCCAAGACATTAGCCAGACGGAGAGCTCAAGTCGAAAAGAAGGTCCCTGACAAAGAGGAGGAAGATAAAAAAGTGGCTGTGTGGGAAAAAAACGAACACTCTGCCGAGCAACACGTCGAAATTTACCTCCGAATCGCCGAAGAGTGTGAGAAAGAGATTCGGTTCGGCTTCCGAAGAGACTATATTGAAGGTGAACGGGCTTTCCGAAGTTGCTATATCTATAGGACCTACGGAGATAGAGAGTCTTAAGAATGAATTATTGAAAGAGATGAGGAAAGAAATCGCCAAGATGAAACAAGATATTATAGATGGTGAGTTAAATTTCCGTATTTCTAATTGTGATAAATTATTATTATTTTTTTAAGACTGCGCATAATTAACTGTTAACAGATATAAGGCTAGCAACTACGTAATTGTGGATATTTTAAAAGAAAACAAAAATTTTTTTTTTTCTTGGAATGAAATGAATATAATTCAGCAATGCATTGTCCATTTTTCAAGCATGATCCACATTCATAAAACTTCTGGTTTTTTTGGACAAATAACTGAGCCAGCTGCTTCCCCTTTACAATTTTGTTTACAAGTCTTTTTTCCTTAAACTTCTTTCGATATGACAGGCAATATGTGTCTAGAGCTACCTGTCTACAATAACAGGTGAAAATACGCTTCCTCTGGGGCTAAATTAAGTATAATTTTATGTTTTTTTATAGCTTGTGTTTAGCGAAGTTACTTATTTTAGTGACTGCTTTAAAATGTTAAAAAAGGTCAGGACTTAAAAAATATCCTGTATACAGTGGCATACTGAGGTTCAAGGATCGTGGGGCATATGGATGGAGAAAAAGAAAAAAAGAGAACGCTAACAGTTTATAAAAGAGGGAGGCAAAAAACATCCGGGAAGCCCCTTGATAAAGAAAAATCCTTATTGCACTGGAACTCTAAAAGCTCAGGCCTTTTCCAACACAGCAAACTAAAAATCGATGCCCTGGGGGTAGATAATTTTCGCAAAAAAAACTGTTTCACACAGTACAACTTTAAAAACTTACACCCAATTTAAAAATCGATATAACCCGAGAGAAGGATTTTTAATAAAAAGAGAACCCCCAATAAAAAAAGCCCTATTTTCTACTCGACTACGCCACAGCTTGTATATTTTTCGCAAACGCTCTATTGTTTAAAACTTTATACGACAATCTTGCATCATTAGTTTAGACTTTTAATAATATAGCGGAAGCCGGTGAGCCATTGAATACTTTAAAGTTTAGAAATCTGACGACACATTCACACTAATTGTAATTCGTAATCGTTTCCAGTCGCACTTCCTCGAGCCCACTGTTAATGTTGGATCGTATTTAGATGTAAACAAGCCTAGCCTTGATATTTTCATATGAAGTATTAGGTCATAATGTAATTAATTAGATGTTATTAACATTTTTTTCTTGTTTCAGTAATCAAAACAGAACTGAATAGAAGGTAATCAACTTACCAGAATAATCCGTTTTTGTATAGTTTTTACACTTCGCGACAAGTAATATATAAGTATTAAACCAAGTCCTCGAAGAAAATTGTTAGTGTAACAGTGGATTTCATCCATGTATATGTTAATTCATCTCGTTGTAAAATATAACGCCTAACTGTAAGGAATTTTTTTATATGACAAAAATCTACAATGTATGTAAAAAAAATCAACGGCAAACTTATCATTTGTATTTTAGACACGTGTAGTCATTTTAAAATTGAAAACTCTCGAAGCTCCTGTTTTTGATTTTCGCAATTAAAGTCGCGTACGTCGAGTTTCGGTTAAAACAGCTAACCGGAGGTCGAAATACCGGCCCTAAAGATGGTAATAATGTACACAGAGCAATGAATGTTTCTTTATAATAAGTTTAACCATAGTATTTATTATTCTAAGTTATTCGAAATAGTTTTTAATTGATCTTGTTTAAGTGATTCCTAATCTTGAATAGATGCGAAATAACATCAAGGAAATTCTACTCCGTTGATCCTTAGGTTCCTTCATTTAGTGAACCTGACGAGTTTTTGTCCAAAATATACCTCTGTTTTTAACTGATTTAAAAAAAAAACGGTTCTTTCAGTATGTTTTAGAGTAGAATTTATTTGATATTATGCTAGAAAGATACTTTAAACAGAAAAAAATGCTTCAGCAAATTTTTTAGACAAGCCAAAAAGCATATGAAGGTTTTTATTTAAACAGATTAAACATAGTTTTACTGAATTTTAAGCGTGTCTTAAAGTTGTCTGTGCAAAATATGTTTCCATAATATCCCAGCCACTTCCAGAGTTCAGTTAACTGAGTTGAAATTGTTTTTGTAAAACGGAGCCAAAAAAAAAATATTTAGCATCGTTGACAGATTGCGAAATAACGAGAAATATACGTCGCCTTGCCGTAATTTCTGTCTTTCAAACAGATGAGATAATTAAAAAGAAAAAAATTAAGCAAAAATATAATTTATTTGCATTTACACATTTTCATTAATCTGTCCGATCACTCACTCATCTACCAGCACGCAGTTCTTCTATCGGTAAAGAAGCTGCGGGCCCCGATAATCTAAACGATTAAGGACTGGATTTTCAGAGGGCCAAACTTCGTTGAGGTAAATTCCGGTAAATTAGCCTCCAACCAATCATGTTGCCATATTCGATCTTGTCCCTACAACAAATTCTGGTTAAGGGAGTCACTATTTTCTCCAAAATATCCTTTGCTGGCTGTTTGTGTTTTTACCCGTTAGTGGCTTCGTCATACTAATCATTCCCCTTCAAACTAGCACTGAAACCGGATCTCTTTCTCACCACTTTTGGTAACGCTTTCTAAGAACAACGTGCGTAAACTCTATAATTTTGGAGGCGAAATTTTTTATCTAAGTTTTTTCCCGTGTAAAAGGGTACTTTCCGAAAACTGTCGTCTGTATACCGTTGACACAACTTTTCAGTTCTCGTAGCTTTTGCTTTACTTAAAGTTTCTGTCAACTACTGTCCAGTCGTTCTTCGATATGCTTCTGTAGAAGATCTTTAATAATACGATACAAGGTTTTTAATGGGATTTTCGTCTCTCTTGCTATTATTCTTTGCTTACAGAACATATTTCTGCGGATTATTCCGAAGATTCCTTTTCCTGGTTCACATGGTTGACCGCGCTTCTTTGTCTACACCATTTCCTTACATTGTTTTATTGTTCAGTAAGTCAACAATCCCCATTCGTAACTTGTATAAGGCTATCAGAGCGCTATGGTTCTCTTTAATAGCTCATTTCATATTTACTCTAGAACGTATCGCGTAAAATAAAAGATACTCGAATGCATCTCGAAAGTTTTTTCTAGGACTAACTCCTCGTTAAGTAGGAAGAGAAATTACGGCAGGACCTAATAGCATTGCGTTTTTAACAAAACTTAATCGATTTCGTAATTCCAAACAAAATATCGAGGGTAAATATTAAATTTTTGCTTTTGCAAGCTTTTCTTGTTAAAGTTTTTGTAAAATAGACAGCATTATAGCTGAGAGGGGCGAATTTTTCTTTTTAAAGTAACTTTTATGTATTAATTTTTAACATTGTAAATATCTTATAATAGTCTCAAGGACTTCCATTTTTTTTTTTACTTTTTGCCTAATTTACCAAATATTTTAATTTTAATAATAATTTTAGGATGGTTAAGGGGGTGTTCCAATCTAGAGACAGGTAACATATAACAGAAATACATATTCAGTTTTTACTATAAGCTTTATTTATGCATACCAACAGAAATTTTTGTAAGTTGTCGAAAGGAAATTAGCCAGAAACATGAATAATTACCGAATGCATAAGTGATATTGTACAGAGTGTCCAAAAAGGTTATTTTCGCGGACACAACAATCAAAAGAATTATTATTTACTTTTGCTGTAGCTATGGTACTATAATTAGAAGAATAAGGCGTATTTGAGTTACTTCTTTTGTTTCTAACTTTTAAATAGCCTTAAAAATTTGTTTTCTGAAGTGAGTGAAAGTTGAGATAGCTTTCCTAGAAACGGAGATATGCTGACTGTCGTTATGCCAAACATGGTTTTCAGAAAACACATTAAGAGTTTGCCAAGAAATAAAAATGTGACTACTTTCTTTGGCTTTCCCTGTATGCCTTTTATACATAAAGGAAATTGGTCAAGGTTACTGTTTAAAGTAACGGACTGTACAAGAGTATTACAGGTTTCAATTTACAACTTTTTAAAAACCTAGGTAGTAGAAATCGTATTCTACTATCTCAATACCGTCGCTAAACTTACCACGCTATTCCTGTTAAAATCCTGTGTATTTTCTCAAATCTGAGCAAGTTCGTCTGCAAGTACATTTTTAAGAACCTAAACTATTAAAAAGTAGGAAAAAATCAAATCCTTTTTTCATTTCCTAGACTAGAATACCCTGTTAATTGAACTGATATAAATTAATATTTTACTTGTAAATTTTAACAACTTAGTAGAAACAGTACAGAAACCTAAATTTTTAATTTGGACCAATGTAGCAACGGAATAAAAAACGCTAAAATATAGACGAATAAAATTATTCTACAACATCATTGCTATTATTTTCAACTACTACTGCCCAGCGTTCGGATAGATGTTGTATTCTTGTCGGTTTTGATTGAAAAAAAGTTGGTAGTAGCATTTTTTAATGACTTTTCATTATCATATCTTTTTTCACCAAGGAAATTCGGTAAGGAACGGAACAACTGATCTGAAGGGGCGATGACAAGGGGTTGTACAGAGACTGGGGAGGAACTCATGCTAACTGGTCTAATTTTTCTACAGGGATTCGTTCTGTATGTTGCCGGGTTTACGTTGAACAATGACACCCTCCCGATTGACGAGGGTGGGTTCCTTTTGCCTTAAAACAATGAAATCCAGTTGTCGATAATAAAAAAGTCGCTAATAATCGTTCGCTCGTCGAATTTTTAGATCAAAATTAGATAGACGGCCACTTTCATCTTCTAATGGAAGGTTTCCTTTACGAAATGCTTTAAACCAGCTACCACATTTTGGATCGCACCTTCACGAAGCGCTCTGCGAATGCTTTTCACAGCATCCATATTTTTTTTCCTAGCTAGAATTCATAAAGCATGCAGTTGTTAACCTGCAAAGTCTTAAGTATTTAAAAATGGTAAACTTAAAGTCATGTTTCCAGTTCTGCAATCAAGAAAGATTCTCTCTTGCAGTCTCCAGTCTTCAAACAAGTCTAATTGAAGTCATCATTTCTTTTTCCATCTTTCAGGCAGCATCATGATCCATGATCCTAAAACTTTTAGTTTTTATGGACAAACAACCGAGTCAGTTGCTCCCCTTTACAATTTTCTTTACGAATCTTTTTTCAGTAAAACTTCTTTCGATTAGACAGGCAACATAATGCCTAGGGCTACCTGCCTATATAACAGGTGATATTTATACGCTTCCCTCCGAGGTAAATTGAATATAATTTTATATTTTTTTAAAAACTTTTTATAACGTATGTTTCGCGAAGTGACTTATTTTAGTAAATACTTTAACCTGTTAAAAAACACCCTGTGGCAGGTTCAAAGAGCGGGGGCATATGGATACAAAAGGCGTTTGTCGGAAAGAAAAACACTAAAGGCTTATAAAAGAGGGGCGCAAATAATAACCGGGAGGGGGAGGCGAAGCCCCTTAATGAAGAAAAAATGCTTATTGCGCTGGAACTCTAAAAGCTTGGACCTTTCCCAATATATAAAATTAAAAATCGATGCCTTGGGGTGGATATTTTTCGCAAAAAAGAACTGTTCCATACAGTACAACTTTAAAAACTTACACCCAATCTAAAAATCGATAATCCGGGGGAGGAAAAACCCCTAATAAAAAAGCCTAGGGGCTTTCTTGCAGGCTCCAATCTTCAAATGAGCCAAATTGAAGTCATCGTTTCCCGAGATGATCCAGCGTGTAAATCGGTGCGATTTGTTTCTCTCGTTTAACTGATGGTACCGTTTTATTAACACTATAAGATACCAATATTCATATATGCGAATAAGCCTGATATACACCGATTAGGACTGGATTATCTGTGACGAATGTAACAAAAAACTAATTTTACGAGTCTCGGCCGACGTTTGGCAGGACATCAATCTCTCATGCAGAATTATGTTGATTGAAACTGAAGCAATTAATACAAAATTACATGTTTTTTAAAATTTCCCCGCATTTTTTTTAATACTTTCAAGTGAAAAATCTCAAATCATCTTTTGGAACACGTCTTTATGCCCTAAATAATAACGAGAAACGATAGACTAGGTTTAATTGTTTAGTTTTACAAAGTTTTAAGGAAGATTTAGACGGATACTAGGTAAATTTATATATCATATCGATACCAATTGCGTAAGGGTCAGATAGCCGCTAGATTTTATGATTTCAAAGAAATTTAATTTTTATTTAAAAAAAGTTTTTGAACTGTTTCTACTTTGAATATATTAGGCTTGATTTCCTTTTTCGGAAAAAATGGGAGCGTGTATATTAAATATTTTCCCGCAGTTTTCCATATTAGATGCTTTCATAGTTAGCAAAAAAAAAAAAAAAACGTATGATACATCGATATAATGCCTCATCCTATATTTTTAAATATTATTATTTACATAAAGCCTCACTTAGCTCTGGCCATAAAGGAATCTTTTTTCAAACATCAATATATATGACATTGGCTGTAGCTCTTGTATTCGCTGCGTTCGTCCGTGACTCGTGTAGCCTATCCATTAAAAGACTTGTTTATCCTTCTAATAATACATTATACAAGTCTTTTCATGGCTAAAAGAAGCTACAAATCGGTCTGCATTGTAGCAGAAACTCTGTAAAAGCATTTTTTCAAAGTTCAGCAGTAAAAACCGGTCAGTATGCTATCCTTGCTTAGGTTATGTTATACCATAAGATTGATTGAACCGGTATGTCCTTAGGTTGATTTTGAAAACTGCCCTACGTAAACGAAAATGCAGTCGTATTTTATAAACCAATCATCGTTCATCGTATGTGTAAAGCGGCCCCCATAGACGGTCAATATTATTGTGCAATATGGATTGCACAATATTTTGACAGCTGCCCATAGACGTTCAATATTATTGCACAATAATTGGGTGTGTGCAATAAATAGAATCATATGGAGGCGATATTGATGGCTGTGCAATATTTTGCGTACAGACGTACAAAGTGCCTTGCAATATAGTCAGTCCCCGCTGGTATTGTGAAGTGAAGTCATGTTGAGTGACACTGAGCTCTGTTGTTTAATTGCTGTGGACGTTATTAGTACGAAAAAGAAAAAAAAGACACGAAGGAAATGGGTCAAACAGTGGTTTATTGATACGGAGAAGTACACCCACGAAAGATTACTCAATTAACTTAGAATGTGTGAACCGAATGATTTTCGCAACATTCAACATCCTCTGCACCTGCACCACTCTTTTCAGCATCACGAATTCGCTCGAGTTCTTTCCGGAACTTTGTCTGCAAAGAATTTACTTTTTTGACATCTTGCTTCTCGGCATCCGGCTATTTTTCGCGATATTTCTCTACCAGCACGTCATATTGCTCACCTTTTTTAACGCGATTAGTATAATCTTTGCATTTAACATCCCATAGAGCTGGAAGTCCGTGGTAAACTTCGATAAATTCCAAAATGAACTGTATCCAATTTTTTATCCGTCATCACGACGCGTTGGCTACCACCTGTTGATACCGACTGACGGGATATTGCACAATCCTGCCCACAAACGGCACAGTATTTTCGAGGTTGCGCAATATATTTCAACAAATTTAGATTTCGTACAATCTATTGCACAATCCTTTCAATACTGTCTACACACGTTCAATTATATTGCACAAACCCAATTATTGCGCAATCATATTGACCATCTATGGGCTGCTTAACAAGCAAAAGGTAGTTTTAAGAAAAACCTGTCGAAAATATCTCTAAAAATTGGTACGCCTATTTTTTTTAATTAAAAACTTATTTTCTTTTTACACATATAAACTTAGTGAGGCTTTATTCATGGTCATTACAAATTTAATTTTATTCTGGTACGTTAAAATTTGTATAAATAACCTTATGAGTGATGACAATTAATATATTCTATATAATTTTTATTATTATATAACTTTGTGATATCTCTTGCATTTACTATATTTTACTTACCTTTTCTACTGTTTCTTTAAAATAAGGAGTTCTTAGTTTTTGAGAACAAACATTTTTTACAGCTCATTTTCATATCTTCAAACGTATTATATTATGGCAAGCGTTACATACTTCAACAATAATCTATATTTTAAAACCAAAATATATTCCGAACATGTCCAAAAAGCGTTAAAATGGCCCTTCCAACATTCTCATTCTTCACTGCGGGTAGATTTATGTTAATTAAAAATACCTGGAAAATTGTTGTTAAGCCTAGGGGTAAATATTTTAAACGTAATCTCTATATGAAGAAAGTTTTCAAAATTTCATCAAGAACAAATCCTATAAAAAAGATACACAGGAAGAGCAATATACGAGGCGGTCGGTGATAAAACGGTGGTTTCAAATATGTACCTTATTTGTCTACATAGTCACCATTCCGTTCCAAAAACTTTGATATCGAGAAACTGTTTCCTCAAACCCGTTGAGACACAAGCTAGTTCTTAAAATGTAGGAAGAGGTCAGGACTGTAAGCTGAATGGTCAAAAATCTCCCATCCTAATTTTTTAATTATTCCGGGTGTGACTGATCGGCCTTCGTTAGACTCACGTCATTGTCGCACTTTTCCTTCACACGTTGCCATAGGCCCATAAGTTTTACACAGTTTACATTGAACTTAGGATTATGCCCTCTTGCATTCAAAAATTTAATCACTGATCGAACTTTACAGCTGGAGAGATTCGTTATTAGCACACTCATTATTACACAGTGTCACACAAAGACAAACGACAATGAATTGACGACAATAGAGTAGATATATTTTCATATATTACCAATTGGAGGTAATGCGCAGACGCGAATTAACCAGTGTTGCCAATTACCACTCATTCTGGCGGCCCGCGGCGAAGTACTTGCTTGAAGAAGGTCTCGGGTTCCAATCCCGGCAGGTCGGCATACTTATTTCTTAATTTATTTAAGGGTAATTGACTTGGCCCCTTACATAAGTAGTAGTTGTTGCAGAGATACTATAACGTCCGTGGCAGCACTACTGTGTCGTCTAAAAGGTGCTGAGAAATACAAAATTGTATGTTTCGGAACTTGGACAACGTTGACGGGTATTAAGACATCTTCGCCGATATCCTTAGGATATAGAAAAGGGTAAAATCCCTATTCAGGCGGGGAGGTGAACGATAAAAAAAATAACTCGATTAATAACGGTTCTCGCTCACTAATTTTGAAACATCTTTCGTACCAATAGAGAGATTTTGCAATGCCTATTTTTCACATATTTTTGGCCTTATCGTTATCTCTAGCAAGTTTCACACACACACGGTATTAACGCGAAGAGCACAGTATGGAAGAATTAGAATAAAATAACCTAAAAGTAAGGTTAGATTAGTATTCATTTTCTATAAAGGGATTTTTTTTCGTTCACTGCACGACCCGTTGACGTCTGTGGAACGAGAATGGTTAAGCAGGCCAGTTATTAGTATTTGATGGGCCAAAACAAGTTTCTAAATTAAAGTTGCGGCTAGCAGGTTTCTATTACTTCCTTCAATATTTCCAAGTTAATACGAAGGTGCGATAAATAAAATTATTGTTAGCATCACCAGGAGCGATTAGTAAGTTGATAGTCAGTCATCACTCGTGATGATGCTCACATGGTCAGAGAAAACGCGCGTCGGAGGCAAAAATAAATATTTGTTGTATCGGTAATAACTATTCTGTAATGCCATAGTGCCAAAGATTGCAAAATTCCAACATAATTTGAACATTAATTAACTGTTGTTAGTGTTATTTGCAATAAAAATGTTTCGATTTTTACTGTATTTTCAAAGTGGTTTGTATACCTTAGTAGGAAAAAACAGGCCCCACCGTAATAGTGACAAGAATAACGAACTTCAAATAACCTCTCTTACAAGTTCCTAAATAAGGGAAATCGTTATTCTTAATAACGGCTTCTCTTATGATTAAATACTGCGCAAAGCGCATAACAGCTGCGTTCTTATATTTAATTTCTTCTCTTTACTATTGCGCATGCTTCAAATCAAGATAGACACAGTGGCTTGTTAAAATAAGTGTTGCAAAATCTCTCTAATATCTAATGAGACGTATACTTGTAACGCAGGAAAAAAACCCTTTCGCGGTTCGTTTCTGTGAAAGATTATAGGTTAGGCCATGTCATATTAGAAATACAATCTAACAGGAGATTGTCTTATGTAGTCACAGTCAAAACGTTGAAAATTGGTTTTATTTGATTCTACTTATTCGCCTTATTACTTTACACAACATAAATGGGCTGTAAAATAATATAATCCAACAAAACATTTTCTTTTTATCTTTATGTGATCTCATCAAGTCAAAATTAGCACAAGTTTGTTTTTTACTTTCAATGTTTATATTTGATAAAAAGTGTATCTGTATTAACTTTATGTTGTAAATTTTACAGTGTACTTGAACTAAATATAAAAAGTATAAAAAAGATATTTGAGTTTTTTTTTATAACTACAATTAACATGGTTTCACAACTTTAGTTACTAATTGGCATTAGACCGTATAAAATTTAAGTGAATTTCCTACCTTTTTCAGAACCCTCTCTTCCAAGACGAAAATACTTAATAACCTGAAGATACCTCGTACAATTTTAAAAGAAACGTCGAAAATTTACTCCAATTTGACACGGTCACAATTAATGTTTAATTATAAAAAAGTTAATTTTGTACGATAAATCTCATTATATCACAGTTGATACGTTCTAATTGTATTAAAACTTCTTGTTGAATTCTACACATTTAGCCAGAAAATCCCTAAAATAAACAAAGATTTAATGGTTTATTATTCGAGGGGTGTTTTCTAAAATACCTGCAGGTCTCATGATTCATCCATTTTAAATAATTTTTTTAAAAATAATCCTGATCAAATTTCAAAGAGATCTTCGGAGCCAGATATAAAAAAAAACCTAACCTAACATAACCTAATCTAGCCTAAGATAAAGTAAAACAATGAAAAAGTAAGAAATAAAAAGTAATAGTCTTTGAATCTAAAAGCCTTAAATATAACTCAACATAACCTTATTCAACCTAACACAACTTAACCAAACCTGATCTAATCTATCCTAATCTGAACTGGCCTAGCCTAGCATAACAAAATAAATATATATAAAATATATGTAAGGTAGGAAATGAAAAATAATAGTCTCTGAATCTAAAAGCCTTAAATACAACTTAACCTAACCTAACTTTACTAACCATACGTATCATCAGTAAGGTTAGGTTAGGTTGTATTTAAGCCTTTTAGATTCAGAGACTAATACATTTCGTTTCCTACTTTTTTCATTATTTTACTTTATGTTAGGCTATATTAGGTTGCGTTAGGTTTGGGTTAAGTTTTTTTTTTATAATCGGCCTCGCGAAGATATCTTCGAAATATGATCAGGATTATTAAAAAAAAAAAAAATTAATGGATGAATCCTGAGAGCTATAGGTATTTTTGAAACAACACCACTCGAATGGCCACACTGTGCGGCGGAACGGACGTGCCCGCCAAAGCGACTAGACGTGAGCACATCGGCCAGCATTGAACGTGAACAATCTGTCAGTTCGGGTATGCCGCTTCATGATACTCAAGCAGGGTACAGCCTTACAGCTTATGAAAGTTACTACAAGGGCGTATTAATAAGTTTCTAACCTAGCATAAAAGGAACAAGCAAGAATCTTAAAAATAAAAGTTGTTTGTTCAACGCAATCTGCTTTCGACTTAAATACATTTAGCGCAACTGTTATACTGTAACCCTAGACCTTTCCACATAAATTCTTCGTCTTGGTTTGCAAACTACTCTTCAATAACATTTGTTACTGCTTCATTCGAATGATATCTGTCCTTTTACATGTTTTTTTAGTTTTAGGAATAACTAAATGAGGGGCATATGTAGTATGATGACCTAGGCATCAAAAAAGATTGCGACGCTTACGGAATACCTGCCATAGTGCTCAAAAAATGCGCGAGATAACTAACACCAGTTTTTTGTAGACTTTTTAACCTATCCTATAGAAAGAGAATATGCACTACAGCCGTGAAAAAAGTTACCAATCAGGATCTTTTAAAATATTTTGAAGAATTGAATATTATTAGGCTTTCATAAGGAAAGATCAACAGATCTTCTAACTTATGTAACACATGTTTGGAACAACGCAATTGAACACTTTGGAGAATCTTGAGCCGTTACACACACACCAAGGCATTCGACGGTGTTTGGCATGATGGATTGTTGACTGAGCTATGCTTTTATGGTCTATTATGGTTCGTGTTTTCCCAGAAAGCGTTCTTTACGAGTGCCCGTCGACGGATTTCTTTCTCTCTCTTACTATCAACGCCGATGTATCCCAAGGCTCCATACTGTTTCCTCTCTCTTTCTTATTTATGTTTACGATCTGCTGGAAAGGATCAGGAATCCCATTTACCGCTTTGCAGATGACAGTACGCTTATTTCTTCATTCACTTAGGACGATGAAACATCGGCCACTCATGCAAATATCCGCAGACAACAGGCAGTCGTTCAACTTAACAAAGATCTGGCAGAAATTCGATCTCGGAGTGACAGTAACCAAGTAGAATTTAACGCTACAAAAACGCAGGCAGTAGTTTTTTATATAAAAGTTAACGTCGCGGCACTCAATATGCCGGGAATTAATTTGGGAGCAAATATGTCTTAGCATGAACATGTTGTAAGCATATCAAAGAGAGCTTCTTAAAACCTCCGAATATTATTTCGAACTACAAAGCTTTACACTCCACAACTGTTAATTCTGAACAAAGCTCAAATTCGATCAACGTTACTGTTTCCATGTTTAGGGCTCCGCTTCCAAACGTACACTGCATTTGTTGGTTTCTATTCAGAAGAGAGCTGTTCGGCTGATTGGAAACCCAGAATTGATCAGCAACCTTAATTCCTTAAAACTTCTACACATGTATTTTCATAGAAAGTGTTGGATGGATGTAGTCCGCTTAATTCCTCCGAAAGCTGTGCGTGTCAGGAATACACGCCGTGCTAATACGTCACATCCATATGAAGTCCAGCTTGTCACTCCTCATAGATGCCTTTTCAAGCAATCTTTTATATGGAGAAGGTCATCCCTTTAGAATGATTTGCCCAGGACTGTTTCCCGTCGAGTACAATTTACAGCGATTCAAGACCAACGTGAGCTAAATGTCAAACTACTATCCCTAGCAACCCTATTTGTTTTTGATACCGAGAGGTGGTCTAGGATAACTAGTTATCAATACCCTAGTATTTTACTTACTGTACATCCTTTCGTAAGTCAGGTGCCGTATAAATATACATATGTCCATAACCATCAGGACCATACAAATGATAAGTAACATCTCCTTGGTATGTCAAATTTCTATGGTTTATGGCAGTATAGTATAACTGAAAAAAAAATTATTAAGATGCTTATGTTGTTTAAGAAAAAAAACGATACATACGAGGGCTACTTCGTTTTTAGAAAAACAATGAAATAAAAAAAAATTTTTGGTACAAATCGTTTTACTGTTTCTCAAAATATTCGCCTTTAAGATTTATACACTTTTGCATGCCTTCGAACCAATTCTTGAACCTTTTTTTCCACTGTGAAATTAGTACCTCAAAAACATGGTTTTGGAAGGATTCAACAGTTTCTTGAGGTGATGAAAATCGCTGTGCACGCATTTTTTTTTTGACATTCCGGAACAAAAAGAAGTGGTGATAAATCAGGTGAATACGGGTACAGGTGGGACAGGACATCGATGACTTCTGGCAAACAAATTGTATACTATTCAGCATTAATTCTTTTTCGATCCTTTAAAGCAATGGTTGCAACAAATCTAGATCTTTTTCACAGCTAAATGTTCATGCAAAATCGAATATACTTCGATATGCCTAAGGATGCTTCTATCTCACGGTAAGTCACATGCCGATCCTCTTCAATCATGTTGCGCACAGCATCAATGTTTTTTGAAACAACAATCGAATTTGGTGGACCCTCACGAAATTCATCGATAACGAAAGCACGACCATGACGAAATTCTGCAAACCAGTTGTAAACAGTCTGATAGTGATTCATTACCAAAAGTTTAACGAAGCGATTCTAGGCATTGTTGTCGAGTTAGGCCTTTACTAAAATCGTAAAAAATCATCCAACGAAAACTTTCACGTGAAATTTCCATTTGTTCACAAAACTGTTTTTCTTTAAACGCTCACTGTAAACAAACTACTCGGCCAATTTCTGAGCTGCCATTGTTTTAACAATAGCAAATGTCAAATTTTACAACAATGGTAATGTCATATCTCAATGACGCCATCTAGTGGTGGTTTATAAAAACTTAAAAAGGCGGCTCTCGTACAATAAAATCATAACGTGACGTTACAATAACCTTTTTTCTAAAATGTGACGAATAGGTATTATGCAATGTACAGGCACATTTTTTTAAGTGTCTCACATAATTGACTACTTTCCTAATCTACATACCAAAAAATTTTTTTCAGTACTAAATTTAGTGTTTTATGAGGAAGCCAAATATGATAACAAATTTGTCACTTGTAAAATTTGACAGATACAAAACCAACTACGATTTTTTTAAATGGCACCCTCTACATATGAGTACACCATTAAATAGCATTTACCAATTCGTTTACAAAAATATATAACACTTGATATTTATTTTCAGTCGTTACCGATATACAGGGTGTGCAAGTTGTTGAACTGAATTTTAAGTTTTAGTTTATCTGAGATATCGAAAAAATTATTTCATTAATAAACTTTTTTTGACAGTTTACAAAGCCAATTAGATTTTTTTTTTAAATGGCATCCTCTACATACAAGCATACTATTAAATAGCACTTTTTAAACCATTTACAAAAATATATAACGCTTGATATCTACTTTGATTTTGATTGATTGAACTGAATTTTAACTTTTAAGTTGGCGACTTAATTTGGTTTTTTCCTATTTGGGATATCAAAAAAATACTTTTTTTTTTATACCAATAAATCTAGTTTTTTGTGAGGAAGCCGAATATGATACCACAAAATTTGTCACTTGTCAAATTTGACAGTTCACAAAGCCAACTAGGATTTTCTTAAATGACACCCTACCCATACAAGTACCCCATTAAATGCATTTTTCAGTCCGTTTACAAAAATTTATAACACATGATATTTATTTTCACGCTTACCGATATACAAAGCATTCAAGTTATTGGATGGAATTTTAACTACTAAGAGGCTTACTCAATTTACTATCTTCCTATTTGGCACAGCAAAAAATTCATTTATGAGCAAACTTACTTTTTTGTGAGAAAGCCAAAAATCTGTCACTTTTCCAATCATATGTGAAGGATGCCATTTCAAAAAAATCTAGTTGACTTTGTAATCTATCAAATTTGACAATTGACAAATTTTTTGTTATCATATTTGGCTTCCTCAGAAAAAACTTAGCAGGGAAAGAAATTTTTTGATATACTAAATAGGAAAATAGCGAAGAGCACTTACAAGTGTAAAATGCTTTGTATATTGATAACCTCTGAAAATGAATATAAAGAGTTGTATATTTTGGTAAACGGACTGAAAAATGCTATTTAATGGTGTGCTCATCATTTAAAGAAATCTTAGTTGGTTTTGTAAAGCTGTCAGGTTTAACAAGTGACAAATTTTTTGTTATCATATTTGGCTTCCCCATAAAAAACTAAGTTTAGTACTGGAAGAATATTCTTACTATGTAGAATAGGAAAAGGTAAGAAACACACTTGAAAAACGTCACTGTACATAGAGCAAGAACAACGGTTCAGGTTATAGGCTGCATTTAACTCCGAAAAATTATATACGGAGTGTGTCACAAAAATGGAAATATGTTTAGTGAATAGAAATTAAAAATTTCCCAACAAAAAACTTTAACTAGAATAATACCAGAACCAAATATACTACTCACAACTTATATACAAGGTGTGACGCAATAACGGACTATTAAGTGAAAATATTTAAGAAATTCATTCCTCCACAAATAAATATTACTTATATACATGGATAGAATTTGACTTATATACATACTGTCAATATAGCATAGGTATGTATAATTATCGTAATGATTCTGACAGGTTATGAACAAATTGTTTAAAAAAGCTGTCGGGTATAAGTGGTTTCTAACAGACTGTTAGAAATCTCTTAAAAATTGAGTTGGACATTATGTACTATTAACTATTGACATCTGTATCCCCCACTCTATGTGGTGTGCATTCGCATCGCAACTAATCACATGCTCTTCGTACTTTTCAAGATAAGGGGAAGAAGCGATTTTTGCCAATTTTTTTTAAAAATAATACAAAGAAAAGTGTGCGCAAGTATTACATTACATATATTTGAAGTCGTGTTTTCATTTGACACGCCACTCGATGGCCTAGTAATTTTTTTTTCACTTTTAATTTCACCACCCAAAACTAACCCCTTATGTCAAAATTTAACTTTCACTACACGGCACTGATGGGGCCATGAATTCCTATATTAGTGTCAAATTTCTACTTTCTATGTCAAATAGTTTCGGAGAAAATCGGGTGTGACCGACAGACACTGAAGTAATCTTATAAGTGTTTCATATGGAACCCTAAAAATTCCATGACTTCCACGATTTACAGTCAAGTCTAAATCCTATTCAATCAATGGTTAGCTACCGACATACTTTAAACTTACCTCTGTTGCAACTTGGAAGGGAATTATTTCATCATCTTCTGCATGAAGTATCATTATAGGACAGTCTACGTCAGTTATATAATTCTTTGAATTGAAGTCCATTCCATTCTTTCTGAAAGGTTCGAGTATTGTGGCATCGAACCATGGTAAAAATGAGAAAAACTAAAAAAGAAAAAATTATGGTTGTTTATTCAAACACCAACTCATTTATTTGTCCACAAAGTCATATAAGACAATACAAGTTTAAGTTTAAAGTAAATTAGAACATAAAATTATTATGTGAAATGTGAAAAAATAATAAAACAATTATTTACACAAATTTTCCACTATATTTGTAATACTCCGTAATATGTTTCGTTATCACAGTAGCTTCTTCAGACGTTTTTAGAATGTAACGTCTGAAGAAGCTACTGTGATAGCGAAACATGTTACGGTGTATTATAAATATAGTGGAAAGTTTGTGTAAATAATTGTTTTATTATTTTTTTACATTTCACATAATAATTTTTACGGATTTTCTCCGAGTATCGGCTGAAATAATTGTATTTAGAACATACAGATAAAATAATATAAAATATAAAATAAACGACACAGAACTCGCACAAACGAACATTTGAAGTACACATATTAACTCTAACTCTCTAGATTCTGTCATTATGAAATACATCGTCGGTTTAAAAAGTTCCCACACTTTAAGCAGCGCCATCTCGTAAACAACAGTAATAGCTTGAATTCACATCTGTAAACAACACTTTTGCATTCAACCAGTTAGTTGTGATCAGTCGGTGCTGAATAGTAGACGTGCTAAGTGTAGTGTAATAGTCGTGTCACAGAAGTGTGATGGAGCAACCAGCAGTGATCAAATTTTATGTGAAATTGGGTAATAAAAAAAAGTGATGGTTGTTTATCATGTTCACACATGTTTGAGAAGTTTAAAACGCTTTAAGGAAGGACGGGAGTAGATCAAGGAGGGTGCAAGATCAGCCAGTCCCAGCACAAATTCGGCCAACGCAAACGCTGTGAAAATTCGTCATCTTTTGCAAACTGACCGTCATTTTTCGATGCTTAACCTCTCTAAATCAAGTGTTCAAGACACTGTCCGTAACAAGAGGAAAGTGTGTGCGAAGTTTGTTCTGTTCACAACCTGACACCCGAACAAAAACAGCAACGGGTAGATGCTAGCCGAAACTTTATCGAACTGAAAAATGCGGACGATTTTTTTCTGCAGAAAATAATCACGAGCGATGAGACGTGGTGTTACCATTACGAGCCTACCACAAAACGGACTGTGCAAGAGGATTTAGCAGGATCGGAACGATGGACGTAAAAGATTTTTTTGGCTTCATGACAACGCGCTCGCTCACACGGCTGGGATTGTGGTGCAGTTTTGGCGCGAAATTTTGATACATCCGTAATACGATAAGTTTTCAAAAACTACTATTTGGTAGCTTGGTAGAACAAGCGAAGTAATTTGATAATTGTAAATGTGCAGATTCTGACCGAAGCGCTCTCTGTGCCTATATAGTTTGTCAAGTACGAACGTGACCGTCGTATTCTTGAAAAAATGTGTTTTGAGAAAATTTTCTGCCTTCAATACAGTCTCTCGTGTGCCAACAACGGCGCAATTACCTTGGTAAGTTGTCCAATCGCCTCCTGCATCAATAATCGCATCTTCGAGGCATGCTGTCGACGAGATTTTCTGCAATTTTTTCGAATCTCGCAAAATAGCTGAGTCAAAGTCCTCAGAGTCTTTCCTCTGAACTTTCTCTTTACAAGGGACCAAATGTTTTCAATAGGGTTGACGTCCGGCGATTGTGAAGGCCACTCTAATATCTTATCGTGGACCCAAGCGAGCTACTTCGCGACGTGACTTTCAACCTGCAAAGATTTCTTGAACGTGCTTCGGAATTTGACATCATAAGCACAAAAATGTCGAAGTCGGCATTTTTCGTCTCGTTAAAACGATTTATCCACTTCTTCAGATACGATACCGACATTTTAATATATTTAGGGGCCGCGGAATGTGTCATTTCAGGTCCCTTTGGATGGGAACAAAGAAGACTGCCTTGAACCGACGCGCAAATTAACGACTCATTTTGGATTTTACGTGATTTCGATGAAAGTTCGGAATCGATTGATACTTTTACTAAAATGCGCCGTAGACAAAGATTCTCTCCACTAATTTTTTTTTTGAATCGCTAAAATCACATCTACCAAAAATGAATTATCGCGGACACGCTCTCACTTGACAGACTGTACGTGTAAGTGGCTCATTTTAATATAGATATTAAAGTGACGGTGAGCATTTTATTATTTCGACTTGTCTCAACATGACTGATGCTGTCTCAGACTAAATATTAATCTAATAATACATTTTTGGGATATAAATATTCTGTGTATAATCACTCATTTTTTTTTAAGGACATAGCACAAGTGCTGCAGGTAAATTCCTAAAGTGTTACAAGAGCGATGCGTGTGCGGAAAATGACACGTAGTCCTAACAGGCACCGCTAAGGAAGAACTTAAGCAGGCTACACTTTCCACGATAATACTTGACTCAAATCGTCAACCGTTCTTCGATGTTCCAAGGAATCAAGGTTGGTCAGTTCTGGGTCTCCAATTAGGTGACCAGCTCTCTTCTGAATATAATCCCACAAATGTAGTGTATGTTTTTGTAGTGTTAAATTCTACTTGGTTACTATCACCCCAACATAGAATTTCTTCCGGATCTTTGTTAAGTTGAACGACTTTCTGCTGTCTGCGGATATTTACACGAGTGGCTGATGTTCAAGCATTTAAAGTGAATGATGAAATAAGCGTACTGTCATCTACAAAGCTGTAGATTGGATTCCTGGTCCTTTCCAACAAATCGAGAATGTAAATAAGAAAGAAAGTAGGAGACAGTATGGAGCCTTGGAGCACACCGGTGTGTTGATAGTGAAAGTTTTAGAAAAAAATCCGTCGACTGCCACTCGTAAAGCACGCTTTTTGAGGAAACACGAGAACCATAAACAGAACTTTTTAGACAATCCATCGTGTCAAACACGATCGAATGCCCTAGGTATATCAAGTGCTCGAGATTCTTCAAAGTGTTCAATTGCGTTGTTCCAAACAAGCGTTACATAAGTTAGTGTGTCATAAGTGTGTTAACATTAAAACATAAATTTAGCAGAATATAACATGCCGAACGGCGTAGCCAGATTCAAAGGGGGCGAGTAGTATAATAGATAAAAAGGACGTTTCTTTAGGGAAAAAAGATACACTAATGGCGAAGCTACTCATAGAGGGGACAAGTAGGGGTGTCAAATGACAATCAGGAAGCGAAAACTTTTGTTGGAAAAAAAGGCTCTTTCACTAAAAGCCCAAAAGTTTACACCCTTTTGAACACAGTAAACTCAAAATCGATGACCGGAGGGGAAAAATTTTTCACGAAAACGAACTTCTACCTACAGTGGAACTCTAAAAACTTACATTCACTTTAAAAATCCATGATTGGATATGTTTCACAAAAGAAAATCTTCAATAAAAAAAAGTTCCGTTTCAAAGGGGAATATTTTCTACATCCGTAGGGACGTGAGGGAGGCCATATGCCCCAGGCCTCCCCTTGGCTATGTCACAGAATATGCTCCACTAAGTTCAGAGCATATATGATCTATTTGCGAATCCTAATCAGTTCTCGAATCCAGATAGGAACCTAAAAACTTCATCAACGTTGCCCTGCCATAAATATTGGCTCTGGGTATGTTGTTGAAAAAATGCAGCGCCACCCTCTACTCCTAGTTCAAAATGAGTTTTACAAATTAATATATTAGCACCCTATACTCACTTTAACTGTAGGATCCATTTTTATAATATCAGTTACAGACGTGAAAGGTGTCTCCAAGACAAGACCTGATGCCGTAATATTTTCTCTTTTAAGATTGGCAACTAAGTGAGTACCAATCCCGGTCCCGAGAGAATGTCCCCAAACGAATACGCTGGATTTACTTCGTTCTTTTAACCATTTAAAAATATATTTTATATCATTTACTATATTATCCTCTGTCAGCTCTGCTCTTGTTGAATCAGCATATCCTAAAAAATTTAACTATCTTATACATTTAAATCAGTGATTAAGTTATACCCAATTAAAAAAAAAAAATAAACTACACAAAATTCAGTTAGGCGATATTATTTCCTCGACTTTCACCCTCGGTTTTTCCTCCATACCAATACCTACCACCTCATAGTCCCATTAGTAATGCAGTAGTGGTTACAGTTTAAATACTCTTAACCCAAGATCCAAAGGTTGTAAAAATGTATGGAAATAATTTACGTAAATAAATAAAAAATGTTCAGATAAAATAACTTTATTTTGCTTGTTTATATTGAAATATTTGGGTGATTTTTATATTATTTTCAACGGTTACGTATTGGTAAAACTTTACATAGAAAACGTGGAAAAATCAGTCACTAATGCCTAGTAAATAACATATATTTCTTATGGATAAAGACATCGTTATCAAGATTTCTCTCTAAGGTACGCATAGCTGTTCAAGGGCGCAGTTTCACACCAAAATCTGATTCTTGCTTGTGAGATCGGATTCAACCATGAGGTAATTGAAATGGCATTTTTAAACAGCTAACTCTTTTTAGTATTCCGTATGGAACACTTATAAGATCACTTCGGTGTCTGTCCGTCTGTCTGTCCGTCTGTCACATCCGATTTTCTCCGAAACTATTTGTCATAGAAAGTTGAAATTTGGTAATAATATAGGAATTGATGGCCTCATCAGAGCCATGTAGTTTTGAAAGTTAAATTTTGACTTAAGGGCTTAGTTTTGGGGGGTGAAATCGGAAGTGAAAAAAAAAATCGGTAATCGAAAAAAATGCAAGCTGTCCACCGAGTAAAAAATATATATATAATGTAATACTTGCGCGCACTTATCTTTGAAAAAAAAATCGCGAAAAAATGGCTGTCCACCCGTACTTATCAAAAAATTTTGAAAAAACTCTGGAATATTCTCCACGGGGTGTAGATTGAACGAAAATTATCACGAGTGCATTACCTTTAATAACACTGGTCAACAAAAAAAAGAAAATTGCTTGTTTCCTGTGATTTTTTTTTTGTTTCTATCTCAAATTGACGCGTATTTTCTAAATATGGCAACAATTTTCTCTAACAGCTTTTGTTTTTGAGTTATAGCTAACTACCCTCATTTACTATTTTTACTTAGATTTTCGTTTTTTATTGGACACTAAAATATATTTTGTTGTTGTTTTAGATATGGCTTCGTCAAGAAGATGTTGTGTGCTTAATCCCGATTGTTTTTGCTATATTTGTGGTGAATATATATTTGCAAAATATCGAAAACCTATATCGGACTTTGTGAAAACTGCGTATCATCAATACTTTAAAATAAAATTGTGTAATCAGGACAAGCCATGGGTTCCTCATATTGTAGGCCAGAAATGTGTGGTATGTCTACGGTTATGGTCCAGTGGAAAAAGAGATGCAATAATGTTCGTAACACCCATGATTTGGCGAGAACCTCGAAACGATCATGACGATTGCTACTTCTGCGTTGTGAAAATAAACGGAATTAACCCTGGAAATCGAAGTAAGTGGTCATATCCTAACTTATCTTCTGCTCAACGACCTCAATTAAAATCACAAGAGGTACAACCCAGCAGATCTAAATCTTCTGATGATCCAAATCTCTGTGAACCCGAACGAAATACATCAAGTGAAGACTCAGATTCAGACTACAAATGTAGCCTTTCAGAACCTAAACCATTTAATCAGAAAGAACTAAATGTCTTAGTAAGAGATCTGAACTTACCAAAAGAAGTTTCTGAAATTTTAGCATCTCGTTTAAAAAAAAAAAATTTGCTTACTCCGGAAACCAACATTACATTTTATCGTACCCGAGAAAAAAATCTGTTACCGTATTTTTCTCAAGGGAAGGATTTAGTTTTTTGTAACGATGTTGGTGGTATTTTGCAGCAGATGGGATTAAAACAGTACCAACCTAGAGATTGGCGTCTTTTCATAGACAGCAGCAAAAGAAGTTTAAAGTGTGTTTTGCTTCATAACGGTAACAAGTACGGATCTATACCTATTGCACATTCGACCATTTTAAAAAGAAGAATGCGTAAATGTTTCTAAGGTTATGGAAAAAATTAAGTATCAAGACCACAAATGGGTCATTTGTGTTGATCTGAAAATGGTTAACTTTCTTTTAGGTCAACAAGGGGGGTACACAAAGTTCCCTTGTTTTATGTGTCTCTGGGATAGTCGTGACAAACAACGCCATTGGTCACAAAAAGTTTGGCCAGTGCGGGAAGAGCTAAAAGTTGGTACAAAAAATGTTATAAACGTGCTTTTAGTTAGCCGAGACCGCATCATACTTCCACCACTTCATATTAAACTCGGCATAATGAAACAGTTTGTGAAGGCGCTTGACAAAAGTGGCGAATGTTTTAATTTTCTTTCACGCAAGTTTCCAGGATTAAGTTCAGAAAAATTGAAAGCTGGTATTTTTGATGGGCCACAGATTAGGCCACTCGTGAAAGATCCTAATTTTGTCAAATCAATGACTGAAGTCGAATCCAAAGTTTGGAATTCATTTGTTTTGGTTATGAGTAGCTTCCTAGGCAAAAAGAAATCTGACGACCATGTCGAGCTTGTTGAGTGCATGCTATCGAAAGAGCTAGGATGCAACATGAGCATAAAAATCCACTTCCTGCACTCGCATTTAGACCGATTTCCACAAAAATCTGGGTGATTTTAGTGAGGAGCAGGTGAAAGATTTCATCAGGATCTTCGGACAATGGAAGAGCGTTATCAGGGGCGGTGGGACTCACATATGATGGCAGACTACTGCTGGAGTTTGCAACGAGATCTACCTAAAGTCGTTTATTCAAGGAAATCTTATAAAAGATCATTTGCTAGTGTTCAATAGAAATTTTGTTAACATAACGTATTATTTTTTTGTATTTTTTTGGCAAAATAATAAAACTGTATATTTCAATAGGTAAAGCTGTTAGCAATCTCCCACTATTTTTTTTCATAGTCATGGCCATAGAAATACCCAATAACAGAAAAAAAAATAAAGGAAACAAGACTTGT
Organism: Pachyrhynchus sulphureomaculatus; assembly: GCA_019049505.1. Taxonomy (NCBI): domain Eukaryota; kingdom Metazoa; phylum Arthropoda; class Insecta; order Coleoptera; family Curculionidae; genus Pachyrhynchus; species Pachyrhynchus sulphureomaculatus. The sequence goes on along the minus strand of CM032453.1, from coordinate 37,211,417 downwards.
GTTGACCAGTGTAATTTATCTGGTATATAAAAAAAACAAAAATTTCAAGGTCATCAGATTTCAGTAAAGATTGGAATCAAACTTTGTTGAAAACTCATTTGGGGTGTGTTTTGTGAAATCACTGATCATTTTATACCTCTGTAACAAAATTTTTTATTTGAAAAGCAATCAACGTACGGAACACTAATTGCGCAAGTTCAACTTGCACTTGACCGGTTATTTAGTTTGAGGACTAAAAGTAAAATTTATAGAAATAGTAAAAAAATATAAGCGAGAATTTTGGTGAAACAAATTTCACTACAAATTCTTTTTTGGCATTAAATGGACTGTGTTGCAATTCCCTACAATAATTTTTTATGTCGTTATATAAAAAAAAAATTAATAAAAGCATTCCTTACTAAACATCCTTGTTAGGATTGTGGAGTCAAAACGGCAAACCTTTGTAGCGAAGATCTATTGTCTGTATGTTCGTCAGTCGTAACCATAATTCAGAAAGAACAGAACCAATTCAGCTGAAATTTAGAATGTTTTGGTAAAATTTACTTCTATTTTGGAAAAAGTATTAAAAATGAATACATTTTTGAATATATTAAACGATTTCATTAAATAAATTAGGAATATTTGACGTGTACTTTGTTTACTGCTTTACACTAATATTGTGTGTTTAAACAATTTACAGAAGAATAATTAAAGTGACTTAACAATTTTAAAAGTTATGGTAAAATAGTGTTTCCGTTAAAATAACTTACAATACAGCTAATATAGTTTACCAGGAGTAAAACATCTTGGTATATTACTTCAAAATTTATAAAAGAAGTGTGCGTTTGAAGTATGCTTTCTGTTATAAACTTCTTGGAGCAGAAGGCTTTTTATTTTCGTCTTGTTTTCGAGTGCTCCTTAGGTATGCCCGCAACCTGCAAAAGGCACTACTATGTTCAAACATTATAGGAATTGATGAAATAAAACATAAACTACTAATTTACTCTTACTATCTTACTGATTAAGATAACGCTCTTGGCTTTAGGTTTGCTTCAAGAAGCTTACAGCAGAAGGATCCTCAAATGAACACCTCTAACGACTTCTGTTATTCTTACCACTATTTACCTCTATAATCTATAGCAAATATGTGGAAAAACTCTCTCAAAAGTTTATACAATTCAATAGCTTTGCTTCTATCAGATCCATTTCCATGAAGGTACAACAATATATGGTACCTTTCATTAGATAAAGCCCCGTCGAAATTATATTCGTCATTTTTAACAATATCGCTGACCATTTCTGCGGGTAAAATTTGCCATACACCTAAAGTAACATTTTCTTCTGTGTAAGGTATACGGATATACATATTTCTGACGCCTGTGATGCCATACTCTTCTGGATTTGAGTAATTCTTATCTTCTATTAAATCTAAAAATAATTATTTGTGGAACAACGTTGTTCAGGTGCCGAAATATACATGTATATTTCACGGCCCTTTTAAGACAACGCGGTAATTAGAGCAACCATGGGCCTTATTGCCATTAACTACTACCTGAATACATACACAATACTCTGGCCCAAATTGAGCTGGTGACCATTCGGTTACTATGCAGGTTTTTAGCCAATTAAGCCACTAGCAGGTGAACCTTTTTTGGCGACTGTCTTTTAGTTCTGAGTAAGATCAGCTGGAAGGGGACTAATGAAATACCTAAATTGTCGCTTAGTAATATGAATTTGCTTTTAACTTTCTAAGTAATGGTATGTCACAAATAATAGTAATTGGTAATTTAATGAACTAGACACCAGAAAAGCTTCTGGCGTTGCACTCTGGTCCAGGAATTTAATTTTTCGTTCAAAATTATCTACAGGTCTTAATTTCCAACCGATCTGGATATTTTTTTTTTAAAATACTCTTAACCCAATTTTCAAAAAATCTCTCGAAGCCGATTTTTGAATTATGGCTAATTTATAATTATTTTTCTACCATTTTTGGATAATTTTTAGTATTTTTTTTTGAAGTTTACAATATGAATGAACAAACCAAAGCAATATCTGTTTCTGGATCTACATAATCTGAAATTTATTGTTTCAAGACCTAAAGGTCGCAAGGTACCATTTTTCAAACATAACTCGCTTTGGTTTGTTCTAATCAATATTGTAAATCTGGCTAAAATGATGATAAATGGTCAAAATATGTTCAAATAATGGCCGAAAAATGGCTATGTTAATTCATCAATATCCAAAAATGGTAGAAAAATAGCCAAAAACGAGTATTAAAAAAAAAAATTATCCAAATCGGTTAGAAATTAAGGCCTGTAGATAATTTTGAACGAAAAATTAAATTCCTGAACCACAGTGCGTTGATGAAATACCTGCCACAGTACTCAAAAAATATGTAAGGAACTAACTCCAGTTTTCTCTAGACTTTTCAACTTATCCTACAGAAAAAGAATATTTTCTTCTGATGGAAATTCGCTACAGTTCAGCCGATACTCAAAAAAGGCAAGAAGACCATGCCAAAAAACTACCGACCACACTGGTTTCAATAATATCGAAAGCTCTGGAAAAGGCTATCAATCAGCATCTTTTAAAATATCTGAAAGGAGAAGGAGGGCAGGAGATCTTATGTAACATGTTTGGAACAAAGTGGTTGCAAGGCATTCGACCGTGTTTGGCATGACCGATTGTCGGCTAAACTCGGCTCTGAAAGGTTTTGTTTATGACTGTCGGGGTTCCTCAGAGAGAATTCTTTACGAGTGGTAGTCCGTCGACTACCATTCGATTTCTTTCTAACTGACGCTATGTCCCAAAGCTCCATACTATCTCCTACTCCCTTTCTCATTTACGATCTACTTTAAAGGACCAGAAATCCAATCTAGAGCTTTGCCGATCACAGTGCGCTTATTTCTTTATTCGCTTTGAATGCTCGAACATCGGCTACTCATGCATAACCACAGACAGCAGGAAGTCGTTAAACTTAACAAAAAAGAAATTCTATCTTGGGGTAACAGTAACCAAGTAGAATTTAACGGTACAAAAACCCAAGCGGCAGTTTTTTTAAAAAAAGTTAACGTTGTGGAAGCCGACATAGTTATGTCGTATATATCTTTTAGGTATTTAAATAAGGATTTTATGCGTTCTTGATCCTGAGCTTGAATGTATTGCAGTGGTTTGTCTATACCAGGGGTGCTCAAACTTGAACTGCTGGCGATCTACCTCAATATTGTTAGACTGAGAGGCTGCAAGTAAGTGTGATGCAGGATTGTCGTCTAGGTAGGGTGTCTCGTGGCATAGATATTAGTTTTCCGCACAATATGCATTTTTTTAGTCAAGGTAAGTGTAGGTCTGCTCTAAAATGTCAATGAACAAACTCATAATTATTCAAAATTGCGAGTTTATTGGTTCTTACAAAACAAACGAGTTCTAGTGTCTAAACTTAACTAAAGAGTGACTTTGGATGTTGAAGCGTGACACTGCATGTCCTCAGTATACTTTTCATAAAATGGTATGATGACATATGTTCGTCAGTTAGTCGATTGCGATATTTTGACTTAATTATCTTCATTTCAGAAAATGCAGACTCGCACAAGTAAGTTGACCCAAACATTGCCGTCAGTTGAAGGGCGATTTGCCTTAGATTCGGATATTTATCTTCAGATATAAAACACACCAGAATTTTGTATCAGGTGCTGTGGCTTTGAGATGTATATCTGATATAATCTGCACTAACTCATTTTCCACAGAACATGAGTCCATGTTAAACTGACTTGCTATTTCAGTAGCTAATTCCTCAATGTTTTTACACGAAAAAGGATAACTCATAAATGATGCGATATTTGCCAATTTAGTGAAATCATAAAAACTTATTTCGAATTGGCCCAAAATATTTGATAATTCTGCTTCATAAATATCATAATTCAGATGAGGAATCCTTGCTTTCAAAGACGGAAAATTTTTCAGATCCTTTCTTTTCAGTTGATCTATCATAAGTTGCAATTTACTTTTGAATGCGTTTATTGCGCTAATCATCTAACAAAAACCCAAGCGGCAGTTTTTTTAAAAAAAGTTAACGTTGTGGAAGCCGACATAGTTATGTCGGAACACTTCATTCCTCTATTGTCGTCACTTAAGTTGCTGGGCGTTAACTTGGAAGCAAATATGTCTTGGGATGAACCTGTCGCACGCATACCAAAGAGAGCTCAAAAGCTGGGAATACTATTTCGAACTAGAAAGCTTTACACTCCACAACAACTGCTCTGTACAGAGCTCCAATTGGACCAACGATGGAATACTGCTCCCATGTTTGGGGCTCTGCTCCAAAACATACACTGCATTTGTTGGATTCTATTGAGTTCGCCTGATTGGAAACCTTGATACCTTGGAACAACCTTTGGCGACTTGAGTCTATTCTACAAGTATTTTCATGAAAAATGTTCGATAGAGGTAGCCTGCTTAATTCTTGCCAGAGCGATGCATGTTATTAATACACGTCAATCTAATAAATCACATCCATGCGAGGTTCAGCTTGCTACTCATCGTTCAATACGTGTCAAACAGTCTTTTATATAGAGAACATTATCTTTTTAGAATGATTTGTCTAGGACTGTGTTTCCCACCGAGGACAACTTACAGCAAGTCGAGACCAACATGAATCCCTTTTTCAGCACGCGTGTGCTTCCTGTGGTGCTTTAAGGATTTCCCAACAAAAAAAATTGGACTCCATAAATTATAGTTCGGGTTGTATATTTTCGAATTACTATTTGTTCTATTTTTCACCGCATTTTCTAATCGCTACCCTGTTCTTAGATAGTACAAAAGATGCGAGATTTCAATTCGAGGGTCCTACAATTGGGACACCCGAGATTTGATAGAGACCTACATTAATCCATCCTTCCAGTTAGGTTAGGCTAGACAGTCGCTACATTTTTGGGCATAGTTCATGCAATTTTTTTTATTAAACTTTCAAGTAAAGTCCTAAAATACTTACATGTAGGAAAGATTAAAGTCTTTTGGAATCCTGAACTAAACATGAATACTACTGGCACCAGCACAAATAGAACAATAACGGCTAATAATAGAAGGACAGTCCTAAAAACAAACGAATTTATATTTATATTAATTTATCTTAAAAAATATAAAACAGAAAAAATATTTATCGCCAAGTTATATTAATATATAACAATATATATGTTATTACATTCAATATTATGATCAATTACAGAGGCGTACGCTTAAACATTTAGGAAAGGGGGAGACAATCCACCCAAACTTTCTCACTTGAATGTACATTTTTTTGCAACCTTAAAGTCATCATCATCATGACATAGCCTACAACGTCCACCACTGGACATAGGCCTTCTTTATTCTAATCCAATTGCTTCGGTTTTGAGCTGCTTGAATCCAGTTTCCGGCAGCTTGTTTCAAAACATCCGACCATCTTGTGGGGGACTCCCTCTATTTCTATAGGCTTCTTGTCGGAGTTTTTCACTCCAGCACTCTTTTCGTCCATTTATTGTCCCGACTACTCGCTACATGACATGCCCAGTTCCACTTTAGCCTCATTATCCGGTCCACTGCATCGGCTACTTTTATTCGACTTTTTATAGCAGCATTGAAAATTTTATCTCTTTCCAGGATGGAACGTTCCACAATTCTTTGTGCTACCCTTATTTGATTTATTGATTGTTTAGTTAGTGTTAGTGTTTCGGCTTCATATGTAAGAACGGGTAGCATACACTGATCACAGGTTTTTCTAATTAACTGACTCGGCCGTTACTTGGAATAAAATACTAAATTTTTAGTAAAATTTCCACTTTTATTGATTTTTATGCCTGACACGTGTTTCGCTAAAACATTATCTTTATCAAAAGTATGGGTATGGAATAAAATAAATGAATGAAATTCTTTGATAGAAGGTTCTCCCTGTTTGTCCTATTTAGAGTTTATTACTCGAACCACAATTAAGTTGGTGAACACTAGATTTATGGTTTTTCAAGGTGTTATCTTTATTGTTCTTGATATGTTTGTTTGAGTTATTATTTGTACTGTATGTGACAATTACATATTTCATTCCATATCTATACTTTTGTAAAGCTAATGTTTTACTGAATCACGTGTCAAGTATAAATATCAATAAAAGTGGAAATTTTACTAAAAATTTAGAGTTTCATTCTCAAAGGTTTGTCTTTTAAGACACACCGGGATGTCTGATTTGAATATATGACATAACTACCCAACTACTCATAAGAGACTTATTCTTCGGTGTAATTCCTGGGTTTGATTGTCTCTACCTGTATTGATTTCGTGCCCCAAATATTTATAAGCAGTGACTTGTTCGAGTTCTTTATCGTTGACCGAGATGGGGTGACTGAGTACCGAATACTAAATTTGTCATGAATTGGGTTTTTGCAAAGTGTATATTTAATCCTATATATTACGACGACACTGTGTTTAGGGTATTTATCATGTTATAACCATGGTCTACACAAGCTGTTATCAGAACAATATCATCGGCGAACCTCAGATAATTACGCACTGATGTTGACACCCATTTCAATCGAGTCCAACTTCTTAAACATGTATTTTAAAAGGGTTATAAAAAGTTCGAATCTTTCTGATTCCCTTGGTGCTTAACCGATGCCGCGGCGTTGTCGTATATATGTTTCAGAATATTTATATACCTACACGGCATCCAGTAAGTGTTTCAAAGATCTGTTATAGTTGACAGAATCACAGAATCAAACGCTTTCTCGAAATCTACAAATATAAGAATCAATGCTTTGTTATACTCACATTTTTCTACAAGTAATTTGATTGTGAGGGGATGATCATTAGTCCCTTAACCTGTTCTGAATCCAGCTTGCGCACGTGCTTGGTAAAACTCTAGTATTAGTGTTAAACAGTGCTAATTTTTTTGTAAATAGTTTGTATATATGAGAGAGAATGCTGATGAGTCTGTAATTAGATACACCCTTTGTGTCGCCTTTTTTATGTATCAGGCCTATAGTGGCGTTGCTCCCAGCTATTGGTGTTATACCTTCTGGAATTAAGGAGTCGTCGCTTCAAGATGGTAGAGGATGGATGGATGGATGGACATTAGGAAGAGGCGCGTCGACATTTGTGGTCATTTAGCACCCTATTTCTAGGTAGTGCTCTGAACATGTTATATGTTGAGTATTACATTTATATCTTTTAGGTATTTAAATAAGGATTTTATGCGTTCTTGATCCTGAGCTTGAATGTATTGCAGTGGTTTGTCTATACCAGGGGTGCTCAAACTTGAACTGCTGGCGATCTACCTCAATATTGTTAGACTGAGAGGCTGCAAGTAAGTGTGATGCAGGATTGTCGTCTAGGTAGGGTGTCTCGTGGCATAGATATTAGTTTTCCGCACAATATGCATTTTTTTAGTCTAGGTAAGTGTAGGTCTGCTCTAAAATGTCAATGAACAAACTCATAATTATTCAAAATTGCGAGTTTATTGGTTCTTACAAAACAAACGAGTTCTAGTGTCTAAACTTAACTAAAGAGTGACTTTGGATGTTGAAGCGTGACACTGCATGTCCTCAGTATACTTTTCATAAAATGGTATGATGACATATGTTCGTCAGTTAGTCGATTGCGATATTTTGACTTAATTATCTTCATTTCAGAAAATGCAGACTCGCACAAGTAAGTTGACCCAAACATTGCCGTCAGTTGAAGGGCGATTTGCCTTAGATTCGGATATTTATCTTCAGATATAAAACACCAGAATTTTGTATCAGGTGCTGTGGCTTTGAGATGTATATCTGATATAATCTGCACTAACTCATTTTCCACAGAACATGAGTCCATGTTAAACTGACTTGCTATTTCAGTAGCTAATTCCTCAATGTTTTTACACGAAAAAGGATAACTCATAAATGATGCGATATTTGCCAATTTAGTGAAATCATAAAAACTTATTTCGAATTGGCCCAAAATATTTGATAATTCTGCTTCATAAATATCACAATTCAGATGAGGAATCCTTGCTTTCAAAGACGGAAAATTTTTCAGATCCTTTCTTTTCAGTTGATCTATCATAAGTTGCAATTTACTTTTGAATGCGTTTATTGCGCTAATCATCTCAATAATAGTTTTTCCTTTACCTTGAAGCTCCAAATTAATGGTGTTTAAATGCATTGTGATGTCTGTCAAAAATGCCAAATCAGTCAGCCATTTTCCGTTTTTCAGCATCTGAGTGTCATCACCTCTTTCGTCCAGAAAAGCTGTTATTTCGGGCAATAATTCTTGAAATCTTTCTGGGAATTTTCCACGACTCAACCACCTGACGTCCGTGTGAAGAACTAAATCAGTGTGTTCAGCTGACTCACTATCTTCCAACTGCAATTTAAAGAGCCGTCGTTGCGAGCTACGTGCACGGATAGAATTCACAATTTTTATTGCAATGCCCATAATCTCCTCCATGTTTAGAACTTTTGAACACAAAACTTGTTGATGTATAATGCAATGGAAGGAGAAAAATGAAGGGAAATCATCATTAGCTCGACACAATGCCACAAAACCGTTTTTGTTTCCAGTCATTGCTGGTGCTCCATCGGTTGTAATGCACACTAGTTTATATATTGGTAGCTTGTAGTTTGTTACAAAATTGAAGAAAACGTCATATATATCTTCGCTACGGGTCTTTCCTTTCAGAGGAATCATTGTCAAAAACTCTTCCTTAGCCGACATGTCATTGAATACCATTCGAATAAAAATACACAGCTGGGCAGTGTCTGTCATATCGGTGGATTCGTCGAACTGTAAAGAAAAGTATGTACATGCCTTGTGGCAGTCGGACGAGATAACTGAAGTTCTCTAATAGCAGACATAATCTCTGTTTTATTTTTAAAATCTCCAAATAAAGTCTCACCCGCTTTAATAAATGCTTCCTTCACAACCAATCCATCATCAAATGGTTTCTTGTGTTTCGCCAATATATGAGATATTTTAAATGACGCCATCGTTGCAGCTTTTGATTGTTTGGCTTTTCTTGTGAACATGGTTTGTTCTTTTTTCAAACAAGTTATCAAATCACGTACTTTTCGTTTTCTTAATTCACTCTGTGACCGAAAATCCTTTTCATAGTTTTTATGAACCGTTTTATGATGCCTCTCTAAGTTCTCACGCTTAGGTATTGCAACTGACGCACGGCAAATGAGACAAATGCACTTATCCTTTACCATACAAAAGAAAAATTCTTCCTCCCAATCGTTATTAAAATGATAAGTTTTACTTTTCTTCGCCGCACTCATTTTGGACTATTTATTAATAAACTTGTCAACGTGTCATGTTCACCACATGGTCGAGTCACCACCAACGTGTCATGCCTGCAATTTACCTTTAACAGTGAAACATATACTCACAGCAAGACACTACCAGCCGATAAGACAAAAATATTGTATAGACAAGATGGTAGAGGAGATACAACATTAATCGCAAGCGGCACTGGAGGCAGTGACAACATCGACCTTCCAGCAAATTTTCGGTCAGTGGAAAAAAAGGTGGGACCGGCAAATTCGAGTGCATGGGAAAGGTGATGAAGTTACTAAGGCTAGAAGTAACTACCTACGGTTTTATAGCCAGATCTTTTACTTCTTTCCCGTAAATCAATTTAAAACTTATAAGTTTTTGCGGCAACAATAGACAGACCGACAAATCAACGGAAATTACTTTTCGTGATATAGGCACCCTGAAACGTGAAGAAATCCAAAAATCTCGGAGAGTAATTTTTTCACAGATATAATATTTCCCTTAGCAATATATATATATTTAAATCCAAAAATCTCGGAGAGTAATTTTTTCACAGATATAATATTTCCCTTAGCAATATACGAGGCTGGTTTGAAAAGTCCGTGCAAAAATAAAAACTACTTATGTGTTTGGGGTAAACCTTTTTTATTTTTCGACATAGTCTCCTTTTAGGCTTATACACTTCGTCCAACGATGTTCTAGTTTGTTGATCCCTTCCGAATAATAGGATTTGTCCAAGTCTGTAAAATATCCATTAGTGTCTGCAATCACCTCCTCGTTTGAATAAAATCTTTGTCCCGCCAGCCATTTCTTCAAATTGGGGAACAAATAGTAGTCCGAGGGAGCCAAGTATGGAGAATAGGGGGGATGTGAAACGAGTTGGAATCCTATTTCCATTAATTTTGCGACCACAACTGCTGAGGTGTGTGCTGGTGCGTTGTCGTGATGGAAAAGGACTTTCTTGTGGGCCAATCGCGGGCGTTTTTCTTGCAGCTCGCTTTTCAAACGGTCCAATAACGATGAATAATATTCACCTGTAATAGTTTTACCCTTTTCCAGATAGTCGATGAGGATTATCCCTTGCGAATCCCAAAAGACAGTCGCCATAACCTTTCCGGCCGAAGGAACGGTCTTCGCCTTTTTTGGTGCAGATTCCCCCTTGGTAACCCATTGTTTAGATTGTTGTTTGGTCTCAGGAGTATAGTAATGTATCAATGTTTCATCCACAGTGACGAAACGACGCTTAAAGTCCTCCGGATTCTTCTGGAATAGCTGCAAACCATCCTTGCAATACTTCACACGATTCCGTTTTTGGTCAAGCGTGAGCAATCGCGGCACCCATCTTGCGGATAGCTTTCTCATGTCCAAATGTTTATGCAAAATATTATGTACCCGTTCAGTCGAGATGCCCACAGCACTAGCAATCTCACGCACCTTAACTCTTCTGTCATCCATCACCATATCATGGATTTGATCAATGATTTCTGGAGTCGTAACCTCCACAGGCCGTCCAGAACGTTCAGCGTCACTTGTGCCCATATGGCCAGTCTGAAAATTTTGAAACCACTTATAAACTGTTCTAATCGAAGGTGCAGAGTCACCATAATGTTTATCAAGCTTCTCTTTAGTCTCCTGAGGCGTTTTGCCTTTCATAAAGTAATGTTTAATCACCACACGAAATTCTTTTTCGTCCATTTCTTGAAAATCACTCGACTTCCTTGATTCACACGAATGCCAAACACAAAGAAATAGACCAATAGGGCTGAAACTTGGTGTGCGTTCATTCAAGAGATGCTACTAACTAAACATGACCTCGATACGCGCCGGTGGTGCCATCTCTCGGACTTTGCACGGACTTTTCAAACCAGCCTCGTATACTCACAGCAAGACACTACCAGCCGATAAGACACAAATATTGTATAGACAAGATGGTAGAGGAGATACAACATTAATCGCAAGCGGCACTGGAGGCAGCGACAACATCGACCTTCCAGCAAATTTTCGGCCAGTGGAAAAAACGGTGGGACCGGTAAATTCGAGTGCATGGGGAAGGTGATGAAGTTACTAAGGCTAGAAGTAACTAACTCCGGTTTTATAGCCAGATCTTTTACTTATTTCCCGTAAATCAATTTAAAACTTATAAGTTCTTTCTTCTTCGTCAAGTATGGATCAAATTTAAAATCGATAATGCATTTCGCTAGGGAGTTTTTGCGGCAACAATAGACAGACCGACAAATCAACGGAAATTACTTTTCGTGATATAGGCACCCTGAAACGTGAAGAAATCCAAAAATCTCGGAGAGTAATTTTTTCACAGATACAATATTTCCCTCAGCAATATATATATTTACAGCCCGTTTTGACTTTTCTCTCTCTCAAAACCTTGACGTTGGAGCAATCTATTTAAACGGTATATCATTGTTATCAGAATAAAATAAATAGGAAATGAAATATATGTGGCAATCAAACGAATTTTTACAAATTGAAAAAAGTTCTAACCTTGGGCGGTATGTGAATCCAAAACCAAAAGGTTTATAGGTCACCGTTTTGATAACAGAATTTTCAAAACTCATTAATCAACCGATACTACGTTATTTCAATTTTTGTGTGCAAGTATCGACATACAATTTTCGGCAATTACAAACCGTGTATCTTATTTCTCAACACACTAATGTTTATTTCTTTGAATTAGCACATCGAATAAAGTAGTTAAAACAATGAATCCCATTGAAAAAACAAAAGAACTAACTCTTGGAAGTCAAAAATGGCTGACCTGCTTTATTCTTGTAATTATTTAGTTTACTTTGAAATCTCGAAGTGAACACATCACTAATAATCTGTGAATTTTAGTGGTTTCTACTAAGGGTTAAGTGTATTCTTATATAAAAATACTACAAAAGTGTGAATGGATTTAGAAAATATAGTTTTCTTTTGACAGCCGAGAAAATAAATCAGACATTGCGAAAATAATGAAATGCCCACATAATACCGTGAGATGTACTATAAATCGTTTTAAAAAGACCAAAACGCGCAAAAACTTAAATAAGAGTTATCGAAAATGCATTACAAATGCAGCAGTTGATATCTGCTTCTTCTGAAAACATTCGACAGAAAATTTCTGTTCGAACTGGGAGAAGAAGGCCTCAAAAGGCTGGGCTCAAAGGCTGTAAAGCTAGAAATTGCACTTGTCATGGGCCTAGAACCGTAAATCTTTCAACTAAGAGGATTCGTCTAATATCGTGTGACTGGACGAGCATATCTTCGAGGTATGTCTTATGGGGTAATGTCAGTCTAGAAATTTGAAAAAAATCATTTTTTTGGCTTAAATAATGCTTTAGGAAATTAGAAATACGAGGCTGGTTTGAAAAGTTCGTGCAAAAATAAAAACTACTTATGTGTTTGGGGTAAACCTTTTTTATTTTTCGACATAGTCTCCTTTTAGGCTTATACACTTCGTCCAACGATGTTCTAGTTTGTTGATCCCTTCCGAATAATAGGATTTGTCCAAGTCTGCAAAATATCCATTAGTGTCTGCAATCACCTCCTCGTTTAAATAAAATCTTTGTCCCGCCAACCATTTCTTCAAATTGGGGAACAAATAGTAGTCCGAGGGAGCCAAGTCTGGAGAATAGGGGGGATGTGAAACGAGTTGGAATCCTATTTCCATTAATTTTGCGACCACAACTGCTGAGGTGTGTGCTGGTGCGTTGTCGTGATGGAAAAGGACTTTCTTGTGGGCCAATCGCGGGCGTTTTTCTTGCAGCTCGGTTTTCAAACGGTCCAATAACGATGAATAATATTCACCTATAATAGTTTTACCCTTTTCCAGATAGTCGATGAGGATTATCCCTTGCGAATCCCAAAAGACAGTCGCCATAACTTTTCCGGCCGAAGGAACGGTCTTCGCCTTTTTTGGTGCAGATTCCCCCTTGGTAACCCATTGTTTAGATTGTTGTTTGGTCTCAGGAGTATAGTAATGTATCCATGTTTCATCCACAGTGAGAAAACGACGCTTAAAGTCCTCCGGATTCTTCTGGAACAGCTGCAAACCATCCTTGCAACACTTCACACGATTCCGTTTTTGGTCAAGCGTGAGGAATCGCGGCACCCATCTTGCGGACAGCTTTCTCATGTCTAAATGTTTATGCAAAATATTATGTACCCGTTCAGTCGAGATGCCTACAGCACTAGCAATCTCACGCACCTTAAGTCTTCTGTCATCCATCACCATATCATGGATTTGATCAATGACTTCTGGAGTCGTAACCTTCACAGGCCGTCCAGAACGTTCAGCGTCACTTGGGCCCATATGGCCAGTCCGAAAATTTTGAAACCACTTATAAACTGTTCTAATCGAAGGTGCAGAGTCACCATAATGTTTATCAAGCTTCTCTTTAGTCTCCTGAGGCGTTTTGCCTTTCATAAAGTAATGTTTGATCACCACACGAAATTCTTTTTCGTCCATTTCTTGAAAATCACTCGACTTCCTTGATTCACACGAATGCCAAACACAAAGAAATAGACCAATATGGCTGAAACTTGGTGTGCGTTCATTCAAGAGATGCTACTAACTAAACATGACCTCGATACGCGCCGGTGGTGCCATCTCTCGGACTTTGCACGGACTTTTCAAACCAGCCTCGTATATATATATATATATATATATATATATATATATATATATATATATATATATATATATATATATATATATATAAAGGGTGGGCCATCTATCGGTTTAAATTTGAACCACCGGTTATTTCGAATCTGGCAATACTTATATCATTCTATTCTGTCACAAAATTCAGTATATTATCTCCACTGAACGAAATGAATCGATTTACGCTTGAGCAACGTTGGGATTTATTGGAAATTTATTTCCAAAACAAAGACAATTGGTCGGAAATTGCACGAAAATGTCATACAAAATTTGGTCGCAGAGAAGGACCAACAGTGCCCGGTATACGCAAGTTTATTGCTAAAGTTCGTGAAACTGGTTTCATTGTTGATGCGCCAAGACGTGAGCGTGCTCGTACAGTGCGTACACCCGAAAATATCGAAGCTGTGGTTGAGAGTGTGCGTGAGAATCCATCAACATTAACTCGTCATCGTTCTTAAGAATTGAACATTTCACGCACCAGTTTACGTCGAATTTTGCGAAAAGATCTCGGTATGGACGCCTTACAAAGTTCAATTGGTTCAAGAGTTGAAGCCGCATGACCATCCGCTTCGTTTTCGCTTCGCTAGATGGGCCAACGAGAAACTGCACGATGATGTCGATTTTGCCAAAAAAATCATCTTTTCGGATGAAGCTCATTTTCATCTTGGTGGGTACGTTAATAAGCAAAATTGCCGTATTTGGGGCTCAGAAAACCCACACGTGGTCTTACAGAAGCCAATGCACCCATTACGAGTGACTGTTTGGTGCGGCTTGTGGAGCGGAGGCATCATTGGCCCATATTTCTTTGAAAATGAGGACGGTGCAACCATTACGGTCAATGGAGACACCTATCGCACCATGATAACCGATTTTTTTTTGTGCCCGCTCTTCATGGTATTGATGCGAACGATGTTTGGTTTCAACAGGATGGTGCAACTTGCCACACATCTCATGCCACAATCGATTTATTGCGTTAAACGTTTGATGGCCGTTTAATTAGCCGAAATGGTGATGTCAATTGGCCGCCAAGAAGCTGCGATTTGACACCGTTGGACTATTTTCTGTGGGGCGCCATTAAAGACAAGTGTTATGCCGACAAACCAGAGACAATTGAGCATTTGAAGGCCAACATTCGTGATGCCATTGCCGAGATACGACCCCATACACTCGAAAAAGTGCTCGAAAATTGGTCCGATCGAATGGGGTACTGTGACGCCAGCCGCGGCAGCCATATGAATGAAATAATATTCCATCTTTAACCGGAACAATTGTACTTCACAGCAAAAAAATAAATTTGGCAAAATTTCAAACCGTTTTTTTTTTTTATTGCATTTTTAAATTTAAACTTTTAAATGGCCCACTCTATATATATATATATATATATATATATATATATATATATATATATATATAATTTATATATATATATATATATATATATATATATATATATATATATATATAATATATTATATATATATATATATATATATATATATATATATATATATATATATATATATACAGGGTTACAGGGAAAGTCGTCCTAGATAATTAAAGACGTTATAGTTTAGGTCGTTTCTGACCGATTTGACTCTATGACATGCTGTCCTAAACTTAACCGTTTTCGAGATATTGAAGTTTAAAGATTTTCTAAAAAAAAACATGTTTTTTTTTGCTTTTATATCGATTTTTTTTATTAGAGGTTCTCGAGTGCGATTTTTGATTATTTTTAGTTAGTCTGTACGTCAAGTATCAAAAAAAAAAAATTTGAACTAGTTACTAACAGTTTCAAATGGCGGCTTGTTAATGTTTCTAAATTACGAATTTTTACCAACTTTTACCTACTTTAAATCAATAAAGAGAAAAAAAATGTATGGAAGTTATTCTGCAAATTATTTTAAAAACTTTAACGTCTTTTTAGCTATCAAAAAAGGTATAATACTAGGAGTTTAATAGGAAAACTGTACACAGAATGACACCTAAAGCGGGCTCGGGTAGCAAAAGGTAAATTTTTAGTTCTAGGTGAAAATACGAAAAATACACAAATAAAACAAAAAACCTTGCAATTTAATATTTTTTATTAATTATAATTTATATTCTATATGGTCGCCCCTATTTCTAACACAAATTCTCATTCTTTTTCTTAAATTACTTTTCACAACGCTGGTTGTGAGGTGCCGCCTCATTTCGTCAGCCGCATCAATTATTTTTTGTCTTAGGACATCCACGTTTTCGATAGGAGTCATCTGGTCGTATACGAGACTTTTCATGGGGACCCGGAATTGACCGGCGGCCTTGATTCGCTGGAACATCGAAGAACGGTTGGCGACTTGAGTCTGTTCTACAAGTATTTTCATGGAAAGTGTTCGAAGGATGTAGCCCGCTTAATTCCTCCCAAAGCGGTGCATGTTAGAAATACACGTCGCGCTGGTGCTTCGCATCCGTATGAGGTTCAGCTTGTTACTCCGCGTACAACGCTTTTCAAGCAATCTTTTATATGGAGAACGTCATCCCTTTGGAATAATTTGCCCAGCGCTGTGTTTCCCACCGAGTACAATTTACAGCGATTCAAGAACAACGTGAATCGCTTTTTCCGCACTCGTGCCGCTCCTGGAGCGCTCTAGGGACTTCCCTGCAGCACGTGTGCTAGACCAATAAAAAAAAAAAAAAAACACATAAAAATCCAACGGTGTTAGGTCTGGGCTTCTCGCCGGCCAAGGTATGGGTCCGCCTCTTTCAATCCATTTGTTGGGATAATTGTCATTGAGCCATGCACGAACACTTCCTCTGTAGTGAGCTGAGCAGCCATCGTGTTGAAAGGACATGTTTTGCCTCAAACCAATAGGTAGGTCTTCCATCAAATTAGGTAAATCGTTCTGCAAAAAATTGTCGTATTCCTCGCCATTCAAATTATCTGGCAGGAAGAATGGCCCAACCAAATAATTTGAAATTATACCCATCCATACATTTAAGCTGAATCTTGTTTGTGATCATTTCGTTCTTTTTTTGTTTGGGTTGCCTTCCTCTTTAGAAGCCCAATAGTGGGCATTGTGGTAGTTTGTAAGACCGTCTTTGTCGAATTTCGACTCGTCAGTCCATAGTATTTTCTTAAAAAAAGATGCATCTTCGACAACGGTATTGAGCATAAATCTGCAGAATTCTAATCGTCGCAACGGATCCCCTTCTTCAGTGACTTGTACGGGCGTTGGGTGTTGCCCAACAGTATGCATTACAAACCATACCTTCCACTGCGAAATACCAAGCTGTTGTGCGACAACATTTGTAGATGTGGTTGGGTCCACCTCAAAGAGACGTCGTATTTCGTATTCTTCGTCTTCGTCAAAGATACGTGGTCGTCCCATGTCAGTCCGCCGTCTTTGTACGGAACCAGTACTCGTAGTCTTCGATAAGTTCCATCAAATACGCTAACATCAGGTACACGACGAGTAGGATATCGCAGTATGTATTCATCACGTGCACGCGACGACACTCCTTCGCAAAATCCGTAACATATTAGGATGTCAGCATATTCCTCGTTGGTGTACGTTGCCATATTCACAAGCAGAGATCAAAATCCAGTTACGAGCCAATTCACACAGTCAGAAGATGAAACACAGATATTTTTGAAAAGCACGGTATAGCACATCTACCACGGACGAATCGCATGAGCAGACTAAAAATCATTCAATAATGTTTAGTGAACAGAAAATGTCACTCGCACAGAGAGTACCCCGGCCGGAAAAAAATGATTACCCAACCCTTTTTATTGTTTGAAGGTGCAGGTAGTAAACCGGTAATTGGTAGTATCTAAATTCTATTATTATGTTACTCTACATTTGGACCTATTGAAATCTCATTTTCTTAGAATTTTCAATAGATCCAGTAGATATTATACCGTTTTAGATAGCTAAAAAGACGTAAAAGTTTTTAAAATAATTTGCAGAATAACTTCCATACATTTTTTTTTGTCTATTTATTGATTTAAAGTAGGAAACACTTGGTAAAATTCGTAATTTAGAAACATTAACAAGCCGCTATTTGAAACTGTTAGTAACTAGTTCAAATTTTTTTGATGATTTTTGATACTTGACATACAGACTAACTAAAAATAACCAAAAAATCGCACTCGAGAACCTCTACTAAAAAAAAATCGATATAAAAGCAAAAAAAACATGTTTTTTTTAGAAAATCTTTAAACTTCAATATCTCGAAAACGGTTAAGTTTAGGACATCATGTCATAGAGTCAAATCGGTCGGAAAGGACCTAAACTATAACGTCCTTAATTATCTAGGACGACTTTCCCTGTAACCCTGTATATAGTGCCATTCATAAAGTTTGGACCACATGGGAAAAACTTTTATTATAACGAAATGTGTTAGTGCATGTTTTATGTTTAGGATTATACTCAAATAAGGTCATGACGTCACAAGCCTCGCCTGTCAAATTTGACACTTAAAATTTAAAACTGGGAAAAACGGATTTTTTAAAAAAAATATCGAAAAAAGTTATAAAGAAAAAAGATTGTATTTTAGATTTACGTTTATGTGCCAATTTTCAAAAAAAATTGACAAAATTCACTTTTTTCAATTATGTCCCCCGAAAATGATAATCGAAAGTTTTTTCTTATAAATTATATTATATACTTTTTTGGCGGTTAATGTTTTACTAAATGTTATGAAAAAAAATTAAATAGGCCATAAAATTAGGCTGAAAATTTATTTTTTTCAAAAAGTTGTAATTTAACAATGCAATATTGGTGCAAAGCTGCTTAATATCTATGACACGTCAATTTTTAAGGAGCGTAAGATCGGGTGACCGCGGCGGCCAAAGTACTTCATAGGAAAACCTACCAATCCACTTCCTAAAAAAGTTTTCGTCCAGCCAATTTCTAATTTCCAAGGTCCTGTGACTAAGTGCTCCATCTTGTTGGAAGTACATTTTCAATCTTTTCCCT
>CM032453.1:37147541-37187541 GCA_019049505.1 Pachyrhynchus sulphureomaculatus | reverse complement strand
ATACCAAGACGCAAGAAGTAGTGTGAAAACCAAATATGGTATAACAACAGGGTTCCGGTCACAAAGGGTCTCAAACAGAGCTGCTGTATATCCCCAACGTTATTTAAAATCTATTTGGAGAGTGCACTGAAGCACTGGAAAAGGAAATGCAGCAGTATGGGATTACCACTGGATGACGATACTACATTGTACACGCTATCATTCGCAGATGACCAGGTAGTAGTCGCTCAGGATATCGATGATATGGAATACATGACACGAAAACTTATGAAGGAATATGAAAAAATGGGGCCTAGAAGTCAATATTAAAAAGACCGAGTACATGTGCGTCGGAGGATAACAGCAGGACTTGAAACTGGCCATAGGACACACCATCAAACACTGTGCCAGTTATAAGTATTTGGGAACGAGAATATCTAGGGACGGAACACTGGAAGAAGCAATATTCGAGAGGAATATCCAAGGAAGAAAAGCGATTGCAATGCTTAATTGTATACTATGGGACAAAAACATAACCATTGAAAATAAGAAGAGAATTTACAACTCAATAGTGAAAAGTATAATAACTTACAGCTCCCAGGTGTGGCCATTAAAGGAAAGAACGGAAAAAATACTAAAAGCTACAGAAATGGATTTCTGGAGGCGAGCAGCCAGAAAATCCAGAAAAGACCACATACCAAATGACACGATAAGGCGAGCTTTAGAAATAAAGTATGATATAGTGGACGAAATCAGAACCCAACAGTTGGTATGGTACGGGCATGTACAGAGAATGTCACAAGACCGACTACCTAAAAAGATTTTAAATTGGAACCCTCATGGAAAAAGAAAGCGAGGAAGACCATGCCAAAGCTGGAGAGCAGGAATCAACAAGGAAGTACTAGAGAGAGATCTGGAGGAGGAGGGATGGAGAAACCGGGAGGAGTGGAAATTAGGCATCGGAAGACGGAAGACGTTATAAAACCGATTGATATATATATATACCAAAAATCACTGTGCCCCCTTATCTCGAAAAGTACTGATCAAAAAATTTTGAAAAAATTCTGAAATATTCTGCACAAGGAGTAGATTGAATGAAAAATGAGTGAGTTTGCTTTTACATTATGTCCTTATATATACTTTCTATAATTAAGATAAAGTAATCTGTTTACTTAACCTTAACTACTGTTTAATGTCTAAATTATATACAGAGAAGATACATATCAGGGCCTGTAACTAGTGCATTACGTTTGATAATTGGTCTGGTATATAAAAAACAAAAATTTCAAGTTCATCAGTTTTCAACAAAGATCGGAAACAAAACTTTGTTGAACACTCGTTTGGGGTGTTTTGTGAAGCCATTGATCATTTTATACCCCTGTAACAAAAATTTTTATTCTAAAAGCAATCAACGTATGAAAAACTAATGGCGCAAGTCTGACTTGCACTTGGCCGGTTTTATTTTCTTTAAAGTGTTGTAAATGGTTTTTTCCTGCACACTGCAATGAAAAATAACTCTTGAATCAAGTTATTTCAGAATAGTATGAAGTTCAAGCACATTAATGTATTCAAAGAGCCTGCTTTTAAACTTTTTAGAAGTATTAATGTGTTTTACAACAGAGGGTAAACACTTGTAGAAAGAAAACGCAACTTTAAACA
Source organism: Pachyrhynchus sulphureomaculatus (assembly GCA_019049505.1). Classification (NCBI taxonomy): domain Eukaryota; kingdom Metazoa; phylum Arthropoda; class Insecta; order Coleoptera; family Curculionidae; genus Pachyrhynchus; species Pachyrhynchus sulphureomaculatus. The sequence goes on along the minus strand of CM032453.1, from coordinate 37,185,903 downwards.
TTTTCAGATTGTAAACCTTACCTTTTTTAGCTCTAAAAATTGTTAATGCTTAAATTCTTTAGGACACAGGTAATAAGCTTTATAGCAAAACTCTTTGGTAAAACAAGGCATTATAATATTTGGTAGTGAATGAAGTTGTTCTGAAGAAGGTATGTGCTACTTATGCAAGGTTTAGAAGCATTTGAACACAAAGTCATAATGCTATCCTTTATAAAATAATCTCTAGAGAATAGGTCTCACAAACCTCTGAGCACCACAGATGCCCAACCTTCTGGTCTTAATCGACTAAAACTCCACGGCATAAATTATTTTTGAGTGGATGTACTCATAGTACAGTTTTTAGAAGCTTTGTGGTCACTATATTTTATACAACCCATATAGGGAAGTACGAGGCTGGTTTGAAAAGTCCGTGCAAAAATAAAAACTACTTATGTGTTTGGGGTAAACCTTTTTTATTTTTCGACATAGTCTCCTTTTAGGCTTATACACTTCGTCCAACGATGTTCTAGTTTGTTGATCCCTTCCGAATAATAGGATTTGTCCAAGTCTGCAAAATATCCATTAGTGTCTGCAATCACCTCCTCGTTTGAATAAAATCTTTGTCCCGCCAGCCATTTCTTCAAATTGGGCAACAAATAGTAGTGGAGGGAGCCAAGTATGGAGAATAGGGGGTATGTGAAACGAGTTGGAATCCTATTTCCATTAATTTTGCGACCACAACTGCTGAGGTGTGTGCTGGTGCGTTGTCGTGATGGAAAAGGACTTTCTTGTGGGCCAATCGCGGGCGTTTTTCTTGCAGCTCGGTTTTCAAACTGTCCAATAACGATGAATAATATTCACCTGTAATAGTTTTACCCTTTTCCAGATAGTCGATGAGGATTATCCCTTGCGAATCCCAAAAGACAGTCGCCATAACCTTTCCGGCCAAAGGAACGGTCTTCGCCTTTTTTGGTGCAGATTCCCCCTTGGTAACCCATTGTTTAGATTGTTGTTTGGTCTCAGGAGTATAGTAATGTATCCATGTTTCATCCACAGTGACGAAACGACGCTTAAAGTCCTCCGGATTCTTCTGGAACAGCTGCAAACCATCCTTGCAACACTTCACACGATTCCGTTTTTGGTCAAGCGTGAGCAATCGCGGCACCCATCTTGCGGATAGCTTTCTCATGTCCAAATGTTTATGCAAAATATTATTAGAGGAGTATAGTAATGTATCCATGTTTCATCCACAGTGACGAAACGACGCTTAAAGTCCTCCGGATTCTTCTGGAACAGCTGCAAACCATCCTTGCAACACTTCACACGATTCCGTTTTTTGGTCAAGCGTGAGCAATCGCGGCACCCATCTTGCGGATAGCTTTCTCATGTCCAAATGTTTATGCAAAATATTATGTACCCGTTCAGTCGAGATGCCCACAGCACTAGCAATCTCACGCACCTTAACTCTTCTGTCATCCATCACAATATCATGGATTTGATCAATGATTTCTGGAGTCGTAACCTCCACAGGCCGTCCAGAACGTTCAGCGTCACTTGTGCCCATATGGCCAGTCCGAAAATTTTGAAACCACTTATAAACTGTTCTAATCGAAGGTGCAGAGTCACCATAATGTTTATCAAGCTTCTCTTTAGTCTCCTGAGGCGTTTTGCCTTTCATAAAGTAATGTTTAATCACCACACGAAATTCTTTTTCGTCCATTTCTTGAAAATCACTCGACTTCCTTGATTCACACGAATGCCAAACACAAAGAAATAGACCAATATGGCTGAAACTTGGTGTGCGTTCATTCAAGAGATGCTACTAACTAAACATGACCTCGATACGCGCCGGTGGTGCCATCTCTCGGACTTTGCACGGACTTTTCAAACCAGCCTCGTATACTGAATTAGGGCTAAGTTTAAGTTTGGTTAAATGAGCTTCAAATTTAAGATTTAAATCTACAGTTAGTAATAAAATCTTAGTTTCTAAAATAATATTCATTTTACATTTGAAATTTGATATTTTTTTCATGCAAAAGTTCATAATTAGCTATTTTTAGTTAGCTATTATTAAAAAGATTTTTGGCTAATTGCAAACTGGTAATCTACTACTGGTATAGTAAGCAATTATTTTTAAAATTCAGTTCAGTTACGAACATTTTCTAATATTAGTTTCAAGGTAATAACTAGAATATGCAAATGTTTTGTACTATACCAGCTTTACAGGTGATAACAACAATGTCATAATATATGATGTTATTAGAAAGTTACACCAGAAAATAAATGCCATTTCTAGTGTTGGGAAAACTGAGTGTTTGCAAATTCATGTATTAGCTGCAACTGTAAAAAAAAGTGCCTCATTTTTACATAATGAGTAAACAAGATGTATTGTAATGATTCTTCTATTTTAGTAATAAAAATAATAAAATCTTTTTGAATTATATGATTTTATTAATAATGAGACAGTTTGTAGTTTGAGAAATTCTAAGACTTAAATTTGCTTGTTTAATAAAGCACAAAATAAACAGTGTACTGTTCCTATATGATAAAATTTTTTTTCAAAAGCAGTTTTATCAAGCATGTCACATATTTTAAAATTAAACAAAAAGATGTTAAAAACAAACATCCACATAAGAACTTATAATTAAATAGAACAATAAAAAGAAACTATAAATCTCTAGGAAAACATGTACCAATATAACATTCATGTAAAATGACATACCAAAGCTTATCTTTTTTATTGTTTACAGTAAATGTCAAGTGTACATTATCTACTGTACTTTTCATATTATTAAGAACTGAATATGTTGCTGTTAATGAAGCAAAAAATAAGCATACATTCATAGAAAAATAAACATTGGTCTATTTTAATTTATACCTCGAATATATTTGAAATTCTGCCAGGTTTTTCATTTAAATTAGTTACGGACCATTGACCATGGCATTTTAAAAATACATCCCTACCTTTAAATACTAGACAAAAAAATCCAATTTTTATAAAGGCACATATAACACATTCATAATTGTTATTAATTATGTAATTCATACAGTTTGTATTACAAACATAAATTACATCAACAAAAAGAGAAACTATACAAAATTAATTCCCGTTATCTCATAACCTCAAAAAACTACATTCTTCTTCTTTAATAAAATTAATACATTTATAAGCCTGCTGCAACAATCGCCAAGATTATTTAAGACGATATGAGTGTTCATCGATCTAAATAAATTTGAAATGTTAAGATGCCTGTACCAAATTATTAGCCTTAACTTATTAAAAACTGTATAGCTAATTATTTCCAATTAGCCGTAAAGTGTAAAAAAGATAATTAGCATCAGTTTGCTTATCGATTTTGTTTTAAAAAAATATTTTTACATGGAAAGCAAAAGTAAAATAAATCGAAATCTACTAATGTAGTTGTAATACTCGCAAAATAAACGTTTTTAAAATATAAATTTGAAAGTGAATAGCAAGTATTTATTAAAACAACAACCCAATTTAACAAAAACTACTTCATATTTTACGTATATTAATATATTTGTATCAAAATCAGAAATAACTGATCGTAAGAAACTTGACACCATTGCCGACCCGAACTAACCCTTTTACTTTCCTTACTAAAGAAAAGTGTATTTTTGAAAAAAAAACACATTTCGAGATTTTTGCTTTTTTCCACGTTTTAAGGTTCCTAGATCACGAAACTCATTTTTTGTCGTCGGTCGGTCTGTTGGCACGACAACTCCCAAACGAAATACGATATCAATTTCAAACTTGGTACATATAGAATACCTTACGAGGGGATGGAACCTGTAGTTTTTGAGCAATATCGCTTAAAATGAAGGAAGTTAAAGGGGTAGAATGGTTTTAATAGTAATACAGCAATTTTTTCTGGTGTTTGGTTAGAATAACAAACAAATATTTTGCACAAATATTTATAGTAAAACATGAAAGCGGTAAAAGGGGGAGGGGACTAAAGGGGTTGTTTCTTATATATGGCGTTATATGTTCTTTTCAAGGTTCCTAGTTCAAGGAAGTCAAAAGTAAGTTATTTTTTCATTATTTTCAATTTTAACTCAAGGGGGGAGTGGGTGTAGTTAAATATTGCATAGTTTCGATAACATTTTGAGAACTTATCCAGGTTTTTGGTTGATGTACTTGACGAATTTTAAGCTTATTATTGTAAAGGAGGTTAGAGGGGTTGCTTCATATATATATCGTGCTTTTCAGGGTTCTTAGAATATGAAAATTAAGTTATTTTTTCAAAAATATCAATTTTAATAGAGGAAGGGGGTGAAAAAGATGGCATAATCTTAATCTTGATGAGCAAATATTAAACTTAATCATTTATAATAAAATATACAAGGTACCAAAGTGGTAAAAAAGATACAAGAGGGACTTCGTACTTGTCTTGTTATAGATTTTTTTTCGGAGTTCTTTCATTCAACGAGTTGAAATATAACATTTTCTTCGTTATTTTCATCCTTAAAGTGGAAAGAAACTGAAAGGAGTGTGGGTTATTGTGTCTTTTCAATAAAATTTTTCCTGATTTTTGATTGAAATATTGCATATAAAATAAAAATTAGACAGTGTGCTTGTTTTTTCCATTATTTCTAATTTTTTAACAGAAATACTGTATAGAAGAAACCGAGATTTGATTACACAATAACCTAAAAAATGTTGAGTTAACTATATGATACATTTTAAAAATACAAACGGTTAAGTTGGTAGAGATGCACTTATGGAACAGCAGGTAAATTACTGTATTTATGGCCCCGCGAACAGGAAGTATTGTATTTGTGAAAATACAAACCCTTCGCGATTATTTTTTTTTAAGTCTTAGGGTTTTTAGATGAAAAACATATTTATTTTAATTCCCAACTTCACAATAAATAATATTAAATATCATAAAATAATAATCTAGCTATACATTACAAAAAAAACTTTATTTATATTTTCTAATGTACATTGGCAGAGAGCATGTAGTTTTGTTTGATGTAATTTAAAAAAAAAAGATTGCTATTTTTTAATTATTAAATATTTTTTTTGATTACATAAACAACGGAAATTTCTAATTTTTTTTTATTAATATTTCACCATAGAGTGGACTGCATTCTTTAGAATGAGATAGTTTTTAGTGTTTATTTTGTTGCAAGGAAAGTACTGGGTAAATCATTTTATCACTTTTTTTATTTGGTAATGCCAGCACCAATATTTAAAACTAATAACCGGCCAAGTGCAAGTCGGACTTGCGTAATTAGTGTTCTGTACGTCGATTGCTTTTAAAATAATTTTTTTTTTTTTACAGGGGTATAACATGACCAATGACTTCACAAAACACACCCCAAATGAGTTTTCAACAAAGTTTTTTTCCGATTTTTACTGAAAACTGATGACCTTGAAATTTTTGGTTTTTTTATATACCAGATAAATTATTAAAGTTGTGATAACTTTCGTTCAATCTACACCCTATGGAGAATATTCCAGAATTTTTTGATCAGTACTTTTCGAAATAAGGGGGGACAGCGATTTTTCGCAATTTTTTAAAAATAATACACAGAAAAGTATACGCATATATTTTTGAACTCGTGTTTTCACAAGCTTTTATTTGACAACCCACTCGATGACCTGGTAAAAAACTTTTTTTTTCACATCCGATTTCACTCTTCAAAACTAACCCTTTAAGTCAAAATTTAACTTTCAAAACTACAGGGTCACCAATTCCTATAGTAGTGCCAAATTTCAACATTCTATGTCAAATAGTCTTGGAGAAAAACTGGTGTGACAGACAGACACCAAAGTGATCTTATAACGGAACACTAAAAATGGAAGCACGAAATAAGCTATTTTTGTTATTTCATAACATGTTTTCATAACATTAATATTATTACTGGCTAAGGAACTCATAGTATATTAGTTTTACAAATAAATTGACTTTTTTAAATGTCGAATGAATATGGGGTTCGTTGCGTGTTTATATTTCTGTCTTATTATTTCACTTGCTTTGTTCCCTGACAAAACTTATCTGCTGTATAAGAAAGAAATTGAGTATCTTATACTATATCCACCATGACTTCTGTCTACACATAGGCTTTCTATCAAATTTACACAATCTTAACATTGAATATAAATCTATAATATAGCCTAGATAAATATTATTATATAACTCTTAATTGTAAATAGATTATTTACTGTCCTCATTCGCTTAGACTTTTAATAATATTGTAAAAGCTGGTAAACTAAGGAATCCTTTAAATTCTGAAAATCTTACAACACTTTAAATGTGTCAGATTAGTTACTAGGTGATGCAATCAACCAGCTTTTACCACACTTTAGATGATTGACACTGTATGAATATAAATATGTGGAGGTTTGCTGCCAACTTAAACTGAAAAAAAACATTTATTTAAATTTAAAACTTATTTATTCACTCTTAGTTTAAATTATTTTATCTATTATTTTATTTATGTAAATAAAATCTTAAAAAATGTATATATAAACATCTCTTCACATCATTAAACACTACAAACTTATTCGTAATATTGTTATTCCTTTCTCAAAAAATTTAGAGCAACAAATTTTTCGTATTTCTTTGCTCCCCAACCAGGTACTTTAGTCAAATCTTCTATGTCATTAAGAGAGCCTTTTAATTTTCTAAAAATAAAAACGATGCAATATCCTAGAAACATAACAATTTTATACAATAATGTATTTTTTTTTAAGTTGGAGATTATTCTTACTTTGTTATAATATAACCTTACACCAAGAAATTTCGTCAGATTTAGCCTTCAAAAAAGCAATTTTAAACATTCATCGTCTTATATACATAAGCATCGCCGACATATTCAAAGTTATAAGCGTAATTTTTCATATAACAGCAGAAACAAAAAATCACAAGAAACGCGTCATTTTTGTGGCCAAGAAAACGGTCCATTATCTTCGACAAATCTGTTAAGAACTTTGGTATTTAAAGAATCGCATACCCCGCTCCTATAATGTAAATCATTCGGTCAGTAACGCAAGTGAATCAATACGCATATCATTAGCTCATAAATTTATTGAAGATGTCCTTTTTGGGAAACAGAATGGGGTATCCACTATTAATACTTTGACAACTGTTTAGTGCATTTTTGGCAAACATTGTCTCGTCGGTAACTAATATAGATCTAGGCAAATTTTAGTTATTTTATTGCAAAATCTGATTCTAATACAACATTTTACTTTTACAGACATAAAAATCAGAGATTTTGTACCTATATCAGATTATAAGTGACAGGTGACCCTGGAAGAAGGTTAAAAGAAAAATGCGTGTCGTATCCTGCCTATAAAAAAAAAATCAAAAAGCCTGCATTGTTATTAAGTGAAAATACAAATTCCTTTCTTCGGATAAGCATTTCTATGAATCGTATTTTAGAAAAAATAGTGAAATGTAAGAGTAAGATCGCTAGTGGGAGAGATGATAACCGATTGGATAGAACAGGAACGCAATTATCATTTTAAATATTCTCAAAAGCTTATAACTCTCTACTGTTCTAAATTCTAAATTAAACATCACTCCTGACGATGCTAACATGGTGAGTAAAATGAGCATCGAAGCAAAATAAAGTGTTTGGCGTCGTGGTGATTAACTGTTGTATAAGGCGGGCATTACACTATAAAAGTTCTTTTATAAAAGATCTTTTATAAATGAACTTTTACGATAAATGTGATAATATAATAGCTCTAGTTTTATAAAATTTGTCTTTTATAAAAATTCTTTTATCATAGTTTGCATTTTCATCCAATATTTGATAAAAGTAGTTTCTCCCACTCCTGCACTCGACTCGTCGGTAGGTTGGCTTCTCTTCTCTTTGTACGCATGCGCATATCTCACGTCTCGCGAGAAAATCCAATCACACGTATCAGTTATCAACTTATCAATCGTTGTATATTTAATTTTATTTGCATTTTTAAAATATTATTTCTTTAAACTGTAATTTAAAAACAAAAGCTTTGGAAGTAACTGAAGAATGGCCGACTCGAGGATTGAGTGCAGGTGGTCTGTGGCGGCTACTCAAATTTTGATTTGTGAATATGAAAAAATTGATTATCTGTATGACCTTTGCCATACAGAGTATAAAAATAGAAATAAACGGTTGAATGCTTATGAAGATATTGCTTGTGTATTAAAAGAACATGGATACATGTATGAGATTGACAACGTAAAAAAAAAAGTTAATAGGTTGAAAGTGTACACCGAGGTATGCGACTACTGTATTGAAGACTTGTGTAGCTCTCGCCTGTGGCAAGAAATCGCAGAGTAACCATAAGCCGTTCCTCAGGGAGTATTGGGTTACGCAAATGTGTCGTTTCCCGGGATATAGGTCCCAACTTCAGAAGCAAGTAATCAAAGGTTTTTTTTTCATCCAACCTCAAATAGTTCATGTAACTTTTTGCATCTTCCACGGCCAGTTCTTTGAGTAAATTCTGATGGATGCCCTTTAACTCCCGCCGGGCAACCCAAGGTCTTACCCACAAACGTTTCTTTACATTTTTGTTTTTATCTTTTTTCGCCACAGCTATTGCAATTACACCAGCCACAAAACCTGCGGCAGTTGGTAAAACGTCATCCATTACACAACAGTCACAACTCACAACACTGCCTTGAAACGAAAAACTGAGATTTCTTTTAAAATATTTTTGTAAAATATTTTACATAGTGTAATGCAAATTTTGTAGTCATAAAAGATATTTTATAAAAGAAGATGTAAAACAATTTCTATCCAACTTTTATAAGACATCTTCTTCAAAGAACTTTTATAGTGTAATGCCGGCCTAAGATATATTTGGCGACTTTAGTGATTACTATAATCTATTAAAAAGTGTTCCAACTTAGAAAGCACTCTACATAACTCACCGAAACAGTAGTATTTGTTCAGCCGTCTTTTGACCAACTGAATGTAATTTTTCCACGTCTTTTAAATTACCTTCATTAAGAATTCTCAAGACTTTTTTAGAATGTGCTGTGTATGGACTATCCTTACTAAAAAAAATAAAGGAAGAATTTAAATTAATATCATGCAGTGATTAAATTCTTTGTTTTGGATGGTTAACACCAACAGAAATTTATCTGAAATTGTTAAACAACAAATAAAAAAGCTTTGTGCAAGATGGGGATAAACGCGCGTCGAGTGCAAAAAAGAAAGTTTTGATATAGGGGTGATAACTTTTGTGTATTGTCATTGTGTAAAAGATTCCAAAGTCCTGACGTAATTTTGATTGGATTGAAATTTGAAGTATTCTTTTCTAAAAATTATTACGTAATTGTTCGAATCCCTGATAATTGGCTTTGAAAATTATAGCTTGGTTCTTTTTTCTATTTATAACGAATTCCTTAATGTAGCACTAATCTTTTAAGTCATCCCACACTTGTGTCTCTGGAAAATTATTTGCTCTTAAGTATCATTGGGTATTATTATTGATTAGAGGCTTGATTGGAAGGCACTTATGGAGTAGTTGTCTGGCAAACTGTTAAGGTATAGCTATGCACTGAAAGCGTTGGTAAATAAGGTAGAATAAAAACAGCTTAAAATATTTATGTGTATGTCCTTTTCAGAATAGGATATTAGGACTATCTTTGGAGGGGGTTTTGTGAATGTTGACAGGATAGAGGTTATGCAAAAGAGGGGTCTAAGAATTTTATTTAAAATGCGACCTAGGGACAGCTGTAGGTCCATTTTTAAAGAAAGAAGAATATTCATTATTATCAATTTATTCATTTTTAGTGTTCCCTACGGAACACTTATCGGATCACTTCAGTGTCTGCCCGTCTGTCACACCTGATTTTCTCCAAAACCGAAACGACATATAAAGTTGAAATTTGGCACTAGTATAGGAACTGATGGCCCCGTCAGAGCCGTGTAGTTTTGAGAGTTAAATTTTGACTTAAAGGGTTAGTCTTGGGGGGTGAAATCGGAAGTGAAAAAAAAATTGTTACCAGGTTATCGATCGAGATGTCAAATAAAAGCTTGTGAAAGCACAAGTTCAAAAATATATATAATGTAATACTTGCGCACACTTTACTTTGTATTATTTCTAAAAAACTTCTAAAAATCGCTGTCCACCCCTTATTTCGAAAAGTACTGATCAAAAAATGTTGAAAGAAGTCTGGAATATTCTCCATAGGGAACGAAAATTATCACGATTGCATTACCTTTAATCATTTATCTGGTATATATAAAAAAAATTCAAGGTCTTCAGTTTTCAACAAAGATCGGAAACAAACTTTGTTGAAAACCAATTTGGGGTGTGTTTTGTGAATTGTGATCATTTTATACCTCCGTAACAAAAATTTTTATTTTAAAAGCAACCAACGTATGGAACACTTATCGGATCACTTCAGTGTCTGTCCGTCTGTCACATCTGATTTTCTCCAAAACCGAAACGACATATAAAGTTGAAATTTGGCACTAGTATAGGAACTGATGGCCCCGTCAGAGCCGTGTAGTTTTGAGAGTTAAATTTTGACTTAAAGGGTTAGTTTTGGGGGGTGAAATCGGAAGTGGAAAAAAAATTGTTACCAAGTCATCGATCGAGGTGTCAAATAAAAACTTGTGAAAGCATAAGTTCAAAAATATATATAATGTAATACTTGCGCACACTTTACTTTGTATTATTTCTAAAAATCGCTGTCCACCCCTTATTTCGAAAAGTACTGATCAAAAAATTTTGAAAAAAGTCTGGAATGTTCTTCATAGGGTGTAGATTGAACGAAAATTATGACGATTGCATTACCTTTAATCATTTATCTGGTATATATAAAAAAAATTCAAGGGCTTCAGTTTTCAACAAAGATCGGAAACAAACTTTGTTGAAAACCAATTTGGGGTGTGTCTTGTGAATTGTGATATTTTATACCTCCGTAACAAAAATTTTTATTTTAAAAGCAATCAACGTATGGAACACTATTTGCGCAAGTTCGACTTGCACTGGCCGGTCACTGAATCTATAAAGTTCATATTCCAAAATAAACTGCTGTTTTTATTCAACCCAATGACATATATTTAAAACATAAGAACAAAATCAGATCCCTGCCCAAGAAAACATGCTGAAGGATCTTCAATGCTTTTTGCAATTTTAACTGTATTATATGTTTTAACTTTATAGTATTTAATTCAAAGACATAATTCAGTCCAATAGCTTCCAATTCACACCAGTTTTGAGCAACTTGGAATTATTTGAAGTATCAAAAACTGTGGACAAGTCCAAAAACAGGTTAAAGGTCACCTCGTGACCATCCAAGGCAACTGGAAGACACTTATGAACGTGAAAATTGCTCTCTTTAATTGTGGAATATGTCTTGCATTCGAATTATCATGTTTGTCAATATCCCTAGGACATATGTCGTATAAACTGAAATTTTTACATTAATTGTTCTAAAAATAAAATAATTTTTTTTTGCAATCCACTAAACGCAACAAAATTTTTAAAATCATAAATGTACGGAATAATCAATAAATTAATGTAAAGTACAAACTTACTGTTTCTGTTTCTTAAGTAAAATTTTAGCAGGCGTCATTGCAACTTTATACCCAATCTTTCTCTTTCCAGGGGTATTCTTGAGACTTATCGGTTGATAAGCTGCTTTCTTCTTAGCCATTCTTACACTTCTTCTGGGACATATAATTAAAGAATCATTTTTGTTTTTACTTTTTGCTCTATTTGTTAGGTTTGCTTTACTGATTTCAAAGTCGCTGTTATCATTAAAAGACTCATATGGTGGAGTTTCTTTCAGACTTTGATCATTACTGACTGAAGTACTACAAAAATGAGTTCCATCGTCATCATTTGATGTTATCGTTTCATTTATTTTACTTATTCCATTACATCTTAGTTTCATGCTTGAATCAAATGAAACTTCGGTCAAATCTAATGTATTATTATTATTATTATTGACAATACTGTGGTCCTGACTTTTTTTCATTGATAATCTTATACTTCTTCTTGGTGTCTCTTTAGGCCTGGGACTTTCAATGGGAGAAATTGATAATTTTGAAGCCTCGTTTTGTTTCTTTTTCTGAACCGGGAGTTCCGGTACTTTAAATAAAAAGCTGTCGTCTGGTGGTTCTTGAGGTGTGTATTTTCCTAGTTGGGGATCAGCTGGGTTCGGATTTTCTGGACTATCATATCTCTGAAAAATAATGAAATGAATGTTTTTAATTAATAAAAAAGATTTTAAAAAAATACATACAAGTACCCGCCTAGCTTTGTCTTTCTCCATTTCTTCTATAGGGCTGCTTGTAGCCCTAATTGTCTTAACTGACATTTGTTCTATTTCATTTTTAACCATTTTTGAAACTTCGTTTTGTATTTTATTCCAGTTTACACTAGAAAATATATGTATTTTAAAAGTAAAGAAATTATGTCTGAAGATACCAATTCATATAAAAATGTATATAAAATTATATTTTCAAAATTATGTTTACCCAGGTGTATTTTCTTTATTTACCACTTGGGACTTGGCTGCTAACAGCGAAGCCCTACTGGGTCGTCTCAAAGTATGTTTTATCACCGTTTCTAAACGGTTTATAATGGAATCTTCAATTTTGGTCATATATTTTCTAATAACAGGACTAAAATAAAAATTAAAAGATTTTTGGATGAAACTTCATGAAAATATATTTTCAACACATCAGAGGTATATACGTGGGTCATTCAAATATAATCCGGAAATTTTTCACATAGCTTTATTGGTAATAGATAAAAATATAAATGGAGTCGCTTATTTTTGTACGTAGTTTCCTTCAACAGAAATACATTTTCTCCATTGAATAGGAAGCTTTCTGATCCCCTCATAGAAAAGACGATGGCTACCCCAGTAACCAATTGGGTACATATTGTTTGACTGTAGCTTCTCTTCAAATCTCCTAATGCCTCCTTCAGTGGACCAAACATATGGTAGTCATATGGGAACAAGTCTGGACTGTAAGATGGGTGTTCAAGCGGTGGCCAGCGTATTGGAGTGAGTTTATCACAAGTTAAAACTGCTGTATGTGACCGTGCGTTATCATACAGAAGAAGGACATTGCGAATCGGTTGCCGGCATTGTTTGTTGCGATAAGCAATCTTGGCATCATCCAGCAGCTGGCAGTAGTAGGCAGCGTTCATCGTCCTTCGAGCATCTAGGTAGTCCATCAGCAATACACCTTTTGAGTCCCAAAACACAGTTGCCAGAACCCGACTGACAGTCGAGTCTTGGCCTTGATCGGTGTGCAATCTCCAATTTTCCTCCACTCCATACTCGTACTCTTGTTTTCTGGGGTACAGTGATGGACCCATGCTTCTTCGCAGGTCATGATACAGTCCAAAAAAGCTTCCCCTTCTTCTTCAAAGCGATTCAGAAGTCGCTGACAGATGTCTTTCTGCACATTCTTTTTGCCTCGTTGAGAAGACGTGGAACCCATCTTGATAATTCTTTTCTGTATCCGAGTGTATCTGACATAATGGTATGGACACTTCCAACACTTACACCCACCTCCGATGCAATTTCGACAACAGTAATGCGGCTTCATTGACGGTGGTCGCGCGACGCCGTTTATGGCTTCGATTTGCTACTTTATCATGACCATTTCGAAACTTCTTGGCCCACTCGAATACTTGGGTTTTACTCAAAGTAGCATCACCTAACTGTGCTTGGAGTCTATTCAAAATTTCATTGGATTTCACACCTTCGTTGGCGAGAAAACGAATAATAACGCGTTGCGTAACAGACGCTGGTACTTTCCGTTCACTCATAGCGACACTGAAATCGCAAACGTGAGCGCGAGGGCCGTGGGCGTGGCTATCCCCTCCCCATTCTCCGCCTCGCCACGTTGCTCAGTTCCCTATGCGTGTCAAACGAACAAAATTCCGATTTATATTTGAATGACCCACGTATACCAAATTTGGTTCTTTTTTTAAATCTTAATAACCTATAAATTAATAATTTTTACATATATTTGGTGACTCATGAAAATATGAATCTTTACCTTAAAGTTTGTTGAGTGATATCCGTACTAGTGCTTATCCTCGAACTAACAGATGAAATATCAATCGAACAATGACTTTTTGAATTATCTACACTACTAGTCTGACTCTCTCTACACTCATCTACCAAAGGCAAAGGTGGAAGGGCCATCCTTTTAATAGCTGGAGTTTTTAAAGGAGTACCATTTGGTCTTTTCATTGGTGTCTTAACAAAACCAAAAGCACCAGGATGCTCTTTTTTGTATTTAGCTATTATTTGGTTCACTTCTGGCTTGTTACGAACTTTTTTTACTCTCTGGGCAAAGTCTAATGTTTGCAGAGTCTCCGTTATATCGTCAGAATTACCACTCAGGCATGCTATTAGTGATATATAGTTGTCAACATTTAGGGAACCTAAAAGTTTTTTTTTTTTGGTTAATTAAGGACTTAGTGTGATATTTGTATAACCGGTCAAGTGCAAGTTGAACTTGTGCAATTAGTGTTCCGTATGAGCTTTTACAATAAAAATTTCTGTTACGGAGGTATAAAATGATCAATGACTTCACAAAACACACCCCAAAGGAATTTGCAACAAAGTTTTTTTTCCGATCTGAAAACTGATGACCTTGAATTTTTTTTTTATATATACCAGATAAATTATTAAAGATAAAGCACTCGTGATAATTTTTGTTCAATCTGCACTCTGTGGAGAATATTTTAGAATTTTTTCAAAATTTTTTGATCAGTACTTTGCGAAATAAGGTGAGGGGACAGCAATACAAAGAAAAATGTGCGCATACATTACATATATTTTTGAAATCGTGTTTTTACAAGCTTTCGTTTGACACCCCGCTCGATGACCTGGTAATTTTTTTTTTTCAGATTTCACCCCCTAAAACTAACCCCTTAAATCACAATTTAACTTTCAAAACTACACGGCTCTGATGAGGCCATCAATTCCTATATTAGTACTAATTTCAACTTTCTATGTCAAATAGTTTCAGACAAAATCGGGTGTGACAGACAAGACAGACGGACGGACAGATACCGAAATGATCTTATAAGTGTTTCGTATTGAACACTTATAAAAAGGATGTAAAGTTGTTATTAAATAGTGTCTAAAACATAATAAGCATTGAAAATGGAAGAGTTTGTAGTGTTGATTTTATTCCTAATATTTACTTATAACCACCAAATCATAACAATGTCATTTCCAATTATCTCTAAGCAGTGCATGCAAATACTGATGTTGAGAAAATTAATCTAATAACAAATACTCTCACAAAACTTTCTTAAATTTCTCTTCAAAAATACTTACCAGGTGTACAAGTATGAAATGCGGATTTTTTTTCTAAAAAAATATGTTAAATTCGGAAGAATGATAAAAAGTGCTTTATTCAAAGTATGCTCCATCGCTTGTTATACATTTTTTCCCATCTTTCGGGCAATTTGTGAATACCACGCCAGTAAAAATATTCCCCTTTTGCTGTGAACCATTCATTGAGCCATTTTTTCACATCTTTGTACGAACCAAGTGCTCGGCAAGTGCGTGACCCATCGATGCAAACAAGTGGTAATCGGAAGGAGCCAAGTCTGGTGAGTAAGCCGCATGGGGGTAGAACTTCCCTGCTTCCCAACGTGTCGCGAACTCGTTTTGCCGTATGTGATGGAGCATCGTCATGAAGAAAAATGACTTTGTGTTGCCTCTTTCGGTATTCTGACCTTTTTTCAAGCAGCGAACGGTTCAAATCGGTCAACTGTTGGTGGTAACGTTTAGTATTAACCGTTTCCCCAGGTTTTACCATAACAGCTCATAATAGACCACGCCCCTCTGGTCCCACCAAACACAGAGCATCGTCTTTCTGCCAAAGCGATTCGGGCTTGCAGTCGATGTGGATGATGCGCCTGGGTCTACCCATGATTTTTTGCGCTTGGGATTCTCAAATAAATCCACTTTTCATCCCCTGTAACTATACGATGCAAAAACCACTTCCTTTTGTACCGAGCGAGCAAAATGTCACACGTGTTTTTGAGCTTTTCCATTTTCCTGTCGTTCAACTCATGTGGTACCCATCTACCGGTCTTCTGAATCTTTCCCGTCTACCGTAGCCGAAACAGCTTGTTGACTAATGTCCAATTGCTCGGCGAGTTGTTTTTGTGTTTGCGAATCATCTTCGTCCAACAATGCTTGCAATTCCACATCTTCGTATTTTTTTGGCGGTTTTCCACGTTCCTTGTCTGCAACATCGAAGTCACCAGTTTTGAAACGCCGAAACCATCGTTCACACGTATCTTGCGATGGAGCATGTTTCACCATAAGCTTCTCGAAGTAATCGGTGTGATTCAACAGCAGTTTTCTTCAAATGAAAACAAAAAATTAATGCTGTCCGCGAATGCTCTTTGTTCGGTATAAATTTCGACATATTGATCACAACAACACAACACTATGCACACACTTTTCCAATTTATCTCTCGTGCGCGTCTGACACTTGTTGATGACACAACAAAATGGCGCAGTGTCAAATCTTTATAGCACAAACTGCATTGGTGCACTATCTGTTGTCTGAAATCCGCATTTCATACTTGTACACCTGGTATAACTATCTATATGATGCACGTGTGCAGGTTAGCAACAGAAGATGCTTTCGCTTTAGGACCGCATAAACCATAATTAGTTCTAACATTATGACAGTATCTCCTGTTTTGATTCCTAGGTGCATAAGAGTGCACATCTATTAAAAACAATATTCGTATTACACCTTTTTGTACCATTTCTTAGCCTAGACATAAATATACACTGTTCCAACTGGAGTAATTTTTTTTATATATACAATTTTAATTCCCTGTAAACATCACCCGTGTGGGTTAATCTACTATAACTAAATAATATTTTATAAATTTTGTTTTACAAGACTTGCAGAGTATTGAAATCTTTTGTTCCACAAGTGCCTCATATAGAAACTAAATGTTGAAATAGACACATGAAATATGAGTTATTCACATTTAACATTGTTCGGTGTCTTAGATAATATCTACACCTATATAAAGATGTGAAATGCGTGAAGAAAAACAAAATCAAAATTAAAAGAGGAATTAGACAAGGCTGTTCACGTTGACTCTAGAAGACATGTTCAAATCATTAAAATGGGAAAATAAAGGAATACTTATGAACAGTGAACTATTAAATCACTTAAGGTTCACAGATGATGTCACTATGATCGCCAACACAAAAGAAGAGTTACAAGAAATGCTGATGGAATTAAATAACAAGTCTCAAGAAATAGGTCTAAAAATAAACTTCACCAAAACAAAGAAAGTGGAGATAACCACCAGGAATAGAAAGTGAAAGGATAGAAAAGGTACAAACATTCATATATTTAGGACAAATAATGGAAGTATCAAAAAATAATTTAAAGGCTGACTTGGATAGAAGAGTCTCGTTAGCTTGGTCTGTGTTCTGAAGGTTACAATTTACATCCCAAATACAATAAAAGCCAGATCAATATGTACCGCCGATACAGCACTGAAACGTGGGCTTTAAATAAAAGTATAATAAATAAACTACAGATAATCTAAAGATCAATGGCGAGGAGAATGCTAAATTTAGACTCCAAGATCATATTCCTAACATTGAGATACGAAGAAGATCAAAAGTGACAGAATGTAATATTATATGTATATGTATATTTTTTATTATTATGTATATTAAGGTGGAATTGGGAGAGATATATTGTAAAGATGAATGCTAACAGATAGACATGCTGTATAGTTGAATGGAGGCCTAGAGAACATAAAAGATGCAGAGGTAGACCACGGACAAGATGGATGACGAAATAGTCGACACAAATAGTAGGACACCATTGGATACAAAAAGCAAATAACAGAGCTCGTTGGAGACAACTTGGGGAGTCTTACATCTGACTATGGATGGAATAAACTAATGGTGATATAGATATGATCATTAGCACAATTTTTATTGATACGTGTTGGATGTGCCCTGATCAATTAAGTTGCTCTTCAATACACAGGTTCAGATATTTAATTTTATTTGCTCTGGCTATTTCCACATTGTTCATTAAAATTCTTGGCAACTGTACTTTTTTAATTTTTAGTTTAAATAACATAAATTTATTTACTTTTGTCAATATTCATTTTTAATTTCTAGCATACATACAAAGAATATAATAAAGATCCAAGGACAGATTCCTGAGGCATATCATATTCATTAATCTCGAGTCACTGTTTGAATCACCCATTTGAACATACTGAAACCTGTTCTTTAAATGAGATTGTGTTATATTTTTTAAAAGTATATCGATACTTTTTGCAGATTTATAAATATTGCTATTATAACATTGTTTTGTCCAAAACACTTATTGGTCAATAGTTACTCATGCAGTCTCTATCAATATAAGACTTATTTTAGTTAATTTGAGTTCGCTAGAATGTTCTCCAGAAGTAATAATGTCAAGCATTAATTCAGTTAAAACGGGTATAAGGTTTCTCTCTACATTTAGATAGTTTAGTTAAAGAATTTACTCAAAATGCAAGTTCAATACCTTGTAATATACTTGTAATCATTGACTGCCTATATGGAATGTAACTAGATTTCATAGACAAAGCAGATATAACCTGTCCTATAGAAAGTAAGCCTTTATTAATGTTAATTCCTTCTTGAAAAGTATTTCCCTTGCTTCCAGTCTTTCTTACACTTTCAGAACCAGCCAAATCTACTAAATTCAATTTTCCAGTAATTTCTTGCTGGCTAAAATTTGTTTTCAAATTTACAATTTTAAATGTGAATTCGAGCAATTACTTACCTGCTTTTAAGTGAATAGTACACTGTAAATATAGCATGTGACCTTGAACTGTTTAAATTTTGTTTTGTTTTCTCCCAACATGTCTAGTCTTATTACCAAGTTCTAATAAAGCTTTTGCTTCCTGAACAGTTTTTATGCATTTTGTACTGAGCCCTTGTACGACAAAACCTTAAAAAAATAAATTATTTAGAGTCAACTAAGGCATGTGCATATAAAAATTATAAAGTTTCTATTATAAGTTTGTTTAAAAATGATATCTGCTAAGTAAATTTAATTTATAAAAAAAGGTAATTATTACTTTGAATATGTTCCTGACTATATAACAAAATCAAATTTATACTACTATTCTGACATTTTATCTTTTTTTTTAAAATATATGCAAGAACCACACTTATTCCTTAAGAAAGGCAATTGTTCTTTATTGGGCAAACCTTACTCATTCTTATCTAAAGGTTGAATTTATCCAGATTCAGTGGTCAGATCCAGAATAGATTAATGATGTGGC
Organism: Pachyrhynchus sulphureomaculatus; assembly: GCA_019049505.1. Taxonomy (NCBI): domain Eukaryota; kingdom Metazoa; phylum Arthropoda; class Insecta; order Coleoptera; family Curculionidae; genus Pachyrhynchus; species Pachyrhynchus sulphureomaculatus. The sequence continues at coordinate 37,166,615 of CM032453.1, read as the reverse complement.
ACTATATACCGAACTCTAAATAAACCCTATTATTAATCTATAGTTAACCTGGTCGATACTTGTATAATATAAATACAAAAAATAATACCTGATACTGGTAAAGGTGCTTTCTTTTCTGGTTGAAACAAATCAAATACCTTTTCATTGTAAATTTCAGAAAATGATATGAAAACTTCAATCTCTTCATCTTCATTAAGAATACTGTCAGTAAAAATTTGTTTTAAGGCTCTAGGAATTATTCCTGCATCACAAGAATCAATTATTTTCTAAAAAGGATAGTAGTAAGACACAACTCAATACAAGAAAATATATTAAAGCTTATTGTTGTAATCTAACTCAACCTGTGATCCTGAGCCCATAGTATACGTTTTCCCAGTCCCGGTTTGTCCATAGGCAAACACAGTACAATTATATCCCATCTTAACATAATTAACAAATGGTTTAACAGCATCATCATATATTTTTTGTTGGTCAGCATCTTCAGCAAAAATGTTGTCAAAATGATATGTCTGTGACCTTTCCGATACTAACAGGACCTTAAGATATTAAAATAGAGAATAGTCATCAATATTGGAATTAAAATTGCAGAACATTAATTATTTATTCACGGAACTTACACAGATAGTATTTATATACCTAAGATAATTAGAGTTAGTGTTTCATAAAATTATAAAACTTACAGGCGGCTCCTTACTGATTATTTGTAAACTTGAAGTAGTTGTATCATCTTGATTTAATAGCGGTCTTATTCTTACGGACACATTTATGGAGTCTTTTTTTGGTTCCATTGTACTTTAAAAATTACAATTATATAACTTTTAAAGCAAAAATTGAGTGAAACATAAATACTGTTTGTAAACCGACGCGATAATATTCAAATTTTAACAATAAACGTAACTGTCAAAGATGATATAACCGTTTTTCTTCTTTTTTTTATAAAAGATAATTTATCCTAACAAATATTCCAGTAGTAAGAATTTATAAATATTCAATTTTAATTATAATTTTATTCATAATCAGTTAATAACATTTTTGAATAAAACTTTAAAAAAATGCAATTTCTTGAACTATTTTTTTTCTCTTTCTAGAGATAAATATTGTTAGCATAAATTTCTAATTGTGATATCTCATCGAAACGTTTTACTGTATTTTTAAATTTAAATTTAGTTTTTGCTGTATACTAATATCTAAATTAAAGTTTTGTCTTTGCGTAATATTGTCGTTGAGGATATGGATGTTAAAAACTGTATATTTTAGAAATTTTACCATTGAGGAATAGATGTCATAACAATCAATGAACTTAGGGCAGGCATTTATACAATTTATTGTATACCAAAATAACGTTTTGTTTTTCCAATTGTAAACTGACCTCCGTTGTCTATGTTCAGTTGTATATTATATTCAATTTGTAATTTCATTACTTGGCAACCATCGTCTCGCCCAGGTTTATAATCATCTCGACCATAGACATAGAGGATGGACTGAGTGTTCCGTATCCCGCTGTGAAGTAAATATGGACGCAAAAGTGTGAGAGACAAAGCGAATGAGTGGCCAGTAGCTGTCTCTTTTTAGAATGTCGTTAAGCTACGGCGCTCTTAACAATAATATTTCTAAGTGTTCTGTCTGAACTAAAATCGGGTATAGGGCTTTTGTCGCCTTGAATTCCATCTCGGGGTACAGCGCCTTGTTTATTATAGGCCTACAGAAAAGAGACAGGTATTGGCCGCACAATCGCTTTGTCTCTTTCTAGAGAGTGGTCAATTTTATGAAGTTAATGCTCAGTCCATCCTCTATGTCTATGATCTCGACCATAGATCACAAATTATCGAAATAACGCCACAGATAAGGGATTTGGTTAGTTTTCATTAAAATCTAATCAGAGTCGCTTAACTATCTTTAATGAATTGGTCTAGCTTACCTCTTCCTTACCGCGTGGGTCTGGCTAACCTTTTTTTTCTGTAGGAGCCCTTGGGGTGCTAAAAATTGTCAATGCTTCGGATAGTTTCGTGAATTAAAAAAAAAGTTTAATGCCAACCTGACTGAAAAATTGGTTGTATATAGTAGTATATAGCATAAAAGCGTTTAATGAATATAGTATAAAAATTTACTTGGGATTCCTACATTGTTGGAGTCTTCGTAATTTGGTGCACACTCCCTTCCTTCTCGATAGCTTTACTACCCTGACAAACTTTTGATTTTACACATTATTTAATATTGGTAAAATAATAAAAAAAATAGGACAAAAATATTTTTATATCTTAACCTATTTATTCCTTATTTTGTCTATAAAAAATAAAAATATTTTGTACTCTACAAAATTACTTAAACTAATAAACGTTCAATTTCTTGTTGAATGGTTTGTATTTGAGGTTTCAATTGTGAACCTTCATTAATCGTAACACTGCATGCAATTACTGATCTGGACACACCACAAGCTCGGCCTAGTGCTTGTTTCGAACGTATGAAAACATAAGGAACATTTTTATCTTCACATAACAATGGTAAATGCATTAAGATTTCGATTGGTTCCGCATCAGCAGCCATTACAATAAATTCTGCAATCCCTCTATTTAAGGTTTTAGTAACTTCATTGGCACCTTTACGAAGTTGTTTATAATTTAAAGCTTGCTGTACCAAGTTGAGGATTTTCGTTGTTAAAGTTGGGTCAGCTAGAGGGTAAGCTTTTGGATTTATTTCTTCGGCCTGAAAATTGATAAAAAGAAAAAATACAATGTAGTTAGTGAGTACAACACACAAATATTTCATTTCAATAAAATGTCTTACTTACCATAGTACAGATGGAAAGATTAAACAATCGAACAGAAATTAATAGGAAAATGCAACCTCTCGGCGACTTTTCGCTTCACGGAGGAGCAAAATAAGAAAAATTGCAAAACGCGTGCACGACAGAAATCGCAAACAAACGTTTAAAATTTTAAGGTTAATTTACAATCACGTTTCTTTTCAAACACCAAAATGGTAGTGGCGCCCTCTATTAGTCAAAACTTGAACCTTTAAAAATATGCTGCTTGTAACTTTCTAAATCCTAAAAGCCGATAAATTAATATCTACATCCTAAACAGAGAGAAAATGTAAATAAAGCTGTCAGTGACAGTCCATGACATCACGGTGACATCATGTAAAATATACACCTAATTTTTCAGTAGATAAGTAATTTTTAGTTTAATTGGTTTCTAATTGAAAAATGTTACCGTTTTCATAATGAATAGGTACAACGATTATTATTTGGTTAACGATGAAGATGTTGACGTTTGAAGACAGCGTTGAGTATAGGGTGCTGTCCAGGAAGTGTAATCGCAAAAAAGTAATGTGGATTTGTCTCTCAATGTATGCATTTATTATTTTTGTAATTTGTATTAGCTATTTTAATTTATTCTAATTTGATAAGGCGTGCTTAAAATTAGTGATAAATATAAATATACCATCCTCCTATAGAGGGTGAACAGTTACTTTTTTTTTTTTATTAGTCCACATATAGGTATATTAATCATAATGCTGCTAAATAAGCACACATACTGCTTTGTCGTTTTCTTTGATGGCAGAAGTACTATATTTTAATAAAACTATAAGGATTTATTCAATTTCTGTAATTGAAAATAAGTTGACTAAATATGAAATCAAATTTGACCTAAAATACATGAAAATATCCAGCTTATTTATTTATTTTTTTGAAATATAAATGTTCTAATCTATATATTGAGAGGAATGTGTTTATTTTCTTTTTTCTAAATGTCTCTTGATGTGATTTAAATTTCCTCAGACCATATATGTCTAATTATACATTTCTGGGCTATTAACACTGTTTTGCTTTGGATTTCATAGCATGTTATTGTATGTGAGGTAATGACAAGCTGAAGCAGTGGCAGCAGGCAATAGATTGCCTCTGTGTTAATTTCAGTAGAGCATAGTATGCTTTAGAATTCTAGCGTATAGGTAATCTATTTGTGGATCCCAAGCGTTCTTGAATCTAGATAACTTCCATAAAAACATGTTTGGGCGTGTTGTTAAAAAATTGGATCATCACTGTTCTTTCTTGTTTTATACTGAATTTAGAACACAACCGACCTCATTTAAACAATACACAACAAATATTATTTACATACACAAACATAAAAACATGAGGAAATATCCTAGAGCTGCCTGTGTCTACCTCGTAAGTGGTAAAAGAAGTGCATTATCATATACTAATATTCAATTCCGAAGATCACCAGCATTGTTAATGTGTGTGCTTTTTTTAGCATTAAAATCTAAAAATAATTACATATATATATATATATATATATATATATATATATATATATATATATATATATATATATATATATATATATATATATTGTTGAGAATATCACATAATTCTTTACATTTTCAGATTATTTTTACTAGTATTAGGTTTTGCTATTGTTTTTGTTGGTTTCCCACTACTATTAATGAATAGTAAGACTTGGCAACAGAAACTGGTATTTACACATTGTAAGTGGACAAGTAAGCTTACTCTGAAAACAGAAAAGTTCAAATTTTTATTTTATTTTAGTTAAACTTCCAGAAGATAGGTTTTATTATGAAGATTTTCGATTTTCTGGTTTTAAAAAATCGTTATGTAACAGTTAGAGATATCAATACTGAAAAAAAGTTGCAATTAGGATTATGGCATATATTACCTCTAAAATTAGCAGAACAGGCATTAGTTGATGATAAATATGACTATGATGAAGCTTTAAAAAACAGTAATTATAGTGTTTTACTTTACTTTCATGGCACTGGAGAAGATAGAACCCAAAGTCAGAGGAAATATCAGTTACTGAGATATTTTTTTCATATAATAGCATTTGATTACAGAAGTAAGTATATATTTCTTAATATATTAAATACACTTTATGATTTAGTGTTAATTAAAAAAATCCAACACTTATATTCTTATTACACTAACTCCCATTATCTCGACTTGTTTCAAATCGTCTAGGCTTATATCGTCTTATCTGTCATTATTTCGCCTTATTTCCAATAATGGCACATTAACTCCCATTATCTCGACTTGTTTCAAATCGTCTAGGCTTATATCGACTTATCTGTCATTATTTCGCCTTATTTCCAATAATGGCACACTAACTTCCATTATCTCGACTTGTTTCAAATCGTCTAGGCTTATATCGTCTTATCTGTCATTATTTCGCCTTATTTCCAATAATGGCACATTAACTCCCATTATCTCGACTTGTTTCAAATCGTCTAGGCTTATATCGACTTATCTGTCATTATTTCGCCTTATTTCCAATAATGGCACATTAACTCCCATTATCTCGACTTGTTTCAAATCGTCTAGGCTTATATCGACTTATCTGTCATTATTTCGCCTTATTTCCAATAATGGCACACTAACTCCCATTATCTCGACTTGTTTCAAATCGTCTAGGCTTATATCGACCTATCTGTCATTATTTCGCCTTATTTCCAATAATGGCACATTAACTCCCATTATCTCGACTTGTTTCAAATCGTCTAGGCTTATATCGTCTTATCTGTCATTATTTCGCCTTATTTCCAATAATGGCACATTAACTCCCATTATCTCGACTTGTTTCAAATCGTCTAGGCTTATATCGACTTATCTGTCATTATTTCGCCTTATTTCCAATAATGGCACACTAACTCCCATTATCTCGACTTGTTTCAAATCGTCTAGGCTTATATCGTCTTATCTGTCATTATTTCGCCTTATTTCCAATAATGGCCCATTAACTCCCATTATCTCGACTTGTTTCAAATCGTCTAGGCTTATATCGTCTTATCTGTCATTATTTCGCCTTATTTCCAATAATGGCACATTAACTCCCATTATCTCGACTTGTTTCAAATCGTCTAGGCTTATATCGTCTTATCTGTCATTATTTCGCCTTATTTCCAATAATGGCACATTAACTCCCATTATCTCGACTTGTTTCAAATCGTCTAGGCTTATATCGACTTATCTGTCATTATTTCGCCTTATTTCCAATAATGGCACACTAACTCCCATTATCTCGACTTGTTTCAAATCGTCTAGGCTTATATCGTCTTATCTGTCATTATTTCGCCTTATTTCCAATAATGACATATTAACTCCCATTATCTCGACTTGTTTCAAATCGTCTAGGCTTATATCGACTTATCTGTCATTATTTCGCCTTATTTCCAATAATGGCACACTAACTCCCATTATCTCGACTTGTTTCAAATCGTCTAGGCTTATATCGTCTTATCTGTCATTATTTCGCCTTATTTCCAATAATGGCACATTAACTCCCATTATCTCGACTTGTTTCAAATCGTCTAGGCTTATATCGACTTATCTGTCATTATTTCGCCTTATTTCCAATAATGGCACACTAACTCCCATTATCTCGACTTGTTTCAAATCGTCTAGGCTTATATCGCCTTATCTGTCATTATTTCGCCTTATTTCAAATTATATCATATTAACTCCCATTATCTCGACTTGTTTCAAATCGTCTAGGCTTATATCGACTTATCTGTCATTATTTCGCCTTATTTCCAATAATGGGACCTAACTCCCATTATCTCGACTTGTTTCAAATCGTCTAGGCTTATATCGTCTTATCTGTCATTATTTCGCCTTATTTCCAATAATGGCACATTAACTCCCATTATATATTCTTATTACAGTTCTGCCCTTAGAGAACTTTTATGTCAATTTGGGGTCAGCTGAGGTAATTCAGCACGTTCCAAGTTATGAAAATGACACCACACAATAAATTGCATGGTTGTCAATTCATTGTTCTAAGTACTTTGAGGGCCCATTTGATTTTCAAGTAAGAATTTAGTCTGGGGAACTATCAAGCTTGTCGAGTATTTGCTTTTGTCAAATTGACAACTGAAGTTCCCAATGCTTACTAAGGGAGCTAGAGTATCCAAAATAACAGTTTTTAAGATTTTGTGTGAAGATTTATGGATGACAAGCATTTCTGCATGATAGATGCACAACTTCCTATAAAAAAGAAGAGAAATGTTTCAGAAATGTTTTGCCATTTTAAAGAATGATAAGGGTTATTTTTCATTAATTATTACAGGTGATGAGCTTTGGGTATTCTAGTGGGATCTTCCCAGGAAACAGGAGTTAGTGGAATAAGTTGAGGTTACTCTCCAGGCAGGAAAGTTGATGGCAAGCGTTTTTTTAAAACGGCTGAATTTTGCTTACTAAATAAATAGAATTAATGGAGTCATTTAAAACATTGACTCCATAGTATTGATTTAGTGCTCTGTGACTTTTTTTGATGATAATGATGAGAGCCACTCTTGTGTCGTTTTTTAAGATGTAAATAAGAAAATTCCTATTGGATGGAATGAAACAGCTCGAAAAACTTATATAGAAAAAAGATCTGTTGAAAAGATCATTTTTTAGTGTTCCATACAGAACACTTATAAGATCATTTTGGTGTCTGTCCATCTGTCTGTCTGTCACACCTGATTTTCTCCGAAACTATTTTGACATAGAAAGTTGAAATTTAGCACTAATATAGGAATTGATGGCTTCATCAGAGCCGTGTAGTTTTGCAAGTTAAATTTTGACGTAAAGAGGTTAATTTTGGGGAGTGAAATCAGAAGTGAAATTTTTTTTTTTTTATCAGGGCATCGAGTGGAGTGTCAAATAAAAGCTTGAGAAAAAACGAGTTCAAAAATATATATGTCATACTTATGCACACTTTTCTTTACATTATTTTTAAAAAATTGCTAAAAAATCGCTGTTCCCCTCTTATCTCAAAAAGTACTGATCAAAAAATTTTGAAAAAATTCTGAAATATTTTCCACAGGGTGCGGATTGAATGTAAATTATAATGAATACTTTATCTTTAATAATTTATCTGATATAAAAAAAAATTCAAGGTCATCAGTTTTCAACAAAGATCAGAAACAAACTTTGTTGAAAACTCATTTGAAGTGTATTTTGTGAAGTCACTGATCTTTTTTTATACGTCCACAACTAAAATTTTTATTTTAAAAGCAATCAACGTACAGAACTATAATTGCTCAAGTCTGACTTGTACTTGGCTGGTTATTTCAAGCTCTACAGGTTTTCCTTAGTTAGGTAGATGACTTGATTAAAAAAATAAATGACACCTTCTTTCTAGTTGCTGTGTTTTATCAATTACTCCAGCCATAGCTTGTGCGATTAATGCTCTAATATAATTTACTAAATAGAAGTTCCTCCAAATCATTTCTTTTTTAAATAAAAACACAAACAAAAAATTGTCGGTATATGTATATTTTGAGAAAAGTTTAACATTTATTTCTACTATAAAGGTTATGGTGACTCATCTGCAGGAGACCTTTATGAAAAAAATGTGGTCCATGATTGTCTTCAAGTTTACAGATGGTTGCAAAATCAGACAGATGCTCCAATTTATGTTTGGGGGCACTCTTTGGGCACAGCATTAGCTACTAGTACGGTAGCTCAACTCGGAGGGAAAAGTAATACAACAGGATTGATTTTAGAAGCTCCTTTTACTACATTTAAGGAAGAGTTGTATAATCATCCTGTCACAAAGGTAAAAATATTCCTGTACTATTGGAAAAATCTTGTATTGTAAATGAATATGTTGTTATTCATAATATGAACTTTCCATTTTTAGTGTTTCGTATGGAACACTTATAAGATTACTTCGATGTCTATCTGTTCGTCTGTCACACTGAATTTTCTCCGATACTATTTGGGATAGAAAGTTAAAATTTGGCACTAATACCGGGTGTACAAGTATGAAATGCAGATTTTTTTTCTAAAAAAACATGTTAAATTCCGAAGAATGATAAAAAGTGCTTTATTCAAAGTATGCTCCATCGCTTGTTATACATTTTTCCCATCTTCCGGGCAATTTGTGAATACCACGCCAGTAAAAATCTTCCCCTTTTGCTACGAACCATTCATCGAGCCATTTTTTCACATCTTCGTACGGACCAGAGCGCTGCTCAGCAAGTGCGTGACCCATCGATGCAAACAAGTGGTAATTGGAAGGTGCCAAGTCTGGTGAGTAAGCCGCATGGGGTAGAACTTCCCAGCTGAGTGCTTCCAACGTGTCACGAACTGGTTTTGCCGTATATGATGGAGCATCGTCATGAAGAAAAAATGACTTTGTGTTGCCTCTTTCGGTGTTCTGGCCTTTTTTCAAGCAGCGAACGGTTCAAATCGGTCAATTATTGTTGGTAACGTTTAGTATTAACCGTTTCCCCAGGTTTTAACAGCTCATAATAGACCACCCCCTCTGGTCCCACCAAACACAGAGGATCGTCTTTCTGCCAAAGCGATTCGGTCTTGCGGTCGATGTGGATGGTGCGCCCTGGGTCTACCCATGCTTTTTTGCGCTTGGGATTCTCAAAATAAATCCACTTTTCATCCCCTGTAACTATACGATGCAAAAATGACTTCCTTTTGTACCGAGCGAGCAAAATGTCACAATGTCACACGTGTTTTTGCGCTTTTCCATGAAGGTGTCGTTCAACTCATGTGGTACCCATCTACCGGTCTTTTGAATCTTTCCCATCTCTCGTAACCGATTGGAAACAGCTTGTTGACTAACGCCCAATTGCTCGGCGAGTTGTTTTTGTGTTTGCGAATCATCTTCGTCCAACAATGCTTGCAATTCCACATCTTTGTATTTTTTTGGCGGTTTTCCACGTTCCTTCTCTGCAATATCGAGTCACCACTTTCGAAACGCCGAAACCATCGTTCACACGTATCTTGCGATGGAGCATGTTTACCATAAGCTTCTCGAAGTAATCGGTATGATTCAACAGCAGTTTTCTTCAAATAAAAACAAAAAATTAATGGTATCCGCGAATGCTCTTTGTTCGGTATAAATTTCGACATGTTGAACACAACACTATGCACACACTTTTCCAATTTATCACTCGTGCGCGTCTGACACTTGTCGATGACACAACAAAATGGCGCAGTGTCAAATCGTTAGAGCACAAACTGCATTGGTGGTGCACCATCTGTTGTCTGAAATCCGCATTTCATACTTGTACACCTGGTATAGGAATAGGTGTTTTGTGAAGTCAATGATTATTTTATACTCCTTTAACAAAAATTTTTATTTTAAAAGCAATCAACGTACGAAGCACTAATTCTGCAAGTCTGACTTGCACTTGGCCAGTTATTGATAATAAATATGAGGATGAATTGAAAAGTCTGGTGAAAAACAAGGTAAATAACATTTTATTGCCAAAATAAAAATGTATTTCTTAGCATAATCTCCATCGATCTTAATACATCTGGTCTAGCGAAATTCTAAATTTTTATTCGCGCAAAAAAAAAATTGTTTTGAATTGTGCATAATATTTGTTTATGTTTTATAGCACAGGATAACCTCTTTATTCGACGAAAATTTTTTCCCCCAAGCCTATTTTGGAGGTTAGGAAACAAAAAAAAAAGGTTACTTGTGGCCAAATCTGAGAAATAGACTGGGTGGGGAACGATTTCGAAGCCCAGCACTTTAGCCATTGCAATGGCCGTTGTGTAAACAAGCGCATTGTCCTGGTGAAGGAGCACTTTTTTGCGCGCCACTTCTGCTTCAACTCGCTGTGTAAGCGATCCATTAACATGACGTAATAAGAGTAATTGACTATTTTACCCTTTTCCAAATAGTCAATCACTATGATACCCTGTGAGTGTCAAAAAACCGTTGTCATCACTTTACCTGTCTATGAAATTGTTTACGATCTTTTTGATGCACCTTTACCATCCCCAATGCAGTGTTTAACGAATGTGACTACTAACCCCGATTGTAATTTAGGAATACCACGATATTGCAATACTGTACACCAAAAAGTACAGAAAAGCTGTTTATAGTAACCAGAATTCAGCGAAATTAACAATATAGAAACCTAATTCTTAAAACATCTTCTTGGCTCCTTTTTGTTTACAAATTCCTTAATTCACTATTATTTGGCTCCTACTAACTAGACAATTTCGAATTTTGTAACAAGGTTAAGCACCATATACTTCTATTCACAGCTGTCGATTTTGAGTCTAACATGATATTTTAAAATTAAAACAAGAATTAATATTTTTTTTTAATTTTATCTAGTAATTAAAAACAAGAAAACACTTTTTTTGAGCTGCGTTCAGTCTGTTTTCAACTTTTGTTTCTGTCAAAGTAAGTACTTTTGTCATTTTTGACTGTCGTTTTGTGTGGGGTGTAATGGTGGACCCGCGTGTCGTCTACGGTCACAAAACGACATCACAAGTCCTTCGGATTACACTGCAACTTTTCCAGACACGATTGTCAAATGTCCTTCCTCGTGCGTTTTTTGTCTGGACTCAACAAACGCGACACCTAGCGGGCACTCATCTTTTTCATTTTTAGAAATTCACGCAGGATATTTTGTACCCGTTCATATGATATACCTACCATGTCAGCAATCTCAGGATATCATGAATTTTATCGACCATTTCTTCAGAAGAAACCTCAGTTTGGTGTCTTGCCGTGCAGCATCGGCAGTGCTCGTACAGCCACGTTTAAATTCAATGATCCAATAATAAATGGTCTCGAGTTCTGTGAGTCCCTATGAACTTCTTTCAGTTCAGTTTCTATCTGGGCCGCAGTTCACATTTTTAAATAAAAATCTTTTATAACTTCACAGTAGTCTGCCTAATCCATTGCAACGAAATATTTAACACTGATCACTTACGACAGCTGCCTACAAACAACAGCGGGTTGCATCTGTTTGAACACACGTGTCGCTAAACCCAATTTCCCGCCATTTCATAAAAATTTACTAGACTTATCAATCCACCGTCATATAGAGATGGACCTATTTTAAAAATCAGCCAACACCAATTTTCGTAACATAGATGTTGATTTAAAAGCATAAAAGGTGGGCCAATACAATTTTTGGCCAAAAAGATGGGTAAAAATTTCAAATTATGGCAACCTTGTATTCCCGTGTAAAAAAAAAAACAACAAAAAAACGGGTTGCCTCATTTAAATACCAGTAGCAACACATAGGATAATTATTTATATATTTATTTAAACTGAATAGACCTGTAAATTCTAACATACAGGAATGAAAAGAGAATATAATAATAGAATAATTTTATTACATTAATTTTTTTTTCGGCCCTTAACAATTAAAAACTAAAGTTATTGCCGTAAAAAATTTTTTTCACTTTCAATTTCCAAAATAATCGGTCAAGTGCAAGTTGAACTTGCACAATTAGTGTTCCGAATTACCCACTTCGTCATAAACGATACCGACTGTTTAATATATTTAGCGACCGTGGAATGTGTCATTTTAGGCTCCTTTGGGTGGGAACAAACAAAGACTGCCTCGAACCGACGCGCAAACTAGCGACTCATTTTGGATTTTACGTGATTTACGACGAAAGTTCGGAATCGACAGATACTTTTACTAAAATGCGTCGTAAACAAAGGTTCCCTTTACCGATTTTTTGTGGAATCGCTAGAATCGCATCTACCAAAAATGAATTACCACGGACACGTTCTTACTTGACAGACTGTAATTAACTTAATAAATTTTGCACGTTTTTCTTGTAGTGGTTTAAATGGTTACCATGGTTCGAGCAAACAGTTGTCAGACCTCTTGAAAAAAGTGGTTTTATTTTTGACACTTCGACGCATATACTGGATATTAATTGCCCAATAATGTTTCTACATGCCAGGGACGATAAAATAGTACCTTACTTTATGAGTGAAAAGGTAATGTTTTTTTTTTGCAAGAATAACCCTATTCTTATTTTCAGCGACATAAAAAAAATAATTAATGAATTGTAATTATGATTTCGGTTTTGTTACTATTCTTAGGAAAATATGTCACACATTTTATTTATTAGCTTCGATAAGCTAAAATTGTGGTAGGACATTGGAAAATTTATTTTTTTAAATTGTACTTTCCACGGTTGTGACGACTGAACCACGTTTGTGACAATAGTGATGCATGGTCGTTACAAGTAGCCACGGTTGTGATCAGTAATGATTTTAATCATGTTATAATCTCAATGAAAGTCATGGTATATAAAAACGAAATGTACTTTTATTTAAAAAAGTAGGACGAGATCGCTCAAAAACAATGTTTAGTTACACACTATTGTCAAAACAGTTTTCATTTATAAAATATTTTTGTGATTATTCAAATCTAATTATTAAGAATCAAATTTTTCATGGATTAAACTATTCTAACTAATTCTACTCTAATCAGTCAGCAACATTAATAATGTTTTCCAGTAGCAATAATATACTTTTTTTACAAAAAAAAACAACTCAATCAACAAAGCATTAGAAAACTTAAGGCTCTTAGATTTCGCTTCTTAATAATTATTTTTATTTAAAAAAATCAACAGTAGTAATAAACTATTTGAACTTAGACTTCACTTTTCTTTTTTACTTCTATTTCCTTCTTCCAGAACAATAAACAATCTAAATATTTCAAAAAACTTAACATCCATTTAAATTCTATAATTAAATTATTAAAGGTTTAATATTTGTTCATCAGTCTTGGCAAGTATCACATATTCCCCAACCCCACTGTATGTGGAACAAGCATCATGGGTCCATTCTTTACATCGTAAGCATTGAATCCAGTCTTCTACGATGGGTTCTTTGTATAATTTACGACAGACTGTGCAAAAATATTGCAAATCTTTGGTTTTTGTTCGTTTAGTTCTCTTAAGTTCTATATTAGACTTTCGTTTGGTCGAAATAGGTACTGTTTTCAATCTTTGGTGATTAGATTTTGTAACATCGTCACCAAAGGCATGAGATATTATAGAGCTGTGTCCGCATATAATATCAAAAGGACATTCCAAACACGTTAGCTCTCGTAAAAATATTTTAGTGGGGTTCGAATTGGTCTAGGTTATCTATTGAGCACGAGATGTTCCGGAAATTGGTTTTAAAGTATTTTTTAATAGTTGGTCAGCTTCTTCAATTTGTGATTGAGTTACTTGATACACTGGAACAGTACAAAGTTCTTGTATTTTCTTTAAAAATGTGTGAAAATCAGGAATATCTTGACCTTTAGCAACGTACGCATCGGCTGTACGTTTTACCACTCCTCCTATACCGTCCGCAGCTCCCTTGCCATTAGATGTTTCAGGGAAATTCCATGATCCACGCTGGATATTGTAGCTAGGTAATAAGTGTTGAGTAAATAAGTAGAAGTTACTTTTGTTTTTATATTGACTACTTGGTCCACGCTTAAGACATGAAATGTTTTCATTGTTTTATTCTTAAGTAACTCATTCATTGCTAGTTTCAAATGAGCATATATTGCTGCGGCGTCATGTCTTAAGCTATCGGATGCAGTGCAAAAACTTCAAATATCAAGGAGACCCGTTGAACTATCTTTGTAATAAAGAACACCTGTGTGCAATGAGATTTGCTGTCGTGAGGCACCAAAGTGTACCGATTGTGCTTCAGTTGCATATTTACGTTGGTAAATTTCTGAAAAATCGATATGGCATAAAACTTCCTCCTGAGACAAATTTTCTTTCATGAATTTTATTGATTTTACTGGTGATAAATATTGAAAATATGCTTCAAAAAATTCAGGAATTGCTTGTATAAATTTTTCAATAAGCTCCTTTTTCTTACATTCTATTTCGTCTTTAACAGCCCTTTTTATTATTTCTTCTTTATTTTTAATAATTCTAGCCTCGGTCTTTGTGAACCACTGTTTATACGAAATTGAATCCACTATCTTCGAATTCTAGAATATCAGGTGCTTTATTTCTATAAGAATCACACTGTCGGTACATGCATTTCCGACAATTTTTATCAAAAACTAACAAATCACATAAATCATCTACACTCTTTAATTTAATTATATTAAGACGATTCAATTTCTCCAACATATTGGTAAAATTTTCGTGAGCAACACATAAACAAGTACCCCTCTCGGATACTTTTTGCTGCGTGATCCAAAACGGTTTTAAACGACAGAAAGATGCATAACTAACTTTCAATGAGAGTCGAGATACCTGAGAATTATATTTTTTTATGTAGATTCTCCATTGAGTCACATAGATATCGCTTTTGTTTTTTTATTTTGTTTTTTCGTAACTGTATCTCTTTTGCCTGGGCACGTTTTACTGTTTTCGTCTTCTAGGAATTTTTTAATAGCATTTCTTCTTAATCGATGTATTGATATTTTATATTCCAGGGGTTTACATCTTTTGCTTGCTGGAGGAATCTTTTTAATGAGTCTGTTATATTTTACTTGCAATGTATGTATTTTTCTTTTCATGTCATCTAGTCGTTCTCTTTGTTTTTCTATGATTTTTAATATATTATTTCGATTTTTTCTGGCTATCAGTGCACCTTGTAACTTCTGACGGCTCTGATTTCTACTCATATTAGAAGACGTAGCACATGTCGAACATAAAATTGACGGCGTCGAGAGACGTGATTCATTTTGGTTCATATTGTCGTTACCACGTTCTATTTACGATATTGCCCGTTTCATCATCTGTACTTGCGGGAGTATTTTCTCTAAGTATCTTTTCTAACCGGAGTTGCCTTTCCTTTTTTAAACATCTATATTTTCTTGTTCTTTCTTGCCATGCCTTTCGCTGAGCACGTTGCTGTCGCGGCGTTAAATCTTCAATTTTTGGTATCTTTTTTTTCAGCTTTTCGCTTTTCACGACTCTGTTACTCTTTTAACTTTGCAGCTTCATACTTTTCGGGATCAGCTTTTATGCGATCTCGCCTCCTTTTTCTCAGTTTCTTTCTTTTTTTTTTTTTCTCTTTTCTTCTAAAGATATTGCCTTTTTACTACGCGGCATCTATTGCAGAAAAATATATATTAAAGTACCTAAATAAAGTAAACTTACTTTGCCTAAAGGAAGGCCTATGTCCAGCCGTGGACATTTACAGGCTGATATGATGTAAGTACATATACATGACTATAACTGAATTGATGTATTTTTAACTATCGCTACTAATTTAGATAAATGTTGTCACAACCAGGGATAACGGTCACGACCATGGCAACACAGATTCTATGGTCGTGACTCCTATGGTTGTGACTATTTTGAACCGTGGCTCGCATAACCTCAAATCTGTTTGGTCTATATTGTTAGTTTATTTACAAGATATATGAACAATACTGCCCAACTAATACATGCAATAAGTAAAAGTAAATATAAATAAAACCACGGTTTTGACGTGGTATGCTTGACAAAATCCAAGAAATGCACAAACAAACCGGTCTTACAGAAACACTATGCAACCATGTTGGTAAACTGTTTGACATAAGATACTGTTACTAGACCTAAAATAAAAGCTAGTGATGCCAACGTCAAAAATAAAATTTACAGATTATCTATGCAAGTAAAGAATGAGCCATGATCGTGACAGAAAAAACGATCACAACTTTCACAGCATTTATTTATAAAGGAAATTTCGCGCAACATTTTTTTAAAAATTAAGAAAGTCTGCATTAACATCTCACCAGATCTCACAAGACACGGCGCGTGACCTTTCGTTATATTTAATTTAATTAATAATTTATTAAGGTTATATATTGATTATTTTTATACGGTATTTAAAGAATAGAGTGATATATTTAATCTTGCATAGCTACTTTTAGCATTTAATTACAAATGAGGATTTTACCTGTCTGAAACATTTTTTTCGCTGAAAATAAGAATGACCCAGTAATAGTGATGAAATTTGAATTTTCGTAAGACTCAGTTTATCACTGTGAAGAACTCTGGGTTTTTAAACTTATCGCAACATTGATGAAGTAACTCTACGAGCGTTGATTTGTTAATTCTGGTTGAAACTTGACTCCAAATGTTAAAATAAAGTCGTCTGACCATTATTACCTTAACCACACATTTTCACATTTCATTTATTGGCAACTAGCTAGTCTATAACTATAACTATTACACAATGATATTATAGAACATGATTAACAGTTTAGATTTTAAGATATATATATGGCAGGGACCTAATTAACTTAGCCTAGGTAAGGAATTTATATTATTGTATTGAGAGAACTTAGGACATTTTAACTTAAGATATGTCAAAATAAACTTAATATTAAGGTTAACTTAAGCTAATCAGGAAGCAGGGGGTCGCTGTGTCTTATCAGGCTGCGGTGGCATGGCCTGGAGGAGGGCGGTAGGCGATCCTGACTGTGGGGTTGGAGTGGTGAGTGGCCTTGTCGAGGAATTTGGTCTGGGTGTTGCTAATGAATTCACAGATTGTGGGCATCAGGAGGTCTCGGTGGAGTTGGTTGTTGCGGACGAATCGGCTTCGGCGATGATGCGGAGGGCCTTGTTTTGGGTGGTCTGGAGGGTGGATCTCGGGGTGCATGACATCTGGCACCATGCTGGGTTAGAGGGACCGGCTCAGTGATCATCTTGTAGATTGTCAACTTGTTGCGAGTTGACAGTTTGCTGGACTTGAGTAGAGGGTAGAGCATGCCGAGGAGTTGGTTGGCTTTCTTAGCGGAAGCGGTAACCTAATCCTTCCATATTATCCGCTTGTCGTAGTGGAGGCCCAGCTACTTGATGCTGTTTGACCGTCGGAGTCGGGTTCCTTGGCGGGTGACGCTTTCCGGCGGTAAGTTGCAAGCCATTGAAAACATGATGGCTTGGGTCTTTGCTGGGTTGAGCTGGATTCTCCAGTGTTCGAACCGGGGGGACTAGCGTGTTGAGAATGGCGTAGGTGATGGCTGGTGATGATCCCGGTCGACTTGGTGGTGGCTGGTGATGATCCTGATCGACTTGGTAGTGGCTGTGATGGCGGTGTCATCGGTGTACATGAAAAGAGAAGTGTGGTCTGATTTGCGTATGTCGGCCGTGTAGATGTTCAATAAATGGAAGGACGGAGCCTTGGGGAACTTCGAATCGATTTAGGAAATGGTCTGATCGACTCGAACCTGGAATGTACGGTTCGAGAAGAAGGAAATGACCAGTCGTGATATGTTTGTGAGGTAGCCATGGCGGATAAACTTTTAGATTCGTGTCAGACTCGGTCAAAGGGCTTGGAGACGTCGAGGAAGATAGCTCCAACCTGGTGTTTGCGATTGAAGCTGTTGACGATGTGTTGGGAGAGCGCTTTGGTATGATGAACGGTGCCGTGGGAGGGTCAAAATCCAAAACTGTTCGTTTGAGATGACTTTGAGTTCTAAAGTTTTGGCTCGGATGAAGATAGACTAGATAACTTTCTCGGCCACTTTGCCTAGGTAAGGAAGTAGGCTAATTGGCCGGTAGTTGCTAGTCTCGTGAGAGGGGTGCCAAGTTTTCCTGATTAGTATTACCATATCCATCTCAAAACAAAAAAGGAGGTGCGTTCAAGTCTCCATATATTTTTTCGGTCCTGGGGGTTGATGGAAATATGTGGTTGAGCTTAAAATATACTGGTACTTTTTGCAAATGCATGACAGATGGCAACATCATACAGCGACTAGGGTTCATATAACTACCGCTAAACTGGAAAGCGATTTTGAGACTTAAAATGGCGACGTTTCAGTGGCCAAGAACAGCGTGTAATTATCCGTTTTCCCCCCACTTGCGTGGTGTAACTCCCATCGACGTTCATCTTCAATTGAGTGTCATACGAGGTGATGGTGTTATAGATCTAAAAAATGTACGTTCGTGGATGCGACAGTTCAAGGAACGCTAAACATCGTGTGACAATGAACTCGAGAAGCCTCGTCTACGAAACCACGTAAACGTGTAAACAATATAGTCTCTAAAATTAGCATTTCTGTGAGATTTGTGCATACCATCTTACGTGAAGACCTGAGAATGAGGAAAGCGAACTGGTATCTCATGCTTTGTACCTGACCCCCTTTCCTAGCAATTTTTGACGTTTTCCAACGATGAAACATACTATGCTGCTTTTCCGGTTGAGCCTGCATCAGCCATTTTCCAGTGGGTAAAAGGGACTCCTTTTTGGCAGCCATGGGATAAGGACGTTGATGTCGTGATAAATGTGTACATCTACAGGGAAATTATGTTGAGAAGTAACAGTAGCTCAACTTTCTGATGTAGGTAATTTGTCAGAACAAAATTATAACTTGAACACC
>CM032453.1:37137541-37142541 GCA_019049505.1 Pachyrhynchus sulphureomaculatus | reverse complement strand
TATTAATTTAGAAAAAAATTTAACTAATCCGACAAAAAAGTCAATAATAAGATTGAATAAAAGGTTTTTTTTTGGACAATAACACTGAAATAACTTAAAGCAAAGAATCTTTTGATTCACTGTTACAATTCGTCACCACAGTTGGGCTGAGTTTTGACCGTCACACAACAAAAAACATGACTACTAAAAGCGGTTTCCGACACATCGGCCCAACGTTTCAGAAGATTACCTTATTGCTAGTTTTAAAAAAACGCCTTAACCCTTAACCTCAAAAAATAAAAGTGATATTTTTAGGTTATAATATGAACAACTTACTAAAATTGTGTAATAAATTGGGAAGTTTACCGGTAACTAATGGCAAGTACAGTCTTTTTAGAACTCCTCTTCATAGAAAATTTTGTCAGCAAAACATAGATGTAAACACAAACGTAGTAAAAGATGTGATATTTATACAAATCAAATTACGAAAGATTCTACAAAATGTTAAATTTATTTGGATTAGCTCAGTTTGGATTTTGGACCTATTTATCTTTAACTGCTTTCAAGACCCTAAAAGATATTCCTGTAAATAAAGCTACAGAGGGTGTATGGTGGAGAAAAATTTAATTTTGGGGACTCGAAATGGAGGAACAGTTTGACAATAATGTCATTTGCAGTAGGTAAGTTCAAAGCATTATTTTAAATCTGAATCTGTCGAAAGAAAAATTTCGGTACGCGGCCTTTCAGAAAAAGGAAAGTTATATTTTAAATAGGCTTGAAATAGCCTAATTTTGAAAGATTTATGAGAAGAAATCGGGTCGTTTTTGCTAACCTGAACTAACTTTGATATCCAGTCAGTAATATGGCATGTACATCATTTTTTCACATTAAGGTAGGATATTTTTTTCATTATTTAATGTATTTTGTAATTACTGATTATTTAGTTCAGGTTAGTTTTCAGGTTAGCAAAAATGGATTTTTCCTCGTAGGTTTTTCAGAATTAGGCCATTTTAAGCCTATTCCAAAAAAAACTCTCCCTTTTTCTGAAAAGCCTGGGTACCGAAATTTTACCCAGACTTATTTTAAAGCAATACAGTTTTAAACTTACTATTACATAAATACCTTTATTTTTTAGGTTGGGTTGTCTAGCAGTAACATGGGTATACACTTTAAAATCTGTCAAATATCTTATTTTAAGAAAAAGGTGGTAAACAAGCCACTATTATCACATATGGACCTTTTGGAAAAAAATAAGATGTTTACTTTAGATCTTGCAAATATGAGTGCTAAAGAAGCAAGGACAGCAGGAAGGCCCTTTATACCTATTAAAGTAAAGGGGCATTATTTTCATTACATGATTGATATGAGGGGGGAATTTAAGAATCCTAGACTTTTTGATCACACAGCTGGACTGAGGAGGGTATGGAAAGACTAAAGATTATATTTAAAAATCTTTACTTCTAATAGTAAAGTAATAATGTTCATGGACATTGTAGTGATGAAGACAGAAAAAATTGAAAAAATGTTTTTCATTTAGTTAAAACCTAACTTCTGTATCTGTTAATTTATTTATTCAGCCATTCATTTACAAATTCACTACAGAACATAGTTTTTGCTATTAAATTATATAAAATATAGAGAAGTTATATTGGGTGTACTAATTATTGTTGATGAAGTTTTTAATAATTTTTTTAGAAGACATGATAGATACTTTTGAATAATGTTTAAAGAGATCACTTGCTGGGTGAGTCCTCATAAGTAAAAAGGATATGTGTTATATAGTTTGTTGTACAAATGCTAATTGTAGTTCAAACAAAAAAAAACACTTAAAATTAGGATTTTAAGCATACTTATAGAAAGAAAATAGACCAGTTTTACCAGAAAAATAATTATGTGTATACTATTTATGTGATGTGGTATTTTTACTTTGTTTCTGTATGTATAACTTCAGACAGGTTTTTTGTTGTTTAGCATTTTTACAAGTACAACCCATATATTTCACTTAAAACTGATTGCCTTATTCTTTAAAGAGATAAATGAATAGGTGTTAGATTTTATCTAAATAAAGAAGGTTAACAGGACTTTCATTTTTTTTCCAGCTTTATCCTGACTTTGTCAGTGGTTTTTGGTTCTTTTAATTAAAATGTTAATGTTCGATCCTATTAATTATTTGAAGTGAACACACACTTTTTTTTATTATACAAAACATCTTCCTAAAAAATATTAAGTTTATTATAAAAGTACCTGTTGCTCAACAAGTTTAATGTAAAAAACAACTGATACTGATTCAGTTTAAAATCAGGGATCATTGGCCACCTTAAATAATACTGTTCCAAAAATAGATGTGGTGCTATTGTGCAACCCTGTAGTTAGTACATAAAAATATATAATGAAACACTATAAAATTATAATAAATTTGTTTATTAAAAATGCCCTTTCATCTTTTCTGCGCCTTAATCGACTTTAAGGAAGTTTTGTTTAATAAAATTATTAAACCTCCGTTTTGGAAAATTTGGCATTTTAGAGAGTTCTGAAATTTTCTTGATGGATCCTTTTAGTTGTCTGGAAGAAGAAAATATAATATTAATTAATGTTGTAACATATACAGAGTGCCCCATATGTATGGAATAATGATTCCACGGCATTTAGTAATCAGTGTATAATAAATGTTTAAATAAAAGTTATAGGGTGTTATACGGCGTACATGTCCACATTGACAATAAAATGTTTTGAACTGTCAGTTTGAAGAAATTACGCCATCCTGATTTTCTTAAATGAAAAAGCCTTGTATATTATTTTATTTTTGAGTCGTACTAATAATTTTAGATATTATTTGTCTAACATACCATATGTCTAAATTGAACTGTTTTGGAATTATTGTCATTTGAAATTTATAAATAAATAAATAAATTTATTAATGGATCAGCCATTTTCAGATAAAGGAAATAAAAAGAAAAACAAACATTTACATATTCCTAAAAACATAATTAGAGTTTCCTCATCCGAAGCACCATCACAAAACCTGTCTAGTTTTATTTTTTATGGCTTGAACGTTATCATTACATAAATCTATATTGGTGACTCTACTAATAGTATTAGCTATAGCACACGATCTAGTCAATGCTGATGATAAACCGTAATTTGTTTGGTGAAACGGTTAAATGAAACAAATTTGTTATACATAGTGTTCTTTGAGGAGTATTAAGTCCAATCCTCTCCAGAAGTTCTGGGCAATCAATTTCAGAATTTAAAACTTTATGTAGTGTGCAGATATCGGTTATCCTTCTCCTGTCTTCAAGGCTAGGTAAATTTAACAAATTCATTATTTCCTCATATACAATATTTTCTACTGTTATTCCCATTTTATACCCTATGAATCTCAGGAACTTATTTTTGCACACGCTCAATTAAATCTACATATGTCTTGTAGCATGGTGACCATACTGGACAAGCATACTCTTTAAAATAAAAAAGGACAAAAAAACTATTAATAGATAAACTAGGTTTATTTTTAAGGTACCAATTGCTCAAAATCTCTATCCTTAACAGCGAGGCAATAACCCAATTTGTCATAAATAGCCTGAACAGAGTTTTGCAGAGAATCCGGGGTGATCTGTGCTACTTCATATTGAATTCTTTGTTGTAAAAAAAATAATTTAAAACTTCTACAGTTTGAAGTCGACTTCGGTAAACTTTACAGGTTTTTCAAATGACCCCATAAAAAAAAATCGAGTGGCGTAAGGTCGGGACTCCTTGTAGGCCATTCTACACAGCGCCTCTTCTGCCTATTCATTGATTAGGAAAAATCGCATTTAAATATCTACAAACATTGATTTTATAGTGAGGCGGTGCTCCGTCCTGTCGATAGCACAGATTCCTGTTAGGGGTATCCAAAATTATTTTCGCCGGGAAAAAGACCTACACAAGTTGGAATAACTTGCTCTTGGAGTAACTGTAAATACCGCTGTCCTGTAATCCCTATCAACACGTTTATCTTGTGTGGGTCCTTTGAGAATGACTGTCAGTTATCCAGTGGGAGACTCTCGGTAGAACCGTTTTTCGTCAAAAAATCATTTTTCGACGCCGTTAAGTCATTACCTGACAGTAATGTTTGATACAAGCCAGCTTAATTTTTTTTTTTAATTTGATCATAATTTCAAATATTAATAATTTCCAAAACAGTTCAATTTAGACATATGGTACGTTAGACAAATAATATCTAGAAATTTTTCGTAGGTGTAATATATAGGGCTTTCCATTTAAGAAAATTTAAGATGGCGTAATTTCTTCGAACTGGCAGTTGAAAACATTTGTATTGTCAACATCAGCATGTGCGCCGTATAACACCCTATAACTTTTTTATTTAAACATTTTATTTGATACACTGATTATATAAATTGCCGTGGAATCATTATTCCATACATTTGTACTGTATAAAACCCGGCCAAGTGCAAGTCGGACTTGCGCAATTAGTGTTTCCTTACGTTAATTGCTTTAAAGAGGTTACCATACACCTGAAATTTCCATTTCATTAGACAGTTATAGCATTAAATTGTGACCTGGCGTCGGATTGGGACCGCTACCTGTTTCAATATTACTTAGTCAATTTTTAACTTTTATTTTTTTTAAAGCTTAAATAATTACTTTTTCTACAAAATGTCGAGAGGTTTTTTTTTTTAAATATTTCTAATAGACAGTTTTTTCATAAATAATTAAATACATAAATTTTTTGGTCGAAAATTGCATACTAAGGTTTGAAACACCGTAAATTTTTTCATTTTTGACAAAAACACTATCATTATTTTACAAGATTAATTTTTATTTTTGCAAGATTGGATTATTTTTTTTGTTAAGTTATCCTGCAAACAAGGAGGCGCCCATAGTTTTCATCAATGGGGCTATTTAACCCGATAAAAAATTAATGTTATCATTTTAAAACATATTTAAAAAAAATTCTTATAATTTAAAGTACAACGAAATATATAATCGCCATTCTTTTTTGTATTATTCACTTAATAACC
>CM032453.1:36997940-37137441 GCA_019049505.1 Pachyrhynchus sulphureomaculatus | reverse complement strand
TGCGAATAGCTTTCTCATGTCCAAATGTTTATGCAAAATATTATGTACCCGTTCAGTCGAGATGCCCACAGCACTAGCAATCTCACGCACCTTAACTCTTCTGTCATCCATCACCATATCATGGATTTGATCAATGATTTCTGGAGTTCGTAACCTCCACAGGCCGTCCAGAACGTTCAGCGTTACTTGTGCCCATATGGCAGTCCGAAAATTTTGAAACCACTTATAAACTGTTCTAATCGAAGGTTGCAGAGTCACCATAATGTTTATCAAGCTTCTCTTTAGTCTCCTGAGGCGTTTTGCCTTTCATAAAGTAATGTTTAATCACCCCACGAAATTCTTTTTCGTCCATTTCTTGAAAATCAATCGACTTCCTTGATTCACACGAATGCCAAACACAAAGAAATAGACCAATATGGCTGAAACTTGGTGTGCGTTCATTCAAGAGATGCTACTAACTAAACATGACCTCGATACGCGCCGGTGGTGCCATCTCTCGGACTTTGTACGGACTTTTCAAACCAGCCTCGTATTGAGGGAAGTGATAGAAACCTGCTGGACACAGTTTTAATTTAGAAACTTGTGTTTACCCATCTAATACTAATAACGAATACGACGTTAGGTATGGTATGAATTGACTTTCTGTAAATCGAATATCCCAAGATGCCGTTACTTTTCCTTTTTGCAGGTTCATCTAGAAAAGAAAGGTACTACATAATTCAGTCAGGTTTTCTTCAACATCTGACCAGATAACGTCTTTGCACCAAAATTTTGATCTTAAAGGAGCCGAAATTAAGGCACTTTCTTGAAAGGCGTCCATCAAAATATTCGCCACTCCAGGAGGTAGTGGAGAACCCATAGCTGCTTCTGAAATTTGTCTATAAAAAGTTCCTTGGAAAATAGAATATGTAGATATTTTAGAATTATATGCTTCTATTAAATCTACAGGCATCGAAGTTGAAGAAATTGAAAAAGCCATTAACCAAATTAAAAATGGAAAAGCAGAAGGAGAAGACGATATCCTGCCGGAAAAGCTAAAAGAGGGAGGACCGCCAGTAATCAAAGAACTTAAAAAAACTCTTCAATAAATGTCTAATCGAAGGAGTGATACCAAAAGGTTGGGAAACTGCCATCGTTATATTGATATACAGAAAAGGAGATCCTAGCAATTTGGAGAACTATAGGCCAATAAGTCTTCCATCGCAAAAATATACAAAACTATTCATGAGAATAATCACATATCGATTAGACAGGAAGTTTAAAAGTTACCAACCCCAAGAACAAGCAGGCTTCCGAAAAAGATTTAAAACAATCGAACATCTACACACGGTCAAACAACTTATAGAAAAGGAAACTGAATACAATATCACACCCTGGATGGCACTTGTCGACTTTAGAAAAGCTTTTGACACAATGGAATATTAGGCAATTGAGAAAGCGATGAAAAACGCAAGAGTCGCTCGAAGGTATATTAACGTAACTGACAAAAATTAATGAACAATCAAAAGTGAGAGTAAGATTACACGAGGATACCGAGGAAGTAAAAATAAAGAGAGGTGTTAAATAGGGTGATATCATATCACCCAAAATATTCACCCTGGTACTAGACGATATCTTCAAGAGCCTTCGCTGGGAAAACAGGGGACTTAACATATCCGAACAGAGACTCAACAATTTAAGATTTGCTGATGACAGCGACCTTTTTGCGAAAATGAAATCGAATTGAAAGAAATGCTCCAAGAATTGCAAACTGAAGCAAAAAAGGTCTGTTTAGAGATGAACATCACACAGGCCAAATTCATGACGAACGAACAAACAAACAACCATTAATGACGCAATATCCATACACGGGCAACCACTGGAAAGAGTGGATTCATATTTGGGACAGAAAGTTACAATCGGAAAAGTGAATCAAGAACTGAAAGTCAGTCGAAGGATACGCCTAGGATGGACAGCTTACGGTAAAATGAAGCAAGTCTTTCAGTCCAAACCACCTTTAAAACTTAAAAGTAAATTATATAACGAATGCATTCTACCAGTAACAATATATGATAGCGAAACTTGAGTTCTGACACGGAAAGTAGAAAATTGCAAGGTTACCAGAGAGCAATTGAAAGGAAAATCGTAGGTATATCACTTAGGGACTACAAACCACACGATTGGATCAAGAAAAACATAGGGGCCACGCCATAATTTAAAATGATATCTTTCCTCAAGTGGAACTGGCTGCCATGTGGCTAGAAATACTGATAACTGGAGCGAAAAAGTGACCAGATGGAGATCGTGGGGGAAAAAAAAGAAGTACTGGCAGACTTCAACAACGTTGACGATATTAAACGATCAGCGGGGCTCAATTGTTATCAAATTGCTCAAAACGGGGACTTATGGAAGCACATGGGAGGCGCCTGTATCCAAAGGATAATCAACTGTTCGTTAATTGGAACAGTTGATTAGTGCTCTAAAAAGTAATGGATATTGCACTGAAGATACCTCATATAACGTAGACGAAAATGTCGGAAATGGGCCCCTAATTGAGACTAATTCCACAAACTACGATTTCTTAGCCAAGATAAGTGTATAAATGTAGCAGGGCAGTTTGTCGAAAAATAATTGCAGTTGTTGCTTCTGGAAATTTGTCCTTTTGTTTTATTAACTGAAAAGTCCAGGCTCTGTTTAAATTAATAATATAACTGACACTTTTATTAAAAAGAAAACATTTTTATGATTCTAGCAAGGTGTTCTTGTTTTTATGTGTCATATTATTACGTCCTTCTGGTACTTTCATAGTTATAAATAAATTTAACATCCATGCGGTAATTTATTAATAAGTTAAATTATATTCTAGTAAATTTTTAATTGTTTTAATAATAGATAAATGTAAAATTTAACTGTGTATCATTCGTCAAAGCATAAAAACCACATCCGGAAAGTTATGTTTGCACTTTGGTGAATTGAATAAATAATTAAAAAGAAAATGGAATATATATCGTGTTTTAACTATATAAATAGAAAGAAAACTGACAAATAATAACCTTAAAATGATCAGTCGAATCCGCCAGTATTGAAAAAAATTATGTCGGTTTTCAGACGGGCTCGAAATTTTGTTCGGTGGATTTCTATCGAGCCAAACATGATTCTATCTGGTTGTCCAGTTTTAAGGTTTCTATTAATTCAGTAAGATTACTGTAATTAAACTAAGTTCTTCTCCACGGAACCAAAACTTTCGTGGCGTTTGTGCCAATTATGGTTCTTGTGATTAAACCTATTCAGATCAGAGTGACTTTTCGACTGCGATAGCACCACGTACCTTTAGAGTTCTTTATTCTTCAAGAGTAGAATATGAATTTAGGATTTTTGTGAAGAGTTATTTTAGTGGCGGCACTCCTCTGTTACTAACAACGAAATAATTTGTGACGGGTATAATGTTTTTCGTGAAGATAGAAATTTTTCAGAAAATAAATAAATCGCGTGAAGGTGGCGTGCTGATTGGTGTTGATCAAAGCTTTAGAGCAAGCTTGGTTTCAATTCCATATACAGAACTTTGCCCGGAAATTGATCTAATAGGCGTTAAAATTACTTTTTTGACTACTCGTCTATATATATCTTTGTTGTTTACATTCCCCCGCCGGTAACTACTTTTCTGTTGGAAAATTTGTTTGATTGCTTAATTTCGTTGCACTGCCTATCTAATGCGAATGTATGCATACTTGGTGACTTCAATGTATCTCGTTACTCTGACTTCTTGGATAACAAAACGGAAGATAATTTTACCTCAAAAATTTCCTAAATAGCGTCCGTTTTACTCAAAGTAATTACATCAGGAACACAAATAATAGAATATTAGACTTTGTGATGCATAATAATGAAAAGTGCGAAGTTGAAAGGGCAGTCGATGTGTTTATTGAAGAGGACGCTCATCATCCGGCACTAGTAGTTACATTGAAATACTGTCAATCGATGAATGCTAAAAGCGATTTTCAAATAAATTTTCAAGGCAACTATAATTTCAATAAAGCAGATTATACTATGTTGTATAACTCCCTTATGAAAATCGATTGGTCAATTCTAAGCAATATTACATGTATTAATGAAGCTTGTGACAGTTTCTATAAAAAATTGTATGAAATAATAGATGAGTATGTACCGAAGTATTTAAAGTTATAGCAAGAAATACCCTCCATGGTTCTCGCGTGATGTAATACTTAAGATAAAGCAGAAAGCCTTATGTCATAAAAAATATAAAAAGTATGGAGACATGGATCAGTTTTAAAAAGTTCAAAACGTTGAGATCGGAAATAAAACGAGATACTACAGAATCTTATAGATACTTTATTCAGAGAACAGAAGAGAATATAAAGGTTAATCCGCAGCAGTTTTGGTCATTTGTCAAAAACAAAAGAGAACAGAAGAGTATACCTAGTAGTATGACTTATGACAGGAGTAATTTAAACTCGGCATCAGATATTCTAAACGCTTTTGCAACTTATTTCGAACAATCATTTTCCCGTCCAACCTTGGATAGATTAATCAGTGAGGATGTCGTGGCTTCTTGGCCTATTGTCACAGTCAGTACCTTTTGTGAATCAGACGTTATTAGTGCCATAAGAAGACTGAAACCAAAATTTACTGCGGCCCCTGATTTACTCCTAGCCTTTTTTATTCGTGATTGTAGGTTTGTTTTAGCCAAACCACTGTTAACTCTGTTCAACTTAAGCTTGAAGACGAGTACTTTCCCGGAATTATGGGAAACCTCTAAAGTCAGTCCTGTTTTTAAAAAAGGAGATAGATCAGATATCAGTAATTACAGGCCAGTGTCAATAATATGTAATTTTAGTAAAATCTTTGAATTTTTATTACACGATCATATATTTTATGCTACGAAAAACTTGATAACCCCTCATCAGCATGGTTTCTACAAGGGTAGGTCTACATCTACAATTTTAATTACTATAACTCAAGAAATATCAGAGGCAATTGACGAGGGTTGCCAAATGGATATAATTTATTTAGATTTCACCAAAGCCTTAGATCGGCTGGATTTTTCTCTCCTACTTAATAAACTATTATATTTTGGTTTTTCAGACTCATTGATGTCTTTGATTCATTCTTACCTTACTAATCGTAAACATGTTGAAATTTATGGGTCTAAATCAAGATCTTATGATGCTACTTCTGGGGTTCCCCAAGGATCTGTACTGGGACCCCTGTTTTTAATCTCTTTATAAATGATATTGGGAGGGGTTTAGATGTTGGTTATTTACTCTATGCCGATGATGTAAAATTATACAGCAGGGTAAGAGGTATTCGGGATTGCATAAATCTTCAGAAGGACTTACAGATAATTGGCCAATGGTGCGTAACAAACAATTTACAGCTTAACATTAAGAAATGTAACATCATGTCTTTCTCAAATAAAATCTTACCGATTATTCATAATTATTTGCTGGATAACAGTAATATGTCCCGTGTGAATGTCTTCAGGGACTTGAGCGTAACATTTGATCCAAGACTTTCTTTTACAGATCATATAAACACCATAATCTCTGAAGCTTTTAAAACATATGGCTTTATTGCACGCTGCACCGGTGACTTTCATAATCCTGACGTAATTAAAACTTTATATATTTGTTATGTTCGTTCTAAATCGGAATATGCTGTTACGGTTTGGTCTCCAGGCTATGACACACATACTGATAATCTGGAGAGGGTCCAGCGCAAATTCTTAAAATATATTAGCTTTAAACGAGATGGTATCTATCCACAACAGGGGTTTCCGCACGAGGTACTACTTGCAGATAACGGCTGTTCGTTATGGTGTCGTGGTTACTTGCTACTGACGACTCTGTTCAAAATTATAAATAATGATATAGATTCTCTCGCTATTCTATCAAGAATAAATTTTAGTGTGCCGCATATAACTAGCAAACAATATAACACTTTTTATCTACCTATTCCAAGAACAAATATATTAAAATTTTCCCCACTTTTTTCAATGTGTAGTATGTATAATCAAGAAATAAGCATCGACTTTTTCAACACATCTATGTTAACGATAGGTAAAATATTGCAACACTGAGGGGCTGTGGCATCTTTCTTTTCTTATTGTTTTCATATCTAATTGTTTTTATTATTATTATTATTGTGATTGGAATTTGTCTCTGCTTAATACTCTATTATTGTATTACATTTCTATGTATAGTGGCTCTTATCTGTATCTTCGGCCTTGTAGTTGGGTCTTGTAACCTGAAAAGCATGTATGATAACTAAATAAATAAATAAATAAATAATTTTGACAGTGTATACACAGGTAGAAGCTGTGGACAGTACTTACGTGAAAACACTTTAACATAATGACGTCACAAACATGGCAGCCAATCGTGGCGCTTTTTTAAATTTGATAAATTTTAATTTATTTATAATTAATTGTAAAAAAATTTTAAAAAGTTTTTGGCATCGATTACACAGCCCCACAAAAAAAAAAGTGGGGTATACTTTTGATGCGAGATATCAGATCCGTAGTATTTTTGCCCGCTGATCACGAATCTGACGTCAGAATATCGCCATCACATCTCAATTTTTTTCTAACCTCAAAAAATAGGTAAAAATTAGTAAAAATTAAGAAAAATATACTCCTAAAAAATTGATTCAAGCTTTTTCATGAATCCAAAGATGTATTAATATGTATTCGGACAAGCTAAGCTAATATTCATCGGTTGGATTGAGCCATACAATTCTGTTTTCTTTCTAACCTCAATAAATCAGACAGATATAGTGCTTCTCGAATGCAAAAACGAATTCAAATTAAAATTCAACCGATTCTTACCAAATTTGGTACACGGGGGTTTTTTGGGTTGCTGATCATGAATCTGAGGTCGGATTTGCAAAATTCAAAATGGCGGATCCAAGATGGCGGACAAAATTTTTGAAAACCAACCGATTCCTACCAAATTTGGTATACAGTTGGGGAATCCTCAAACCTGATACTCTTAAACCCTAAACCCTGAAACCTTAGACTCCCACACCCTGTAACCTCAAAAAATAGACCTCAATAACCCTGTAACTTTGAAAATGAGACCCAATAAACTCAAAACCAGGACTTTTAAACCATATACTCTCAAATAGTAGACCCTTAAGCCCTAGAATTGCGAAGGTTAGACCCGCGCCTAACTTTCCTTTTTGGCTGTATCTTGTTCTTTTTTCCGCGAATGACCTATTCAAAGGCTTTCTGCCCAAACGTTTTTGAGGACTTGTTTCTCTTTTTAGCGACCAGCAATAGTCCGCTAGCATATGGTCATCCCATGGTCCTTGATACCGATTTTCTATGATTTTCAGATCTTGGTGAAAACGTTCCCCTTGCTCCTCACTGTAGTCACCAAGATTATCTGGGAAATCATCGATGTGGGAGTCCAGGAAATGTAATTTTAGATTCATTAAGCAACCTAATGTTTGAAAATTTTTTACCATTTTCTCGACTATTTCTTTGTACTTAGGACTTTTATGATTTCCCAAAAAGTTTGTTGCGACTTCTTTAAAACTAAGCCAAGCAGCTTTTTCAACTTTATTCATTTTAGTAACAAATAATGAATCTTGAAACAATTTTCTTATTTGTGGCCCGTCAAATAAGCTTCAGAAAATTTCGGAAATTTTTTATGCAAATATTTGAAACATGGGCCGTTTGTATCTAATGCTCTCGTGAATTGCTTCATAAGTCCAAGCTTAATGTGAAGCGGGGGAATAAGAACTTTTCCTGGATCTACCAATGGTGGAAACAATACATTATTTTCACCAGGAGTGAACGATTCTCTTGTTGGCCAAATTTTTTTCTTATAATGACGTTCCCTGTCTCTGCTATTCCGGCCAAATTTTTTTCTTATAATGACGTTCCCTGTCTCTGCTATTCCACAGACATTTATAACAGGGATAAAGTGTAAACCCTGACTGTTGGCCAAGCAATATTGTTACAATTTTTAGATCTCCACAGATTTTCCAG
The DNA here is from genome assembly GCA_019049505.1 of Pachyrhynchus sulphureomaculatus. Lineage (NCBI taxonomy): Eukaryota > Metazoa > Arthropoda > Insecta > Coleoptera > Curculionidae > Pachyrhynchus > Pachyrhynchus sulphureomaculatus. The sequence goes on along the minus strand of CM032453.1, from coordinate 37,129,451 downwards.
TTATGATCAGCATATTTTATTTTTTATCAAAAGCTGCTTCATTTCTTCATATTGCTCTTCCATAACTGTGGAATGAGCAATCGGAATGGGAGCGTAAACGTTGGTATTATGCAGCAAAAAACTGCCTTAATACTCCGTTTAGAAGAATCAATGAACAGTCTCCATTCTTCAGGATCGTATGAGTTATTTTGAAATTCATCCATTAGACCTTTTACATCGGTACAATATGAAAGTGACAATTCCTCGTCCATTGTGAAATATTTTCGAAATTCTTCATCTCTTTTTCTATAATAAGAAATCGTAGCTTCTGGCTTAAGTAAAAAGGAAGCAAGATGCTCTGAACCATCTTTGGATAAGCCTAAATCTCTGACTAGATCACTAAGTTCTGACTGTGATACGAGTATTGGTTCTGGTTTACGGTTGTATGGTAGAAATTCTTTATCTGTGTCACTAGTATATGATAGGTTGTCACTAGAACATTTATTAGTAACAGTGTTTGAATCTTTTTCGACAGTCTCAATGTTTTCGGCATGAACTGATAAGGTGAAATCATTTGTTTCCATAACATCAGCATCAAGTGGTTCAGGAGGCGGAATTAGTTTAGTTGGTCTTGTTACTGTCGAAACATCGTTATAAGTAATAGTGCTTTTATTTTTTCGGTTATGCCTAGATACAACATTCATACAAAAGTAGCAATCATTTTCACTGTATGGTCTATTCCATATTGCTGGTCTGGAATATTTAATCGCCTTCTTATTGATGTACAACATTATTTTGCAAGAACTGCAAATGATGTGGGGAACCCAATCTGTATCCTGGTGCTGTATTTCAATGTTAAAAACAATCCTTATATAAGGTTTTAATCTTATCCGTTATCGGTGACCCCATTTTACTCAATACGTGTTGACAGCAAATATAACAAAATGAATCACTGTTTTTATCGCACTTATGAAAAGTCCTTGTACCGTGAGACCGTTTTCTTGTAGCATTATACTCTACATGAGCCAAGTCACCCACACATGAAGAGCTACGGTCGCTGGATGACGACGGCTGCGGGCCCGCACCCTGACCAACCGCCGATAGTGGGTTTCCGAGTCCCTTCATCGTAATTCTCTTTCTTCTACCTGCCATGACGGCATCTAAGCCGTTATCCAGGGACTCTGCCGGCTAGTGAAGTAACACCGTTGCCCACCGTCACCACGTGGAGGTGCCCTGGATGCAGGTAGAAGAATAAAAATCGACCGATGAATTTTCTCGGCGTTCAAAATGGCGCGAAAACATCTGCCATCTTGAATTTTGCAAATCCAACCTCAGATTCGTGATCAGCGACCCAAAAAATCCCCGTGTACCAAATTTGGTAAGGATCGGTTGAATTTTAATTTGAATTCGTTTTTGCATTCGAGAAGCACTATATCTGTCTGATTTATTGAGGTTAGAAAGAAAACAGAACTGTATGGCTCAATCCAACCGATGAATATTAGCTTAGCGTGTCCGAATACATATTAATACATCTTTGGATTCATGAAAAAGCTTGAATCAATTTTTTAGGAGTTTATTTTTCTTAATTTTTACTAATTTTTACCTATTTTTTGAGGTTAGAAAAAAATTGAGATGTGATGGCGATATTCTGACGTCAGATTCGTGATCAGCGGGCAAAAATACTACGGATCTGATATATCGCATCAAAAGTATACCCCATTTTTTTTTTTGTGGGGCTGTGTTATCAATATTATTTATGATAAAGTTTTAAAATAAAGTAAAAAATCGATAATTATTTTTTATTCAAAAACCCAATTCCGAAAAATTTTTACCTTTTTTTTTTTCTTGCAGTGAAATTGTTACAAATGCTTTGAGGAATACAGAAGTTCATTTTAATCTCGCCCAGTATCCAACATGTCCAAGACTCATTCGTCATGTTGAAACGCCTGGTCGAATGTTACCTCTACATTATGATAGCATGGTAAGTTGTGAACAAAAGGCTTAGAATACACAGCTCCAATAAACTGAAGCCAAAAATTATAGCATGTGGCTTCTTATAGACCAAGAAGGGACACGAAATTTTGACCTGTCGACTAACCGTCCGCCTAGTTGTTCACTCTATCGGGCGAGTCGAATAACAGCCTTTAACGTTGACTTTGCGGCCCTCATACCCTGAAATGCCCAGATAAGGCCCAAAATGTTACTACTGTCATTTAACCACTTGAAACAAGTACCATAACATTTATTGACACTAAAAAATTCGAGCGCCTCAAAGGGCAATAGGTCAAAATTTCGGGTCGCCCTCTTGGTGTATTATAAACTATTTACGAGTTTTCATGACAAATACAAATATTTCATACAAACACCAAGAAATACAATATACATGGGGTGAAAAGTCCCGAGACATTCCAAGAGATGGACAGCACAACAAGAAAGCCATATGATTTTCAGTTTGAATCAACTCTCAGAAGATTCGGGTAAAATTTTCATGACATTTTGTCTATTAGTTTACGAGTTACAGCTGTTTGAGCTACTTTTGATTTTTGCAAAACGATGGAAGAATCCCGTGTGTTGATTAAACTTTGCTTTTTGATGGGAAAAATACCGCCAAAACGCAAGAATTGCTTAAGAAGTGTTATGGCACATCTGCTTCGTCGAAAGCAAATGTATGTCGATGGTGTAGAGAACGTAAATGCGGTCGTACAAGCTCCGATTATACACCACGTTCCGGACGTGCATATGAGGTAGCCATTCCACAAAACACAAAAAATCCACCATATTGTTCTGAATTACCGCAAAGTGACAGTTGGAGCGATAGTTGACATCGCGAAGATATTAACAGTCGCACTCTCACGTTTGGTCAAAAAGAGCAACGTGTCGAAGATTCAGAACGCTATTTGGCACTGTCTTAGCGTAATCCCAAGGAGTTTTTGCATCGATTCGCAGTAATGGACGAAACATGGATCCACCACTACACGTCTGAGTCTAACAGGTAGTCCGCAGAGTGGCTGGAACCGCATGAAAGCCGACCGAATCGGCCAAAAACACAAACATCAGCTGGAAAGGTTTCGGCAAGTGTTTTTTGGGATGTGCATGGAATAATACTGACAGACTATCTTGAGAAGGGAAGAACAATCATCGGAGACTACTTTGTTGGTGTATTGGACCATTTGAATCTGAATCGTGAAATCAAGAAAACGGCTGCATTTAGCGAGGAAAAAAAGTGTCGTTTCACCAAGATAATGCACCAGCTCACTATCTTCATAAAATCGATGGTGAAATTGGGCCAGTTGGGCTATGAATTCTTTCCTCATCTGCCGTATTCACCAGATTTAGCGCCCAGCGATTGTTTACCTTTTTCTAGCTTTGAAAAAGTAGCTGTAGGGAAAGAAATTTGGCTTCAATGAAGAAGTCGAATGGGAAACTGAAGTTTATTTTCGAGAGCTCTACCAATCGTACTACATGAAAGGTATCCAAATGTTGGAAGGTCACTAAAATAAGTAAATCGCTTTTGAAGGAAACTGTGTTGAAGAATAAAATCTATTTTTGGCAAAAATCTCGAGACCTTTTTACGCCATGTAATAATAATAACAGATGAAAGCTTGAAAAAATTGAACACAGCTCAGGAGCTGTGTTTAACTGTCGAAGAAACAGTATCTGCTATTGATTTAAGTGACTTTTCACTTAGAAGTTAGAAGAGGTATTATATTCGTGAAAAAAACTCCATGCTTTTTGCACGTTTTCACGTTTCGGAGACCCAAGATCACGAAAAACATAATATTCAATTTCCATCAATCAGTTAATTGGTCGGTGGGGAAATATGATATCAACTTCCAATTTATTACAAATATAACCAATGAAATGCAAAACAAGCCTATAGTTTTTCAGTGATATTGCTTTGGAGACAAGGGATATAGAGAGGTTTTTTTTTGTACATATAGTATTGTAACCTGTGAACTTGCCCGCACTTTTGTACCCTGTGAAAAGTTGTTTTTCCCACGCTTGAGCGCAATTTTCTTGCAACCTCTTCTTAATTTCTGATAATGAATTGAGTGGATCCTGATTTTAAAAGAACTAAAGAAATTAAACACACACTAGCTCAGTTTTCCTTCGTAGAGAGATATGGGTAAGAGATAATTTTTGTACGTCTTTTTGGAATTATTTTTTTTATTTTTAAAAAGCCTCAGCTGTACGACTTTTGGGCACCATTCATTTTAAAATAGAAAGGATCTAACTTCAGCTAAAAAAATGAAAAAATACTGAAAGGGTGTACAGTTGTTAAATAAGAAAACAGTTTGGTACAGCCGTCATTATCCTGAAAAGTAAGATAGGTATTCAGTGAGACACTAGCTTTAATCAACAAAAGAAAATTTATTCATGATTTTAAAATAAAAGTTCTAACCTTTGCGGTTTTTAAGGATCACAAAAAAAAATTCTAGACTAACAGGTAGTTATTATTAGAGTCCCTAAATCAGACATTTAAATTCTAAAACCTGACTACCCCCGAAAGCGAAGAATCGTGATTTTCACTTCACCTTTTGTCAGTTCAAATTGCTATTAAGACACTTATTTCGGGAATAGGTCTATTGATGAATGTTCTGGTAACTTACGGTTTTCATTTGGGCTTCTAGGCCTTCGATGGAACACAAAAACCGATTTCACACTTTGTAGGAAACACTCAGAGCCCACTACGGCTTTACGTTAGAAAAAAAACTCGTGCTTTACTTGGCTCTCGTAAATATTGCTATGAGCCTCTACTGCGGCTCGGTCGAAGTAAGCCTGGCTGCGGCTCGATGGAAATTAGCCTACTTGGCGGCTCGGTGGAAATAAGCCTAGATTTCCTGTCCTCCGGACCCTTAAATAAGCCGTGGGCACTCTCTCGGTAATATGGCGACGCCGGAACCAAAACTCCGGATACAAATATTTGACCAATCCCGGCGTATCGATATATTCGGTCGCAAACCCGCACAGCACACTAATATACCGAGCGGCTAGCAATTTCTGATTAATATACTGCTCGATACAAAAATGAAAAGAAGTACAATTTAAAGTGAAAAATCAGTAACATTACATGGTCTTAAAAATCTAAGAAAAAATGAATGTTACAGTATACATTTTTTTCGTAGTTCTTAGAGTCGCGGAATCTAAAAATTATGTTATTTTTAACAGAAATAGCATGCAGACGGAAATGTCAGGTTTCAGTTAAAAATGCCTCTAAAAGCTTCCTGGTTATAAAATGCCTGTCATTTAAAATATCAAGTTGTAAAGCATGAATTAAGGTATTCTTCAGAGTGAGAAAGTGAAATTCCTTATTTACTCGTAAGTAGTATATAGGGCGGGGGTACTGGGACTGCGGATGGCATGTGTCCCATTACCCGAAGAATGACCTTGAAAGAGCCGAAGAATGACCTTGAAAGAGCTGAAGAATGACCTTGAAAGAGCTGAAGAATGACCTTGAAAGACCTGAAGAATGACCTTGAAAGATCTGAAGAATGACCTTGAAAGAGCTGAAGAATGACCTTGAAAGACCTGAAGAATGACCTTGAAAGAGCTGAAGAAGTGTTCAATGACGTCACAGTCCAGTGGCTGTTGATCAGTGCCCTTTTGTCATCATTGGATGTCGTAAAGCTTAAGAGAGAGAGAGAGAGATTAGGTGAGCCTCGATGTGTTGGATTATCTTCTGCAAGAAGAGGTCTTCACTGCTGACGTCACACCGATACATACGTCACATATACACACACATTAGGTTGTGGACTTGTATGAATTTAAATATAAATAAAAAAAGCAAATGTCTATAGCAGGATTCGAACCTTTATTTCCCATACTGCAAAACCAGCGCCTTAACCCACTGAGCCACAGAGGATTGTTACGAGATAGTGTTAGTAAAGGTATCATATTAAAAAAGATCTTACTCCTAGTAGTAGTCTTTGGATGCTGGTATAATTAAGTGACGTAAACAAATGAGATATTGATGTTTTAAGAAGGTAAAAAAAAAACGTGTGTTTATTTTTGGTGTCACCTCGATGGCATGTGTCCATCCGAAGCGGCGTACCAAGAGCCGAAGAATGATGACCTTGGAAGAGCTGAAGAATGACCTTGAAGTGTAATATGAAAAAAAGTGTGTGTGTTTATTTTTGGTGGCACCTCGATGGCATGTGTCCATCCGAAGCGGCGTACCAAGACCTGAAGACGAAGAAGAAGAAAAATGATGACCTTGGAAGAGCTGAAGAATGACCTTGAAATGTAACATGAAAAAAAGTGTGTTTATTTTTGGTGGCACCTCGATGGCATGTGTCCATCCGAAGCGGCGTACCAAGACCTGAAGACGAAGAATGATGACCTTGGAAGAGCTAAAGAATGACCTTGAAAGAGATGAGGGTGTAGATTAGGCCAAAAAGTCCTTATTTCCAAAAAAGGGGTGGTTTTTAGGGGGTAGTTTTTTAGGGGTAGTTTTGGTATGTTGTAAAAAAGGCAAAAATAAAATTTTTCTGTACTCGGGTAATTTTCCCTATTTTTTTGGGAATTATTTAAATGAAAAAAAGTCTGAAGTGATCTAGCTAGAATACGAACCGTCGACCCATGTGATGGAGTTCTGTTGTATTAGCATTTCGGCTATTGAAGCTTCGTGAAATAAGGAGTAACTAAAAGGTATATATAAAAAAAGAATTGTTTGTTGGATAAGTAAAAAATGACTTGTTTAAGTTGGGAAAAAAGTTGTAAATTGAAAAATTTAGAAATAAAATAATTTTTTTTTTAACTAGTAGAACTTATAATATTTTTTTTTATTTTTTTATTTCCTTGTTATTCTAAGAGAATAGCCGATTGTCGTTTTTTTTTTTTTTGCCTAACTTAATTTAATAATAATAATAATAATAATAAAATTTGTTCTGACTTGTCCTAACTTGTCCTAACTTGTTCTAACCTGTCTGTCTGTCTGTGTTGAGAGGAGGAAGTGTGGTGATATAACTTTATTCTAACAAACAAAAAAAACAAAACAAAATGAAATGAAATGAGCCTAGCCTAGCCTCGCCTCACCTCATGTTTAGTTTAGTTTATAACAGATCTTTGGTTGTAGTACATCGATATTATGGGTGATACTGATGTGAATAACTTTACTCTACCAAGAGAGCTGAAAGATTTTAATATGAAAATTGTGGATGCATGTATTTTAATCAACCGTTATATAAAGTGTTTTACTGGACGTGAGAAACAAAAATGGTTAAGTGATTACAATTTGCTTAAGAGATATTTAACTAAAGATATGGTGATGTCTCAAAATGGATTTCATTTTGCTATTTGCCCATTATGTTATTTGGAGGAGGTTCAAGTTCAATTAGAAGACTGTGAATGTGATAAAGTCAAAGATGTGATTATCCGTGCACGAGAGCTATCATCTTTACCACGTAGATCGCCACGTTTTTTATAAATAAATAAATTATAATATGACAAATTATTATTATTATTATTTTAATAAATGAATAATATAACCCTGTGTTTGAATTTTATTTCCCTACTTTCCACCAAAAATATCTCATGCCTAGCCTCTATGTGTAAATGAAATGAAACACAAGTTTTAAAATAATTTGTTATTATATTAATTTAAAAATACAATGCAATTTTTTATTTTACATTTAATTTTCTAAGTAGTAGTAGTAGTAGTAGTAGTAGTAGTAGAAGTAGTTGTAGTATCTTTCTTATTATTATTTTTCTTTCCTTTATTTTTCTTGCAACTGCTTAATCTAAGAACGTATTTATCTTTTTCTTTTTGTTGTTGAATTGTTTCCTCTCTTTCCATGCAAGCATTGAGATTTGTAAAAACTTTCCTGTATTCTGCCCGTGCATTTTGGAGATTATTTTTACATTGTGTTAGTTCGCTATCCATTTTATAAAATTTCAGTTGTTGTATCGGAGAGATTTTCCCTTAGTTTTAGAATCTCTTCTCGAAGATCGCCAATTAGGAAATTACCAGCTGTATTTTTTTCCTGGCATAATTGCAGTTGATCTGTTAGATTTCTCTTGAACATTTGTAAATCTGCTTCCAACTTAATATTTTCTTGTAATAGCCTAATATAATTTGTATAATTTTATGGAATTAGTTAAATCTTCGGTAACATTTTGGTATTCTTTAATTTTTTCCATACAAACATCAATCACTGTGAGCTCAGTTTCATATAAATTAATGTAATTATCAAGTCGGTGTGAACATTGTAGGTATAGAGTTAAACTAGTATTATATAGAACATCGTAATCATTCTTTAAATAGACATTATCTTCTCTGTACTTACTGCAATTATTATTATTATTATTAGTATCATCATTATTACAACTGATATAATAAAAACAGGATAAGAAATATCCTAAAAAAATATACTTGGTAAATAACATTTTTTTTTTTAGATGTGTTTTCATTAATAGATATCAACTATATGAGTTAACTGTTAATAAATGTAGTATATATAGGAATATTGAAATTATCTGTTTCCTTGTCTTTCATTAGCAGCTCTCTCGTTTCCTTGTCTTTCTTTACTGGAAATATAATGGGACGGTATATGTTTTGCACCATTTCTTGATTTAAAAAGTTCTTTAACGTCACATGCTACACACATTTTTCATTATATAGATCTGTTTCACCTTTACATTTGGGGCACTTTACTCTTACAATAACTGGCATTGTGTGTGTGTGTGTGTGTGTGTGTGTGTGTTTATCAATTTAAATCTATCTCTACTTTATATACTACTACTACTACTACTACTACTACTACTACTACTACTACTACTACTACTACTACTACTGCTCCCTTCTGCTATCAAATTATCTGTTTACAAATTTTCCATCAGGTGAAAAATAATAATATTCAGCTGAACAATTACACCTTTTACATTTTTCGTTGGGTTTTGGTTGACGTCTGCAGCTAATACATTTAAATATAGCTGATTCACATCTTACACATTCTTGAAAATGCCGTGTCTTCACATTACAATCAAGACACTTAAACACTAAAATATAAGAAAAACCAAAAATTAAAAAAATTGATTTATTTATTCTAATTAAAAAAAAAAAAGAAATGTACATTTATACATCTATTGAAAAAAATTCTAGACTAACAGGTAGTTATTATTAGAGTCCCTAAATCAGACATTTAAATTCTAAAACCTGACTACCCCCGAAAGCGAAGAATCGTGATTTTCACTTCACCTTTTGTCAGTTCAAATTGCTATTAAGACACTTATTTCGGGAATAGGTCTATTGATGAATGGTCTGGTAACTTACGGTTTTCATTTGGGCTTCTAGGCCTTCGATGGAACACAAAACCGATTTCACACTTTGTAGGAAACACTCAGAGCCCACTACGGCTTTACGTTAGAAAAAAAACTCGTGCTTTACTTGGCTCTCGTAAATATTGCTATGAGCCTCTACTGCGGCTCGGTCGAAGTAAGCCTGGCTGCGGCTCGATGGAAATTAGCCTACTTGGCGGCTCGGTGGAAATAAGCCTAGATTCCTGTCCTCCGGACCCTTAAATAAGCCGTGGGCACTCTCTCGGTAATATGGCGACGCCGGAACCAAAACTCCGGATACAAATATTTGACCAATCCCGGCGTATCGATATATTCGGTCGCAAACCCGCACAGCACACTAATATACCGAGCGGCTAGCAATTTCTGATTAATATACTGCTCGATACAAAAATGAAAAGAAGTACAATTTAAAGTGAAAAATCAGTAACATTACATGGTCTTAAAATCTAAGAAAAAATGAATGTTACAGTATACATTTTTTTCGTAGTTCTTAGAGTCGCGGAATCTAAAAATTATGTTATTTTTAACAGAAATAGCATGCAGACGGAAATGTCAGGTTTCAGTTAAAAATGCCTCTAAAAGCTTCCTGGTTATAAAATGCCTGTCATTTAAAATATCAAGTTGTAAAGCATGAATTAAGGTATTCTTCAGAGTGAGAAAGTGAAATTCCTTATTTACTCGTAAGTAGTATATAGGGCGGGGTACTGGGACTGCGGATGGCATGTGTCCCATTACCCGAAGAATGACCTTGAAAGAGCCGAAGAATGACCTTGAAAGAGCTGAAGAATGACCTTGAAAGAGCTGAAGAATGACCTTGAAAGACCTGAAGAATGACCTTGAAAGATCTGAAGAATGACCTTGAAAGAGCTGAAGAATGACCTTGAAAGACCTGAAGAATGACCTTGAAAGAGCTGAAGAAGTGTTCAATGACGTCACAGTCCAGTGGCTGTTGATCAGTGCCCTTTTGTCATCATTGGATGTCGTAAAGCTTAAGAGAGAGAGAGAGAGATTAGGTGAGCCTCGATGTGTTGGATTATCTTCTGCAAGAAGAGGTCTTCACTGCTGACGTCACACCGATACATACGTCACATATACACACACACATTAGGTTGTGGACTTGTATGAATTTAAATATAAATAAAAAAAAAAGCAAATGTCTATAGCAGGATTCGAACCTTTATTTCCCATACTGCAAAACCAGCGCCTTAACCCACTGAGCCACAGAGGATTGTTACGAGATAGTGTTAGTAAAGGTATCATATTAAAAAAGATCTTACTCCTAGTAGTAGTCTTTGGATGCTGGTATAATTAAGTGACGTAAACAAATGAGATATTGATGTTTTAAGAAGGTAAAAAAAAGTGTGTTTATTTTTGGTGTCACCTCGATGGCATGTGTCCATCCGAAGCGGCGTACCAAGAGCCGAAGAATGATGACCTTGGAAGAGCTGAAGAATGACCTTGAAGTGTAATATGAAAAAAAGTGTGTGTGTTTATTTTTGGTGGCACCTCGATGGCATGTGTCCATCCGAAGCGGCGTACCAAGACCTGAAGACGAAGAAGAAGAAAAATGATGACCTTGGAAGAGCTGAAGAATGACCTTGAAATGTAACATGAAAAAAAGTGTGTTTATTTTTGGTGGCACCTCGATGGCATGTGTCCATCCGAAGCGGCGTACCAAGACCTGAAGACGAAGAATGATGACCTTGGAAGAGCTAAAGAATGACCTTGAAAGAGATGAGGGTGTAGATTAGGCCAAAAAGTCCTTATTTCCAAAAAAGGGGTGGTTTTTAGGGGGTAGTTTTTTAGGGGTAGTTTTGGTATGTTGTAAAAAAGGCAAAAATAAAATTTTTCTGTACTCGGGTAATTTTCCCTATTTTTTTTGGGAATTATTTAAATGAAAAAAAGTCTGAAGTGATCTAGCTAGAATACGAACCGTCGACCCATGTGATGGAGTTCTGTTGTATTAGCATTTCGGCTATTGAAGCTTCGTGAAATAAGGAGTAACTAAAAGGTATATATAAAAAAAGAATTGTTTGTTGGATAAGTAAAAAATGACTTGTTTAAGTTGGGAAAAAAGTTGTAAATTGAAAAATTTAGAAATAAAATAATTTTTTTTTTAACTAGTAGAACTTATAATATTATTTTTTTATTTTTTTATTTCCTTGTTATTCTAAGAGAATAGCCGATTGTCGTTTTTTTTTTTGCCTAACTTAATTTAATAATAATAATAATAATAATAAAATTTGTTCTGACTTGTCCTAACTTGTCCTAACTTGTTCTAACCTGTCTGTCTGTCTGTGTTGAGAGGAGGAAGTGTGGTGATATAACTTTATTCTAACAAACAAAAAAAACAAAACAAAATGAAATGAAATGAGCCTAGCCTAGCCTCGCCTCACCTCATGTTTAGTTTAGTTTATAACAGATCTTTGGTTGTAGTACATCGATATTATGGGTGATACTGATGTGAATAACTTTACTCTACCAAGAGAGCTGAAAGATTTTAATATGAAAATTGTGGATGCATGTATTTTAATCAACCGTTATATAAAGTGTTTTACTGGACGTGAGAAACAAAAATGGTTAAGTGATTACAATTTGCTTAAGAGATATTTAACTAAAGATATGGTGATGTCTCAAAATGGATTTCATTTTGCTATTTGCCCATTATGTTATTTGGAGGAGGTTCAAGTTCAATTAGAAGACTGTGAATGTGATAAAGTCAAAGATGTGATTATCCGTGCACGAGAGCTATCATCTTTACCACGTAGATCGCCACGTTTTTTATAAATAAATAAATTATAATATGACAAATTATTATTATTATTATTTTAATAAATGAATAATATAACCCTGTGTTTGAATTTTATTTCCCTACTTTCCACCAAAAATATCTCATGCCTAGCCTCTATGTGTAAATGAAATGAAACACAAGTTTTAAAATAATTTGTTATTATATTAATTTAAAAATACAATGCAATTTTTTATTTTACATTTAATTTCTAAGTAGTAGTAGTAGTAGTAGTAGTAGTAGTAGAAGTAGTTGTAGTATCTTTCTTATTATTATTTTTCTTTCCTTTATTTTTCTTGCAACTGCTTAATCTAAGAACGTATTTATCTTTTTGTTGTTGAATTGTTTCCTCTCTTTCCATGCAAGCATTGAGATTTGTAAAAACTTTCCTGTATTCTGCCCGTGCATTTTGGAGATTATTTTTTACATTGTGTTAGTTCGCTATCCATTTTATAAATTTCAGTTGTTGTATCGGAGAGATTTTCCCTTAGTTTTAGAATCTCTTCTCGAAGATCGCCAATTAGGAAATTACCAGCTGTATTTTTTTTCCTGGCATAATTGCAGTTGATCTGTTAGATTTCTCTTGAACATTTGTAAATCTGCTTCCAACTTAATATTTTCTTGTAATAGCCTAATATAATTTGTATAATTTATGGAATTAGTTAAATCTTCGGTAACATTTTGGTATTCTTTAATTTTTTCCATACAAACATCAATCACTGTGAGCTCAGTTTCATATAAATTAATGTAATTATCAAGTCGGTGTGAACATTGTAGGTATAGAGTTAAACTAGTATTATATAGAACATCGTAATCATTCTTTAAATAGACATTATCTTCTCTGTACTTACTGCAATTATTATTATTATTATTAGTATCATCATTATTACAACTGATATAATAAAAACAGGATAAGAAATATCCTAAAAAAATATACTTGGTAAATAACATTTTTTTTTTTAGATGTGTTTTCATTAATAGATATCAACTATATGAGTTAACTGTTAATAAATGTAGTATATATAGGAATATTGAAATTATCTGTTTCCTTGTCTTTCATTAGCAGCTCTCTCGTTTCCTTGTCTTTCTTTACTGGAAATATAATGGGACGGTATATGTTTTGCACCATTTCTTGATTTAAAAAGTTCTTTAACGTCACATGCTACACACATTTTTCATTATATAGATCTGTTTCACCTTTACATTTGGGGCACTTTACTCTTACAATAACTGGCATTGTGTGTGTGTGTGTGTGTGTGTGTGTGTGTGTTATCAATTTAAATCTATCTCTACTTTATATACTACTACTACTACTACTACTACTACTACTACTACTACTACTACTACTACTACTACTGCTCCCTTCTGCTATCAAATTATCTGTTTACAAATTTTCCATCAGGTGAAAAATAATAATATTCAGCTGAACAATTACACCTTTTACATTTTTCGTTGGGTTTTGGTTGACGTCTGCAGCTAATACATTTAAATATAGCTGATTCACATCTTACACATTCTTGAAAATGCCGTGTCTTCACATTACAATCAAGACACTTAAACACTAAAATATAAGAAAAACCAAAAATTAAAAAAATTGATTTATTTATTCTAATTAAAAAAAAAAAAGAAAATGTACATTTATACATCTATTGAACATTATTTTTATCTATCCAACTATTATGTTTATTATCAAAGCCTAACCATTTTTACAAATACTCTATTTCCCTGACGTTTTAACACTCTTTCAACTAAATAAATGTCGGGATATTTAACTTTTTGCAGTTGAAGTTCATAAAATCCTCCCTTGATGTCATGATTGTGTTCGTCTTGAAGTAAATACGTAACAGGATTTGTAAGTTGTACTTTTTTAATGGTGAAAATTTCCGTGGACCAATTTGGTTTGTACTGCTTATCAAAGGCACCTCTAACTTTTGATATACGTACATGATCACCTACATTATACTTAGGTTTATGTGTCATTTTGATGTGATTGTAAACGGTGTTCAGTAGCATTTTTTCCTGTTTTTTCCGTTACCTCAGCAGGTTTTAAACCTATCGTTCTATGTTTTTTATTATTATACAAGTTTACTATATTCGGTAGTAATTTAACCCATTTATAAGATCCTTGAAGACTAAATTCTTTCCACATCATAGTTTTAAGTGTTCTGTTGACACGTTCCACAGGGGGGGGGGGGGGGGGGGGGGGGGGGGATCGAGGCTTTTTTTTCACTGTACACAACATAGTGTCGAATATTGTATTTTTTCATCAAGTTTTGTGCTTCTTTTCCTGTAAATTCAGTACCAGAATCTGTACATAAATGGATTGGAGTCTGTTCCTTGAACACGTTTTTAAGAGCATCTGCAACTTCCTTTGATGTTTTTGATTTCAATGGATAGGCCCATACGTATTTGGAAAAACAATTAATCACAACTAGTATGTATTTATAACCATTATTTTCCTTTTCATATTCTCTCATGTCAACTAAGTCTGCTTGCATTAGATCCAAAAGTGATTTTAAAATTACTCTTCTGCGTTTAAAATTTATTCTGGCTGGTCTATGAATTTCTTCAACGATTTGTTTTTTTACTTTAGTTACATATTTGGTCATTTTTTTTTTTTTTTTACTCAACAATAATATTAGCTTCACGTAATTCTTCAATAATTGAGTTGATCTCGTTTGTAAGACTTGTATTGCCTGCTGTCTCAGAGGTAAGTAACAACTGTAGTCGTTCAACAAGTTCATTTGGATCATCCCAGTACACATAATCAATTGGATTATTAGTAACCTTCATAAATATCCCGTGTCCTTGTTTTATACTCTCTTCTTCTTCTTCTTCTTCTTCTGCTAGCTCTGATTCGCTATCCGGTTTTTTTCAACATTGGTTCAATAAGTTTTTTTTAAATTTACTATTTCGACTAGATTTCACATTTTTTATAGCACCTGATTTAGTTAGAATTTGAACATAATTTTTAGAATCTTTATTTGTATAGGAAGTTGGTAGATTTTGATTAAAAAGTAACCCATACAAACCATTGGTACCCTTATATCGTTTTCCTCCAATTAATAGATCAGGTCCATCGAAATTAATCGTTTTATTACCGATGGAAAACCGTTCAATCTCTCTATCAAATTTTACTCTAAATTTTCCCTCTGAATTTTCACTATGAGGATCTCTAAGAAACTTTTTTATATATTTTAAAGGTAAAGGATGGTATTGATCATAATAATCAGTCAATGATTTCTCTTGTATGGTTTTATTCAATTGAGCTTCGTATTCCTTTTGTTTTGCAACTTCCTCAGCTAATTGGTCTTTTTGAACATTTTTTATGAGAAGTTTCCTTAGATTATACGGTGGTTTAGATACGGTGGAAAATTGTAATTTTCTTCTCATCCGGGGGGCAGACATAGATGTTTTTCAATCCTCTAGGTGTAACTATGTTAAATTCCATAGGAGTTGAGGTTTTAGGAATAGGTTCAGAGGCTATTGATTCTTTGTCACTATCATCTTTAATAACACCATCTTCACTATCATCATCAACATCATTATCATCATGATCCTCAGCATCATAATCTGCGTCTTCCGTTTTTATCTTTAAATCAGGGGCTGAGTCTATTTTTTTTCATTTTCTTTCTGCTTGGTTCCAATTTATTTTCAATGTTTAGTAGATGTTTTGTTATGGGTTGAAATAAATTCTCATGTGCAATTTGTTCATGTTTTAAAATTTTTAATTTATTTTTTATATCTTTTCGTTTATTCACTAATTCATGTTTAACACTTTTTTGTTTTTTTTTTTTGTGTCACTTGAACTATTGCTTTTTGTTCTTCTTCTTCTTCTTGTGCTTCTTGGAGCCATCATGTACCATTGACACTTAGATGTTGTCTAAGAGCATTAACTAAATTTAATTAAATATATATGTAGTGATCCAAGTAATAACGATACCTTCCTTCATCAATATTGTTGTCCTTGAAAACAGATAAAAATCCAAATGGTTTTTTCCAACAAAAAGAGCAGAGCTCTTTGAAGCTGTCAAACGACATGTCTGTACCAACATGATCGGAATATACATGTCGTAAATTTAAATCGTCCTGTTTGAATAATATTAGTACGTTGGCATTGTCTCTAATTAAATGTTTCGGTATCTTTGCATATGTCTGACAAAGATAAAAACAGTCAATGTTATTGTGACGACCCATACTAAAATATTCTCGTATTACATCTTGCTTGTCACAGGCGACGTCATCGAATATGAACACAGAATTTCGTTTAGCTTCCGATGGTGTTATTATTTGTTCACCGTTCTCAAATGCAAAAAATCCTAGACCTTTGATCGGTTTTAATAATTGTTCCAAATAAATATATTTAGGTTGATACAAAGACTTGGAATAAAGGTAAACATTTTCAAATTTTAATCCGTTCGAATGTTCGAGAAGGCTTAGCATAGTTGACGTTTTGCCACAGTTACTAGGTCCGGAAATAATACATCGCATCGTTGATGGTAACAATACACTATGTTTAATATCATTTTTAATATCTTCTAAATCATGATTTACAACTTTTAGTCTAGTTTTCTGTTTGACCACTCTCTTCATTTCACATTAAGTGTTAGAATAGAAATAACTATAAAAAAGGAGGGTTTGTTGAATATATAGTCAGTTTATGATTAGCTCTTCTCAAATAAAAACAAAAATAAAATAAAATGAAATACTATGTAAGCGGTGACTCATTTCAAGGCAGGGGTCTTTTAAACAGTGCAATTAATAAGCTTCCATTTGAATTACATTTACCTGGATATAATTTTTGTGGACCTGGTACAAAATTGAAAGAACGTCTAGCACGTGGTGATAGAGGAATCAATCCTCTCGATGAAGCGTGTAAAGAACATGATATAGCCTATTCAACCTACAGTGATTTACATGATCGTCATCAAGCTGATAGAATTTTACTGAGAAATGCCCTAAGTAGAATGAGAGCCTCGGATGCATCGTGGAAAGAGAAACTTGCAGCAGCAGGTATTTCTGCTATCATGAACAGTAAAATTAAATTAGGTATGGGTGGAGGTAGGAATAGTATATCAAATAAACTGATTAACCAAGATGAAAATTGTCAGTGTCCTATCATAGAGTCAAAGAAGGAGAAGAAGAATATGACTCCACAAGCTGCAATCATTATTAGACAAAGTGTTAAAGCAATGCAAAAATATCTAACAACAATGGAAACTTTGTTAGGTAAAATCAATAGCCCTTCCAACCAAAAAAAAAAAAAATTCAAAAGGAGAAAATGAAAATAAAACCTGAGAAAAAACGAATACTAAAACCCAATAGGGAAGAAGAAGAAGAAAAGCACCTTAATTATCATGAAAGAGCAATTAAAGAAAAAATGGGCAATAGATTATCTACTACTACTACTACTGCCTTACCTGTTAAGAGAAAAAGAAAACTTGAAAATCAGCAAGAATCTGAAGCTAATTTACTGGAGAAGAGATTTAAGCAAGATATAGAACAACAACAACAACAACAACAACCAATAGCTAGTAAAAAGCGGAAAACGATCTAATAGTACTAGTAGTAGTAGTAGTGAGGGTGAGAACTTGGATATGGACTTTGATGAGTTTACTGGTAATAAAAGAGCAAAAATATAAATTAGGATTATTAGTTATATGTGATTTAGTTAATTAAAAACCTTTAACAAGATAACAGTTATGGTTTGTAGTAAAAAAAAAGTGTGTAAATCTAAAAGACAAACTATTCGACGACGACGACAACAACAACAACAAAGGAGAAAAACAAGTAATCGTGGTATAAGAAAAAAAACTTCAAGCTTCCAGTCGGTTGCAAAGAAAATAAAAAGGAATATCTTAAAAGGAAAACCTACGAATATAAACAGTGCGCTTAATATTGCCATTAAAACGGTGAAAAATGAAAAAGGTAAAATCAAAGCACCGAGAGTTATTCAGATTCCTAAAACGGGCGGAATTTTACCATTAATACCGATATTTGCTGGACTTAGTGCTTTGGGTGCTTTGAGTGGGGGAGCAGCAGGTATTACAAAAGCCATTAATGATGCTCGATCGGCTAAGCAACAATTGGTAGAAAGTCAACGTCATAATAAAACAATGGAAGCATTTGCCATGGGAAAGGGTCTATATTTAAAACCTTACAAACATGGAATGGATCTTTTTTTACACCATCCTCCCAAGATACGAAATTACCGATAGCATTACCCAATCATGCTTTAACAAACCTAGAGATGGAAATGTATGCAAAAAAAATGAAAATTCCATATTTTCGAGGGGTCTATATGAAGGACAGGTTGCCGAGGAAAATTCATAAATATGAATCGGGAGTAATCAATTTGGATAACAACGCTGGACCTGGTACACATTGGACTGCTTACAAGAAATATGGAACTGTAATTTATTATTTCGATAGCTTTGGAAATTTGTTGCCACCCATAGAAACACAACTGTATTTTCAGTCGAATGAACATTGTAATATTTTTTATAACCACACGTCATATCAATCTTACAACTCTATTATTTGTGGACATTTATGTTTAAACTTTTTATATCACCCCGTATATTTTAACAATAAAAAAACAAGTTGATTCTTTAAAAGTGTTTTTTATTTATTCATAACATTTTGTACCAATCACTCTGTCAGCTTTCAATGAAGTAACAGGTACGTGTACTTAGTACAATTCGTTATATCCTACCATCGTATTCCGTAACTTCTAGGATAAGTACCCCACCAGTAAATTGTTATTTATTCATAATATTTTGAGTAGAGTAGAACTTGCAGTAAAAAAAAAAAAAATGTCCTACACGTTTACATTGTCAGGACGTGACTCCCTACTGTCATCAAAAATTTATCCTCCGATTGTATTAAACGAAAATGAAGAGTACGTTTTGGGTCTGATTAATTTCGAAAGTTATAATTCAATTCCAAACGTTGACAAAACCAACAATACCTTTTATTATGATGAAGACAAAAAAAAATTATTTTACCAGAAGGATCCTATGAAATTAAAGATATACAAAACTATTTGATCAAGCAAATTCAAATAAAGTCAGGTGGAACAAGCAAATCATCATCATCATCATCATCATCAACATCATCATCATCAAAGAAAACAACTTCAAATGAAATAACTTCCAATGAAACAGATGATGTACTTGTCGTCATCGAGGAAAACTTGAACACGCTTAAGTGTGAAATTAAGAGTAACAAAAAAATTGACTTTAGCAAAGCAAATTCACTGGGCAAACTATTTGGGATTTGAGAACAAAATACTGAAAGCGAATATAAAGTACATATCAGAAAATCCTGTAGATATATTCAAGGTTAATTCAATTTGTATAGAATGCAATCTAGTCACTAATTCGTATAATAATGGTGCGCATGTGCATATAATTCACATTTTTTTCCCCAATGTACCACCTGGTTTTAAAATAGTAGAGAAACCTTCAAATGTCATATATTTGCCAATAAGCACTCGCTATATAGATGAAATTCAGCTTAAAATCACCGATCAAGACGGAAATCTAGTTAATTTTAGAAAAGAGTTGATAACGATACGTTTACACTTAAAAAAAGTTTCATAGGAAAAAAGAAAGGAGAAGAAGAAGAAGAAGAAGATGGTATTTCTATATAACCATAATTCATTTAATGTACCGCTAGTAGGCTGTGAACAACAACAACAACAACAACAACAACAACAAACTGATTATAAATTATATAGAAGAAAGAAAAAATCATCGTAGTTTGCAAAAACAATTGAAAGAATTAACACCTGAGAATAAGTCTGTATTAATGACCTTAGGGTTTAAATTAAAAAAGTTATAAAAATATTAGCAAAATTTCAAGATTACAAAGACTTTGGTATAGCTTTAAGTTGCAGCTTAGTACAAGTGTTCAAAGAATTTTAATAATAATAATTAGGTGTAAGTGCAAATACAGTAATACTGAAGAAGAAAGAGAAGAGGAACATGAGTTATAATATATTAAAAGTTGGTGAAAATGTGTTACATGACGAATCAATAGTTAGTTATCAATACCATACACATCAACCTTATTCATCAACAACTTTTAAGCAACAACGATGAAATTCGTATACCCATTCAAACTCAGGACCTTTATACGTTGCCGAGTCAAAGTTTTTTATATGTTGAAGGTAAACTTCTTAAAAGTGATGATACATTTAGTGAAAATGTTCATTTTTCTAACAATGGAATACTGCATCTGTTTGATGAAATTCGTTATGAAACTGGGAGGAGTGGTAGTTGATCGTGTTAGAAATCCTGGAATAACATCAACTATTAAGGGACTCGTATCATTTACTCAAAATGAAAGTAACAGTTTACAAATGCAGGGTGGTGTGAAAAACAGAACCCTTCTCTGTTGGATGGCAGTGGAAATTTCAATGTTTGCATTCCACTGAAAATAATAATGGGATTTGCTGAAGATTTTCATAAAATTGTAATGAATACACGTCAAGAATTGATACTAATCAGAAGCAGTTCGGATTTGAATGGAATTCAACAAACTGCAGATAAAAAGGAAACCTATAAAGTAACCCTTAATAAAGTGTTTTGGAAAATGCCACACATTTCAGTGAGTGATAGTCAAAAGTTACGCCTTCTCAAGCAATTCGAAAGCAACAGGGATTTAAACATAGCATTTCGCAGTTGGGAACTGCATGAATATCCACAACTGCAGCTGTCAAAAAATCACACTTGGGCTGTAAAATCTTCAAATCAGTTGGAAAAACCACGTTTTATTATTGTTGCTTTTCAAACAGCAATGAGTAATAAAATTACTGAAAATATGAGTACTTTTAAACATATTAACTTGACTAATTTAAAGGTCTACTTAAATTCCGAAGTTTTCCCATACGATAATTTAAATTTAGATTTTGACGTCAACAAATATGCCATTCTCTACGAGATGTATGCGCAGTTTCAAAAATCATACTATTATACACCTATCAATGATCCATGTGTCTATCCTATAAGGTTTAAAACACACACACCATTAGTAGTAATAGATTGCTCGCGACAGAATGAAGATATACTGAAAGGAGGAGCTGTCGATATACGAATAGAGTTTGAGACAAGTCAAAACGTACCCAAAGGGACTACGGCTTATTGTTTGATTTTGCATGATCGATTAGTTAGATACAACCCTCTTTACCAGCACAGTGAAAGTATTTTAATCTCTAATAATAATGTATATATTTGGACGTGCAAGGATTTCAATATACCACCAGTAATTTTATCTGTAAGGAAATTGCTATTATAAACATTAAAAATGGAAAAGTGTTTCACCGACATATAAACCTACCACAACCCTTGGAATGGTTCAATTCAACGCTAAGCAAACATATCAGTTGGTCAACTCAAAATATCCACGGACTTTTATGGGACAGTGTTAGTGATGATTATTTACCTTTAGAAAGTCTATATCTCTTTATTAAAAATGTAATCAAGTCACATGAAAAAGTTTTTGTTAAAGGATTAAGTAAGAAAATGTGGTTGAAAAATATAATTCCTAAAAATATTATTATAGACCTATTAGAATTAAATTGTCCTAAGTTACAAACTTTAAGTAAAGAAACTAGTTTTAATTATCATTGTAATAGTCATGGACAGAATAATTTAATATGTGCTCGAGAAAATGTATTGTTAGTGAGAGATTGGTTTTTAAATTGTAATGATAAATAAAAAAAAGGTAAATATATTTTAAAATTTTAGACTTTTATTTACTACTCTGTTTTACTTATAAAATCAATACTTACTTGTACTTGCTTGGGGTTGTTCTGCTACTTTTTTCTTTTTTGGTTCACCATCATCTTCATTAATTTTATCTTTAGTAAAAAGAACTAAGGTACATGGAACATCTGACGTTGTATTTTTATTTTTAAAAAACTTTTTAGAAAAGAAAAACAACGATTGTTATAGTGACAATGTTCGTTCACAAATGTTGACTGTTGTGTGTGTGTGTGTATGTGTTCTTATTAATTACTACCTATTTAAGTACTATGTAACTACTTTATTTTTCTTGTTAATTACTACCTATTTAAGTAATTATTTTTTTAATGAGCATTAATTGCTTAAATTTCTTCCTCTTTCAACATTAAAAAAAAAAATCCATCAAATTACTACCTATTTAAGTACTATGTAACTATTTTATTTTTCTTGTTAATTACTACCTATTTAAGTAATTATTTTTTTATTGAGCATTAATTGCTTAAATTTCTTCCTCTTTCCCCCTTAAAAATTTCTCCATCAAGTACCATCGTACTTGTGGATATTTATCTAGGCTCAAGAGAAAGTTATGTTCTTCTTCTTGGATCGTATCTATTTCCTGCCACATATAGCGGACGGGTAAGATCCACAACCGATCGTGGAGTACAGCAGACGTTGGTACATAATTTAAATGTATATGTACTCTTTTTTTGACAACCTCCATCTTTTGCACCCCATGTCTAACCTTGTTATTAATTTTTTTTTGTTGTCAAAATAAACACAATAGTTGGATCGATAAGAATAATGAATAGTAAGTAATAATAGCAGTAGGAAAAGATTTTATATATAAGGGTGAGATGTATCAATATAAACTTCATTTTAAAAAACAAGAGTCTGAGAGAACATTAAAAACAAAAAACAAAAAAAAAAATGCCAGTTGTTGAAAGAGTAAAATGTCCCAAATGTAAAGGTGAAACAGACCTGTATAATCAAAAATGTTTGACATGTGAAGCTAAGGATTTCTTTAAAAGAAAAGATGGTGCAAAACATTTACCTTCTTCGTATTTGTCCAGTAAAGAAAGAAGAGGAATCGAAAGAGAAGCCAACGAACGAAATAGAAACAGATAATTTTTGTTTTCTCACAAAATAAAATTATTTATATTAACACTTTATAACTTTTTTTTATAATGTAAAATTATTCTTTATTCTTAATATATGTATTTTCTTAAATCTGCTCATACTTGTGTGTTTTATTTACCCAAAAAACAACAACAACAAATCTATTATTAGTAAAGGAAAAAAAAAGTTTTACTAGTAAAAATTTCAAATATAAAGTTTTTTTTTGTTTACACAAGCTAGGCTATTATTATTATTATTATTTTCTTGGAAAACAGACTATTTTCGGTGATGATGTCATTGGCAATTTGGTCACGTGACTTTTTCAGACAGGTTAAGACAAGCGTCGTATGGAAAATTCCTACATCGGGTATTTTATTTTTTTTTGCTTTATACATATGAGGTGAGGCGAGGCTAGGCTAGGCTCATTTCATTTCATTTTGTTTTGTTTTTTTTGTTTGTTAGAATAAAGTTATATCACCACACTTCCTCCTCTCAACACAGACAGACAGACAGGTTAGAACAAGTTAGGACAAGTTAGGACAAGTCAGAACAAATTTTATTATTATTATTATTATTATTAAATTAAGTTAGGCAAAAAAAAAACGACAATCGGCTATTCTCTTAGAATAACAAGGAAATAAAAAAATAAAAAATAATATTATAAGTTCTACTAGTTAAAAAAAAAATTATTTTATTTCTAAATTTTTCAATTTACAACTTTTTTCCCAACTTAAACAAGTCATTTTTTACTTATCCAACAAACAATTCTTTTTTTTATATATACCTTTTAGTTACTCCTTATTTCACGAAGCTTCAATAGCCGAAATGCTAATACAACAGAACTCCATCACATGGGTCGACGGTTCGTATTCTAGCTAGATCACTTCAGACTTTTTTTCATTTAAATAATTCCCAAAAAAATAGGGAAAATTACCCGAGTACAGAAAAATTTTATTTTTGCCTTTTTTACAACATACCAAAACTACCCCTAAAAAACTACCCCCCTAAAAACCACCCCTTTTTTGGAAATAAGGACTTTTTGGCCTAATCTACACCCTCATCTCTTTCAAGGTCATTCTTTAGCTCTTCCAAGGTCATCATTCTTCGTCTTCAGGTCTTGGTACGCCGCTTCGGATGGACACATGCCATCGAGGTGCCACCAAAAATAAACACACTTTTTTTCATGTTACATTTCAAGGTCATTCTTCAGCTCTTCCAAGGTCATCATTTTTCTTCTTCTTCGTCTTCAGGTCTTGGTACGCCGCTTCGGATGGACACATGCCATCGAGGTGCCACCAAAAATAAACACACACACTTTTTTTCATATTACACTTCAAGGTCATTCTTCAGCTCTTCCAAGGTCATCATTCTTCGGCTCTTGGTACGCCGCTTCGGATGGACACATGCCATCGAGGTGACACCAAAAATAAACACACTTTTTTTTACCTTCTTAAAACATCAATATCTCATTTGTTTACGTCACTTAATTATACCAGCATCCAAAGACTACTACTAGGAGTAAGATCTTTTTTAATATGATACCTTTACTAACACTATCTCGTAACAATCCTCTGTGGCTCAGTGGGTTAAGGCGCTGGTTTTGCAGTATGGGAAATAAAGGTTCGAATCCTGCTATAGACATTTGCTTTTTTTATTTATATATTTAAATTCATACAAGTCCACAACCTAATGTGTGTGTATATGTGACGTATGTATCGGTGTGACGTCAGCAGTGAAGACCTCTTCTTGCAGAAGATAATCCAACACATCGAGGCTCACCTAATCTCTCTCTCTCTCTCTTAAGCTTTACGACATCCAATGATGACAAAAGGGCACTGATCAACAGCCACTGGACTGTGACGTCATTGAACACTTCTTCAGCTCTTTCAAGGTCATTCTTCAGGTCTTTCAAGGTCATTCTTCAGCTCTTTCAAGGTCATTCTTCAGATCTTTCAAGGTCATTCTTCAGGTCTTTCAAGGTCATTCTTCAGCTCTTTCAAGGTCATTCTTCAGCTCTTTCAAGGTCATTCTTCGGCTCTTTCAAGGTCATTCTTCGGGTAATGGGACACATGCCATCCGCAGTCCCAGTACCCCGCCCTATATACTACTCTCGTATATTAGAACTCTTTAATTACGAACAAAGTATTGGATAAATCCGTTTACGGATTTTTAATTAAATTCAGTATTCGTATTTGAACGTGAGATATGATTTATGTACTTCTCAAGAACAAGGTTAGGTTAATTTAGATTACAAGTTGGCTAGAATTCTTTCAAAAGAAATAACCTTGCCCTCTTGCGTGCAAAATTTTGAAAATTCTTTTACGCTATGCAACGATTCTAAGTGCCAATTGTCACGATCCAGAAGAGAGCGGATGGGCACTCAGTTACTCAAATTTTCTTTTATATCAGGTCAGTCAATAAGTTTTGAAAACGACACCTATGGAACATCACTGGAACCACATATTGAACACCATTTTGAAGCTTCATCTGTCATATGAACATACCCTAAATTTCAAGTTGATCCGTCAAGTCGTTCATTGTTTATCAACTGGTTAAAGTAGACGTGTTTGAGTATTTTGAAAAAATGGAAAAAATCGAATATCTTGCAGTGGTAAAATTCTTTGTTTTGGAAGGTTTATTGGCAACTGAAATCCATACAAAACTAGTGGAAGTGTTAAAGGAGTCTGCTCCTTCATTTCCAACTATTCATAGACGGACTCTTAAAGTTTAAAAGTGGCCGTACAAGCGTCAATGCTGATCCACGTTCAGGACGTCCAAAACCTGCACCAACTGAAGAAACTGTTGTGCAAGTTCAAGATATGGTAATGGAAGACCGTCGATTAACCGTGGATGATTTAGCTGATGCCATAGGCATCTCACATAGATCAGTACATGAGATCTTAACTAATGATTTGAGTATGAGACAGCTATTCACAAGATAGGTGCCGCATTTGCTAACATCGGAACAAAAACGCACTCGAAAGAAACTTTCTAAACAATACAACTGATTTTGTGCATCGATTTGTAACTATGGATGAGACTTGAGTTTACCAGTATGATCTTGAACTGTGAGAGCAAACCGCACAGCGGACAGAACCCGGTTGTTCAGCTCCAAAGCAGCCAGAGTAATCAAAGTGGTCCAAAAAAATTATGGCATCAGTTTTTTGGGAACGAAAAGAATTTTGTTAATTTCTTCAAATCGGTAAAGCAATCACAGGAGAGTATTATTGCAACCTTTTGGACCAGCGGGATGGGAAAATTCGCAAGAAAAGGCCTGGTTTGCAGAAGAAAAAAAATAATCTTTCATCATAACAACGCGCCTGCTCACAGAGGGTCTTTGGCAACGGCAAAACTGGTCAGATTAAAGTACAAATTGTTGGAACATCCACCCTATTCGCCAGATCTGGCTCCGTCTGACTTCTACTTGTTCCCAAAGCTCAAAAGATTTCTACGTGGGAAGCCCACAAGAAATGATTTTTAAGTGGGCGTTTTTAATGGTCTTCCGGAAAACCACTTCAGAGATGGGGGAAATGAATGGGAAAATCGCTGAAAAAAATATATTGAGCTTAAGGTAGAGTATACTGACGAATAAATGTATTTCGACTGATTAATTCATCTTGTTTCATTTCCGCTTTCAGAACGTATTGACTGACCGTATATAGAGTGTTTGCTTGGTGCATATTTAAACAAGTTTTAGTACTTCCCCTTTAAGCTTTGTTTGTATTTATCTTTTCAAAAATTCTTTGAATTATTTGGAGACCATTATTGCTGAATCCATCGGTCAAATACAATACAAGGTGGAAGTAAGTACAATTTTGGGATGAGTTTTTTTAAAGCTGTTTTGAAAACTTTTATTTAGAACGTATTTGTCGAACTCATTTATTATGTGAGTATTACAACCTGTACCAGACTTATTTTATTTCAGGGGCAAGGAAATGTTTTCTCATCGACACCAAACCAATTACCGCTCAACATGGGCCAATTTCAAGGAGAGAAACGACTTTTAGTTAAGGTGATTCGAGCCAACCAATTGGGTGGCAAGCATGGCTGTGCAGAACCATTTTGTGTCGTCGAAATGGACGAACCTCCGCAGAAAAATCAGACCTCTGTTAAGAAGGGGACTGATTCTCCCTTTTGGGATGAGCATTTCTTATTGTAAGTAACATTCTAATTGAAAGGTACAGGAGAAGAATAATGAAATACATGTACAGTCATAAAAGTTATGATCAAATGAATTGCGATTTTTTTTTCGAATTTTGAATAATGTATACAAGGGGGGCATCAACAGAGTCCAATCTCAAAACTGAAGTAACTGACACTTTATATTATGTAGTAGATTGTGATATTATGATTTCGAGGGATATTTGTTATATTTGTGACTTAGAGAAACTACGTAAAACTCTTTGATTTATCATTACAAATACCGGACCAGTTCAATATAATACAGACGCATTAGAGTGTAAGTATAGATTGGTCCGATAAGGATTTTAATAGGGAGCCTGACCAATCGGGCCGTTAGTTTCTCAACGTACGGGAGGTGGTTTTTATACAATAAAATTATATCATAATGGTAACTTGGGAACTTTTATTGAGAAAATCCAAGAAAATGCAAATTTAATTGAGGCAACTGTTTTAAAAGATTTTAAATAATTGATTAAAATACTTGTACCCAAAAATCCGGTTGACTATTTCTCAAATTTGGAGCGATACCTCCTATAAGTAACCTTAAAGTGCGTTAATACCGCAAAAGTGAATAAAGAAATAAGAATTATTTAGTTTTACAATTCTAAATCGAATTTAAGGTTATGTTTTTAAAATTGGAGCTGGTCTGTTGAATAAAAATAACGTCACTTTTCCGTGTTCTTCATAATTAACTTTCGCGTACAAGGCGTGTTCTGTAGCCCCTCGATTCTCTCGCAAAACTTCATAAATCTATGCCCAGATATTTAAACCTCACCTAAATATGACAGTCTCTGAGTTTGAATATTGGAAAATATAGCTCAACCTAGCCAAGACCCAAGCGATCATATTCACCAAATCCTCCAGCTATATGCCGGCCAGCCTCACACTTCATGGCACTAGCCTCCAACGGACCAACAGCTTCAAGTACTCGGGCTTCCATTATAACAAACAGCTAGTATGGAAAGACCAGCTCATCACCTCATCCACAAAATTCAACCAGCTCCTCGGTAATCTCTCTCCTCTCCTAAATCCACTAAATTGTCAACACGCAACAAATTGACAATTTTCTAAATGATCATGAGAGCCAGCCTCATCTCCAGACCGGCATGGTGTTAAATTTCGCGCACCTACCGAACGCCCTCCAGTCCGTTCACAACAAGGCCCTGCGAACCCTCGCCAAAGCCCAATGGTTCGTTGAAAACACTTGGATTCATCGCAACCTTTCTCAAAATCCAGAATTCGTGAGCAACGCTCAGCTCAAATTTCTGGATAAAACCACTTACCACCCCAAACCCACAGTCGGAAGCACCTATGGACCTCCACCTAACGCCAGAAACCACTACCCAAGACCATCGTACCCTCTCTCCCAGGATTAGCTTTTAATTAATTTTAAGTTGAATGAAATATATATATATATATATATATATATATATATATATATATATATATATATATATATATAATAAGTTTTTACCACATTTACATAAAATACATTACCTAGCAGAGGTGTCAAACTCAATTTTGCAGAGGGCCATATATTAAATTTAGAATGTGCAGGCGGGCCAAATTCAAATAAAAAAAATGTACTGAATTATAACATTTTATTTATTTAATTATATAGTATATAATATACGGTTGTTAAAAATTGTATCAAAGTTATAAAAGAGCGATCGCGGGCCTTATTGATACGTCCCGGGGGCCGGATGCGGCCCGCGGGTCGTATCTTTGACATCCCTGGACCTAGACTAAGTTTATTTAGGTTACTCGCATGTAAATAGAGAGATTTTGCAACACTTATTTTAGTAGGCCACTGTCTTTATTTGAAGCATGCGCCTACCGTTTGGAGCTTGCGCAATAGTAAAGGGAAGAAATTAAGTATAAGGACTCGGCTGTTATCGTTATTTGAAGCATGCGCCCACCATTTGGGACTTGCGCAGTATTGAAACAGATTAAGATAAATTTTTATTAAGGATAACAATTTCCCTTATTTAGTAACTTATAAGAGGTTATTTGAAGTTCGTTATTCTTATCGCTATTATGGTAGGGCCTTTTTTTTCTACTTAGGTATACAAATCATTAAGAAAATACCGTAAAATTGAAATGATAATCTTTTATTGCAAATAATACTGACAACAGTTAATTAGTGTTCAGATTATGTTGGGATTTTATAATCTTTGGCAGAATGGCACTACAGTGTGTGTAGTGCTAATTCCAAATTAAATTTTATTTATCCTACATTCATATTACCTTGAAAATATTTAAAGGAAGTGATAGATTCCTGGTACTTTACTTTACAACTTTAACCAAGAAACTTGTGTTGACCCATCAAATACTAAACCGGTGTGCTTAACCATGAAATGAATGAAAAAGAAGCCGCTAAATTTATAAAAGATGAATACTAACCTAACCTTGCAATTCCTTCGCGTTAATACTGCGCATGCTTAAGATAACGATAAGGACAAAGGCATGTGAAAAATAAGCGCTGCAAAAACTCTCTAATATCTTAAGACATAAATGTATACTCGTATTCGGACCATTTCATTATATAATAGTTCTAGGATTAGACCTACCTGATTAGTTAATAAACGATTCTAGATTTAAACTTTATTTCTTGCTGTAAAATTTTTTCGTCAAAGACAAGCTTGCATCTTAGTAGTGTTTTGGATGTCATGCTCTTTCTTCTTGCTGCCGATATTGTTGGTCCAAGATTTATTTACGTATACAGCAATCAGAGTGTGATTTAGTTGATCCTATTACTAAGTCGGGTAAAATTGTAAATATTGATTCTTGGTATTTTATTTTTTCAGCGACTTATCTCCTCATACGGCAGAACTGCTGTTTGAAATCTATGACCATGCTGTGAAACCGCAGAAATTCTTAGGATTAGGTATAGTAGGAGTAGAAGAGCTTCTAATAAATCCATCACAAAGACAAATTATTACGTTACAAAGCCGACCGTATGAAAGCGACCCCGTTACGGGAACACTGACAGTAGAGGTGCGTATGTACATTGTCGATAAGAACAGCTTATTTTGATAGTAATCTACACGAATTTGGTAATTCTTCAGCGAGGAAGAAGGCGGCAGAGTTGGCATGCAAACACGTGATTCATTTGGGGTTATCAATAAGTGCCCACGTGACCAATTCTCAAATCTGTTATATTCTTACCGAGAAATTACCGGGCTTACCTCCAATTTCAGGGAAGATTTTGATTTAAAAAAAAATGAAAATATCGAGACACGCCCTTTAAGTGGTGTTGCTGTGCTCGCTTTAAAATGAAATTCTCCTACTCTTATCATAACGCATTATTTATTGAACTCTTACATAAATGACTTTTGTTGCGGATCTAAACTGCCTTATGATGAATAACGCTTAACAGCACTTTATAGGGTTCTAACCCAAGCATATAAAAATCATTATAAACCATTAAAATTGGACAAAATCCATTTTTTCAGTAGTTTTTACTGTTTTCTTATCCGTCAATCCATCTCAGGACACGTTTCGCCTTATCATGGCTTTTGAGCCGACATAGGATCGACGGAGAACAAAAGCGAAACTGTCTCTGCCAAGCGATAGTTGTTAGAAACTAGCTGAACATTCCCCTATCGGTCTATGGCCTTAAACAGTCCCCGATAGAGGGCAGGTACCCCTTCAAAACTAGATTTACTTCAGCCAGAGGTGCAAATTATTGTATCTTACTTATTCTTCGCGCTAGTACTGCTATAAGTACTTTGAGTGTTCTCTTTTTTCGTCGATTCTAGCTCGGCTGAGGAGCCGTGATACTGCGAAACGCGTCCCGAGATGGATTGAGGACTGAGAAAACAGTAAATAACCTCTGAAAAACGGACTTTATTCTATTTTAGCCGTTCGTATTGACATATACTGTAATTGTTAATTTTTTCAGAAAATGTTATGTAACATTTAACCGATTAAAAATTTTATACAAATTTTAGTTCCTGTTCATTGAGGGCGCTGACATACCAAACATAGGTAGCAACCAGCCATACAAAATAAAAGAAACCATTAGAACGCCTTCCCCAAGTAGGGCGAAACTTGTTACTACTAACACAGCTTACCACAATCGTAAGTAATAACTATAATTATATATAATGATATATTTTTATAGCTGGACAACCGCTCATGCATTTTGTGGTGAAAAAAATAGTTTACTATGTTGAAATAGATTATTCTTTAGATCAAGTAAAGAGATATTTATCCCTTTTTTTCTTTCTCAATTCAGAACTTTTTAAAATTTTAGAAGAAACCCTTTAACAGTCCTATTGCACGCATGTAAATTAGTTTACAACGGTGTTGCCAAATAGTTTTCTGAAGTAGCAAGACAGTGGGATAAAAAATAATTTCCTAAAACAACCGAATTTTTATTAAAAGCATGACAAATATGTCTATAATGTTACACTTAATCATAACGTATTGTTGCTTCAACTCAAAATATGTAAAAATATTTTATAGTTATTTAATTTTTGTTAAGTTCAGGTTGAAGTAATATCAGAAAACCGCATGCTCGCGCAGCGTAACTGTATACTCTGCTATCTTCCTGGTAATACAGTCGAAGTTCTCTAAATTTTGAAGCCAAACGCGAATTTTTCTTTATAAATTTAAACTTTCTACGATTTAAATAGCCGCAAGTGTTACGATTTTGTAAACTTAAGAATAGATTGTGACGGTTATAATACTTATTTCGTGTGGAAAATATTTTGATTTTCAGTTTTCTAGAGTTTATATCGTGTTTTAATGTTCTGTCTAGTATTTTTACGTCAGTTTTGGCAATTGCTGAAAGAAATGGCATCCTGAATCTTTTTACACAGTGTCGTTAAAGAAAAAGAGCATTTTTTTAACGGTAGTATAGTGACTAGATGTAATAAGCAGAATTTCAATCTTGGACAGAAAATCGATTATGTGTATTATTTTTTATTAGCGAATAATTTGTTCTAAACTACTGAAATTCATATGCAATTTGCTTCTACAGTACCAGACGGTGTTTATAAACTAAAAAAGGAACAATTATTTAAATTTATTACAACACACTGTAATGACATTTTGATTGTAAGCATGACAACATTGTAACTGCCCAGATCCGAGTCATTTGTTTGTGACGTATGTGTTTATTGCAATCATTAGCGTACACGCTGGAAAATTATAAATCTACAGAATCAATTTTCTTATTATTTATAGTGAGCAAATATGTCCTGGCATGAACATGTTGCAGGCGTAGCAAAGCGACTTGAGTCTGTTCTACAAGTATTTTCATGGAAAGTGTTCGAAGGATGTAGCCCGCTTAATTCCTCCCAAAGGGGTGCATGCTAGAAAATACATGTCGCGCTGGTGCTTCACATCCGTATGAGGTTCAGCTTGTTACTCCGCGTACAACGCTTTTCAAGCAGTCTTTTATATGGAGAACATCATCCCTTTGGAATAATTTGCCCAGCGCTGTGTTTTCCACCGAGTACAATTTGCGGCGATTCAAGAACAACGTGAATCGCTTTTTCCGCACACGTGCCGCTCCTGGAGCGCTTTAAGGACTTCCCTGCAGCACGTGCCCTAGCCCATAAAAAAAAGAAACACCATTTACCGATGTTGTTTCGCAGCTTAAAAATATTTAAAGATTTTCATAACACTGTCGATATATAAAGTATAATTATGTTATATACATAAACCAGTAAATACTCGTGTCAAGGGAAATTGCAGAAAAATAATGATAAAGGGAGCTCCTTCATAACTAATAAGAAAAATGACCCTAAAGTTTTATGCTTTTTCAGCATGTTGCTATACTTTAAAATCAAAAATTTCTTATTTTATATTATAACAAATTAAAAGAATTTTACTCTTTTCAGTTTAAAAAAGTATTCAAAACTGCAAAAACAAACTAGATTGGAAGTTCAGTGTTTTCAATATTCCAGGGCAATAATCCCTACATTTTCGTTAACAAAATGTTTACTTTTAATTAGTTTCGTTATACTATTACAACGTAGGATAAAAATTTTTAGAGGTGCTCTGCCGGAGACAAGCACGGTGTAAACAGAGAATAAAAACATTTTTTATACGAAATAAGTATTACAACGTTCACTATTTATATTTAAGTTTATAAAATCCTAAAATTTGACACTATTTCAACCGTAAAAAGTTGAAAACTAACGTTGCTCCTTTTATAATGGAGAAAAACGAAACCTACTTTTACTGCCATCTGTCGGATTCATGTCAGACTGCAGAGAGGCAAAATACCAGGGTAAATTTCTTGCATACATCAATTTTACAATATTTATTGCAACGTAAAAGATATTAAAGTTATTTTTACATATAAATTTAATTAGGGATTATCAAAAATATTACCATGTCATAACAGGGGTAAGAAGATAAGATTTAGACATTAGACTTATTTCTTTTCCTTTTAGAATCTCTAATCAATGGTAACCACATAATAAACTCGGCCATAAATGACTTAGAACGTAGTAGAAACTACTTAAATCCAAATAAAAGTACTCTGGTCATCCACAGCATCCAAAGGGTAAGCTAGGATCTTATTTTTTTCTAGAGATGTGGTATTTTTATTGAGAGAGTGGTATTTTTTTGACTAACAAAGCCCTTTTGATTTTAGCAGCCGTCGCAAAGACTCGTTAAGGTAAGAATGACATGACTATCCTAATAGATAATTTAAAATATTTGTTTTTTGAGCCACTACTAAAAAGACTTAAGTAAACTTTTGGTTGATATATTCTGTCGGGTTCCATTAGTTTTACTTGACTTCGTCCTTAGTTGATATAACAGATATTAAATTGTCCTAGAGGTTAAAGGGCGACTAAAGCTTTAAACTAGTCGCGGGATTGGATTGAAAAGTCTTGTAAAAAACAAGGTAAATAACATTTTTTTGCGAAAACAATTATTTCTCAACATAATCTCTATTGAGCTCATTACATTTGGTCCAGTGAGATTCCTATTTTTTTATTCTCTCAGAAAAAAAAATGTTTCAGTTGTGCAAATTTCCTCCCCCAAGCCAATTTTTGAGGTTAGAAAACAAAAAAAGTCACTTGGTGTCAAATCTGGGGAATAGGGTGGGTGGTGAAGTATTTCGAAGCGTAAATAATTTTTTTCATATATCTCGGTAAATAAAATATATATATATATATATATATATATATATAATATATATATATATATATATATATATATATACACATTATTGTTAATGCGAGAAAGAATAATAAAAGATTTTGCTAAAGTTAAACACAGTGTATATGTTTTTCACATGTCAATACATCATACTGAAAATTTCCAGTGGTTTTAAAGGGGCACAAGAAAATGTTTATTTATTTAATTCCGGGCAGTAAAGATTGCGGGAGGAGTTTTTTATACGCTGGTAGATCCTGTCATCTGATTGATATTTCAACATGAACAAAATTGAAGCAATTGACAATTCTAAAGTGTTATTGTGACGAATAAAAACATAAATCATCTATTTCTGTCTCTAAGTCTGTATTTCTAGTTTACAGTCACTGGTCAAGTTAAAAACGCACGGTTATTTTCATTTATTAACCTAACTGTCAAAAAAACAAATCCAAATTTATTTTCGATTTAATAAATGAATTAGGACGTAACAAAAATTTACAAAACTAAATAATTTAATAAACGCACGATGGAGAACTTAAATTACAAACTAGTCTACTAATTGCATAGTGAGCACTTTTTCCTAATGTTGAAAAATATTCGTGACGTTCACCAGGAGGTCAATAGTCGATCAATCGCCATAAAATGTAAAAGAGTACATACCCAAAAATTGCAGGAATTTAAACGCCTGACTTGAAGACACATGAGATTTTGTATCGATTTTTTATGATGAAGTTAACCAATCACGGCCTTTCACAGTGCTGTGCCAGCTCACCATTCCTAAACATCATATAACTGGGCCATTTTCGGATCTTTGCTTCATTGGCATTAGCAATATATATATATATATATATATATATATATATATATATATATATATATATATATATATATATATATATATATATATGTATATATATATATATATATATATATATATATTATATATATATATATATATATATATATATATATATATATATATATATATATATATATATATATATATATATATATATATATATATATATATATATATATATATAATATATATATATCTTCTTCTTTGACCGTTCAGCGATCGTTATCATATTGGCTACCATGTTGATGATGATCATTTTATTGACAGCCCCTCGGAAGAGTTGAACCGTAGACTTTTCATACCACTGCCTCAAATTTTTCAACCACGATGTTTTCCTTCTCCCTAACCACGTCTGCATGCATTTGCCTCTATAATCAGATGCAAGATTTCATATTTTTTTGGATGTCTCATAATGTGGTCAAATTATTCTAATTTGCGTCGCTTATGGTCGTGACCACCTCCAAGTCCTTGTTTATACGAGTGAGAACGCTGTTGTTACTAATTCGGTCCATCCAACTGATTTTCAGCAGTCGTCGATACACCCACGTCTTGATTGCCCCCAGACGTTTAAGCATTGCTTCAGTTAGCGTCCACGCTGCCATGCCGTACAAGAGAACCGGAAAGCAGCCTACAATTTTCATCAGTTTCAATGATAGATCATGGCTAGTTAAGATTTTTTTGGTCTTCATAGATCCGGCTCGGGCCTTCTCTATTTAAATTTTGACTTCCACAGTCGGGTCTCAGTGGTCGTTGTTATTGCTGCCGAGATACATCAATTTACACTGACTGTAATACCACCATCTTCAATATTAGATTCTTTGCTTATAATCATATATTTTTTTTTTTTATTTACATTAAGTCTTAAACCAAACTGTGGACGAGGGTCAGTTATTTTATCCATAAGTTTTTATAGATCTTTTCCGTTATTAGGGATAATTAATGTATATATATATATATATATATATATATATATATATATATATATATATATATATATATATATATATACATATACATATACATATATACATATATATATATATATATATATATATATATATATATATATAATATATATATACATATATATATATATATATATATATATATATATATATATATATATATATATATATATATATATAGGTAATTTTTAATTACCCGTGCGAAGGTGCTGCTAAGAGCCAGGTATATGCAACTAAAGGTTTATTTAAGTTAATATTTCGCACAAAGTCAAAAAACTCTAACTAAGCTTATTTGTGTGTAAATTTTTCTTGATTTTTCTAACTAACCAAAGCTGGAGCTAAGCGATGGAAGTTGGAAGGAGGTGGAACGAGTGGAGAGGACAGTAAATCCCAACGAGGATCTCATAAATGCAGAGCGAGCAAATGTTGAAGTACCATTAGATACTGCTACATTAGAAGAAAAAATAAAACAGGTGGTGCAGAGAAATGGCGATACACTGAAGGAAAATGGCGACTCAAATAAAGAAAATGACGGACTTCTTAGAGAAAATGGCGTCACATCTACGGCTGATGCTATTGGAGATGTCACTGTTGAAACTACTGTCTTGTCGGAGAATATAAGTGATTTAGAGAGCATAAAGGTTTGAAACTACTGAACTTACCCTATCCTTTTCTTTATATCTTTTTATTTTCTCTCCTTTTCAATATTATGTGCATTTACACCGGAGAGAAATCTATAGTATGTTTACTTTTGCTGTTACACACTAACACTTTTTAATGTAAAAGACTATTTAATTTAAATTAATCAGTTAATCTTCTCTTTAATATCTATTTGTCTATTTTATACTGATCCATAGAGCCAAAATTTTAAAATTTATGGAAAATAGGGCACCGAGAACATCTATAAAAAAAATAAGCAAAGCTTTGTTTTCAATTTAAACAAGAATGGGAATTTCAAGTTGGAAAAATAAAATCAAAATAAATTTATACAAGATCAACTCGTGAAGGTCTTACTTGGCGAATTTCCTAGTTTCATATCCTGTGTAGGTGTTCTTGCCGAGCGACATGGGCGATACGCGTAGCGTGACAAAATAAAAACGGTACGTCTGTATGGAAGTGTCCTGCGGAAAAGAGAAACACGACCAGCGCAGTGCAAGCGATTTTTGAAGCCTACATAGCAACCAAATTTTTTGACGGCTATTGCGCGACTCGTGTCAGCTGTTTGACCAAAATTACAACCTGTCACAACAAAACGGATGGTAATTATATTGAGGTATTATTCATAAAAACTATCCGAATCGTATAGTACTTGTTCTCTCTCAATTAGGGTATATTTTTAATTTTCTAAAAATCCCATTTACCAGCTCTTCCGGACCTCTATAATTTAATTTACGACAATGTTGCCAAAGGTTCATTTTTTACTCTAAACTAAAATGATCTTCGTAAAAAAATATTTTTCCTAAAACCATCGGATTTTCAAATTAACAAACATTAAAAATAACTGTTAATGTAAAATAATATAGTTAATGTTACGTTTAACGATGAAATATTACTATTTAAGCCAAAAATTCGTAATTAATATTTAACATGATGGGTAGATTAATGTTTGTGGGGCTTTACAGGGAAAATCCAAAGAGCTTTAAGCTTATTCTATGTAACTGCAGACACTACTGACTTCCCGGTTGTTCAGTTGACCGTATCCTCTAAATCTTGAGGTCAAACGTAAATATTTCTTTATAAATTTAAACTTTCTACGGCATAAATAATTACAAGCTTTACCATTTTGTAAACTTAAGACTTAATAGTGAATTTTCTAAGACTTATTGCTTGTAAAAATGTTTTCATTTTCCGGTTTCCCCCCCGAGTTTTCACTTCGTTTGCATGTTTTTTCGGGTATTTTTTTAAAATTTCTACGACGGTTTTAGCTTTTAGTGATTAAAAATCATATTTTGAATCTTTAAAGTGTTTTTAACGATAATATAGACACTGCTGTGTATGTGTAATGTATGTTAATTTATTATAGCACAATATAAGACAATTTTGGTTATAAGCATGATATCAATGCAACTGTCAGTTGTTTCCGATATATCTGTTTACTGTAACCATTAGCGTACATTCTGATAATCCATAAATTGTCAGTGCCGGTCATTAGTTACAGAGGAGTGGCATTTATCAATTGATTCAAAAATGTACTCTTTTAAATATACCAAACGATTATCATAACATCTTATATAATACAATAGGTGTTAAGTCAGCTAAACTATAATATTAAAACAAATTCTTGATAATTAAACGAATTTACAAACTATAACTAAACATATTTTAAAATTTTTGCTCCATAATTGTAATTACTTAAATTCATTCTAATAACCTATCATATTTTTTTTAGCCAGGTGATATATCCAACATAGGCACCCTCCAGTCTCAAACTCCCTCCGACTATGATTATAGGGGCAGGCCGAGAAAAAGGCGAGACTTTTTCGGCACACTTAAAAGGAGACTGGGTAAATCGAAGAATCGGTCGAAGTCAGCTGGTCCCGAGAATGACGTCGGTAGGGATGACAGTTTGAGTAGATCGGTGTCGGCTGATAGAGGGCGGAATCACGATGATCGTAAGTAGAAAAAAAGAGTAGAAATAACACTGAAAAACCATCTTTCATGGCCTGCTCTGTCACATCTATTTTAATAAACAAAGGATAGAAACACTCCTGTTGGAGTCGATCGGTAACACCTGACTTCTCAAAACAGTTAATCATTTATAATTAATTTAATTGAGGTCCGGAATGGACGATGTCAGTGTCTGATTATTTTTCCTTGAAAGTTTAAGGATTCATTGGGTTAATTTAAAAGTTTTGAAAAAGCAATTCGTGAAATAAGAAGTTGTCGAACACATGAACGTGTGGAGGGTGTCAATTTGTTATTCAATATTATTGTTAGAAAAATTCTATTTAATTTACGTCAAGTAGACTCTGAAATTAAAATGTTCGACGACATTGCTTTCAAAATCTATCTCCAGGATCTTAATGAAACTTACCGGTAGTTTAAGTTGAGAATTTTATGTATAATTTGATTAACCAAACTTAACGGATTTCCTTTTAATCAAAAATAAATCGTCGTTGGAAAGACAAAAGAGAATATGAGATGATCATTCACAATGGAATATTTTCTTTTGAGTATCATTAGGACGTTTAACTAATTAAAATGTCAAAATTTGAGGTTCGATTTTATCCACGAATCATATAGCAGTTGGATATTTATTATGTCTTGAGAAGAAAAACTGAAATATTTCTTGAGTTTTGTATGTATGTAATTATGTATGTATTTGGGTTACAATAAGCCACTTAGCTCCGACGAGTCAGCATTGTAAATACCAAGTGGCGAAACGTCTCACGTACTCAGAATGGAACAACTGGACAGATGTATTCCTCGATTAACATTTCTACACATTTCTCCATCCGTGAATCAGTACGATTCAACATACATTGTATATCGATATCTTTCGACATTCCGAAACGTAGCTGGGCAACCATCAACCTCAAGATATATCCACGGTTTCAAAACGTGGTTGTGCATTTGGTAGGACACTTTTCGTCTTGAAAAGACTCTACGGACTACCCTGGCGTGCCATATATGTATCACTAAACTATAGCGTGCATATTTTGCTACATATCAGAGCTCGTCAGCCGGTAAATCGCAATGGTCCCGGGATGAGCAGGAAAAATTTAAAACACCCAAAAGTGATAGTAGCCAACAAACTTTCACGCCATCTATCGTGAAATCGTCAACACTTTTAATCGAAGAGCAAAATGCATGGATAAAACAAGTATTAATTAGGGAATATATCCGTTCCTTTGACACTTTCCAAGTGGAATTTTCAAGACATTTCGCCAAGGTCACGACGCTGACTCTCGGAATACAGTGTCTACTAAGCAATTTTACTCCGACGAGGCAGCATCGAAGATCTCCAGTGGCGAACCGTCTGCAAAATTCCACTTTTCGCAAAAAGCGGTAGCTTAAATGGAAATTATCCTGTATGAAATTTTTGCCACATGATAGTCCCGGTATTACTATTTTTGTAAAACTCTCGATGAAATGCTCTCTAGCAATTTAATTTCAAATGATCGGGGTTACGCTCTATGTCCAACTTACCCCTCTCGCTCGTTATTTTCGAGCAATATGCCAAACTAACATGTATGCTGAAAAGTTTTTGGTGTAGCTACTTAAATCTCATTTTTTTTTGCAAAATTCGACTTTATTCATCAATATGGTGTTCTTTAAGAGCGATACAATCAGTTCAACTCTTTTCTAACATTTCTATACCTTTCTTGTAAAAGGATTTGTCTTTGCCTTTAAAATAGGTCTCAATTTTGGCGATAACTTCTTTATTGGAGCCAAATCTCTTTCCCGCGAGCATTTTTTGCAGGTTTGCGAATAGATAATAGTCGCTGGGGGCCAAATCTGGAGAATACGGTGGAAGAGGCAGCAATTCGAACTTCAGTTCATGCAATTTTGCTAACGTAACCATTGACTTGTGACATGGTGCATTGTCTTGATGAAAAAGCACTTTTTTCTTGTTCATTTGGGGCCGTTTCTTTGCGATTTCTGTTTTCAAACGCACCAATATTCGCTATTGATGGTTTTTCCCTTCTCAGCATAGTCGATGAAAATTATCCATGCACATCCCAAAATACAGAGGCCAAAATCTTCCCAACAGACTGTTGTGTCTTTGGTCACTTCGGTCGGCTTTCACCGGCTGCTGTCCACTCAGCTGACTACCGATTTGATTCCGGTGTGTAGTGGTGGATCGATGTTTCATCCATTGTCACACATCGCATGAGAAGGTCCTTTTTATTACAGGTCCAAACAGCGCTCATCATCAACACGTTGTTGTTTTTGGTCCACTGTAAACAAACGCGGTACCCATTTCGAATAGAACTTTATCATGCACAAATGTTCATGCAAAATATGACCAACACGTTTTTTTGATATTTTTAGGGTGTCAGCTATCTCACGCAATTTCACTTTACGGTCATCCAACAATTTTGTGGATTTTTTTGATGTTTTCCGGTGTAACCACCTCATTTGTGCGTCCAGAGCGTTCAGCATCATTTGTATCTGTAAGACCGCGTTTAAATTCATCATACCAGTAAATGATCAGTGATTTTCCAGGGGCAGAGTCCCCGTAACACTTATCAAGCCATTGCTTTACTTGAACGGTATTTTTTCCCATCAAAAAATAGTGTTTAATCAACACACGAAATTCGATTTTTTCCATTGTTTTGAAAATATCAAAAGTAGCCTTACTAAAACCACTGTAACTTGTAAACTAATCGTCGAAATGTCATGAAATTTTGACACGTATCGTTGGAAGGTTGGTACTTCCTAAAAATCTTATGGATTTTTTTGAAAAGGGCGACATCTATGTATCATACCAAAAACTTTTCAGCCTACGTGTTAATTTGAATTTATTTATGTGCCACTCTGTTAGTTAGCTAATCGTTTTGGATACCACAAAGTTTTTATGAACAGTTTGTCTTTCAATCATCGATATGTGTATTAATGCTGTAGAATAGTTTTTTTACTAACATTATACAGCTTTTAGCAAATTTAATAATCACGAGCTGAAACTTTAGTGTAAAATTCTAAAAATGTTAATAATTATTTTTGTTTTGGTTACAATTACTATTTATTTTCAGATTTATTTGGAACCATTTCAAGGCTACACCTTGAATATCGCAATGGTAATTTTTAGAACTTTTTAAAACTAAAGGTTTCCACTAACCTTTCATTTCACTTGATACCAAAAAGTGAAATTAATTCCTTAGTTTTAGAAAGGTAGAGTCTTATTAAAATATTAATACTGATTTAATAACAGAATGTTTTGATAAGACTAATGGTCTTACAAAAATGTATAAATGCTTGCGTATGCGCTTGAATATTTAAGGTTAAGTTTTAGCTCAAAAATTTACTATAATAGCTGGAACTACAGTAAATAATTATTGTACTTCGTCTGTTGTTTATATAATAGGGGCCAAAGCTCATACTATCTTCTTGCTAATTTTTAAAACAACTTTGTCAAATCCAGCGAAAGTATTGTAGACAGGGTGCGTCACCAAAATCTGAACAAATTTCAGTTTGCCAGAAGTAGCCGTTGGCGTCCGAGTAGCTAGCAAACTGGCTGAAGTAAATAGTGGTGCTGTTAAGTATCGGT
The DNA here is from genome assembly GCA_019049505.1 of Pachyrhynchus sulphureomaculatus. Lineage (NCBI taxonomy): Eukaryota > Metazoa > Arthropoda > Insecta > Coleoptera > Curculionidae > Pachyrhynchus > Pachyrhynchus sulphureomaculatus. The sequence continues at coordinate 37,087,183 of CM032453.1, read as the reverse complement.
ACTTTCGAGTATTTGTGGTACCTGGTATTTCTTAAAAAAGTACCCGTTACATTGTACCAGGTACAAAGTACCGATCTCGTTACGTAGTCGCCAATATACCTACCTACAATATTCTTTACGTATTTATTACTGTGCCCAATTAATTTATTAATTAAAAAAATATTCATATTCAATTCAATATTCATAAATGACAAAATGTGTACTTATATTTCTTATGCGTATTTAATAAAATATTGCATGCACGATGTGAAAATTTTGCTTGCATTCCTAATTGTGCGCGCTGCGTTTGTATTTATCATCCAGTTTAGTTTCGGGTATATATGTATAAGTTATAATTGTATACGCGCACCGATTCTTCGCAATCATTACTATTGATACCGAAACCGAACGCCACCGATGAAGACGAGATATATTTCGTGGAGACGAGTAGGTATCTACCGCTACCGGTATGGCATTGGTAGTTTTAGTTTCGTTGGCCGCAGGCCGCAGACTTAGTTACCAGCCATCAATGTGTAGATACCTGGTACCGGGTACATTTTTTGTCGACTACCCGTTACTTCGGATCCGGACGATTAACGGATACTTTGTATCCGGTAGTTACAATATTGACCTCTCTAGTAAATAGTGTTAGCACAGTAAACATAAAACACAGTAGCGGCAGTCCGAACCGGCACCTTTGATTTTAATGGGTTTGAGTTTGTAATGATCACATGACCAGTCGCCATATTGCTAGTATGATGCCTGCAATTCCTTTTTTCAAGAAAAATCCTATTCTGTGAAATAAAAGTAAATTTTGCTGATTGAAAGGAAGAAAAAAACGAGAAAAGTTTTTTTTTAGAAACATTTTTAGTATTCCGTAGGGAACACTTATAAGATCACTTCGGTGTCTGTCCGTCTGTCACACCCGATTTTCTCCGAAACTATTTGACAATTTATAGCCTCATCAGAGCCAGCCGAGTAAATTCTGGAATATCCTCCACGGGGTGTAGATTGAATTAAAATTAGCACGGATCATTAGTTTTTAGCAAAGATCAGAAACAAGCTTTGTGGAAAACTAATTTGGGGTGTTTTTGAAGTGACTGATCATTTTATACTTCCGTAACAAAAATTTTTATTTTACAAGCAATCAACGTACCGAATACTAATTTCGAAAATTCAACTTTCACTTGCCCGGTTTTTTTTATCAAGTTCTTATTAAAACAGATATACAAAAACTGGGAAAAAGGCATAAAATACAGGGAAAAGATACATTTGGCTTCAACTGTTTTTGTTCGTTATTCATTTAAATATATCATTGTTGAATTTATATTTCTTAACTATTAGAGATATTGTCCGGGGGAAAAATATTCATTTTGAGAATATATTAGCATCGCGCGTATAATGTCAACAATCACGCTTCTTATATTTCAGCGAATCCTAGTAATTTGGAGAGACTGAAAATAATTATAATTATCATTTTAAGATGAGATTGTCTTTCTTCTAAACTTAAAAATGAAGTGAATACACTTTTTGCTCCATTTTATCATTAGTTAAATCTAATATAATAATTTTCATACAACTAATAACTTTTCGTGCCTACTATGTCTACTACGTATATAAAAAAAATAAATTCATGCACTGATTTATTCAAACTCATTCGTGCTGGAGAATTACTACTTTTGCATGCTCAGATTGAGTTTTAAAAGTTTGGTTAGCGAATTTTAGTAGATAATATAACTTAACTCTAGCAAGCAATTTTAATATGAAAGATAATCTTTATATAATATATTGCCTAATAGAAATAAAGAATTATGAATAAATTACCTTTTAGGATCTTTGGAAAATCTAAAAAACTAATTCCACACATATTTTTACAAGCACTAACTGCACAACAAAAACTTCCTCTTGACATCTTTGTTATAATTATTTTCAATTCTAACGTCAAACGAGTCATTTACTTATTGGCAAATTATTAATAATGAATTTCGGAGCACGTTATAAAGAGATTCTTCTTGAAATCCAGATGTAAACACAACCCGCGACCTCGCTGGCATCCATGTTGTTGGTATGATAGGAACCGCATACGTGATAAAAAAAAGGTTCTAAAAATTGAGCGTCGCTACTGTGTTTTATGTTTACTGTGGTGGTCTCAAAATTGTCACCATATCGAAAACAAATGTGGAGTATAATCGACGCCGCGATCGTCGAAGAGCTTCGCGCCGATTGGTCCCTCGTAAATAGCGCTGTCTGAAGAAACACGAGAGCCATAAACAAAACTTTTCAGACATACCAAAAGAGCGTAGTTCACCCAACAATCCGTCATGCCAGACATAGTCGAATGCCTTGGATACATCGAGTGCAACTGCTTGAGAGTCTCCAAAATGTTCGGTCGCGTTTTTCCAGACAGGTGTGACACAAGTTAGAAGATCTTTACTTACGCAAGCTATACTGATGGTCGCTAATCTATAACTTTCAATATTAATGAAAGTAGTGCGCAGATTTGAGTACTATGATAAGCATTCCATTAGCATCAGAAGCTTTTTTGGTGTCTAGCTTCATTAAAATTCGTTCTATAACACGCTGGCTAAAGACAATATTGGGCATCTTTGACTACACATTGAGAATAGTGGGTAGTGTCTTTCCTTGGAAATCAACAGAGAATCGACTTCTTTTTAGTGTTCCGTACGGAACACTTATAAGATCACTTCGATGTCTGTCTGTCCGTCTGTTACACCCGATTTTCTCCGAAACTATTTGACATAGAAAGTTGAAATTTGGCACTAATATAGGAATTGATGGCCTCATCAGAGCCGTGTAGTTGAAAGTTGTATTTTGAGTTAAAGGGTTAGTTTTGGGGGGTGAAATCGGAAGTGAAAAAAAAATTTTTTACCAGGTCATCGAAATTATTAAATGAAAGCTTCTAAAAACACGAGTTTAAAAATATACATATAATGTAATACTTGCACACACTTTTCTTTGTATTATTTTTAAAAAATTGCTAAAAATCACTGTCTCCCCCTTATCTCGAAAAATATTGATTAAAAAGTTTTGAAAAAATTCTGGAATATTCTCCACAGGGTGTAGATTGAACGAAAATTATCACGAGTGCATTACCTTTAATAATTTATCTGGTATATAAAAAAAAATAAAAATTTCAAGGTCATCAGTTTTCAGTAAAGATCGGAAAAAAACTTGTTGAAAACTCATTTAGGGTGTGTTTTATGAAGGCGTTATCATTTTATACCTCCGTAACAAAAATTTTATTGTAAAAGCAATCAACGCACGGAACACTAATCGCGCAAGTCCGACTTACACTTAGTCGGTTTTTTTTATACATGTTTTAATTCGCTCATTCCTTCCGCCCATAAACTCATGCTGCACCATTGGCGAAACTCACATTTTGCAACTCCTCACCTGAATTTTACTCGATAATGTTATCTCGTCTGACTCAAAACTGTAGCACCTCACCGTATTTTTTTGTGCCATAAAGAGCGACATATTTATATTATAATGAACTTAATACATCAACAATTTTTAATTGAAATTTCATAAAAAAGAACTAACGTGAAATTCAACAATTAATATTCAGGCTCCATAGTAAATTGGGTAGAGCACCAGGTTGTAAATATCTCTAGTCTAGGTTGTTGTTGCTTATACACAGATCGAAGTTTGTCAGATATATAATTATTCAATATTCCAAAAATACTTGTACTAAAACATTAAATATCTTTACTAATAAATACAATAGATTTGTATATTCTGACAACTTCACTACCAAAATTCATGTAAACGAACCGGCATAAATTGAAACATTAGTGTTAGCCAAAAAGCAAAAGCCCTTGGGCTTATTTAATCAATACGAAACGCCTCGAGCGTTTTTTCCGTTAACAGCTTTGCTAATATTTTACCACAATCCTGTGATTAATTTTATAAGAAAAATTTTATCGATTGTCTATCGACAACCAGAAGCTCCATTTTGCCATGCTTTTTGTCTTTTGTTTGTTCGTTATCGCTTCCACAATAGTGATCAGTTTGTTCATTTCTATTCTATCGATTCTTCTGTAAACAACTAGCCTTAATGTGCTTGTGCATCTTATACAGAACAAAACGAATACCCACATGTGTCCAACAGCAAAAGCCTAGAAGTTTTGCTTTCTTCTATAAACTGTTTTATTTAGGTTTTCCTGCTTCGCTCGTCTGATGATGATTGACAGACACGTCTCTAGTGTTCGTCAAATATAGAAATGATAATAAATTTGTTGTTTGTTCTTCAATTTTTAAATTAAAGAATTTTTGGCTGGCACTAATAAATAATAACAGCGAAAAAAGATCATATTTATCTTGTTACAGATTATCGCCTTAATCTACCAGGTCGTGAAGAAACCTCAAGGAGGTCGAGCCTTTCCGAAGCATCAGGTCTCAGCAGTGCTTCAACGAGAACGTACATAAATGAAGCCAGTACACTGGTCCTAGAGACAATAGAAAATGGCATTAAGAAGCATTATCTCGTACCTCTGTCTCTCGCGCAGAAATCTAAATGGAAGAAAAAAGGAGCCAAGTTACATATATTTAACGACCATACATTTGTTGCCAAGCATCTGCCAGGGTAAGCAAGATATTTTTATAGAGACTTTGTATCGCTGTGGTACAGAACCTCTCTGAATCCATAACAATGCTTCCTTCAGAAGGAGAAAAAGAAGAAGAAGTTCTCCGTTCTTATATGATGTGCCATATAAGTAGGCATAATGCCTGTTTTATCACTATTAGGTCTTTTCCGATGTGGACGTCCAGCATTCCTTTCATCTTTGCGGAGGTCTGCCCCTAGTTCTTCTACCGCACTGTTTATTGAGTTTGGCCCTTTTTGCCAGTCTGTTGTCCATCCGATCTACGTGTTTACTCCATTGTGTTTTTTCTGGTTCTGGGCCATTTGTATATTTCTTGGCTCTTACTAATTCTTGTAAATCTTTGCTGCAGATTTTGTTGTGGATAGTTTTTCCATGTAAGTCTCCACCTTCATTTCTATTGTCCTCATCATTTGTGCTGTTTTCCATGTGTCAGCTCTTGTTTCTATAGCATATATGAGGGTCGGTCGCACTGCTGTCTTGTGTATCGTTGTTTTGCTTTCCATTGTGAGATATTTATTTTTCCAGACTATATTCTTCAAGCAACCTGCTATTAGTGATGGCTTCATAGATTGTTGTTTTTGCTTCCCTGTTTAAGTGTCCGTAGCTTGTTATTATTGTTCCCAGTTATTTAAAATTATTAACACTTAGATTGATTGAGGTGGAGATCCATAACTAGAAGTTTTGCAAGAAGTAAAACACTACTTAAATTTCCACTAATTTTTTTATTTTTAACACCATAACATGTTTCGCTGTACGACAGCTTCTTCAGATGGTTTGTTACAATATTGTAATATGATACAATACTTACAATATTGTAACAAACCATCTGAAGAAGCTGTCGTACAGCGAAACATGTTATGGTGTTAAAAATAAAAAATTTAGTGGAAATTTAAGTAGTGTTTTGCTTCTTGCAAAACTTCTAAAATTATTAACATGTTCAGTAATACTTCCTTGGATCTCCAGCCTGCATCTGAGTAATTCTTTTTAAGCTATATCACATTTTATCTTGGTTGTTTAGTTTTCTTGCTTCCAAATTGAAGGCGTGAAAGATCTTTGTCCTCAGAATCGGAGATGAGGACCGCGTCATCGGCGTAACAGATTATGTGGAAGTGAATGTCGCCCATTTTGTATCGTCGTGTAGTTAAAGGGACTAAGTGAATCGCCTTGTCTTATTCCGGCGTTTATTTTTATTTCCTTGCTAAGTATATGTCCCACTTTTATATTTGTCTTGCATTCTGTGTTAGTCATATATGATTTGTATTAGTTTCTGGTTTGTCTGCTTTTGTTGTAATATGTTTATAAGATCTGTTAATTGTACTCTATCGAAGGCTTGAGTCATACCGACGAAACACATATATGCAGGTTTGTTCAATTCTTTAGCTTTCTCCATTATCCTCTTCACTATAAATATGACATCTATGGCCGAGCGATTTTTAGAGAATCCCTGTTGTTCCTCTCTTATTTGAATATCCTTGCTCATTTCTTCCAGTATGACTTTGGTTAATATTTTTAAAGTAGTATTTAGGAGCGTTAGTTTTCGGGTAATGTCTTTTGCACCTCTTTTTAATATTGAAATTGTTATGCTAGTTTTCCAATCTGTAGGTATTTGTCCATTTTTTTACTATGTTTGTAAAGAGCTGTGCTAGTTGTTGATGAAGGTTTTCGCCTCCATATTTTCGCATCTCATTTGTAACGTCGTCTGGTCCTGAGCTTTTCCCATTTTTAAGACTTCTTATAACTCTTTCTGTCTGTTCCAAAGTTACATCTAGATTTACTTCTTCCACTTCTTCAAGGTTGCCTTCATTATTCTTTTCTTCTTCAGGAAAAAACTAAAAAATTAATTTGTAAACTTTTCAAAATTGAAAAAAATTTTAAATAAAATTGCTTTTTTCCAGTGGCACTATATGTCAAGTATGTGCTAAGAGTATAGCGCGGAGATTCGGAAAACAAGGATACGAGTGCCGAGACTGTTTCTTAAAATGTCATAAGCAATGCCATGTCAAGACCAATGACAATTGTCCTACGTCCACCATACACAATATCGAATTGTAAGTATGAATACATGTTTACTGCAAAGTAACTATTATTAAAAGCCTACGTCAGTATACTCCTTGACATCCACTCTATCATTCTACATTTAAAAAATAAATAAATAAATATCCAACAATTTTCCATAAGTAGGGGCCGGGCGTCTAAAATGATCACCCTGTACAGCAGTTAGTCACTAAGCGTATGTCGAGTATAATAAAATTGACATTGAGCAGTTACTATAAACTGTACAAATTTTTAATTGGTTTTTCGGTGTTTATATAACGATAATATAAAAGAGAGTTTAGCTGTTAAATGCATTAAACAATTATGTTTTAAGTAAAAGAGTATAGTTGCTTTAATAATAAAGTAAATCCCAAGATATAAGATCCTGCTTTTTTGCTTTTTCAATGGGGCAATAAACCACCCTATTAAGGTTTTGTGCATAGTTGCCAGGTATTACGATAAACGTATTTTTATTTTACCTGCTTTGTATACCGCCCTCACTTGCACCTGCAATCATATTGAATTTATTTTTACCTACATATTTACTACCTGGCAACCCGGTTTGAAGCCCTTTAAGTATTTGATAATATAGGCCTAATGACCACAGGTCCCCATTAAGATTCGAAAGATACTTTTTATTATTTTTATTTTTAATTTTACTTACAACTTACAACGTAACGATTCTATTTTAATTATGTGGCCTCCGTGGGAAAATTGCAGTAGTGGCTATCGCAAGAGAAAACATTTATCACTTGACGCAAAACAAATAGTGAAAAATATTTACGACAGTTTGGTAAAAAAGAAATTTGAATAAACAAAGTGCTTTGCAAAAAACCAGTGAACTAACAAAAACCCCAATTTCTACGATTAAAGGTATTGTAGGAAAACCATCACTCAGGAACGGTGAAAAAAGACGTCATCAGGAGAAAAATATATTCTGTGTATGAAGAGCAGTTGGTGCCGACACTAGACAAAATAAAATTAAGACTGGTGCAGGACGGGACCAATATACATTGTGACCGATCAACCCTTCACAGAATTCTCTTAAGGATGGGATTCACGTTCCGAAAAATCAACAAAAGGCAAGTAGTGATGGAGTCACAAAGATTACGAATCTTGCGACATACTTATTTACAAGAAATTAAAAAGTATCGATCAGAGAATTGGCCAGTAATTTACCTTGACCAAACATGGTTCCATGCCCATGACACTGTGCAAAAAGGGTGGGTTGACAGCAGTACAAAATGTTAGAGTAACGCACCTTCAAATAAAGGTAAAGGAATAACCATTTTGCAAGTTGGATCTGAAAAGGGCTGGGTTTCAAATTGTCTACTATTATCTGCAAAAAACATAAAAGATTCTAGTTTGGACTGTCGCGAAGACACGACCGCAGAACTTTTTGAAAATTGGTTTTAAAATTCCCTTTTGCCAAATGTTCCCGAACAGAGTGTTATAGGTATGCACAATGCAAGTTACCATAGTCGCCTACTAAATAAGGTTCCTAATGCAGCCAACAGCAAATCGGAAATATAGGAATATATGTTAGAAAATGACATTTATTTTGACTTTAGTTATAAAAAAAGTAATCTTTTGGAAGTTTTGAAAGACTATAAATTGAAAAAGAAATATGTTTGTGATAGTATAGCTGAGAAAATGGGGCACGCTGTTTTGCGGCTTCCTCCGTATTATTGTGTGTTTAATCCAATTGACCATATGTGGCATCAAGTTAAATCAAAAATAAGGGCACAAAATGTTTCTCCTACTTTAAGCGTATCAGTAGTTGAATTAGTACATAAGTTATTATACGTTGTGAAAGTTGAAAGAATTCCATTCAGCACGTTGTTAAAGTTGAAGATTCATATATTTATGTAAATAATATAAAACCACTGATAATTACCTCAGGTGATGACAATGATAGTGAAACCGAATTAGGCTTAAGTTAAAATATATTTTTATTTATACAGTATGTCCCCTCTTGTAAACCCCATTCATTCAAACTGTATATTTGTACTTCTTATCCATTTGTTTTTACGTGCATCTATAAATAAACATCTCCAAAAACACATAATTTTATTTATTTAAATTAATGATTAAAATTCTTAAGTCCATCTCTGCAACCTATCATAAAAAAGGTCAGAATTTTTATATTGCCCACTTAAAACGGCAAAAATTAGGATCTTATATTTTGGGACAGGCTATACTACTTAATAATAATTCCATCGCTATACTAAGGTAACAGTAAACCGTACAAATTATTTACGGTCACAGAGAAACGTACATATTTCCATTTGAAAACGTTACAACAGGTACTAAACATAAAAATGAGATTTTTATATAACAATAAGTATCGTTAATAAAATATTTAACGCATAATTATTATTCTTATTTTTGTAGATCCATGCTTCCTGTATTAAGTGAATAAGGGGGTAAGATGCTAGTTTGTGCATATATAAGTGTGTTCTTTTTTGTTGCATTGCATCTAAATGAAGAAAAAAAAACAGGCTTTTGCTCGCAAATTTGAAAACTAGTTTTAATTTTCTGTAGATTGTCGATTTTGTCGGAAATTAAGAATGCATAAAAAAATTTAAAAATTTTGACAATATTTTGATTTTAAGAATTTAACCCTAAACTACGACTAAGCTTCGCTCTTACGGTATGTCTGAAAAGTTCTGTTTATGGCTCTCGTATTTCCTTGGAGAGCGTTCTTTAGGAGTGCCAGTCGACGGATTTTCCCCCGGCTCCATACTGTCTCGTACTCTTGTTCTCAATTACGATCTGCTGGAAAGAACCAGGAATTCAATCTACCGCTTAACAGATTATAGTACCCTTATTTCTTCATTCAATTTAAACATCGGGTACTCGCGCAAATATCCGCTGACAGTAGAAAGTCGTTCCACTTAACAAAGACCTGATAGAAATTCTCTCTTGGCGTGACAGTAACCAAGTAGAATTTAACGTTACACAAAACCCAGGCGGAAGTTTTCTCAAAAAGTTTCAACGTTGCTGAACTCGATATAGATATGGGGACACTCCATTCCTCTAGTATCGTCACTCAATTTGTTGGGCATTAATTTGGGAGCAAATATGTCTGGGCATGAACATATTGCGGACATAGCAAAGAGAGCTTCTAAAAATATTATTTCGAACTAGAAATCTTTACACTCCACAATAGCTGTTAATTTTGTACCAAGCTCAAATTCGACGAACGATGGAATATTGCTCCCATGTTTGGGGCTCTGGTCCCATTGGTTGGATTCTATACAGACGAGGGCTGTTCGCTTGATTGGAGACCCATAACTGACCAGAAAACGTGATTCCTTGAAAAATGGTTGAGCACTTGAGTCTATTCTACAAGTATTTTCCTGGAAAGTGTTCGATGAATGTAGCCCGCTCAAGTTCTCCAATCGCGGTGATTGCTAAGAATAAACGTCGCGCTAATACACATCTGTAAGAAGTTCAAATTGTCACTCGTCGTACAACCCTTTTTAAGCAGTCGTTCATATGGAGAACCTCATCCCTCTGGAATGTTTTACCTAGGACTTTATTTGCCACGAGTACAATTTACGATTCAAGACAAACGTTAATCGCTTTTTCCGCACAAGCATCGTGTCTGTAGCGCTGCAGCACGTGAGCTATGCCCATAAAAAAAATAACCTTGTTTAATTGTAGATTTAAAAAACTATTGTTAACTCTTTTCAAGTGGTTTATAGATAATGACATTAATTTAGTTTTAATTGCTAAAACAGTGTTTAAATATTAGATTGTTTACAGCCTACCTGTATTTCTCTATATGTTATTTTGTTTGGAGTTGATAGCAGAATTCTCTCATTGTAGATGCAAATATATGTTGGAGTGAGCCCAAAAAAAAGAGATTTCTTATGCATTTTACTGAATTTTGCTACCTGTTTTAAATTATTTTTAAGGGTTCACCCTATTTTAGGCAGAAAACCTCTGCTATACAATAGAGTCATAAAATGTAAATGAGGGTTTATCGGTCGCATAGCTGTCCGAGCGTAACCTGCTTTTAGTGTTTAATAAAAAATTACGTTAAAAATAAAGTTATAGAAATATAATATTTATTACCAAAAATTTTTTAATCTATAGATCTATGTATATATACAAATTCACAACTCACTATATATAAGTACTTTAATTACAATCAAAAATACTCATCATCTTCAAAACCTGAAGCCTCGACTTCTCTTAAATTGATAATTAAGGGTTCTATTTCCACAGGTTCTTTGATATATTAATAAAGTTTCCATTATTTTCTTCTTTTGTAACATGTCGAATGGCATTTTTCCAATTATCCTTTTTGATCCTCTCTATTCCGGCGAGTAATAATTGCCTTATGTCTTGAAGTTTGAACGTGGTGTTTTCCCTTGCAACGAAACCTTTCATTTGTGCCCAAATTAGCTCTATGGGATTCAATTCGCAATGATATGGAGGCAATCTAAGCACCGTGATATTCTGTTCCTTTACCATCTCATCGACTCCATATTTCTTGAACTATGCCTTATTTTGTTTCGCAATTTTGAGAAGTTCCGCTTTTAACATACCATTTTTATGTTTTAGATTGTTGTCCCTTATCCATTGAAGAATATCCGCTTTCTCTCCATGAATTTGTCGGGAGTCGTTCTAATAATTGGGAATGGTATGGGACATTGTCTAATACTATAACTGATTCTGCTGGTATACATTCAATCATTTGTTGGAAGTGCTCCTCAAAAACATCGGCCGTCATCTCCTTATGGTAACCTTGGGTTGACTTTGATTCGAATTCCAACAAGCCACCGTCGAGAAATCCGTTTTCACTACCAATATGTGCTATAATTAGCCTGCGACCTTTTCCTGAAGGGGGTTGTAATCCAGTTGACCAACCTTCCATAAAAGCTTGTTTGGCAGTCTTAATGTTTTTGTCAATCCAGAATTTTTTCACTGTGTGTCCCTCATTAACCCAAGTTTCGTTTAAATAAAAAATATTTCTTTCTTCGGCTCGAAATTTTCTGATTGCTCGTAGATATTCTCTTCTCCAACAAATTATTTCTGTTTATCGATAAAAACAAATTTTTCTATTGTGTTTTTTCCCAACGAAAATTCAGGTTATTAAGGATTTTCCATAAATTCCATTTTTTAAAATCTTGTAAGTCCTGCTCTTCTTTGATTTCTTGCGAAACTTTATGTAGTGTAGGTATTTCTTTCTTAATAAAAAAATGGTGTACTTTTCTTCTTGTGTTTTTAAAGACCTCTAAGGGCTCCTTTCCTTTGTGATCCGAGGTTCATTGCAAGGAATCTATATAGTTGCTAATCCAACTCCCGTCATGTTAGCACAGGTTTCCACAATTTCACGGACATGGCTTGTTGGCTGTTGATGCACTAGGGCAGGGCTGTCAAGGTCATGCACAGTTCGAGCCAATTTCGGAGGTAACGCCTCCCGCTGCCCCCACCACTGCTGCTGCCGCCGTTCGCGTAGTCTCAGGAGCAGCTATGAGAGACATAGGAGGAGCGCATTGTGTTTGGTAAGCGGCTGAGCCGCGATCAGCCGCTTAACGTCTAGCAGTGGTGGGGGCAGCGGGAGGCTTTACCTCCGAAATTGGCTCGACCTGTGCATGACCTTGACAGCCCTGCACTAGGGCATCGTAGACGTTAAGAATCATTGTTTTTTTCTCGCAGGGAAAATGCAGATTGACAGACTGAACCGAAAGATGACGTCATCGCTGTTCTGATTTGAACTAAGCATATTATAGGATTTTGCTTTATTTTTATACTTACACAGAATATTTTTATTGCATTCTTAGGTACTTAGGCACTTACCTATCAATAAGTACTTTGGTTAATTACATTCCAATAACTGCTAATATCCCAAATAATTTTATTGTACCTATTATCATTAAGATTTATAACACTGTAGATTTTTAGTTCTTAAGTATTGTTAATTGTACTCGTTTAGGCCTTTATCATATAAATAAAATTTTTAGTTTCATCATTTACTCATTAAAATAAACTTTGAAATGCGTTGATTTATATAGCTTATTGTAAAGGTTAGAAGGCGTGTAATAAAGTATTTTTTAGAAAAAGGTCGCACTGTTGTATAGAGATATAAAATAATGGTGGTTAAAACTAAAAATGTAAATAATTGGTAGAAAAATTTCGGACGCTTATGGTTTATGACATTTTAATGTTTATAACCCATGTTGTGTGCTATCAACTCCAAACAAACGGACTTTAGAAACTAAAATATGTATGCGTAATTCTTATGTAAGTCTATCCCTTTGGCAAATATTCAAAACTTTCACTTATTTAGCATCTGCTTGTTCTGTGCATATCATTTCGACAGTTTACAAGTATTACGTGTTTACGAATCAATGACCTTGTACCTTGTATATAAGCCCAATTTAATTAAACACGTCCATAAAAAAAAAACTTGGCACTAATATAGGGATTGATGACTTCATCAGAGCCTTGTAGTTTTGAAAGTTAAATTTTGACTTAAAGGGTTAGTTTGGGAGGGTGAATCCGAAAGTGAAAAAAACATTTTTTTACCAGTTCATCGAGCGGGATGTCAAATGAAAGCTTGTTAAAACCCGAGTTTAAAAAATATATATAATGTAATACATGCGGACACTTTTCTTTATATTATTTTCAAAAAATTGCCAAAAATCGCTGCCTCCCCTTTATCTCGGAAAGAATTGATCAAAAAATTTTGAAAAAATTCTGGAATATTCTCCACAAATTATCACGAGTGCATTACCTTTAATAACACAGGCCACCAAAAAAAATATTTTTAAAAACTTTTTAAACCAATACGTCTAAGTATTATGTATTTTTGGGTGCTGAAACAGTATCTGGCCTCAGTTTTTTTGTATTTTTTTTGTAGATGTTCCAGATTCCAATAAATGTTTTTCTTTCAGCCTAGAACCAAGTAATTCTCAGTTTTTTCCTTAGGCAAACCCAAATCTCTCACTAAATCATTTAACTCGGCTTGTTTAAACAACTGTGGTTTTAAATTTTCTAGAGAACATTAAAACTCATCATCATCCGGTCGACTTTCATTAAATTCGGGACTGGACTGTAAAACGTCATCAATAGACTGAGGTGGCTCAGGGACAGGAAGTCCCGGTCCATGTCCTACCGGATGATTAGCTGAAGTAAAGTTAGGATAGACAATTACTTTCTTATTTTTGGAGTTATATCCAAAAACATCAACGCTGCAAAAACAACAATCATTTGATTGATTTTCTTGCTCTCTCCATACCATAGGTACTGCAAATCTAAAAGCTTTCTTTTCTTTCTTATACCATTTCCTAAGATCCGCGACACAAACATAACATACTTTGTGAGGAGCCCAACATTTTTCTTGATTACCGATTTCTACACCAAAATATGCAAAGTATCCTTTTTTACAAAGTCAGTAATGTTTCTTTGATGTTTTTTAACCACAAACTCACCACATATATAACAAAAAGTGTTGGGAGAGTTTTTACAACCACGATTAACCATACTTTGAGTGTGAATTAAAGCACATGGGTTAAAAACTGCAATGCGAGGTTATATTAACTGGAAGAAAACAAACAGCTGTGACATTTATCGGAACTGCCAACCTAATAACATTTGATTTTACTGCCAACCTTATAAAATTCTGACTTTATTGCTAACCTAATGACATTCGAATGATAAAAAATAAACTTTTCACATTTTGAATATTAAAATGTGAAAAATTGGTAGGTGATGCGACTTTTTTATCATTATTTTTGGACTCGGCACACCAAAAAACATAGGATCAGGTAAAATTATTAAAAAAGTTTTTTCATCGTTGGCCTGTGTAATTTATCTGGTATATAAAACAAATAAAAATTTCAAGGTCATTAGTTTTCAACAAAGATCGGAAACAAACTTTGTTGAAAACTCATTTGGGGACTGTTTTTGTGAAGTCATTGATCATATTATACCTCCATAACAAAAATTCTTATTTTAAAAGCAATCAGCGTACGGAACACTAATTGCGCAAGTTCGACTTACACTTGGACGTTTTTTTTAACCTGCTATTTATATGTAGTTTTTGCATTATTTTGAAGAAAATTAAAAAATTAAAAATTCTGTAAATCACTGTTCACTTTACCGCTTGCATGTCCTGAGGATATAAAATCATATTTTTTAAAAATGTTTCCTTAGCAAAAGAACAATTCAAAATTTAGCTTACATCAATTTATGGAGCTTATAGTCTACTAAGGTTAAAACTATAATAAGACATTTTCTTTATTGAAAACTGAAAAAATGTTATGAGAATTTTCTTTGGGTCCATCTTTTATTAATAGTTTTTAGCGAACAAATATGATTTATGGTTTTAACATTAGTAGACGTAATGGCCCCACAAATTGATAGGAGGGAAACTCTTGAGTTTTTCTTATCCTTAGGATATATTCTAAAATAATATCAGAGCCTACAAACGGTAAAGTATCAATAATATGGACATTTTTGACTGGAATATTTACTTAAAATTAAGGGTGAACACCACTGTAGAGGTTAAAAAAAAAGGTGAACTTTAAGAATTTTTTTACGAAAAACTACATCGACTTGCGATTAAAAAATAAATGATTTTTTTTTCAAAATTTTTTAATACAAAATGGCGGCGATAACCCTCGATGATCAAAAACCCCTTTTTTGCACTACCGGAAAAATTGTTCACCTATAATGAAAAAACAAAAATATTCGGTAAAACTTCATTACACGGGCTTTGCAGAAAAAGAGGTTTTTTTCTTGGAATAGGCTTAAAATGGTCTAATTTTGAGAGACTTACGAGAAAATATCGGGGAAGCCGTTTTTGCACATTTTTTTTTGGTAAATAAAAATTAACCTATATCATTGACAACTGTTGATAACCACTGATCGATACTGTCAGTTGTTTTCGGAAGAATAGGCTCCGTTCACGCTAATGGATGAAATATAAAGGTCAGCCTAATCTTTTCAAAAAATTATTAAATTTTTTTCAGTTATAATCTAATCTTATCACAAAATTGTTTATTGTCATTATTCTTGGTAAAATTTCGGTACGCGGGCTTTTCAGAAAAAGGAAGATTTTTTTTTAAATAGGCTTAAAATGGCCTAAATTTGAAAAATTTATGAGAAAAAATCGAGAAGCAACCGTTTTTCGTTAACCTGAATTAATCGAACCTAACCTGAATTAAATAATCAGCAATCACAAAATACATTAAATATTGAAAAAATGTCCTACCTTAATGTGAAAAATGATATACTATATATATAACTATATATATATATATATATATATATATATATATATATATATATATATATATATATATATATATATTAGTGACTGAAGACCAAGGTTAGTTCAAGTTAGCAAGAACAGCCTTACCTCGATTTTTTCTCGTCAGTCTTTCGAAATTAGACCATTTTAGGCCTATTCCAAAAAAAAAAAAAACCTTGTGATTTGTTCTTTTCGTGTTGTTTTCCGCAAAGAAAATTTCACTGTTAATGTAGCATAATGATCTCGGCGCATGCGCATAAACGAACTGAGTTCTCCCGAGCTGTTCGATCAGTGGTTGTCAATAGCGTAGTAGACTTTCGTACGCTCACGTATCAGCATTTATAAGCAAAAAAAAAAAAAAAACGTGTAAAAACGGCCTCCCCCCGATATTTTCTCGTAAGTCTTTCAAAATTAGACCATTTCATAAAAAAAACCTTTTTCTGAAAAGCCCGCATAACGAAGTTTTACAAATAATCTTATTTTATAAGTGGAAATCTAGGGAAATGAAAAATATTGATTTTTGTTAGTTTGGCAGGCAAATGAACAAAACAAAAAAAAATGAAAAAAATTTGCACTAAATTGTTAATTAAAAAAGTAATTTTGCATCAGCTGCAAAATCCATACGTCATTCCCTAAGTTATGACCTTTTAAAGCTATGTACAGAATTTTTAGTCGATTGATAGAAAACGCATTTAAAGTTTAATTGCAAAAAAGTTTTTTTACTCTGCGCGATGTCCGCACTACATTCTAGGTAACATAAAGAATCAGTGAAGCCAAGAAAAAAAAATCGATTTTTTTAAGATTTTACAGTGGTGTTCACCCTTAAACATTATGTAAATAAGTACTTATACTCGTTTACCCAATTTTTTTTTTTGCTCTTCCGTTTGGCAGATAACTTTTTTTTTTATGAAAATTCAAAGTTAAACGGAAAGCACGTCTCCCGAACGCATCACATGCGACATTGCCAAATTGCCTAGGCCCTTACATGAAGAAGGTGCTTTTTTCTTATTTTTATTTGAATATCAACTGTATACTAAAATTATATATCTTAAAATGGTTAATTTACGTGTAACCTGGGTGCTGTTTACCCAGTTTCTTTTTAAATTTTGTATTAATGGAAGTTGCTTCATTTTAAGCCATAATTTGCAAATAACCACCTGTACGACAAAATCTTATTCTTGATAAAAGCAAAAACGCATCCGAAACTGTTATTCCGCTCGAAAGAAAAGTAAAATTGGATTTCTTTATTTTCTCTCTCATACTCTTACCTGGCAAACACGTGTCAGATTGACTCCTGTTATGTATGACATTTCAGTACCTCTGAACCATACTCCTAATGTTTTTGAGGTGTGAGAAATAAAAAAAAAATAAATAAATGTAAAAATTACATAAATAATGTACTAATCCTTACTTAATTTATTTTTCCAGAACTTACATCCAAAACCCATATACGGACAAAAATCTATCGCTGCTATAAAGAAGAAACTACTCATTGTTACCAGATACTTTTTTACTATAAACGGGTAGTTTAGTCTTAGAGCTGGTTTTACAACTTAGGGTTAAGTTATTTGACTCTCTCTCTTTATGTTGAATCTCGGGACTTTGTATGATTTTTTTAGTGGACCACCCACACGAGCGGGCCTATAGGCTCTAAAACGTGAAGATCATGATCGTCAGTGTATGGCCTGCTTTGCCTGTATAGCTATTACGAATTTTAGAGGGAAATATAGTTTTATGTGTAGAATATATATTCATTTTAACTACATAATAATTGTATGTAATGTAAATAATAAAAAAATATATATATACCCGACCAATATTATACGAAAGTCCTACTTATTGTGCTAACTGATGGTTGTTACTGTTAACCCCAAGTTGTTATACTGGCCTTTAGTTACGTAAGATCTGTTATGCACACGATTTCTTAAAAAGAAAGCTTTATTTATCTTTATACAAGTTACTGTGGTTGTTTTTTATTATTATTATTAGTTGCTTGTTTTTTTTTGATATCATATAATTTATACTTTTTATTTTATTAATTTATTTCTCTATTTGTAAATAATTGTTAAGATTTATTAACACTGATCTGTTTTATTTTTTATATATTATGATCTAAAATATTGTCTATTTTTTTTGTTAACTACTTAAACTTTGTACTAAAATGTTACGAATTGCTTTGACAGGAAAAAAGGGTAAAACTCGCTTATACTGGAAGTGTCTAGATGATTTCCAAAGGAGTTATACGTTATACTTCAAGTGATGCGGTCGGCGGGTTCGTAGACGCTTCCTTATATTTCTTTTTTTTAAGAGCCTGAATAATTTTTCTATGAATTAAGGGTGTTTTTCTCTCTTTTTGCAAATGGTGTTAGTTTTTAAGTTTAAAATTTAAAACAAATTTTGCTATAAGCAAATGAAAATAAAGTTACTAAATTATAACAGACTTTTTATTTTTCCATTCTACATACTACTAGTAGTGGGCATAATCGTATTATTTCAATAATCGGTTTCTCAGGTTATGAATGATTTTGATAATCGGATTATATTATAACTAGCCGGGCCCGCGGCTCCGCTCGCGAGGACTTGATTCACTACTATCGTCATTGCTTATTCCTTATGTTACCCAACGTAATAAAATATCTCCCATTATTTCCCCTTATCTCCCAATATTTCTCCTTATCTCCCATTATCTCTACATAATTTCCATTATCTAGGCTTATCTCTGCTCATCTCCCATTATTTCTCCTTATCTCCCATTATTTCTCCTTATCTACCATTATTTCTCCTTATCTCCCATTATCTCGCCATAACTCCCATTATCTAGACTTATCTCTGCTTATCTCCCATTATTTATACTTATCTCCCATTATTGAGGCTTATCTCGACTTATCTCCCATTATTTCTCCTTATCTCCCATTATTTCTCCTTATCTCTCATTATCTCATCTTATCTCCCATTATCTAGGCTTATATTGAATTATATAGAACATATGTATAAATTTATAAAAACACGTAAATCGGATAAGTGGTTCTCAAGTGATAAGCCCACTAACGGACAGACAGGCAGACGGAGAGACGTTGCATTTTATATATTTCTAGATAGGAGATTATAGATAACCTGGCCAGAGAACAAATGTATGAATTTAAAAAAAAACACGTAAATCGTATAAGTGGTTCTCGAGTGATAAGCGCACTAACGGACAGACAAACAGACAGAGAGACGTTGCATTTTATATATATTATATTCTTTGCTACATGATATTGTTCCATATTTAATGCTTTAGGCAGTGTATTGCAAGAGAACGCGCTAGCAGCAGCAAAGTTTTCTCCGACTTGATTCACTATTATCGTCACTGCTTATTCCTTATGTCACCTAACGTAATAAAATATATCCTATAACCTGGCCAGAGAACAAATGTATGTTTAAAAAAAAAAGCAGGTAATTAGGATAAGTGGTTCTCCAGTGATAAGCGCACTAACGGACAGACAGAGATACGTTACATTTTATATATATTATAGATGTAATAAAATATATATCTATAACCTGGTCAAAGAATATATGTATGAATTTAAAAAAAGACACGTAAATTGGATAAGTTGTTCTCGCGTGATAAACGCACTAATGGACAGAGAGACATTCCATTTTATATATATTAGATTATAGATATTCTCTGCTCCATAATATTGTTCCATATTTAATGGTTTAGGCTGTGTATTACAAGGGAAAGCGCTAGCAGCAAACCTTTTTTCCGACTTCATTCACTATTTTACGTCACTGCTCATTCCTTATGTTACCTATCGTAATAAAATATAGCCTATAACCTGGCCAGAGAACATATGTATGTTTTAAAAAAAAAGTACGTAAATCGGATAAGTGCTTCTCCAGTGATAAGCGCACTAACGGACAGACAGACAGAGAGACGTTGCATTTTATATATATTATAGAATCGAATTTCAAATCGTCTCATCCCATACTACCTTTGATGTTGCGTGCGTCACTATAAAACTTAAAATTCATCGGAATTGTCCGATTTTGGCGATTTTGCCGAAGCAAAACTCGAACTCGAGGCATGCCGATTAATTTAATTATTTATTATTTTTTAATAGTATGAATGAATATAAACGAATGAATGAATCGTCGTTCCATGAGTGTTGGTGTTGGGTGTTGACTGTTAGCTGAGTGTTGAGTAATTAAAGTTAAAAGTAAATTTTATAAAGAAAATAGAAAATGAGGCCTGGTTATAAAAAACATTCGCCGGTGTGGAACTGGTTCAAAAAAATTAACTCTAAACAAGCTGCTTGCAAGATATGCGGTAAAATAATAAAATGTTTTGGCGGAACAATAAATTTGAAGCAAAATTTATTAGGAATACATCTCACTGTAAAACTAAAAATTTCTCTAAAAGACTGGCATGATCTACAGATCGGGCCAGATCGAAACAGAACAATCTATAAATGATGCAAATGGAAAGACAACAGAAAAATCAGGTCGTTCCCCAGAAAATACACCAACTCCATCACCTGAATCAGAAACTATTACGCGTTACGATGTTTGATTTTATCGCGATCCGAGAATCCTAGTGTTTTGTTGTTGACTTTTGTACTTTTATTTACGATTTTACCGATTTTAGATTTTATGACGACGCGAATTCCGATTATGTATAATTCGATTCTTAGGTTTTCATAATCTGATGATGCCGATTTTTTCAATAATCGGATTACCGATTATTTTTAATTCGAATTATCCCATCACTACCCACTACCCAATCTATGTACAGGGTGTTTCTTTAAGTTAGAGCATTTTTTAAAGAAAGTTTAACTCATGACTACAATAAATATAACCTATAAAAAAATTTCACAAAACGCCTTTAAAAAATCGGTTGATTTATCCAATACCTTTCTTGCAACCATGTAGTTCTAAAATAAATACTGAATCTAACTTTCTCAAGTAAAGAGAAAGTAAATTTCCATAATATGAATAAAATCATACAACATATCGACACTCACCTCTTTCACCTTTTCTTGAAACGATATCGCTCAAAAACTATAGGTTCCATCCTTATTTCAAATATTATAATTTCGCTCGAGTATTATGATACTGACAGCCTGACAGTGAGATAAACAGACCAATGGAAATGGGAATATATATTTTTCGCGCCGTAAGAATGGATAATTCTTTCCCTTCAGCAATGGGCGTAAAAACAATAATATACCTACTGTGCCAGAGGTAAGTAAGTTTCGGCCAGTTTAACTGTTTTTTAAGTTAACCAGATCTCAATCCCTTCAGCATACTATTTCTGTTAAAAATGGAAATAACAAAAAAAAAACAAAGACACTGACTCCATTCCGTTCACCTTATATATCTTTTTACTACAAATGATAAGCTACAATTTTTTAAAATATCTCGATCAAAATTGTTATATATTGAAACAATACAATGATTCCCACCCCTTTTGACCTTTACCCTTGTTAATATTGCAAATAGCAAAAAAATAAGGTACTGTTTCGTCCCCTTGACTCGAAGAACTCAGAATACAGTACTATAGTACAATAAATACGAGATCACCCTTGAAAGTCCCTTCCTCACCTTAAGCAATACATTGATTTTTCCCTCACTTTACCCACGACATAATGCGAAATTTGTAAATGTTCGCTGTAAATAAACTAAACGTGAATTTGACGTTTTGGTAGAGAGCGTTGTCACTTGGCCACCGCCAAGCAGAGAACCATTCAAAAGCTACCGACACAGACAAGAAATCCGTTATTGTCGGCGTTCGACGGCGACAAGAGATCCTTTGTCGGCTTTAGGATAAAGTAAAGCAGTCATTTTTACAATGGAGCAAATAAAATTTTAGTCAATTACATGTGTTAAAATTTTTACTTATTATAATAAAATATTTAAGTATAAAACTTGTGTAATTAATTTGTTGGGGTCTCGAAGTAATTATTTTAAAACGTAACAATTTTTATATTATTTGTTTTTATGTAATTTGTTTAGGAAAACCCTATTCAAATGTACACAACACTGCAGACCTTACGTTCTGGTTAACCATCGGCGATATTGTGGAGTTGTATGGTTCACCGGTGGTGGCATGAAAAAAATATTCATGTCAGCATTTCTTTGGGACCGATTTTTTTCTTTTATGACTCAGTGTGAATTTTCTGCAATCGGTCTAGCTACAATGAGGCGCCAGTTCCAATATATGCAGTGAATTCCATAACACCCTGTACGTTGGCCTTGAATCGCTGCAAGTTATATTCGGTGAGAAACACACTGCTGGGCAAATCATTCCAAAGGGATAATGTTCTCCATATAAAAGATTGCTTGAAAAATTTTGTACGAGGAGTGAGATGCTGCACCTAATATGGATGTGACGTAATAGCGCGACGTGTATTAATAACAGGCACCGCTCTGGGAGGCAACGCTTTGCATGACAATACTTGTAGATTGTGTGATTTTACTCCACAAAAGCAATTAACGGCTCCTCTACAATGCTTTCATACCCAAAAAAATCGTCCTTTTGCTCTCTACATATTCTCTCCAATTCACTCTCTAAACCATAAATTTTTGTATCTATACGATTTATTTTTATCTATTTATTACTCCTAGATATTTCAATGTATTTTTGCGGAAATTAATAATTTCACAGCTCGCTTAGAAGAGTGTCGGGACCGTATCAGTTCACCAATAAGTTATGATTTGCCTCCTTCCCATATAATCCTCTCTAAGTTGTGCCCAAGAGAATAAAGGAATTAATTTTGTGTAGTTAAGGTGCTTCCAAGATCAGCGAACTGAGTAGGTGTGTAAAACTCCCGAGTAGTTCCCAGAGCTTCTTCTCCCTTTTACGGAAAAACACTAGTTTTGTAAGACCTCCTCAAGGAAACTATAAGCTAGTCGACACTGATTTAAGGAAAGAAGTAGTGTTGAAATTCAAAGGAAATACGTTTGTGTTTTTTTGTGGTAAATAAAAGTCAGTCAGTAAAAAATATGTGAATTATTTGGGCACATCACCTATAAGAAAAAAAAGTCTGTCTTTTATACATGCTTTATTTAAAAACGACTGAATAACATACAAAAAAAATCACAGAACTATTATGTAAAATAATTATACTAAGCTAAACAATAAAGATTGTCACAAAAAAAAACTTCTATAGTTGGATGGCTCACATAAAAATCTATAAATAGTGGAATTTTTGTAACAAAAATAATTACTACAATTTTTCCAACTAAAATAAATAACAATCTATCACTAAGGTTTTTCGGACCAAATTACTTAAGTAATCTTATGAGAAATTATTAGGGCGGTTTCTCGTGAATGACTTTTAACAGGATTAGAAAAGTTAAATAGGAAATAACATTATTTTGCTGAAACAGTGTCGAAACAATACTGCATTTTATTTATTTTTAAGGCATAATCATCGAACGCAATTCTCGGACGTACTTTTAACAATAAATAAAAGTTCATACAAACAATATTACATCTTTTAAGCCTGGTTGGGTCGCACAAGAACAGTTTAAACTCATTTTTTACGGAACTCTAGGCTTAGCAGGAACTTTCTCACATAAAATATATTGCTTTGACGTCGCTAAATTTAGTACCAAAATATTTTAAACGGGATAGAAAATTATCGTTAAAAACCCGAAAAGAAAAAACTGTTTTGAAACTGTTAGTGTCAACTTCAATTATATTTTTCATGCAGGTGATTGACCAAAGTTGAAAAATTCACAAATAACCAAAAGCTTTTTTCGCAAATTTGATATCGTTGCGTTTAAAAAATTTGAGATTATATTTTTAGAAAGAAAAATTCCATTGAAATCAATATCCATGAAGTTATTTAAATAAAAAATCAATTTAAAGCTGTCTATATAATAATCATTTCACTTTTGCTTTTTTTAAGACGTAAGGAAAGTTCGTCCAATATTATATTGTAATGAGCAGCGAGCGACGCGGAAGACACGAATAGAGTGAAAAAATGAAAATAATATATTTTTATGAAGTTGTTCCCTAATGAAGCGACCCACAATTAGCGCCGTGCGACCCTTTTTTTGAAGCGTGTACAGTGATAAATGTTCATGTTAATGCGCATTGTTTAAACTCATATATTTTCATACTTGACAGTTCTATTTCTCTCACTTTTTTCCAGAATAGACGTCTAGAGCTTCGAGTTAATATATATATATATATATATATATATATATATATATATATATATATATATATATATATATATATATATATATATTCGTCAAGTTATGGACTTAAATTTCCTGTTTTGCGGTTATAAAAAGGCGTCGTTACTGAGTTTTTAAAACCCATATAAATCTATTGAAAAAAATTCAGAAGTTTCGCCCATGTAAGGTGCTAATGCAAATGAAATGCCATATTTAAGATATTTAGTTCATTATATCGCAAGATGTAATTTGTCAGGAGTTTCAAAAATTTTTTTTAAATAAAATTGTCCACAAATGACTGATGTGTCCTTTGGCCGCCCAATTTCGCTAGTTAATAACAAAACATCAATAGACCAATAAAGACCCTATAATTTACTACAATTAGTACACGATATATTTTTTAACGTAAATTAAGTAGAAATGGATTTGGATAAAACTGTTTTAATATTCGAGTTTACGAAATTTAAATTAGCATATCTCAGTAATAAAGGAACTATAAATATGAATTTAAAGGGCTTATTTTGTTTAACTGGTTAACTAATAAGCTGGACAAAGTCTTAAAATTAAATTGTAAATTGCTAGAGCTAGCGAATATTTTATTCAAAATGTTTTATGCGGTGTAGTTACAGTCACGGAAATCAGAACACTTGACATTAAGCGTAAATTTTTCTCCTAATTTGGGTAATTTTTACCACAAAAAAATAGCTATTTTACAAATATATTTGTCCTATAATTGCCTATTATAATGGTCACGATAAAACTTTAGCGTAAATTTTAAAAAAAAAGTATTTTCATGACCATAGCAAAAAATTGCTTTCTTTTAGTTATACTCGTATTCATCCTAATTTTTTAAATGTATTCTCAAAATCAAAATGATCTAAGGCTCGTATTCATAGTTGTTCCTTGAGGCGCCCTAAAACTGTCAAGAGTTAGGAAGCTCGGAAGCTGGCTTGATAACTCCCAGTGGGTGTTTTGAAGTTATGCCTTGAATTTTGGGGAAATTATATTTGGTAAACACATTTTTTTAAAAATTGTATTAATATATTTACTGATTGTAACCACATTGTAATGGGGAAGTTATTTACGGTGAAGATAAAAATTTGGATAAGATAAAAAGTAAAGTTGTTTTACATTTTTTATGGAAAAAAGGTTAAACATGGTGGTTTAAAAAAACTTTAAAAAGCGAAATTTCAAAATCAGTCGAGAGTCTATATAGTTGCTTGTTTGTGCATATTTTAACAAATTGATATCAGCTCTTTTGCAAATTATTATGTAAAAAGTTAGGGTGAGTTAAAATTTGATTGATTTTAACATGGAAAATAATAATAATGTTCAACATCCATAAAACATTAATAAATACGTATAATCAACAGTGTTGTAGCTAGGGCTTGGCAACAGGACCGTCTGTCAAGGATGCAGTCCTCAAAGGCGCGCATTAACAAGGCACTTACGCAAAATTTATACTATACAAACGAACAATTAATAGCGATAGCATCTAATAGAAAACTGAAAGAAAAGGTTAAAGCAATGGTCGACGAAAAGGCCGAGGATGACACCGCCACACTTCAAAAGTTTAAAGTTCAGCTTTGCTGTGTACTGGACACACTCATTCAGCAAATGGATTAGAGATTTCAAAATTTAGTTGCTGTAGCTTCTGATTTTGGTTTCCTAACGGGATTTTCATTACAGACATCCTTCACTGAAGAACTAAAAAAATCCGCAGCTGATCTCGCATTAAAATACATAGAGAGAGTGTTATCATACCGCTTTACAGGAGAGAAGACCACACAGTTTGTAAAAATTACAGAGGTATCTCACTTTAATACAGCCTACATTTTCTTAAACAGATTAACACCATTTATAGAGGACTCAGTGTGGTTTCCGGAAAAATCGCTCGACTGTGGACCAGATATTTGCCGTAAGGCCACTACTGGGGAAATGCTGGGAATTCAACTAGGACCTCCACAACCTCTTCACCGATTTCTAGCAAGCGTATGATAGTCTTTCACGTGATGAAGTATAGAATGCAAGGTTAGAAATTTCAATGCTGCGAAAGTTAATTAATCTCGTAGCTGTTTGTATGGAGAGAACGAGGAGCAGAGTTAGGATGGGTACCACTCATTCGGAAGTTTTCGGGATTAGGAACGGACTACGCCAGGGAGATGCTTTGTCCCTCATCCTTTTTAATGTCGCACTGAATAAGACCGTAAGGGAGGCTGAACTGAGGATGGAACTGTTCACTACTGATGGTTTTCAATTGTTGCTTGCCTTTGCTGATGACATTGACATTGGGCAAGATCAGAAATCAAAGTAAAAGAAATGTTTACCAAACTGGAGAGAGAAGCTAATAAGATGGGGTCGAGGGTAAACGAAGATAAAATTAAGTACATGCTAGTGCACCGGCAAGCCCACAGAGATAGTGTACCATAGAATGTCAGCATGGGCGAGTATAATTTCGAACGAGTACTGAAGAGATAAAAGGAGGTATTCGGGAGGGGAGTAGGTATATGTTTGCGATGCAGAAGCTGTTAAGATCAAAACAACTGTCAAGAACATTGAAAGTTCGCATTTACAAAAACATCATCAAACTAGTTCTTACATATAGCAGCGAAACGTGGACTCTTGACAGTCACCAATATGGAAACGCCGAGATGATTTGAGCGAAAGGTTCTCAGGAAAATATACGGGCCAGTGCAGGATAAGGATACAGGAAGGTTTCGCACCAGAACAAACCATGAGATAAAAGCCCCGATATAATCCAAGAGATTGAAGCAAATTGGTTATGGTGGGCGGAGTACATCCAAAGACAAGGGGACGATAGATTGGTAAAACTGGTATGGGAAGAAAATCCAATAGGTAGAAGGCCGTTAGGTAGACTGAAAATGCACGGGCGAGATCTCCAAACTATACGAGAGGAATTCAATCCCCATAGTATGACGGATCGCCAGAGATGGAAGATGGTCGTACAAGCAGCCAAAACCAACCCAGGGTTTTACAGCTACCAGAAGCAGAATCCATTTAAAAGTTCAACAAGTGCGGTAAAAACAAGTAGCGAACAATGGAGTAAATTGCAACCATGTCTATGCAACTGTGCCACATCGCTAAAAAAATTGACTGTATCTTTACAGTAAAAAAAAAATTGGAAGTGTATCAGTGGCGCCACTAATATTTATTAATTTTATTAGCTTTTTACATGTGGTTATATATAATTTGTTAAAATACAAATTTAGAAAATATTTAAGCTGTAATAAATATAATGTTAATTACTGTCTTTTCCGTTAGCTAAAATATACGCCTCATTGGATTAGAATTTTAATGATATTGAGAAAGACAGTGAACCAAGGATTTTTTTTTGTAAACTGTACAGTTGACCGATTCGTTAGCAGCTAATTTTTAGGATAATTTAGAAGTGTGATCGCGTTTTAATGTAAATGTGCGAAAATTTGACCTAAACAGACTACAAAGATCGCAAAACACACCCACTAAAAAAAACCTTTAAACTCAATTAAAAATTTTTAAAAATTATGAAAATATATTATTCAGAAAATCTAGATTTGTAGTGACTTTGTTATTTATTTTTAATTTTTCATTTAAATCTAAATATTATATTTGAAATAGTTTTTGATATATGTAGATATATGATACTATTATCAATAGCAATCTCACTAATTAGTATATTTTTAAAATATATACTACATTAAAACATAATCGGATATCTGTATGAACGAAGTGTTTTAACTTGTTTTTTTTTTATATTTTCGGTGAACACATTCGTAAATTTCTGTTATCTTGTTTATCGAATTTGATTTCACCACTCTCTCAGAGTAACTTCAGTTCAAAGAAAACGTGTTAACTTAGTTTTCATAGACGACATCGACGACATTTGACAGTTGTTTTTCCTTGGAAATAGACAGATCAAAATTTCGGGTCGCCCTTTTGGTCTATAATGGTCTTTGGTGGTGAGTTACCCTGGCAGATTTTAAGAGGCCAATTTCAGATATAGAAAATGAAAGCTAGAAAGCTTCGGTGGACAAAAAACATTTCGAATAAAATCTTCACCAATTTCTAGACTAAAAAACTGTTTAAAAAGTATTCTATAAGGTTAGAATTTTGAAAAAGTGCTCTGCGAAAGTTTATCCTTGAAAAGAAAAATCATCTCATAGATAGGTTCATAGTTATATTATAGTTAACTTTATAATTTAATTCACTAGAGGAGACAAAGATATAACTTTACAATATAGTTGGCTTACATTATATTAGCTCATACTTTTACAAGAATTGCTCAATCTATCAACAACTTTGTTATAGTTCTACGTAAAGCGACTACAACTAGAGGCTTCTATTCTTTAAACACATAGTTAAGAATTCTTATTTCATAAACACTGTAAGGAATTAGATAGAAGATTTCTTTTTCAAGTTCAATTAAACAAAGAGGTTTGTTGGATTGGAAAGGTTGATGTTTAAAATAGTAATCACCGACTGTAACTCCTTTTTATTTCCCTTACTAAAGTGAAGTATTATATTTTACTTGTTACAATAGTTTGTTTTAAAGGCTTGAAAATGACGTAACCAAGCTTTAATATGATATGAAAACCTTAATTTTCTGAGAACATTTTAGGAATATTACTTCGAAGATTTTGTAATCAGGCCGGGATTTTTTTAAAAAAAAACTGCCACAGAATCAAGTTTGTCTTTTTTATCATTTTTACAACCAGCAATAACTAACACGGGACATTTTTGGCCTTTTATATGGATGCAAAATGAAATTTTCTTGTATGAAATTTTCTACGAGGGGCGTTCGATAAATATAGTAAAAAACTAAGAAAAATGATACATTTTTTAATGTTTTACTTTATTTTTCAAAGTAGTATCCTTTCAGCTCCACATATTTATTCTGGCGATGTTTTAGTTTTTTTTATTCCCTCGAAAAACTAGTTGTCTCCCGAGCCAGGTCTTGAGACTGGGAGAAAAATTCGAAGGGGATCAAATCTGGAGAGAAGGGTAGATGTGGTAGTGATTCGAATCGCAATTTGGCTATTGCGACAAAAGAAGTGAGAGATATTGCGTTGTCCTGATGAAAGATCAATTTTTTGCGAGACAGTCTCGACCGTTTTGATCGCAGTTCTTAGTTAAAATAGTCGAAGAGGGTTGTATTATATTCTCCCGTTATTGCTCGACCTTTCTCCCAATAGTTAACTAAGATAATGACTTGTGAATGTCAGTCGATAACACAACCTTCAGACCAGAAATAAATAGTTTTCAATGCTGGTGCAGACTCCCTTGTATTCGTCTATTTCTTTAAATAGAAATGTTCAATAACTGCATGGAACTCGTTTTTTTCCATTGTTTATATTAATCAGACGTTCACTTTAAAATCTTACCAAACGTCAAATATGTTTCGACTTTAACCGAAATGTACTATAACATAGTCGGAAAGATGGTATTTTCACGACGTAGACTACAAAGCGGTAAGTGTCGCCCCATCTTGAAAATTTACCATACCTATCGAACAGCCCCGGTAAATCGGAATTTTAAAAGTTAAGATATGCAATTTCACTCTTTTGTAACGTAAATAATCATCTAATCCCCCATAAAGTTGCAATTTTTCTTGTAACTTTATATTAAAAGACAAAATGTATTACTCTAATTTCTTTTTACCTCTAACTACTCCTCTAAAACCATAGAACATACAGAAAATTTGTCTTTTTTCTTATATCTACGATAAAATTATGAGAAATGTGGTGAAAACATCTCTTCGGATAAGACGATCATAAAGGACGACCTCCGGGATCAGTCTTCTTGTGCCGAAGACTGGTGTGGTGTTGGGTGGTGAAGATTAGAGTAAAATTCCACTGACTTTTTACAGGGATGATGCCCGGGGTGACCTGGAATATCGCCCTAGGAACGGAAGCCGTTAGAATTAAAACAACCAAGCAATAAGCAAACATTTCGAAAATATATTTACAATGTAACAAGTAAAGGTCTCCACTATTGTCTCGGATTATGCTAAACTTATTATTTATACAACACGAACGGGTTCTTCTAACACTTTAAAACAATGTCCCCCTGAGGGGCTTGGATATTGTGAGTGTAAATAATTATTATAAAACTAGTAGAATCATAGCCAAAGCTGCAAACAATTATTATTAAAAAAGCGAGAAATACGAAAAACCTTAAATATGTTTCTTATTCACAAATCAACTTAATAAATGTTATTAATTATGATTTAATTCTTTTAATGTTATCAAGACTAGCACACCCGGCACTCAGTATTTATCGCCTTTATTTTGAAACAACAGTACTTGGCATAAAACAGATATAATAGGGCCAACTAAGTAAAAAATTATCATAATCGCAGGAATGATATTGAATAAGTTTAGAATATCCAAGCAACAAAAATTTCAACTGACGAAGATGTACCAAAAACGAAAAAAAAATTATGTAAATTTTAACGAAGTAGTCTGTCTTCTCGGGGGAGTAAATTAATTAATGGAATGAAACATCTCTGTCTTCTTCACTCATTTAATCAAGACAAATTAATCAGCATGCACATGTTACGACGACATGGGCCTCCATCTTCAGTCTGATTAATATTTAGGTATTCAAAGAACGGTCCTTGCAGTCTTGATCAAACAAAATGTGACTAATCAATGCCAGTTAAAGTACAGATTGATGGAATTGTTGTTATTTACAATCAGACAACTGATTGAAGAATCATTAGAATTTAATTAACATTTATTTCTGTGATTCATTGATCTAAAAAAAGCATTCTATAGGGTATAGTTGAGAGACGTGTTACAAATTTCACGAGATCATTGTTTCAACAACAACTATATTAAAGTGATTGAACAGCTCACCCAATAAAAGCAATAAGACAGGTATTAAGACACAGGAAGAACTAACTGAAGAAGTACAAATATCATCTGGAATTCGGCAAGGCGATGACATGAGTCCTACACTTTTTAATTAAATAATGGACAAAATAATATGAGGTCAATAGCTGATATAAAATGGAATTAAAAACTCTAAAAAATTGTGCTTTGCTGATGATGCAATATTAACAGAAGAAAATGAAGATGGCTTACAGCGACTAATACATCGTTTCCAAACAACAGCACGATCATATAACATGAGAATACCGAAAGAAAAAACAGAACTAATGGTTATGGCAGACCTCATTAGATGTAAATTAGCTATCTATAAAAAAACAATAGCACAGAATATGCACTGCATATATCTGGGTGTAGAGCTATCGAGGTCAAAATTCCATATCAAGAGATACTCAATCGGGTAAATAAACATCGAGAATGTCTGGTTCTTTGAGGGACTTAATATGGAAAAATGATTACATTTCCATTGAAAGTAAAGTGCGCCTATATAAAACCGTGGTAAGACCAGTATTAACGTACGCCGCAGAAACAAAAGCGGAAACATCTAAAACAAAAACCCTCATGAGACTAACCCTAAGAGACCAGGTATGAAGCACAACTATACGAGAAGAACTTAAGATTCAAGACATCGTCCGTTTTAAGATCAAGACGTCGATATTGGAGCGATCATGTAAGTAGGATGTCAGCCAATAGCTGGCGAAGATGAGCAAAAGATGGAAAACCAAAAACAAGAAGACCTCTCGGTCGACCACCAAAAAAGATGGCACGAAAGCTGGACATCTGCGTCACAAGAGACCTAAAACAGACAGAACAAGACCCCGTTTTATAAGAAGAGGAATTGTGAAAGAAAAAAAAAATGTGGAACGGAAGCTGTTCTCCACTACCTCCTGTAGTGGCGAATATCTTCACAGAATTCCTTGAAGAAAGGTTAAGGCTAACCTCAGCTTCTTTAAAATCAATATTTTTATACACACTGCACCCTTCATTTTCTAGATGTACTGGTTCAAAGGAAAAGTAACAGCATATTGGGACATTTAATTTACAGAAAGCCAACTCATACCAATAGATATCTCTCACATCATCGTCCTTAGAAACCATCCATCATTAACTCACTAGTATTTAGAGCCATATCAATATGTGATGAACATTCTATGCTATCAGAAACAAATAAACTGATCGGTGCTCTAAACAGTAATGAATATTGCACTAACCATATTTAAAACTGGCTTAAACACTTTAAAAACCTGGCTACCACACAAGATAGTAGTGAAGATCAACCAGTAAATAGTGCAATTTTATTTTACAGACGCGGTACTACAAACAAAATAGTTAAAATTACTTAAAAGTTCCAACATTCGCATAATCCTCAACACTTTCTAGAAAATTGGATAATGCCTGAGATCACCAAAAGACATAATTCGTTTACAAGTGGAGAGTGTTTCAAAGTTCTTACTTCTGCTTCTATTTTGTATAAACGTAAGTCTAAGGAATTTATCGAGATTTACAAACCCTCTAACAACAATAATAGGGATTCAAATTACAGTCTATGTGTGTGTAAAATGATCATTACACTGGGTTACCGTTCGGTAAACCCCAGTCCGGTGTTTACGGAACTTCCGCCTTCACTCAATGTTCTAGTTTCGATGAGTAGAGGCCCCTGAAAATGTGTCGTGTGCGACGAACCGTTGGAAAATTACTCCAAATGGGAATGGGCTGATCTTAAGAAGCGCGATTTTTCAAAAAAAAAAAATATAAATCAAACCATTAGGATAATTCAGCTACAAACAGTTATTTATTGACTAAAGTAAATGGGAAAAAAAAGGTATAAAACTATGAAACTAAAAATTTAAAAAGTTTGTTCTTTTCTCTATGAACTTTTTAATTTATATTACTATAGAGACGAGATTACTTCATTTTCTCCTCCCTTCCAAGTTGGTTACTTTGTCTTGATTAACTAAGTGATGAAGACAGAGTGGTTTTATTCTATTAATTGAAGTAAATTTAGTTGTTGGGGGAGTAGTTCTAACTTGAGTATTTAAAACCTAGAATTTTGTATTAGGAAAAATAATTTTATCACCAAACGTAATTTTTATTAAAATGCAAAAGTCTACATCTCACTCACTTTAATAATCAGTACTGTTTATTAAAAAAAAATAACAATAAAAAAAGATTTTTTTTTTGGATTATTAAAGTGCATAGCTGAAAACGAATTATACTAATAATGAAATTAATTTTACCACAGCCCATCAATATGAACCACCCTAGTTATGACTTTACAGTCTAACGGTCGATGAATATAGTGTTTTTGTATAAAACCTTACTAAACTATACAAGACACTTTAACTAACATAATGGTCACTATTAAATCTAAAAGAAAATACACCGTATCCTTATAGATACGTGTTCAGTCAAAGAATTTTTTATATAAAGTAATTTACGTCAAATTGATCAGAAATTATCATTACCGACAAAAATTCGATAATACTGATAATTTTTACATTATGCTACTATGTCCTTAATTTAACCTATACCTATATTCATAGACCCGATTTTCACAAAACAAAAAACCAATACATATATTCAATGCATACAAACAAAATAAAGTGCAAATTAAAAATAAAAATACGTACAAAAGAAACATGTTACAAAGCCAGTCTCACAAGTAGTTTTATTTTATAGTTAACCTCTTAAACTGTAGGTCCTTTTTAGTGGAATACTTTTTACCTTTTTTAGGGCATGTAGTGATGGAGAAACAACTAAAATAAAAAACAAATAAAGGTATATTACACACCTCGTTTCGAAGTTATGGAATATTTAATTTAAGTTAGGTCAAACCTAATTTTAGGATGTCGAAAAAGTATTGATCCTTTTTCTCGTTGGATAGCTTTAGCGTCACATATCTCAGGTAATATAAGGCACAGCGTCAACTGTAAGCTAACATTTGACAGTAGTAGACATAGACAAACTGTAGGAATTCGTTTATTCAGACTTAATTTAGAGCGCCTTGAAGATAACTGAAATTTCTGCAAAAGTTCGCTACCTTTTATAATTTTATTTCGATAACGACACAAATGCTGTGCAGGAAGCCTATAAAGTAATTTGGGTTGTATATGGTTGAGATACGTTACCAAAAGTAAGAACCAAAGAATGGTTTAGCCGGCTTCATTCTAAAAATTTCGATGTAAAAGATACTCCTCACACTGATCGACCAGAAAAAGTTGATAGCATTTTGGCAAAAGTTGAGCAAGACCGGCACCAAAGATTTGGGTCAAAATAAGTAAGACGGGCCACCTGAAATTTTTTTTTTCGGATTTCAAAGATAACTATTTTTCGATAGAGGTACAGGTACCTTTTTACTCCCAAATTATTTTTTGCATTACTTCAATTATTTTGCGAATAATCGCTAGTTCAATATTTATGTATAGAATTTTTCATTTATTAATATTGCGAATTAAATCATGTTCTCGGTTTCACTTGGAAATGAGAGAATGTGAAACATTTAGGGGCTTCAGTTGATTTGTATAAGAAATTGATTCAACCTCTGAAGGCTACATTCAGTGACTCTGCCTTTCGAAAAATTTATTATTTTTCTGACAAAGCTGGGTCTCGATATAAAAACAAGTTCAATTTTTCTTCTCTACTCTCGCGTGAATCCGAATGTACTAATAGTATAGAGTGGCATTTTTTCGTCACTTCCCAAAGAAAAGGGGCCTGCGTTGGGATTGCTGGATGCGTTAAAAGTGCGACGAGAACTGCAAGTCTTCAGAGAAATAGTGAAAATCAATTAACATCTCTCAAACGCTTGTTTGATTGGGCAGTTAATTATTTTAAAAATGTAAGCTTAGATTTTTATACAAATGAAGAATATCAGGCTCACGAAAACATTTATCAATCGAAGCATCGAATTTGTAAAGGTATATCTAAGACTCGCCAATTCCAGGCATTTAAACCAAAAGAAAATAACTAACTGATGTGCAAAATATTTTCTAGTTGTGAAGAAGCAGTAACAGTTAATGTTTTAAATAATTTAATATGGATTGTATCATTTTTACTTAATTGTTTATTAAATAATAAATGCAAAGGTCTTGATACTACGATTATGATTCCTTCGTTAAAAATTAATGAGTTTTTCGAGAGCATCAGCGTTAGCGGCTCGCGTGTTGGTGGCCGAGCGTAAACAGGAAAATATTAATAACTTCTTTAATATAAGAAGTTACTAACTTTTTTTTAATTTACTCAGTGGCATTTTACACATTAAAAGAATGTGATCTCACTTTCGAATTAAACCGAGAACATGGTTTAATTAGCAAATGTTTATATTTATTTTTACAACAACCGCATGAATTCAACTGAAAAATATAAACAGTTTGCTTCATTAAAAAAAAAATAACTCAATTATCTCTATTCGTTGAATGAAAAGTTCTATATATAAATATTCAACTAGTGATTATTCGCAAAATAACTGAAGTATTGCAAAATATTGCAAATTTAGAGAGTAAAAAGGTACTTGTACCTCTATCGAAAAACACCTTATCTATCCCTCAAAACAAAACAAATCCCACCACCCGTTATTTTTGAAATCCGAGAAAAAAAATTTTCACGTAGCTCGTTTTACTTATTTTGACCCAATTTTAAACCATTTGGAGAAAGGTGGCTACAACAAGAAGCTCGATGTTTGAGTGCTACATGATTTGACGCTAAAACAGGTACTCCACGAAATCGAGCCTTTTTGAAGTTCACATGCCATAAAAAGTGGATCATGTACGACAATAATGTGCGAAAAAGATCGTGGCCAAAAAACGATAAGCTCCACAAACGATGGCAACGCTCGGATTGACGCTAAAAATGTGATGCTGTGTATTTGGTGGGATTGGAAGAGAATCGTGCATCATGAGCTGCTGCAGTCCGGCCGAACGATTGATTCTGTACTATCTTTCATGACGGTGAAAACCACTTGTCACAAATTTTTGCCTAGAAACTACAAACTATGGGACTATGGGACTATGGCGTTGCCAGAAAAATTGCAGGTCATCGACCAAAATGGCACATATTTGGATTAATAGTTCTTCGAAAATATAAAAACAATTATTTCAATCTTGACTTTAAAAGGCTCAATACTTTTTCAACAACCTGTTATTATGTATTAGGGTGTTTTTTTTTTAAGTTATCTACCTAACTATGAAGAAAAACTAGAGGAGCTTAAAAAAACATTGTTGTTTCTTCGATTAAAAAACGACGACGCCACAACGGCTTTCAACTCATCATCTGAGGAAAATTTTCGGCCCCATAGGCCTTTTTTCAAATTTTGAACAAAAAGAAGTCGCAGTTTTCAATCGTCCTTCCCTAAAACTTTCCATTAATTGTGTCTCCTTTTTCCATATATTCAATAAGTAAAATTTCTTCGCAGTCCCAAAAAACGGTCGGCATTAACTTTCAAGAAGACGATTGAGTTTTCGCCTTCTTCGGTCGGCGAGTGGCATAGTAGTTGCTTGCAGTGCAGAAGGTCTCGGGTTTAATCCCGGCAGGTCGGTATACTTTTATTTAAGTATGTATGGCCTGGCCATGTACATAGGTCGTGGCAGCACTACCGCGTTGTCTAAAGGGGGCCGTGAAATACAAAAATGTATGTTTCGGCACTTGGACAACGTTGACGGGTATTACGAAATCCCGGCCGATATCCTCAGGATATGAAAAAGAGTAAAATTACTACTCAGGCGGGGAGATGAACGATAAAAAAAAGAACACATCGCATCGACGCCTGCTTCATGAGAGGATTTCAATAGCACTTCCAAGTTTCATCACTTGGCAACATTTCGCAAAAAAAAACTATTATCATTCTCTAACGCAACTGGAAGTTCTTGGGAAATTTCTTTCTTCGCCAATTTCTGCTATTCACATGGTTAGACAGATAACTTAAAAGAAATACCCAAAGAAGAGCAAATTTTTTTATAAGTGGAAACTTTTGAACCAAAAAAAGAATTGGTTAATAACAATGCCACGGATTAAACGTGTCCCATATTTTTAAATATTTCATAATTTTGGAATGGTGTGTCCTCTTAAAGAATGAATTTTGGATCCATTTCTAAGCTGTATTGGCACAGCTTAGAATTAAAAAAAAAACCTGTAGTTAAAAATAAAAAAAAATCCTGATAATTTGGTGAACTCCCTAGCTGCTCATAAATGTCATTATTGTTCATTGCAAAGATTTCTAGAACCTAAGCATTTTACTGCTTAGTCTAGAGAGTCAGTTCCACTTATTACATGTAGATTTCTATAAAAATTTTAAGCCTGCATGCGTGAACTAAGAAGCCATATAGACATTTCTTAAAGAACAAAAATTAAAGATTTCTTTTTTTTTTATAAAAAACAAATCTTTACTTACCTTCGTTTCTAGCACTTCTAGATGAAGTCCTAAGAACAGGAGAGTCAGGTCTTTTAACTCTCTTCTTTCCTTTCTTTTTTTTAGCAGCGGTATGAATCTGTGCAGCTTTTTCAAACTCCAGTTCTCTCTGTTCAATCATTCTTTTATGTACTCTCATCATTTCTGCAGTATAACCTTCTATATTATCCACCGAGCACAACCTAAGAAAAAAATATATATGAGTTTGCTAACAATTGAGCCGTTACCTTGACAACATAATACAGTTTCAAAAATAACCGGTCAAGTGCAAGTCGGACTTGCGGAATGAGTGTTCCGTACGTTGATGGCTTTTAAAATAAAAAATGTTGTTACAGACGTATAAAATGATCACTGACTTCACAAAACGCACCCCAAATGAGTTTTCAACTAAGTTTTTTCCAGTCTGATGACCTTGAAATTTTTTCTTGCGATTTCACCCCTAAAACTAACCTCTTAAGTCAAAATCTAACTTTCAAAATTACACGGCTGTGATGGGGCCATCAATTCCTATATTAGTACCAAATTTCAACTATCTATGCCAAATAGTTTCGGAGAAAAAACATTAAACCAGAGAGACTAAATAATTTCCATTAAAATGTAATCAGTTATGTAGACGAGCATTCTGAAAGAATTGCGACTACAATCACCCTTGAAATTATTCCCACAGTTAACAAATCATTCGTGAAGACCGTCTGTGGACATTTCTAAGCATCTCTGACAAACTTTCTATTGGTTAGAAAACGGTTAAAGTCTTGGAACAGAAAAAGTCTCCTGCAACAGAGTACAATCCAATCTGTACACAACAGTTTTTGTCAAAGAATTCCACTCAGTTTTTTCGCCTGATTTAGCACCTTGTAACTTCGGGCTGTTGCCCCATGTGAAGATAAAGTTAAAAGGTGGCCGCTATGAGCCAGTAGAAGAGATACGTGAATTGCGGACAGTGCTGGAGGCAGTGACAGTATCGATCTTCCAAAAAAATGTTCGACCAGTGGAAAAAATAATGCATTCGGCTGCAGGGAGACTATTATGAAGGTGACAAAAGTCAACAAGCCTAAAAGTAACAGATTTAATAGGGTTAGTCCGGAAAATTTGGATCCTATCGCATCTATTTATGATATATAAAATGCAGCATATCTTTGTCTGTCTGCCCGTTAGTGCGCTTATCACGCGAGAACCACTTATCCGATTTACCTGTTTTTTTTTTAATTCATACATATGTTCTCTGGTCAGGTTTTAGGATATATTTTAATACGTTAGGTAACATAAGGAATAAGCAGTAAGAATAATAGTGCATCAAGTCGGAAAAGTTTGCCGCTGGCACGCTCTCTTGCAATACGCTGCCGAAACCATTAAATATGGAACAATATCATGTGGCAAAGAATATAATATACATAAAATCTAACGTCTCTCTGTCCGTTAGTGCGCTTATCACTTGAGATCCACTTACCCGATTTACGTTTTTTTTTTTAATATATACATATATATGTTCTCTGGCCAGGTTATATAATAATAAAACTCCAAAAATCTCACTAAAGCCATCAACACGTTTGCTATACCTATACTCACATATTCATTTGGTATCATCAAATGGTCACACACAGACATAGAAAACATTCACATCCTTATATGTTCTCAATTCACCAAATACAGGAAATTCCACCCCAAAGCATGTAAAGAGTTACCATCGAGAGGAAGGCAGGAGAAAGAGTAATCATAGATATAAGATAACTACACACAAAACAAATACAAGCACTTAGGAAATTCTCTCACACCAAGCAAACCAGCCTCTACACAGCAATAGTGAAAGCAGACAAAAACTGCACACCTCTCAAGTTATCCTGGGCAGACCACCCAGCAGACACATACAGTTACAGCCAATTACAACAGGAAAAGATGAAAACGTGGTCAGAAAAAACACTCCACGGAAAACACAGATACCACATAGAACAAGACCATGTAAATAAAAAAACAATCATACACATGGTTACAGGATAGGCAGCTATTCCCTGAAATAGAAGGCTTCTTACTTGCCATCCAGGATAAAGTCATATTAACCAGAAACTACCAAAAGCATATCATCAAAGGCCCAACTATTACAGAAGACATGCCACCAGCATAAAAAAACTATCGAACCCATAACAAGCGCATGTAAAATATTAGCCGGAATGGAATACACAGCCAGATATGACTCAGCGGCAAAAGTTCACTAAGCACTAGCCACAACATACAAACTCATAAAAAACACAGATCAATACTACAAATACAGACCAACAGCCATACTTGAAAATAAAGATTACAAGCTCTACTGGGACATCAGTATCCATACAGATAAAATAGCCAATAGACCCCATATTACTTTTCAGAGCAAAAAGGAAAAGTCACCTATCTGACATAGCTGTCCCCAACGACACAAACATCCAAACGAAATACGCAGAAAAAATCTCCAAATGAACAGACCTTACA
The DNA here is from genome assembly GCA_019049505.1 of Pachyrhynchus sulphureomaculatus. Classification (NCBI taxonomy): domain Eukaryota; kingdom Metazoa; phylum Arthropoda; class Insecta; order Coleoptera; family Curculionidae; genus Pachyrhynchus; species Pachyrhynchus sulphureomaculatus. The sequence continues at coordinate 37,047,352 of CM032453.1, read as the reverse complement.
ACATAAATAAAAAGGCTATGGAAACAAGAAAAAGTGATCATTGTCCCCCTCGTCATATCAGCTACAGGCCTTACACCAACAACATTCACACCACACCACAATTAGGACCCAACACAAACAAACACAGAAACATTTAGAACTCAGCGATTTTGAAAACATGCAACATTGTCAGGTCATTCCTTAATACACAATGGTCATAGCATTTGTGCTGACTTGGCTTGGACCCGTCAGCCAAACATGGAACCACATTGACCAAATGTGAGAAAGAAGAACCATAATAATAAACATCTATATAATATATATAAAACACAAACGTCTCTGTGTCGTGTCTGTCTGTCTGTCTGTCTGTCCGTTGGTGCGCTTATCACTCGAGAACCACTTATCCGATTTACGTGTTTTTTTTTTTGTTGTTTTCTTGCCTGGTTATAGGATATATTTTATTACGTTACATAATATAAGGAATAAACAGTGATGATATTAGTGAATAAAGTCCACGCGAGGAGAGCCGCGGGCACGACTAGTCTCTAATAAATTGAGAATAACTATCTTTATGTTCTTTTAAAAAGTGTTTTTTTTTGTGTACCAATAAAGTACACACTAGTTGCTTAAATTTTGAGAAATGTTTATATTAAACATGAAGTTATTAAAAATTGAAAAGACGAACGTACCTCTACACATACATTTGAAGACCTATAACTTCATTTAAACAACAATTCACTTGGTTAAAAATTAACTGCTAAGTCATTTAAAATAAGACCTAAGCTTCAGGAGTATGCTGTACTATTTTCCTATTTTTACTAAACTGTGATCTATTACATTATTTACTTTGTCACTCTCTTCATCAAATTGACCCCTTAACCACATTGTTGTTTTAAAGCTACAATGCCAGAATGCTCTTAGTGTTAATCTAAACCCTAGTGGTACAGCCATGTAGAGTACAGATGGTACTTCATTGCTCAACACTCAGCCGCTTTCTTGGCGCCATTTTAAGAACCTAGTTTTGGACTAAACACCCGCATGAACAGGTTGAAGCACAATAAACTCAGAAATCGCAACTCTCGCCTGTGAATGCTCAGTTACAACTGCTAGATCTTACTAAATGTTAAGTTATTTAAGCAGCCCTTTTTTTCAAATACAAAGGCCATAAAACACATCAGCAATCGGAAATTGACAAAAAGAAAAATTCTAAGAAACAAATATGTACGAGGCTGGTTTAAAAGGTCCGTGCAAAAATAAAAACTACTTATGTGTTTGGGGTAAACCTTTTTTATTTTTCGACATAGTCTCCTTTTAGGCTTATACACTTCGTCCAACGATGTTCTAGTTTGTTGATCCCTTCCGAATAATAGGATTTGTCCAAGTCTGCGAAATATCCATTAGTGTCTGCAATCACCTCCATTTGAATAAAATCTTTGTCCCGCCAGCCATTTCTTCAAATTGGGGAACAAATAGTAGTCCGAGGGAGCCAAGTCTGGAGAATAGAGGGGATGTGAAACGAGTTGGAATCCTATTTCCATTAATTTTGCGACCACAACTGCTGAGGTGTGTGCTGGTGCGTTGTCGTGATGGAAAAGGACTTTCTTGTGGGCCAATCGCGGGCGTTTTTTTTGCAGCTTTTTCAAACGGTCCAATAACGATGAATAATATTCACCTGTGATAGTCTTACCCTTTTCCAGATAGTCGATGAGGATTATCCCTTGCGAATCCCAAAAGTCAGTCACCATAAATTTTCCGGCCGAAGGAACGGTCTTCGCCTTTTTTGGTGCAGATTCCCCCTTGGTAACCCATTGTTTAGATTGTTGTTTGGTCTCAGGAGTATAGTAATGTATCCATGTTTCATCCACAGTGACGAAACGACGCTTAAAGTCCTCCGGATTCTTCTGGAACAGCTGCAAACCATCCTTGCAACACTTCACACGATCCCGTTTTTGGTCAAGCGTGAGCAATCGCGGCACCCATCTTGCGGATAGCTTTCTCATGTCCAAATGTTTATGCAAAATATTATGTACCCGTTCAGTCGAGATGCCCACAGCACTAGCAATCTCACGCACCTTAACTCTTCTGTCATCCATCACCATATCATGGATTTGATCAATGATTTCTGGAGTCGTAACCTCCACAGGCCGTCCAGAACGTTCAGCGTCACTTGTGCCCATATGGCCAGTCCGAAAATTTTGAAACTACTTATAAACTGTTCTAATCGAAGGTGCAGAGTCACCATAATGTTTATGGTCTCCTGAGGCGTTTTGCCTTTCATAAAGTAATGTTTAATCACCACACGAAATTCTTTTTCGTCCATTTCTTGAAAATCACTCGACTTCCTTGATTCACATGAATGCCAAACACAAAGAAATAGACCAATATGGCTGAAACTTGGTGTGCGTTCATTCAAGAGATGCTACTAACTAAACATGACCTCGATACGCGCCGCTGGTGCCATCTCTCGGACTTTGCACGGACTTTTCAAACCAGCCTCGTAAATTCAGCTAGCTCCGTTAGTTACATGAGGTAGCTGAGATAATCAATAAACATTTTATGCAGGTAATCTGCTTTAAAATTTTTATAGTAGATTCATTTTCTATTTGAAAATAGTTACTGCTTCCAAACTTCCTGTATGAGTAATCCATGTTCAAGCAGTCAAAGTGACTGAAGAAATAAGTGTGTCATCTGCAAAGCTGTAGATTGGATTCATGGATCTTTCCTTTATATGCAAATACCTAAAAAAATGTGCAAATACCACAAAAAATGCTTACTCATCTCCCCTAGAACTACACGGTGAAGCCTCCTCTCTTTCAGAAGCCCTATTATAAATCTCTCTCATGGCAGGTGTGGGATTTAGACTCTCCAAATCCATATCCAAAATACTAAATCCATTATCAGAGTCTGAATTTTTCTTCTGGTGTCCCTGCTTTATAATAGTCTCAGGGTCCATTATTAATATCCTGGACCAGTTCATCATACTATTTTTGGCCAATTTGTCTTTAACCTTTTTACGAAGCTTTGGTCTAAAAATTTAAGACATATAAATTACACAGGACCGCAATTTTTTAGTTTTTTTTACTCGAACAAGACAATGTGTTTTATATTTCTACCTTGGGTCGCTGACAACGGTACCGTTGTCCGATTCGGTCCGGCACGTCTAGTTTTTGCGTAAATCAAAGAAATATAATCTCAAAACTATATAAGTAAAATCACCAAAATAAATATCAAACCTAAGATAACTTAATTGATAAAAAAATATGAAAGCCTAGAGCTTACAAATTAAATTCCGTATATAAACTATAAACTGACTTAACTTCTAACAAAATCTAACCTAACCTAATAACGGATCCAATTTTTTTTTGTTGTTAAATATATGAGAAGTAATGTGCTATGAATCTGTATTCTGTATATTTAATTTCGGTAGCTAAAAACATGCCGTTGTTCGTTTTGCTCCATCACTTCAAGAATTCGGATGTTATCCTAACCTCAAAGGACGAAAACGACCCTTTTTGGGTATGTTGCTGATTTGATAACATAAAGACGCGTTAAGGAATAAAGTGGAGTACATGATCGTATAAACGTATAGCATAGTTCTGTAGTTTTTGGCGTAAAGTTCTTCCATTAAGTTATGTTAGGGTCGGAGTTCTTGGTGTAAAGTTCTTCCATTAGGTTATGTTAGGTTTGGAGTTCCTCCATCTAAAATCCTAAAGTGATGGACAAAACAAACAACGGCATGTATTTAGCAACGGAAATTAAATATTAGCCCCTACGTCAGAGGCAAATTTTGACGAAAAGCTCCCATTAAATGTTAACAGGCTGCATTTTGGCATACAGGTAGTTTTTTGGACGTAGAATACAATAAAAAAAAGTTTGCTCCTCTAAAGTGTATGCTATGCCTACCAAATCAATAAGTAAAAGAAAAATTCGGTTTTCGCAAATATCTCTAAAAATAAAAAAAAGATATCGAAAAACTAATAGCATCACGTGAAAGGACGGGAAATTTTACAAAAAAAATAGTATATAGATTTTTTTAGTTTTACCGTAATTAAAAAAAATTATTTAAAACAAAATGGCTAGTGTAAACCCTTCAGTTGTGGTGAGAATCATACTTCCAACCTCATTTATGATTAAATTAGCGTTTCTGTATACCGTTAAATATTCTGAAATTGACTATTAAGGAGTTTTTAGGGGGTGCTGATTAAGAATCCGATGGCAGATTTGAACAATTCAAAATAGGAGATGCAATATGATGGCCAGAGAGTACTTAATTCATTTAATTTCTTCGGGTACTTTAGAATTTCATGTTTTCAATAACTGTTTAAATGAAATATATATACTTTATACTTAAAGCTTAGACTTTTATCTTTCATTTCCCCATCTTTAAATATTTTTTTTATTTTATGTTTAAGTTGTATGATTAATAATAAGCAAAAAAATATGTTTATTATGAACATTTTTTAAGAGCAAAATTACAAAAAAATAGAAGGTTTTTTAAAGTTTTTAATGGTACTTTAATATGAAGTAAACTTTTACCTGTAACTAAAGAAGAAATTATCCGACAGCAGACAAATTTTCATATTTTAAAACTCAATTTTTAAATAACACAGATTGGGTATTTTTAATTATTCTTATATTGAAACTTACGGTATAATAATGATATATGCACAAGGATTTTTTTTCAATATTATATTTTATTAAATATTTGTAATTTACTGTATGCCCGTTAAAATCATGGGAACAAAATTTTCAAGTTTTATAAATTATAAAAAAACAAAATAAAAACTATTAGTATCATCGGAAAGCTGAAAGTGTCCTCTTCAAAAAGCTATCTTTTAATTTTCTTTTTACACTCTGAAAACAAGTAATATCGATTAACCTTCGAGCGGTACGCGTAAACTTTCAAATTAAACTGTTTGGCGCGCTATATTTTTTGAATTACCTATCCGAATTTTTAATAAATTCTCACGCGAATAAAAAAAAATCTAGAAAAAATCTAGACACTATTTTTCTGTAAAATTTTCCGCCCTTTTACGTGGTGCTATTACTTTTTTGATATTTTTTTTAGTTTTCAAAATATGGATTTTTCATTTTATTTTGGATTTTGTGGGTTTAGCGTTTATCAAACTTTAGCAAACTTTTTAGTGTTCCGTACGGAACATTTATAAGATGACTTCAGTGTCTGTCCGTCTGTCTGTCACACCCGATTTTCTCCGAAACTATTTGTCATAGAAAGTTGAAATTTGGTAATAATATAGGAATTGATGGCCTCATCAGAGCCATGTAGTTTTGCAAGTTAAATTTTGACTTAAAGGGGCTAGTTTTGGGGGGTGAAACCGGAAGTTAAAAAAAATGTTTTTTACTAGGTCATCGAGTTTGGTGTCAAATGAAAGCTTGTGTAAATATATATATATATATATATATATATATATATATATATATATATATATATATATATATATATATATATATACAGTCCCTGACCAAATTATTAGACGCACTGTATTTTTTTTAGTAATTTTATGTTTCTTAAGAGTTTTTATGCAATAATGGTATATTTAAACTACAATATTATTGATTTTTATTTAAAAGAATTGTTGTAGACTACATATTTGTATTTATTTTTAACATATGGCAACACTGTGTTGACAAAATGATACATGAACGTAAACAAGTACAAATCTGTATCAGTCGCGATCGGAATCGAGTCAGGTACGGACGTGTTTCTGTGGCTTTATGGACTGTGATTGTTTGTTTAACAGTTTTATACTACTCAGTTATTAGTTTATTTTGTATGCAGTGTTTTAAAAAAGTAATTGGACTATTTTCATTATGGGTAGAAAAGGCGATCTTTCACCACGTAAAAAAGCTGAAGTGAAAGCCCTTGTGATTGCGAAAACATTTACAAACCGAGAAATATCACGAAGATTGGAGGTTTCTGAAGCTAGTGTACGACGCATAAAAAAGAAAATTGAGTCAGGGAAGGAATTAAGCCCGAAAAGAAAGAAAAGATGCGGTAGAAAACCAATTTTCACTCCACGGTCAGAGAGAACATTTGTGTAGAAAACAGATTTGCTACCACAAAGGTAATAAAATCACAACTCCAGGAAGCTAGCGTAAATGCTTCTGAGCGCACTGTTCGAAGAAAATTGAAAGAATTAGATTTTAAGGCCTGTCGCCCCGCCAGGAAGCCCAAGTTAACAGCTGCAATGAAAGCAAAGCGCCTGAAGTGGGTCAAACAATGGCAAGACAAAGATGTGGACTTCTGGAGATCGGTAAGATACAGCAATTTAATCAATAATTGTTACATTATTATCATTTTCAGTTAAATAAAGCAAATAAGCATGGAAGTTTATATATTTTTCCTATTTTTGACAGGTCTGCTTCAGTGACGAAAGCACATTCGAAATTTTGCAGAATAAAGCTCAGTATGTGCGTCGTCGTCATGGAGAAAAGTTTCATCCTGATTGTGTCGTCCCGACGGTTAAACATCCCACCAAAGTGATGATTTGGTCAGTCATCAGCGGCAAGGGCACTGGACGTCTGTACGTCGTCAAAGGAATAATGAGGCAAGATCAGTACAAAGAAGTATTACAAAATCGGTTGATTTCGCAGCTCAGAGAATGGTTTCCAAATGGGGAACCATTCACTTTCATGCAAGATGGAGCTCCCTGCCTCACTGCTCGGTCTGTTAAAGCTTTTTTGGCAGAAAAAAATATCCCTCTGTTGGATTGGCCGGGTATGAACCCCATTGAAAATGTGTGGGAGCTGATGAAAAGAGAAGTGGCTAAAGATGTGATTACCAACAAAACCCAGCTCCTAGAAAAGATTATTCATGTGTGGAATCATCATCCTCAAATGCAGGAGACAGTACAATCTTGCAATGCTAGCATGCCGCGCAGCATTAAAGCTTTGATAGCGGCTAAAGGTGGCTCAACTAAATATTGACTTTTACTAACATTAATTTCACTTTTCTTTAAAACTTAATAAACTTATGCTTTTCTAAATTAATGCTGTTTTATTTATGTCAAATAAATAGGTAATTGATTGGATAATATAAAAATAAAAAACAAATCAATTTAAAATAATAAAACGGTACAATATCACTCGGTAATTAATATTTTACATGAAATCTTGCAGTGCGTCTAATAATTTGGCCAGGGACTGTATAATGTAATACTTGCGCACACTTTTCTTTGTATTATTTTTAAAAAATCGCTGTCCCCCCCTTCTCTCGAAAAGTACTGGTCAAAAAATTTTGAAAAAATGCTGGAATATTCTCCACGGGGTGTAGATTGAACAAAAATTATCACAAGTGCATTACCTTTAATAATTTATCTGGTATATAAAAAAACAAATATCAAGGTCATCAGTTTTCAGCAAAGATTGGAAACAAACTTTGTCGAAAACTCATTTGGGGTGTGTTTTGTAAAGTCACTGATCATTTTATACCTCTGTAACAAAATATTTTATTTTAAAAGCAATCAACGTACGGAACACTAATTGCACAAGTTCAACTTGCACTTGACCGTTTTTTTTTTTTTTTAAATCGTATTCTACATCCAAAAAAAACTACTTGTGTGTCAAGATGCAGCCCGTTAACATTTAATAAGAGCTCAAAACCCCTGACGACTGGACTATATAGACTACAAATTCATAGTATTTAACAAAAAAATATGTGAGCCTGTGTTAGGTTAGGTTTTGTTAGAAGTTAGGCCAGTTTATAGTTTATATATGCAATTTAATTTGTAAGCTCTAGGCTTGCATATTATTTATCAATTAAGTTATCTTAGGTTTGAATCTTGATATTTATTTTGGTGATTTTATTTATATAGTTTTGAGATTATATTTCTTTGATTTACGCAAAAACTAGACGTACTGAGTGGAAACGGGCAACGGTTTTCAGCGATCCAACATACGTCTAGAACACCTCGTCTCTCCAATAAAAACGGGACAATTAATTAAAAATAAACACGCAAATTTCGAAATAAAATTTCTTAACTGATAATTAAAATTACTATATTTTACATTAGGAGTATTACCGGTACCTTTTAAAAATAATATTGGAACTTAAGGGTTTACGTGGACTATGCAACAACAAGGTGGGCCATTTCAAAACCCTTTTATTTTCCTTTTTATTTTTTTTTACTTTTTCAGTTTTTTTCTGCTTCTGTCCCCACCCTTCTAAATTACTAAAATCCAATTTTGAGTCGTTCTTGTAGCCGTATTCTTTAATAGTCTTTTTAAATAACACTCTGAAGAAGTTGTAATTTGGGGTGTCCTAAAAATAAGCAAAATCACACAGAAATTTCGACAATAATAAACTTGACAAGTTTGACAACACAAGAAATTTACCAAACCTACCTTGAATTGTAATTTACTCAGGTAAGTGAACATCTCAATAAGAAATTGCGCGCAGTCTGGCAAACACTTTTCTAAATATGATTTTACATCAGTAAAAAATCTGTTTTTCTTTTTTTCCACTGATTCAGGTTCTCCATCCTCAACCCATGGTAACGAACCTAAAAATGATTGCGACATTGTTAGAAAGTGTTAGGTTTTAAAGTATAAATATAATCTTTATGATATAACTAGAGGTGAAGGTGACGCACATTGTGATATATAAAAAACTAGGGATGTTACGGAGCTTCGAATCCGAAATGTCGGAACCTCCGATTCAAATTATACCTCCGAATCCGACTCCGGTTCCGATACTATCAAAACGGCAAGTGTCTTGCGAGTTGCGTTGCGACTAGTTGCAACTTGAAACTGTGTCTTGTTTTGTTTACAACGCACGGATAGCTCGACAGTCGAAACAAAAACACGCACGGCGCACGCGTGATAAAAATATTTTGTGCTTTCTTACTTATGCCGAGTAGTTTAGTAGATTTATTTTACTTAATTAGTATTTTAGACTTAGTGTCAAATTTTCAATCACTGTTAGTAAACAGATAACTTATTAGGTAACTATGAAGCCTAAAACAAGTGCAAGTTGGAACTATTTCAATGAAATTGATTTGAACACAGCGAATTGCAATGTTTGTGAAAAAAAATACTCCCGGAAAGGAGGCACCACGATTTCGTTAAAAGAATATTTAAGAGCGCTTCAAGCTGATAAATAGGAAGAACTATTAAAAGTTGGGAAAGAAAGAATTATTTATTTGTAGACCATACTCTTCACTGATATTCTGAAGTCTTTCAATTAAAGTCAAAAGCTCTTCTTGATTTGTTGCAAGCAATAGATTGCCATCTGCATATCGAAGGTTACTAAGCCAACGACCATACACGAGTGCATACACCATGAATAATGATTAGATAACTTTCAGGAACAGATTTTATTACTTCTACAGTTATTCTGACAACCCCAGATGCCTTATCGTTGGCTAATCTACAGACAGCATATTTGACTTCATCCACCAGAATGTCTGGTTCCTCTAAGTATTAATCAGGAATTGCATAAATTTTATTATTGTTGCTGTACAGCTCTGCACAATATTGTTGCCATCTCTAAACAACTTCAAACTCATTGACCATGTATACCTATGAAGTACAGGGTTTTACCACCAGAGTAAGAAATAATTTTTATATCCCAAAAACTAATTGTAAGAAAACCATAACCTCTCTACTATTTAAAAGTCTTAATGATTTTAATAATTTGCCTAGGCATGTTAAGGAGTGTACCACTTTAAGTATTTCAAAAGAAATCTCAAGTTATTTTGAACAATGTTATTATTTAATATTCCAAAATATGCTTTGCATCATTTTGTAACTGCTTGTTTATACATACTATTTACACTGGAAATATGCTTTCTAGATTGTAAATTTATATTCACGTTTCCATAAATGAATGATTTATCTGTTACTTCAGCAATATTCAATAGTTGAATAGGTCAGAAACCAAGTTCCTACTGAACTGATTTTAATATGTAATCATTAGTATTTATTATGTAAAAATCCTTACCTGTCAACCAGTACACCATATTATAAGCTAGAGATTCCAAATCAGATCTACTGGAAGAGATGCCCTTATGAGCATCCCTGGAACAAAAAAGAATTGTCCCTGCATGAGCTCTTCGTTGATCAGAAACAAATTCTCTATGCTCTCCTGTAGATAATAAATATTTTGAAGCCAAACCGTAATCTAAAAGGTAGACTTGATCACCTTCAAACTTGCTCGACTTTGAAGGCTCACTTTTACTTGAGGTAGTAGGATCTTTACTTTTTCTATTTTCATGTTCATTAAGAACATCATCAAGATAGGGTATATCATCAATATAAGTCTGACTAACTATGGGCCTCAGATTGTGTTGTCTACAAGTTTTTGCAACTGGTTTAGCCCTTTGTAGATTTCTAACTAGCGGTTTCCTAACTGGAGACTTTACTCGTGGAGTGCTTTTACTATTTTCACTTTGCCCTAACATAATATTTGATGCTTTTATGTCTGAGTGAACATAACCATGACTATGAATATATTCTAGAGTATCGATTATTCTTGATGCTATAACTAAAACTGTCTTTAGGTTGAAATTTCTTTTTGTTTGCAATACAGCCTCTAGATCTTTTTCATATTTTGGTAATATAAGGAACCTATATTTTTCACCTTTTGACAAATGTGACCCTGAGGCTACAAAATGAGGTACCCCTAGAAAGTCGAGGTTTCGGTCCTTTTTCCATTGTTCAACTATAAAAAAAAAAAAATTGAAAACAAAGATGCAATATGGAAATTATGTCTTTTTATGTTAGGTGAAAGTAGTGTGACAGAAATGCATTCTAAGGTCATTCCTACTTAGATACAAGATGTATACAGTGTATGAATTATTAAAAAAAAACTTACTCATTTCCAACTTTCCCATTCTTAAATAATAATTTATTTCCACAAAAAGGGGTCCATTTGTGTGTTCCTCTAATTTAGCTACATATTTGGCATTTGTACTTAATTTTGCTCCCTTGCCAGAAATATATTCCATCGCTTCATATATAACTCCGAATCCTCCAATTCCGACAGGATTCCCTAATTTCCATTTTTTTCCCATATTATCAGTGACCACCTCACCTCGTTTAAATTCCCAAGTAATCAATGAATCTTCTGATTCTTCCTCTTGGCTTGGCTCATTAGAATCATCAGAACTTCCCTTTTTTTGGAGGCATCTTGCACAAATAGTTTGAATTATTTCCTCAAATTTCTAACTTTCAAAATGGGTCATCGACCTTCATCTCATAAACAAAAGAAGCCGAAAATTTTATGCACAAATTCAAAATCTTAACGACTTTTCACAAAATTTAAAGGGACAATTTTTTGGGTTGTGACGTATCGGCGTATAAATTTTTAGTAATACTGTACAGCGTAAAACTTGAGATAAGTTTTTGTATATTTAACACTGCACTCAATTCTGAAACAACACATAAACTTCATAAATTATTATGTCAACAGAATTTCAGAGACTTTACACGGCCATCTTTTCTTGATAAAATCCCGAGATCTTCTTGTCGATCTTTGAAGATAGCGCAGCCGCCCGCACAAGCGCGAAAGGTTACACCTGTATGCGCATGACTTCATAGTGCTTTTCCCAACCTGTGATGGGGCAAATAAAATCATTACCTGACACTGTTGATCACTTTCTACTTTGCCTAGTAGAAAGGGATATCCTATAATCTACTGATGATTCGATAACAAACAATAGAGTTTCGTTTTTATAACATAAATTACCTGAAAAATATTATTTTTTAACGTTTATATTAGAACAAATTAATCCATTACACTATTTATTCACTTAAAAAAAAAAGTTCATTACAATCGCTCAATTTCCTTTAAAAATCCATTACAATCAAAAGGAAATATGATTGGTTGTTGAAGCCTAATTTTTTTCTGATTGGTTGATGTACAGTTGGTTGCCCGTCGCTAGGCAACTGGCGACAAGAAAACAATAATAAAACATTTTTCAGGCATTTGAGAAGGGAGTGCAGTTTTTCTTTTTAGTTCAATTAATGATTTAAATGGCAGAAGTGCATATTATAGGGCAAATAACTGAAGCTAAAGAATTTCCGAAACAAGAACTTTTTTGTAAATGGTATTTGCAAATTGGTGAGAATTTAAATTTGTCTAGCTAAACATTTTTGGTTCAGACGGTTGCCCCACATAAAAATAATTAATTTTTATGTTCTGAGTTGCTATTTGTTTGCTGCATTTAGTTCATTTATATTTGAGTATAAAATGAAATGCTTAAACTGCATTAAAATAATAAATTATGTTACTTGAGTACACATTATTTTATGATATAAGTGTTGTTTTAGTAGTAATCCTATTTACGGGGGATCTTCAAAACAAAAAATTATGTATTTAAACTGTTATTTTAATCAGCACGCAACAAACCAGACTAAAGTAACAACGAAATCCTTTTAATCTTTAAGTAAACAGTTTTTTAGTAGTGTTCCGTACGGAATACTTCGGTGTCTGTCCGCCTGTCTGTCTGTCACACCCGATTTTATCCGAAACTATGTGACATAAAAAGTTGAAATTTGGCACTATTATAGGAATTGATGGCCTCATCAGAGCCGTGTAGTTTCTAAAGTTTAAGGGATTCGTTTCGAGGGGTGAAATCGGAAGTGGTAAAAGATTTTTTGTTTCCAGGTCATCGAGTGAGGTGTCAAATGAAAGCATGTAAAAACATGAGTTCAAAAATATATATTATGTAATACTTGCGCACACTCTTTTTGTATTATTTTTTAAAAATTGCAAAAAATCGCTGTCCCCCCTTATCTCGAAAAGTATTGATCCAAAAATTTTAAAAAAATTCTGGAATATTCTCCACAGGGTGTAGATTGAACGAAAATTATTACGAGTGCATTATCTGTAATAACTTATCTGGTATATAAAAACAAAAATTTCAAGGTCATCAGTTTGCAGTAAAGATCGGAAAAAAACTTTGTTGAAAACTCATTTGGGGTGTGTTTTGTAAAGTAATTGATCATTTTATACCTCCGTAATAAAATTTTTTATTTCAAAAGCAATCAACGCACGGAACACTAATTGAGCAAGTTCAATTTGCACTTGACCGGTTATTTTTTTAATTAGGACACTCCTTACCTGGTTACAGTACTCATAAAATATTCAATTCTAAAAACTGCCTACATTGTTATTAATTGAAAATACACATGCCTTTTGTTGGCACAAAAAGATTATCTTTATAGGATGTAAAAATATATATTTTTTTTTATTTATTTAACCATGGCCAGGAACGGATGTTGACGATGATAATGAATGATGAGGTTGCACGAGACCAAAAGGAAGTTTAAATAATCTTCAAAGGCTATAGCTACTTTTATGTAAAAAATATTGGCTACATTTAATGATTTTGGTGCATCTGGCAAAAAAAAATGCCACAGTACCTTGTATATATTCTATTATGAAATAAAGTAAATTTTCTAAAAACAATTTCTAAATAATAGAGGTTATTTTTTATCAGTTTGTTCTTTGCAAAATATATTTATTTCAGGAACTAACTGGAAGGTCATAGAGGGTAAAAGGGAAGGCCAAACTCAGGTTGCATCATCACAGTTCACAGAAATATGCAACTGGTCCTATCCCATTGACATACATCTTGCTACTGCCGGAATTCAGGGTGAGAAAAAGCTAACTTATTGTAAACTTCTAGTTTTACTTATCACCAGTGGCATAGCTAGGGGAGAGCAGGGTAGACTTATAACCCTTCTTTAGACTTGTGTGCCTGAAAAAAAATTCCGCTCTCTATATGTCGTTCCGTCCCAAAGTATTTTTTTTCTTAAAAAAAATGCCATTTAAATCCATTGGCTTCCCTACAGCCGTACCTGGCTACGCTACAGTTAATTAAAGAATTAATGTTACGATGCAATGACGTAAAAACCAGTTTATTTTTTACTATTTTCGCGATTATCACAGAAAATATAACTATCGCAGACAGGTGAAATAAATCGACGACGCTAACCGAAGCCGACTGGCAACCACCTGAAACTCGACAAGACATATTTTAACGATCTGGGCCCTCAAAATCCAAACAAATAGCACCCTGAGGTACTAAACAACCTATTTTTTTAAAGAAGATAAAGGTTATATTGGGAATGTGGAATCTTTGGCACAATGACACTACTAGTATATATCACTACTACACCAAGTACTTTATTTTTGCCATCGACGCGCATTTCGCTTTCCACGTTAGCTTTGTCAGGAGCGATTGACTGTCGATCATAGCTCCTGATGAAGCTAACATGATCAGTAAAGTAAAAGTTATTGTTTATTTATTAAGTCTACAAACATGATAAACCCTATTTATGGTACATTTATAATAATCATGAAACTGATGAAAAACAAAACGGTAAACGCGTCAAGATCTTAAAGTTCTTTCTATTGAAAACACGTTAACAGTGTTACATAAAATTAGGGAATGATTCGAATAATATTAATTTTAAACTAGCTCCTCTATCCTATTTTCTTGTATTACCAGGTTGGCCTAAAATCTACATAGAAGTATACCATTTAGATTGGTTAGGAAGAGCTCATCTATTTGGTTATGGTTTGGTAACAATCCCAACCAGTCCAGGACGTCATACTTTGGATTGTTACACCTGGCGCCCCCTAGGAACATTAAGAGACCGTTTTGTACAGTACTTTTTAGGTGGGGGGCCACAAATAAAATATCCTGATTTAATATTTTCGTCTGAAAAGAGATATAGACTGTCTACAGAGGCTATGGGCGTAGTTACTTTGGATTTAGACTTGATTTTAAGGAATTTTAGTAATTATGGCGTAGAATACTAAAATATATCAAATAAATCTTAAGTAATCCAGAAAACGATTAATAAGATGAAGGTAATTTCTGACAGATTTTTTAAAATTCTTGAATCATGGGTAAATTTTAGTTTGACATAAAAAGGGGGGCGTAAGATATAATTATATGATGTTTTTTATCGTACAACGTGTATGAACTGTAGATTACATATCTTCTTAATTCAGAAAGTAATTTAAGATAGAGTAAAAAGTTAAACAAATGTAATCAACTGATATCAAACAAATTATTAATATACAAAGTTTCCCATAAAAAATTTTGAATCCAAAATTGTTGTTGTATAAAACAAACAACACGGCGTAAATAACGCTCCAAGTGTTCTGATTAAAAAATGGGTACAAGAGAATTTTTTTTTATTATATTATATTTCCATCGTAACGGCCAGGTTAGTGAACAGAATTGCCGTTGTTGGATTCCGATAAATTCAATACTAAGTGGCTAAAGTATCCAAAGTTTTAGCATGCCTCAGAGGAACGTGTCGGCACATAAAATAATCTGCCTATATTTCTTTGGCAATGACAGAGGTCTTGCAACCATCGTTAATTCAAAGCGGTAGGGGGATGATTCAGAACTTCGTCAAATCAAGTTTATAAAATTTTGGTGGTTATAACGAAAGAAACTGGTTGCAGTAGGAATTTTCAATCGAGGTGAATAAGATTACCTCAACGGAACCCCTATTTGACGACCATTGATTATTTCATGTGGGAGATATCTGAAAATTAAAGTCTGCAGTATCAATTCTCGCCCCTTGGAATAAGTAGAAGAAAATATCCGGCAAGAAACGGCAGCGATCACAGAAACGACATGCCGAGAGTGATCAACAGTTTCACCGCTCACTGAGGAAAGTATCGGGACCGTGATACATTCAGATGATATAATATTTTTAGGTAGTAATTTTTTTTGGAGGGATCACATTTTCATATATAATAAAGATTTTTTCGATTTATTAATTTGCTTTTTTACTAAAAATATTTTAAACTTAAAAGTTTTTATGGGATACTTCGTATTAGAAATTTATCTTTTTTTGGATGACTTCATTAGAGCGAAGTGGTAAAACGGTATATTTTTAAGTATATAGAAGGAAAAAGTGTGGCAATTTGACGAACTTTTTCTCTGGCAAATGGTAATATTTTTATATTTGTGATTTCTTTTTAATTCTCTTTTTTTTATATATAAGCTTGTAATGTCAACATGTTTTTATCCTTTTTTAGATTAATATGTTGCCACTAAGAATTTTCCTATTAACGGTGTTGAGCTTCTTTGCATTGTCTAACGTAACAGCTCAAGAATCCGAAACATCTATTCAAAAACCGATAAAAACAACTCTAAAAAGTGTTGTTACTGAAACTACTAACGCTCCTAAACCAGTTCAAGGAAACTCCGACCCTACGGAGTCGACTACTATAGAAGTAACAACTACAGTACCTCTAAATATTACTACAGCTACATGTGAGACCAATGACACGGAATGTAAGAATACACACTTGACAACAAAACCGCCTTTAAAAAATGACACGGATGCAAACAAGGAAGCAAAGGAAAAAAATAAAAAACAGTTGATGTCCAAGATCGGAACGGACACAAATATTTGCACTTGTAATTTACAGGTAGGTTAGGGTAAACTACGACCTGTATATTGTTGTAAAAACTTACATTAAAATCCCATCGAACAAGTTTTTTTAGCAAATTATTTTTCCCAGCAGACAATAAATTAAATCTCTACATGAATAAACAAAGCATAACAAAAAAAGTATCTCACATAACAAACAAAAAATAAACTGCCATTTAAGGATCTACCGGAAATAGCACTATTAAACAATCATTTACATAAGGTTCAAATACCAAGGCAGAACATCAGCCGCCGCAAGGCTTCACTGTGGATGAGAATGCTGTAAAGCATTCTGTATCCAAAGAACTTGAACATGTATGTAGAACCTGTAATAATGTTTCATTAATAATAAAGGGATTTTTGAATTTGAGTTTTGACATTAAAATCCCTCTAACATATCTACTTTACATGTGCAGACCACACAATGTGTACTCCGCCGACTGATCATCCTGTATGGGCTGCAAACTCAACTAGCAGAGCTGTTAAGCCTTTAACTTAGACACTTGGATTGATTCAGCCGATACTTGGTGGAGATCCATAACTAGAAGTTTTGCAAGAAGTAAAACACTACTTAAATTTCAACTAAATTTTTTATTTTTAACACCATGATAGGTTTCGCTGTACGACAGCTGCTTCAGATGGTTTGTTACAAAAATTTTTGTAACCAACCATCTGAAGAAGCTGTCGTACAGCGAAACATGTCATGGTGTTAAAGGTGTGAGCTTCTTCAGATGGTTTGTTACAAAAATTTTTGTAACCAACCATCTGAAGAAGCTGTCGTACAGCGAAACATGTCATGGTGTTAAAAATAAAAAATTTAGTGGAAATTTAAGTAGTGTTTTACTTCTTGCAAAACTTCTTTAACTTAAACTATTAAGTTCACATTCATCCTCTGTTCAGGATGAAAGTGTGCCGGTACATCGGAAATATCAGGTAGCCAGTTTCAGATCCGTGAAGCTCCTTCACACGAGCCTTTTTTGGCTCTATTTACTCAGTCTAATTAAAATCTCGATTCAGTTCTACAGTCAGTCAAGTAAGAACGTGTTGCCTATAACTTGTAGTCGGTAAAAGAAATTCGTTTTTTTTGTTATTATTTGCACCCCGAAAAAATAATGTTTTGTGGAAAGAGATTCATTTCTAGCCTTATTTATGGTTAAATAGTACTTTATCGAACATGAGTACCGCATACGCTTCGCGCTTCGACACTGTGTTTCTATGTAATCATCCAAAAGGTCCGAAAATGACGCCTACAGAGGCTGCTAAGTATATGACCAAGTCGAGGGCATTCGTTAGCAAGTGGCTGTAACGACACAACAGTAAACATAAAACACAGTAGCAACAGTCCGATTCGGCACCTTTGATCTTAAGGGGTTCGAGTTTGTAATGATCACAGGATCTGTCGCCATATTGCTGGTATGATGCCTGCGAGTTCAATATTCAAATTCCTTCTTTCAAGAATAATCCTATTCTGTAGAATAAAATTGATTTTTGTTGATTGAAAAGAAGAAAAAAACGAGAAAAGTTTTTTTTAGAAACATTTTTTTATCACACCAGAAAAACAAACAAACTGAACCCACATAATTATGTCGGGGCATTTCATTCCTTTAGCATCGTCGCTCAATTTGTTGGGCGTTAAGTTGGGAGCAAATATGTCCTGGCATGAACATGTTGCAGGCATAGCAAAGAGAACTTCTCAAAAGTTGGGAATATTGTTTCGAACCAGAAAGCTTTACACTCCACAACAACTGTTAATTCTTTACAAAGCTCAAATTCGACCAACTATGGAATACTGCTCTCATGTTTGGGGCTCCGCTCCCAAACATACACTGCATTTGTTGGATATTGTTCAGAGAAGTTGTTCATCTGATTGGAGACCCGGAACTGACCGGCGGCCTTGATTCGCTGGAACATCGAAGAACGGTTGGCGATTTGAGTCTGTTCTACAAGTATTTTCATGGAAAGTGTTCGAAGGATGTAGCCCGCTTAATTTCTTCCCAAGCGGTGCATGTTAGAAATACACGTCGCGCTGGTGCTTCACATCCGTATGAGTTTCAGCTTGTTACTCCGCGTACAACGCTTTTCAAGCAGTCTTTTATATGGAGAACATCTTCCCTTTGGAATAATTTGCCCAGGGCTGTGTTTCCCACCGAGTACAATTTACAGCGATTCAAGAACAACGTGAATCGTTTTTCCCGCACACATGCCGCTCCTGGAGCGCTATAGGGACCTCCCTGCAGCACGTGTGCTAAACCCATAAAAAAAAAGAAAACGGAAAAAATGACAAAAAAATAGAAGGAAAAAATATATTTGGCTTCAACCTTTTTTTTACACATTATTCATTTAAATATCTCTTTGGTGAATTTGTATTTCTCAACTATTAGAGATTGTCCGGGGGGGGGGGGATGGAGGAATGTTCATTCTCTGTACACCTTCAGCTTCGCGCATATAATGTCAACAATCTTGCTCTTTATATTTCAACGAATCCCAGTAATCCCGAGAGATTGATAATAATTATAATTATCATTTTGAGATTGGTTTTTCTTCTGAACTTAAAAACGAAGTGAACACACTTTTTGCCCCATTTTGTCATTAGTTAAATCTAATATAATAATTTTTCATGCAACTAATGGCTTTTCATGCCTATATACTATTTATATAAAAAAATTATATCTATGCACCGATTTATTCAAACTTATTCGTGCTGGAGAATTGCTACTTTGGCATGCCCAGATTGAGTTTTGAAAGTTTGGTTAGCGAATTTTAGCAGATAATATAACTTAATAATAGCAAACATTCTGTCCCGAATTCGGAAAACACAGTACAAGTGGAATAACATATACCAATAATTAACAATTATAAACCATCGGTTTTACAAATTAAATGTATCTCTAATATGAAAACACAATTATCATAATCTTTATATAATATATTGCATAATAGAAATAAAGAATTATGAATAAATTACCTTTTAGGATATTTGGGAAATCTAAAAAAACTCCTTTGGAGATATATTTTTACAAGCGCTAAGCGCACAACAAAAACTTCCTTTTGACATCTTTTTAGTGTTCCGTACGGAACACTTATAAGATCACTTCGGTGTCTGTCTGTCCGTCTGTCACACCCCGATTTTCTCCGAAAAACTATTTATAATTATTTTCAGTTATAATGTCAAACGAGTCATTTACTTATTGGAAAATTATTAATAATGTATTTCGGAGCATGTTATAAAAAGATTCTTCTTGAAATCCAGATGTCAACACAACCCGCAACCGCGCTGGCAGCCATGTTGTTGGTATGATAGGGAACGCGTGCGTAATAAAAAACAGGAAATTTTCTTGAGCGTCGCTACTGTGTTTTATGTTTACTCTGGTGATATTGTCAGTAAAAGATGTCAATGATCTACCAGAACGTGGTTACACAGAAAAAGTGTCATCTTATAAACATTCACAACAGAGATCCTGCAACTACTCCGTATTGATTAATTGATGATAGAAGGTGATTTATGTTCATGCTAGTTCCAGTTGAGCTTTCTATCCGGCGTTACCTTCAGGTACTTGGCTTTATCTAAAATATTTTTAAAGGGTAGTTTCCCAGCTTCCTTCTTTAGGCGAATGGTATAGTAACCGGTTTGTGGAAATTGGCTCGCATTTCTACCCTTACCCAACACAAATGTAACAATATCGCTAATGAAAAACGACACTAAGCCAAATCCAAACAAGGAGACAAAAGATAAAAATAAAAAAACAGCTGAGGTCTAAGATCGCAACGGATACAAATATTTGCAGTTGTAATTTACAAGTAACAAGTCATATTTTCTTTAAATAAATATTTGTTTAGCACATTGTATTTGTATTGTTAGTACAAGAATGGGGTAAATGTATTTTATTTTAAAACAAATACCGTCAGGTTCGCAGTTCACAATATGGAAATTATATGCGAATAATAGAATACTTATTGTCGATTTCGTCGAGATTTGCAGGACTTTCGGACGAATTTTTCTTTTAATTACCTTTAGTTAGATAATTTATACATATACAGTCTGTCAAGTAAGATTGTGGCCGCTCTTATTCTTGATAAAATGTGTTTCAATATTTTTTTGCTATCAGTGTATTCTTTGGTATGCTAACAACGGCGCAATTAGTAAGTTGTCCAATCGCCTCCTGCATCAATAATAGCCTGGCATCTGCAAATTTTTTGAATCTCGCGAGACAACTGAGTCAAAGTCCTCAGAGTCTTTCCTCTGAGCTTTCTCTTTACAAGGTACTAAACGTTTTCAATAGGGTTGGCGTTCGGGGATTGTAAGGGCCACTCTAGTATCTTATCGTGGGCCCAAGCGAGCCTCTTCGCGGCATAATTTTCGCCCAGCAAAGGTTTCTTCATCGTGCTTCGGAATTTGACATCATGAGCACGAAGATGTTGTCGAATGGTCCCATGGGACACATTCAAACCCGATTTTTTAAATTTTGCCGCTTCTTGACTTAGCGTCAATTTCAGGTCCCGTGAAAACACAGACACGATTCGTTTTTCAACTTTCGGAGTGATTTTGCCTACCGAGCCACGTTTTGGCAAGTCGTCGACATTTTTCGTCTCGTTAAAACGATTTATTCATTTCTTTACAAACGATACAAACTTTTTAATATATTTAGCGGTAGCAGAATGTGTCATTTTGGATGAGAACAACGAAAGACTGCCTCAAACCGACGAGTCACTTGTTTGCGCGTCGTGACTCGCCAACAAGTGACTTTACGTTATTTCGACGAAAGTTCGGAATCGACTGATACTTTTACTAAAATGCGTCGTAGCCAAAGGTTCCCTCTACCGATTTTTTGTTGAATCTCTAAAATTGCATCTACCAAAAATGAATTATCGCGAACACGTTCTTGACTGTATATCAGGAATAACAGGGAGCGATATTAGAACCCAGTACTTATTCAATTCTTATCATTTATTTTTTTCAGATACAAGCAGACAAATATGAGCTAAACCATATCGAGGGCATTCTTCTTATACAATATCTTTCCTGTTTCTACAATAGTTTCTGTGATTGAGGCGGTGAAAGGCCTTCCACAATTCACAGAACACTGCAGCAGCAATCGCCTTATCTTAATTCCGACAATTTATCAAATTAAATTCAGGACAGGGTTAAATATCGATATAAATGCGACCACTTCAAAACGGTATAACTTATAGAGGAAAAATGAAAGTAAATGTAAAATATCTTCTCTTAATTTTAAAAACTTATTATCTACTTTCTTATAAAAGAAAATATAATAAGCCAAAGAAATCTTTGTTGTTGTCACTTTAAACGAAAAACGCAAGAAATGTAAGCAATCTGTAATTAATACTTAATACACAAAATACAAAAAGTAAACAAACAAGATTAAGCAAGATTGTAAAGTTACACTCGCTTTTTAATCTGAGAATGGATTATTCACTTTATAAAGATAACTGTTGAATTACAAAACCAATTGGAACGATTCTTGCAATGTGCCCTAAGTTGAAAAATATTTAATTTAATACAAAAATTTCCACAAAATTGGTCAAGCAGTTTTGACGATATTTAAGAACAAATATACATACATACATTTGCATAATAGACTAACATATATAAATATTACGGAATACATTAAATTGAGAGCTTACTTTTTTTGAAGTCGTTTAGAAAGAATAATCAGGAATAATTAAAAGAATAATGTCCAGATGAACCCGGAGACTTCTACGTGATGTACAAACGAAACGGCTCAATGTAAAAACCGTGGGAGAAGCATTCGAAAAGCTTCAGATGCCTGGGAAAACTTTGACGCATCTTTTCAAGCACCAATTAACGGTGGTAATGAATTAGAGATGACATTCCTGTAAGCTAACATATGCAACGTCTGACTTATTTTAGTAATGCGATAATGTAGACTCCAAAATAGTTCCCGTTTTATCCCCAGCTACGTGCTTTACTACCCTACTAACTTACTCCACGTACCCTAGTACAATTGCGACGCTCGGCTCTAGCGTTTAAGGTTGTAATACATTGTGTGCCATTCATACGAATGTTATGATAATGAAAGTTATATAGTTCAAGACTCCAGCAATTGAGACAACTGAGATTCGATAAAATTTCTACGCCACTTCACGCGTTAAAACAGTCATAGGTTTGGATAATTACGTCACCAATGTTGTCATAAAAAACATTGAAAGTTTCGTTATACAACTGTCCCACGCGATATTGGATAATTTGAAAACTTTATGTTCTGGCTAAAAAAACTTCATAATATTATATTATTTTAGATCAATTTTTGTGACATTAACTGTTGTTGCGATCCAGATTGTTCTCCAAGTGACAAAACAATTTTTGGATATTGTGAAATGGATGAAAACTATTATTATGATGCGAGATATTGTAATTATGTTAAATACATCTATGTCAACAATACCCCATTTAAATGGGAAGTAAATCAAGATGGTTTGTTTTGTGTTATCAGTTCAAATTTACCAGAAAATTACTTGGTCCAAAAAGATGAGGTAACTACTGTTTAATAAAGATATGTAAAAAATATTTTCCCGTCATTAATTCGTTAAAGTTAGGGGTTGTCTCTAAAATTTAACATTATTCAAAATTTTAGGAAATAATAAAATAGCCACAATAAGTAAGTAGAGGGAGCTCGTGTTTGTTTTTTCGCTTGTTTTTAGTATAAAAAGTTATTTATTTCTAGGCTGTCTAAAAAGTTCTCGGCGTTAGAAATTGTGAAACCATAACTGTATTGGAAAGTTCCATCCTCTATATAAACACGTGCAAAATTTTATTTCAATCTGTCAATTCATTCGAGTAGTAGCAACTGTTTAATATTGATTGATTTGTTTGAAATGGAAAAAATTGAATATTGTGCAGTGATTAAATTTTTTATTTTGGATAGTTTAACACCAGCAGAAATTCATCCGAAATCGTTAAAAGTGTAATTACCCTCACTTTCCACTGTGAAAAAATGGGCTGCTTTTTTTAAATCTGGTCGTACAACATCGTTCGTAAACATAGATCAACAGGAAATCTTCTGACTTATGTAACACATGTTTGGGACAACGCAATTGAACACTTTGGAGAATCTCGAGCGGTTGCTCTTGACATATCCAAGGCATTCAACCGTGTTTGGCACAGGCTAAGCTACGCTCTTGGGGTATGTCTCAAAAATTCTGTTTGTGGCTCTCATGTTTCCTCAGAGAGCGTTCTTTACGAGTGGCGGTCGACCGAGTTCTTTCTAACAGCTTCACTATCAACGCCGGTGTGCCCTAAGGCTCCATACTGTCTCCTACTCTCTTTCTCATTTACATTAACGATCTGTTGGAAAAGAACGGGAATCCAATCTACAGCTTTGCAGATCACAGTACGCTTATATCTTCATTCACTTTGAACGGTCGGACATCGGCTACTCAGGCGAATATCCGCAGACAGCAGGAGGTCGTTCAACTTAACAAAGACCTGGAAGAAATTCTATCTTGTGGTGACAGTAACCAAGTGGAATTTAACGCTACAAAAACCCAGGCGGCAGTTTTTTCTAAAAAAGTTAACGTTGCTGAACCCGACATAGTTATGTCGGGGCACTCCATTCCCCTAGCATCATCACTCAATTTGTTGGGCGTTAATTTGGGGGCAAATATGTCCTGGCATGATCATGTTGCAGGCATAGCAAGGAGAGCTTCTCAAAAGTTGGGAATATTATTTCGAACCAGAAAGCTTTACGCTCTACAACAACTGTTAATTCTCTACAAAGCTCAAATTGGACCAACTATGGAATAGTGCTCCCATGTTTGGGGCTCCGCTCCCAAACATACACTGCATTTGTTGGATTTTGTTCAGAGAAGTTGTTCGTCTGATTGGAGACCCGGAACTGACCGGCCGCCTTGATTCGCTGTAACATTGAAGAACGGTTGGCGACTTGAGTCTGTTCTACAAGTATTTCATGAAAAGTGTTCGAAGGATGTAGCCTGCTTAGTTCCTCCCAGAGCGGTGCATGTTAGAAATACACATCGCGCTAATACTTCACATCCGTATGAGGTTCAGCTTATTACTCCGCGTACAACGCTTTTCAAGCAGTCTTTTATATGGAGAGCATCATCCCTTTGGAATGATTTGCCCGGAGCTGTATTTCCCACCGAGTACGGTTTGCAGCGATTCAAGAACAACGTGAATCGCTTTTTCCGCACACATGCCGCTCCTGGAGAGTTTTAGGGACTTCCCTGCAGCACGTGTGCCAGACCCATAAAAAAAAAACAAGCCTCTAAGATGATCCACGCGAAGGTCGTCCAAAAATTGCTACAAATCATTCAACAAGTCCATGATACGGTGTTAGATGATCGATGAGTGAAAGTACGTAAAATAGGTGACGTCATAGACATCTCAAAAGAACTAATTGGAAATATTTTGCATGAAGAATTACATACGAAAAAGTTTTGGGCAAAATGGGTGCCTCATTTGCTGACAATTGACCAAAAACACATTCGAATACGTATTTCTCAAGCGTGTTTGGATCGTTTTAACCAAAATAAAATGGATTTCAAGCATCTTTTCATAACTGTTGATGAAACTTGGATCCACCACTATACACCAGAGCGAAAAGAACAGTCGAAACAATCGATTGAAGCAGGTGGAAGTGCACCAAAAAAGGCAAAGACGATTCCGTCAGCCGGGAAGGTTATATCAACGCGTTTTTTGGGATTACAAAGGTGTTTTGTTGAAAGGTAAAATCAACTCTGAATATTATTGTAACCTTTTGGATCAGTTGGATGCAAAAAAGACCTGCTATAAAGAAGAAAAGAATTATTTTTCATCTAGACAATGCACGTGTTGACGATGGCAAAATTCAACGAATTAAAGTACGTATTGCTTGAACGTCCAGCGTATTCACCAGATTTGGATTCCTCTGATTATTATCTCTTTCTAAAAATTCTCTCAGAGAACTTTTCAGACAGCTCACTATTAGCCAAACCTTCATCAATTCTTTTTTAGAATGGAGATGCTTAACAAGGCATGATTTACTGAATACATGTCACTTCTTTTAATCGCAAGAACTTTTTAATTTGACATTTTGTCTCTAATAGAATCAAAAGTATTATTTCCTCTGTTGTAGCCCATTAGTGCCATTGCAGATGTTCCTCTTGCAGAGCATTTTTGGAATCAAGGAGAAGATCCTGTTTTGGAAGATGAAATTCATGTTTTTTCTAAAAACTATGGATTTGGCGATGCAGTAATAATAGTTCGAAGAAATTCTTCTCTTGATGAGTTCCGTTAGTAAATAATTTAGTTATTTTTTGATGGATGCTGTTAATTAGGTTGTTTTAGGTTTACCCAGAAACTTTCTTAATTCACCCTGTATTTATGATGAGGATATTGGTTATCTAAAGGATGTTAAAAATATTTGTAGTCAAATTAGTATTGATGACGATAATCAGAAATTGAACTTTTCGTCGTTCTTTAAAGATTTAAAAATTATTAGGTCGCCCGCGTTATTTAACATAACAAAATTAAAGAATGAAATTTACAAGGTAAGTATTTAAAATGATTTAATTTTTTATTTATTCTTTACAAGTTCAAATTTGTTTGTTTTATTTTGCGAACGCAAAGGACGAGAGGGGCAGGGTTGGAGTATAAAGCGTAATCCCGATCCTTGGAAATTTAGTGGAGCATTTCACGGGAGTCTACAAAAACAGTAAGTCTCGTAAATGTGCGTGAGACTAATATTCTGTAAAAAAAAGGGAAAGGGGCTGTTAAAATAAGGATCTTGTTAAAAAATATGATTACAGAATTGAGTCCCAAGAGTTCGTCAACGCATTCTTCGTAAGGATTTATGCCTGCACCGCTACAAAATATGGTTTAATTCAGCTGATACTGCTTAAAGGCATAACTCCGTTAGTCAAATATTTGACTATTTTTCTACATTTAACAGCCATGTTAGCACACAGAATTGTCGTTTCTGGAGTTGGACAGATTCAACATTGAAGATCAAAAGCGTTTACATTTCTCCGAAGTGACAGCTTGGGCCGAAATATTGTATGTCGACACGTGAAATAATCTAGCAATACTGTTTTGAGGCAGTCCAGGGGGAGCCAAAGTCCTCCCTGTGGACTAAGTTTTTTTTGGGAATCTCTTTCATCTCCTTTTTTGAAACAAGATGGTTTTTTCTTGAAGGCGTCAGTCCGGTTACCAATTTTTTTAGGCAAAAGATTTTTTTTTGAGAAGCCCTGCTTTCGGTTACTGTTTTTTGTTTCTTTGCAAAAATCGGTAGGAGAAGATTTCCCCTACCGATTTTGCGAAATAGGCAAGTATTTCCCACCCCTCCCTGTACGAAATTCTGCACCCATCCTTGTTAAGGATGTCAAAGTCCTTTAACTGGTAATTCGAAGCGATATGTGAAAGTAACTTTTTCAAATCCGCTATACAAAATTTTCGGATTCCGAAAAGACATGGCTACACCGGAAGCTTATGCCCATATCAAAAAAATAGTCATCTTGAAACAATTAAAAGAAAGCATCCGGCAAGATCAATCACTCACGTACAAGAACGCCACGTACGTAACAGTTCACATCTTGATGGCTCTCTACTTTATTATACTTACATAAACTATAAGAAATATAGTTTTGTTTTTAGTGTTCCGTACGAAACACTTATAAGATCAGTTCGGTGTCTATCTATCTGTTCGTCTGTCTGTCAGTCTGTCAGCCGATTTTCTCCTAAACTATTTTACAAAGAAAGATGACATTTGACACTAATATAGGAATTGATAGCCTCATCAGAGCCGTGTAGTTTTGAAAGTTAAATTTTAACTTAAGGGGCTAGTTTTGGGGGGTGAAATTGGAAGTGAAAAAAAAAATTAACTAGGTCATCAAGGGGGGGGTCAAATGAAAGCTTGTATAAACATGAGTTCAAAAATATATATAATAATTGCGCACACTTTTCATTATAATATTTTTAAAAAATTGCGAAAAATCGCTGTCCCCCCCCTTATCTCGAAAAGGACTGATCAAAAATTTTTGAAAAAATTCTGGAATATTCTCCATAGGGTGTAGATTGAATGAAAATTATCACGAGTGCATTAGCTTTAATAATTTATGTGGTATATAAAAAAAGACAAAAATTTCAAGGTCATCAGTTTTCAGTAAAGATCGGAAGAAAACTTTATTGAAAACTCATTTGGGGTGTATTTTGTGAAGTCCTTAATCATTTTATACCTCCGTAACAAAAATTTTTATTTTAAAAGTAATCAACGTACGGAACACTAACTGCGCAAGTCCGACTTGCACTTGGCCGGTTATTTTTTACTATAAATATTTTTATATAAAACTTTTTTATGAGACACCTTATATAGTGGTTTTGTTCATTTTTAGAATTGTCCAAAGAACACCTGTCTTGAAATTGAACCCAAATTGTGCGATATACATTTTACAAATTGTACTAGCGTTGACAATAATACAAATATCAAATTCCAGTGTTCTTACAATCTAAGAAATAACTTGAATATGTGTCAAAATGCAGTTGAAAAAATTCACTACAAATTCTACCACAACGGAACCGATGGCTTACTTAAAATTGAGCTTTTAGGTGTGCTAAAGAATTTTACTTATCATTTGGGAGAAGAAGATTTCAATTTTGTTCAAGAATTTTCGACTGAATTTTTATGGATCGATAAAATAAAGAATTATTCTCGAATATTGAGTGGAAATCCTGGCTATATTAGTGGAAAACCGATTTTATTTGGTGTTAAGACTGATAAAGGAAACTCCACGTTTATACAAAGAAATTCAAGTAGTTTTTTAGATAATTTCTTAGTATTTCCGGCAAATGTTAATGGGGTTTGTATAAAAAACAGTACCTTTAATACTCCTATTGAATTCGAATATAACATGATTAGTCAGTGTGAGTTACAGGGAAAATTAACGTTTAAAAATAATGAGAATGCTTCAAACATTTGTAGAATTATACAAAAGGAAATTTTTAACTTTTGGAGTATTAATACAGATGAAAATAGTACCTTAGTTGTTGGGCTATTTGGCAATACCAATTCTTCTAGCTTACACGAGTGGACTTCGATTTTGTATAGCGTTAACCCAAAAAGTTGTCTCAATGCGACACAGGGTAACTTTACTAATGGGAATAAAACGGTTTTATGTCAGAATATTTCCACTTCCCTTAATGTAGAAGTGTTTTATTCTATGGTGGATTTAAGAACTATTTTAAACCAAAATAAAATTCTCGGGGTTACTTTTGGTTTTCAAGATGTTTCATAGCCATAGTTTTCTTTTGAATAAGGTAAACAATAATAGTTTTAGTATAGATTTGTCTTTCAGATTAGTTAGCCAAATAAGTTTTTACGACATTACAAGTGAAAAGTTGAGAAAGTTTGTTAATCCGCCTAGTTTTAACATTCGCCTGCCCTATGATTTCTTTTATCCGTTTATAAGGGTGGGCAATAGTGTAACTTTAACTATGCCAAATATGGTTGTGATCACCCTACTTTTATATTGGAGTTGTTTGTTTTAATAAAAGAGCACAAGAGATAACAACGTTGTATAATTTTACCTTAGAGATTGAGAAAAAAAAATAGTTTGTGGGGCGATCCAAAATTCCCAAACTAACGCAACGCTATATTAGCAAGAACGCTACATCGCATTGATTCGCGCCGATAAGTGGCGGTATTATCCAGTCACATTAGGGTTTCACCTCGGAATGAGAGATAATAAGCTGTAAACTTGTATAAACCTTTATTTTGGCATTCTAAATGTTGTCTCAAAAGTCTCATAAAATCTCGTGTCAGCGTCTTAAAATATTCAAGGTCAAAGGTCACAAAAATCAGTTTTTCGCAAATATCTCGCTTCCTATGGTTTCAGTAATATTTGCATCTATTATGAAAATTGTAGAGTCTAAAATTCTCTATATATTCTGAACATTTTTTTATACGCTTAACCGTTTTTGAGATAGAGCGCGGAGAGCGCGCAGCGCTCAGCCACACATAGCATAATGCAAGGTCAACCGTGAGTCCCGGTAAATAATACGTCGTATAAAGTTAATTAATCACCAAAAAATCCATAATTATGAATAATTTGCATTATTTATTAATCAATACATTATATTTAATAATACTTTTCATTTATCAAATATATTGGTTTGATAATACTTACCTACTTCGTGTAATTAAAAAATTGTTAAGTAGAATACTTTATGTATATCTTAATTAGATTTTAAGTACAAAAGGAATAGAGTAAATACATTTTAATTATATATTTATTTAGCAATTATGTATCATACATTTACTACAATTGAAGTTCAAGTGTGGGGAGGATTTACGTAAACTTTAATAATTAGAAGGACATGAGTCTCAATTTTCTTCTTCTTCATCATCGTCTTTCGGTCGCTTGAAAATTTCCAAATCATTATTATCATCTTCGTTGTCAAGAATAAGACTTGGTTTCGACTACAGATGACCGAATATCTTTCCTAACAATAGCTGCTGCAGCTTCTACAATCCGTAACCGTTCTTTTTCGGGATCCTTTTTTCTATTGTCGTACCAAGCTTTTGATAATATATTAGCTTGTGTATCACGAAAAGATATGATAGTGAATGATCTTATCTTTCTCGGAATTATTATGTCAGTTAAATATTTTTGTTGAAGTCTTGAAATGCTGGTTTTATCATCTGGTACATACTCCGTAAGGACATCTTTAAGCTCTTTCAATGTAAATTGTGAATCTTTTTTCTATATAACAAAAAATCTCTTTCATTGCTTGTGTGACTTGATTATCTTCGCTAGGCTTTTTTTTTGAAATCAAACACTTCATTTTATTACGAGGAGCACTTGATGATGGTGAAGGTTCACCTTCTTCTAGGCGTCGTTTCGATGCTGCAATAGAATTTTTTACTGATGTACACTTTTCGACACTCGACATGCACATTAACAGAAGTTAAAGTATTTAAATAGTTTATGTGACCGTCATTTCTTTCAATACTTGCAGTTTTTAAAGTTTGTAAGCCGCGCACTGCATTAACAGAATCACCTTCTGAAAGTGACTTATCACATATAAAACACAAATCAGCCATAACTCTTAAAATTGTACGTCCGTCGTTGCCAAGATACAATTTAAAACTAACAAATAAATTTGGTTAGTAGAAAGTGGTCCCTTGAAAAAGAAATCGGTCTTAACTATACAATGGAATATCTGTCCCAACTGACTATAAATAGAAAAGGTCGTATTATAGGGGTCCGTATTCCCAGATATAATCTTAATAGTAATATAAGTATTTAAGAGTTTACATATTTTGAAGAAAAAGTACTTAATTCTTTTTCTACTTAAAATATAATTAAGATATATTAGAATTTAATTAAAATATACTTAAAATATTTCACTTAACAATTTTTTAATTACACAAAGTAGGTATTATTAGACGAATATATTTGATAAATGAAAAATATTATTAAATATAATGTATTAATTAATAAATAATGCAAATTATTCATAATTATGCATTTTTTAGTGATTAATTAACTTTATACGACGTATTATTTACCAGGATACACTGTTGACCTTGCATTATGTTATGTATGGCTGAGCGCTGCGCGCTCTCCGCGCTCTATCTCAAAAACGGTTAAGCGTATAAAAAAAATGTTTAGAAGAAAATTTATAGAGAATTTTATGCTCTACAATTTTTATAATAGATGCAAATATCATTGAAACCATAGGAAGCGAGATATTTGCGAAAAACCGATTTTTGTGACCTTTGCCCTTGAATATCTTAAGACGCGGACACGAGATTTTATGAGACAACTTTTAGAATGCCAAAATAAAGTTTACAGCTTATTATGTCTCATTCCGAGGTTGACGTTCTTTTTTGGCTTAAGTGATTGGATAAGTAGGTATATTCCTAACAACGTTGCGTGATAAGTTTCGACTTTTTAGTTCGTTCTCTGTTTTGTACGCAAGTTTGCCTAATTGTGTCTCTCTACTATTTTTACAGTGGATACGAAAAAAAAGGGTGCTAAAGAAACGTATTAAATGATTTTGAAAGCAATTGGGGACGAAGCCCTGAGCAAATTTGCGAGTGCAACCACGCCTGAAATCATCGCTAAAGTTCAACAAATCATTCGTGAAGACCCTCGTAATACAATTCTGAGCATCTCCGAAGAGCTTTCTATGGATTTATGAAACATGTCGGCATAATTTAACGAAATAATTAGGCATGCATCGAATCGCGCTGCAGTTAGTTTCACGCCTGTCGACAATTGTGTATACACTGAACTGAAAGAATTCACTTCTGATACAGAAAGCCTTTTGTCGAGCGTCGTTAGGAACGAAGCAACAATCGTCATACGAGAAGAGTCCCGATTCGACGAAACCCACGAAATGCAGTAATGTGAAGAGTATGATCATTATTTTTTGGATGTGAAGGGAACCGTTCATTCAAAATTTGTTCCGTAGTAGCAGTCAGTGAATTCGGCCTTGTATTGCCAGGTTCTGACATGCTTTTCTGACGAACCAGCCGATGCTTTGAAGCGAGAAGAGTTTCTTCTTGCATCACGACAATGCACTGGTCCACAGTTCAGTCTATACGCAACAGTTTTTGGCGAACAATTCCATGAATGCCGTCCTTACTTCCCTTATTCGCCTAATTTGGTACCCTGTGACGTTCAGTTGTTCCCTCATATAACGATGAACAGAGACAGCAAAAGCATCGATTACTGAAAAAAAAAACCGGTGGGATTGGTGCATTCGGGTACAGGGGGGACTATTTTGCATGCGACGGTAGCCACGAACCCTAAAAAGCCACTTTAGAGTTTTTAAACGTTCCTTTGCGAACTTTTGGATCGCACCATGTATGGTTCTTCGGTTTGGATAGCTTCAAAATGGAACTATTATCAAATTTGTTTTTTTTTGATGGCATGGGACTTTTTATGAATCATCACTATATAAACTGAAAATTCTGAATAAGCCAACTAATTTGAAATCCCTAGAAAAATAATTTCTGAAAAGCATTATCATATTCATTCAAAATGCAGTAAAAAACTTTTTAAAAATAAGTGTGAGATAAAAATAACTTATTTTGATGGCCCAGTTAGCCTCGGGTTTTTTTAATTTTGTATGCGGGATTAAGTCATAATAATGCGACTATAAGAAATATTAATATGGACCTTATAAGAATAAGAATCCTTATTTCACACCGGGTACTGTTTTTGCTAAAAGCATCCTTAACTCTCTTAAGACTAATTTTGGGACAGTATCTGTTATTAATAAATTGAACTCTATATTGTAACTACACAACAGTTATTACCACACACCAAACACTTTTACTTTTTTTCCTCGACGTCGGTTTCGTTTACCATGTTAGCAGCATCAGGAGTGATAAATGCCTAAACCTCACAAGTACCGATTTGGTTCCGATGAAGTAACCAGTACAGAAAACTGTAAGGAATAGGTCTTTTGTCCTTATTATTTTTTTAGTGTTCCGTACAGAGCACTTATGGGATCACTTCGGTGTCTGTCTGTCATACTCGATTCTCTCCGAAACTATTTGACATATAAAGTACAAATTTGGCACAAAAATAGGAATTGAGGGTCCAGTCAGAGCTGTGTAGTTTTGATAGTTAAATTTTGGCACTTACGGGGTTAGTTTTGGGGGGTGAAAATTACCAGGTCATCCAGTGGGGTGTCAAATAAAAGTTTGTGAAAACGAATTCAAAAATATGTATGATTTGAAAAAAAAAAAAAAAATTGCCAAAAATCGCTGTTCCTCTATCCTATCTCGAAAAGTACTGATAAAAAAATTTTGAATAAGCTCTGAAATATTCTCCATAAAGTGTAGATTTAGCGAAAATTATCACGACTGCATTGGTGGAGGTCTTTTTAATATATTTCTCAATATATTACTGCTACCGAGTCGCGCGTCGCTCCTGTACCGAGACAAAATAATTTTATTTTATTTTATTTCTTTATAATTAAACAGATTCTAGATTGAGCTAGATTGATTATTGGCTATTAGGTAGCTAAGAAAAAACGTGGAAATACATATTGGATCTTAAGATATATATTTATATATATATATATATATATATATATATATATATATATATATATATATATATATATATATTTATATATATATTTATATATATTTATATATATTTATATATATATATATATATATATATATATATATATATATATATATATATAATACATATATATATATATTTATGTATATATATATATATATATATATATATATATATATATATATATATATATATATATAAGTTGGATTGAATTCTTTCTTGAACCTTGGAATATTGAATATATATTTTTTCAATTTCTTGGGCTTTATGGTTCTTTTGTTTTAAGGATAGAGAAATTACATCATGTTCTAGTTAGAATTTATTGAAAACGTTTCGCCCGATTTTCAGGCTTCTTCAGTTCATCTAAAAATTGAAATTTTCTGTTTTGGATATTTAATAGGACGCACAAATTTTTTTAATTATGAATATATAAAATTCTTAAACTTATAATACAATGTAGAAGGTGAAAATAATAATAATAAAAAAATACACTCAAAATATATATGAAAACTTACATGTGTGGGTTGAAACGAAGACACACTTAACATTCTTTAAAAGGTGTTACTAAGACGGTCACATTTTTTAAAATAACTTTAGATTTGTATAGGGAACGAAAGTCATCCTTTGGTTTGTTTAAGTGTTTTTTTATTTATTGTCTGCTATTGAGTTACTATGAGAAGAGTCCGAAATAAATATGACTCAGACCCCTAACGTCGCTTTTGGTCGTTTATATTGTTTTTCTCTTTATTAATACAGATCATTTCATGCATTGATCTTTTAAAATAATTTGACTCTTTTTTTAGGATTTTTGTATTTTTAAAATCAAACGAGTGTTTTGGTTTGTTTAACGTGTTTTGATAGAGCTGTTGGGTTATTCTTATCATACTTATGGCCATTCAGTCTAGTTTCTAGATGTTGTTTAGTCATGCCGATATAACAGCCGTTGCAGTTTTGACATGGAATAGAATATATCAGGTTTGATTGTTTCAGTAGGGGTGTTTTGGATTTTAGGGGGGTAAAAAGG
This sequence comes from Pachyrhynchus sulphureomaculatus, assembly GCA_019049505.1. Lineage (NCBI taxonomy): Eukaryota > Metazoa > Arthropoda > Insecta > Coleoptera > Curculionidae > Pachyrhynchus > Pachyrhynchus sulphureomaculatus. The sequence continues at coordinate 37,012,839 of CM032453.1, read as the reverse complement.
TGTTTTAATGAGTTATGCGTTTTGTGGCAAACAGTTAAATTATGTTTTTTGAGGACTGCTTTAATTTTTTCTGAAAGTCCTTGAATATATGGCATGGATATGTATGTTGTAGCTGTTCTTTGTTTTGGTTGTTTATCTAGAGTATTATATAATTTGTGAGTTCTGGTTTTTAAAATTTTGTTAATTAGCTTAACCGGATAATTGTTGTTGGTTAAGGTAGTTTTTATTTTTTTCTATTATTTCTGCTCTATATTTAGGACTTGTTAGTTTTAAGCCTCTGTCAATTAAATTTATGACGGTATTTTTCTTAAAATTTAAAGGATGGTGTGAATGGTAGTTTAGATATTTTCCAGAACTTGTTGGTTTTGTGTACCATTTGCTATTTATTTTGTTTTTTTCTCTTATTAGAGTTAGATCTAGGAAATTTATGGCGTTGTTTTGTTCTGTTTCGATGGTGAATTGTAATTTTTTTGTTGAATTGGTTGAAGGCTTTAACTGTGTTTTCTATTTGGTCTTCTTTTAGTGCTAGAATACAATCATCTACGTATCTTTTGAAGAAAATAGGTTTGTTGCTTAAGCTGTCAATAACACTTTCGTCCAAATATTCCAATGCCAGTTGGGCAAGGGTAGCAGAAATAGGAGCCCCCATTGCACAACCTTCCATTTGAAGGTAGAATGAGTTCTGGTACTGAAAGAAATTGTTTTTAAAGATTATATTTATGGCATTTATGAATTCTTCTTGTGGTAGGCAGGTGTGTTTTTTAATTTGGTCCCATTTATTTGTTATTGCGGTGATTATAAGGTTTATGGGTAAGTTTGTATATAAGGACATGACATCGAGGGATATGAGTTTACTTTCATTGGGCATGTGTATACTATCTATGAAATTTTTAAACTCGAAAGAGTTTTTTATATAAAAAACATTTTTTCCAGTGACTTTAGAAAGAATATTTGAGAGGAATTTGGAGATATTGTAGAAAGGGGACTGTATACTAGAAACTATCGGTCTTAGTGGGATGTTGGGCTTGTGCAATTTGGGAAGGCCGTATATTTTGGGAGGTTCTGCATTGTGAATGATAAGAGTGTTATATGTTTCCTTACTGATGTAGTCTTTGTTGTACCAGGTTTTAACTAAATTGTTATTTAAAGTTTGATAGGTATTTGTGGGGTTGTTTTGTATTTTCTTATAAGTACTTTCATCATTTAATAATTCTAACATTTTTGATTCTTAGTCGATTGTGTTAAGAATAACAGTTTTGTTGCTTTTGTCCGGAGTTAGGATCGTAATTTGAGGATTATTTTTTTAAAAACTTTTATATGATATAATATGATAATTATTTCGGACTCTTCTCATAGTAACTCAATAGCAGATAATAAATAAAAAAAACTTAACACTTAAACAAACCAAAGGATGACTTTCGTTCCCTATACAAATCTAAAGTTATTTTAAAAAATGTGACCGTCTTAGTAACACCTTTCAAAGAATGTTAAGTGTGTCTTCGTTTCAACCCACACATGTAAGTTTTCATATATATTTTGAGTGTATTTTTATTATTATTTTCACCTTCTACATTGTATTATAAGTTTAAGAATTTTATATATTCATAATTAAAAAAATTTGTGCGTCCTATTAAATATCCAAAACAGAAAATTTCAATTTTTAGATGAACTGAAGAAGCCTGAAAATCGGGCGAAACGTTTTTCAATAAATTCTAACTAGAACATGATGTAATTTCTCTATCCTTAAAACAAAAGAACCATAAAGCCCAAGAAATTGAATATATATATATATATATATATATATATATATATATATATATATATATATATATATATATATGTGTCAGTGACCTAATTAATTTAGCCTAGGTAAAGATTTTATTTTATTTTAAAAACAGTCACCGTACGGAACAATAATTGCGCATGTCCTACTTACACTTGTTCGGTTTTTGATATTTTATAATGCCCATACTTTCCTATGCGTCTAATAATCATCTACCAGATAATATAAGTTTAATTAATCTCAAATCAGCTAATATGAATATGTTCAGGCGCATGTTCGGCAAATGATTTTTCTGATCATATCTCATATGAGCTAAATATTTTTTAATTCTTGTTTGCCCAACATGCTTCTCACAATCATTACAACTTATCTCACATATTCCATTCCTTTAACGTTTGTGAATTTTATCTTTCGAATTTCCTAAGATTTTGTCAAGTTGTCTGATAGAGCAATCTCAGGTTCTACACCGAGGCGTAATAGGGTAGAAGAAAAGAAAACTTTGTATGTTGGTGTCTGTTTTATTTTACTATCCACCAAATGCTTTTAGCCTTGAGAATAGGGTCCATCTTGAGGGCTCAGATTTCGTTAAAAAGGGCTAAAACCCAGCTAGAAAAAAACACCATTGTTTGAGGTCATATGATATAATAAAGGCTTAAAAATTCTTAAAAACTGACACACAATCAAAATATTTTTTTAACTGTGACACAAGGCAAATATTGAATAAAATAGGGGACAGTACACTACATATTACGTTTACCAATTTACATGGGTTTTTCATATGTAGTATATTGTCCGCTTATTCCAGTAGTTCCTTCACTTCTTTAAAAGTTTTTTTTAAATTTTGATTATGTCAGTTTTTAAGCCTTTGTATATACTATATATATATATATATATATATATATATATATATATATATATATAAATGATTCACATCATTCTAGCTATATTCTTACCAAGGGGATAAAACGTTGGTACATGCCGAGTTACTAACCACTAAAATTCATACCGGATCTATATTCCTGCAACAGAAAACCTGGCGTAACATTTTTTGAAATCTTCCCATATCGCTGTTGAGAGAATAACAAACTTACATTACTAAAGAGGTCGAGACAGTAAATTGAACAGTCTCGCTATATTTTTATAGAGCTCTAATCCTGCACTTTCTTAAGGTAGTGCACAGAGGCTGCAAATGTTGAAGACTATCACAGCACATTCACATGAAATTAAATTAATTCAATGCAGAAACATCCCTATGACCACTACTATTTCTTTTTATAAATACAATGTATTCTAGAATCTAGAATGTTTTATTACTAACCTGCAACTAATCATGAATATACATTTGTGTCTTAGGATATTTACATGTCCGTAAACTAAATAACTTAGCCTAGGTCATGGGTTTTACATAAATGTGGTGAAAGAGAAATTAAGATATTGGAACTTGAGATATTTCATGAGTGCAAACTTAAGATTAACTTAAAGCTAATCTTGCGGTAGAGCAGTGGGAGGGTGTTGGGTAGTAATGTCTAGCGTTGGGTGGAGGCTCATAAATTCCCGGACTGTGGGCGTTTGTAGGTCTTTATATACAATGTATTAAATACATTTATTTATATATATATTTCCCTTCCAAGAAGAAAACATGGTTGTATTCGGGTCTGTGGTTGTTTAGAAGATCCATCTATTATCTGTTAGTTGTACTGTCTCCTTGTCCTTTCTTAGTCGTTTTATTTATATCTTTGTCTTAATTTGTTATATTTTATATCGGTTTTAATAGTTGTTTTTAATTTATTTCTGCTGAAAAAAGCGCGGGAAAAAACAGCTCTATGTCGATCAAGTACATAAGTTGTTTGGGTAGTTTTATTCCTTATTTTACGTCCGATTAAATCTCATTTCACTGCCCTTTCTGCCTCTCTCATTTATCCGTCTTTCATAGTTGTTTGTTCTTCTTATAATAGGAGCTAATTTACTTTGGAGCAACGACATTGTATTATATATTTTTAAGGTAGATCACAACTGCTGAACATCAGTTGGATGGACAGAATTAGTAACAACAGCGTTCTTAGTCGCAGGGACAAGGACTTGGAGGTGATCATGACCATCAAGTGACGCAAATTAGAATATTTTGGCCACATTATGAGACAGCCAGAAAAATATGAATCTTGCATTTAATTATAGAGGGAAAGATTCCCGGCAGACGTGGTCCAGGGAGAATTAGAACATCGTGATTGGAAAATTTGAGACAGTGTGCAGTACGGACAGTCTACGGTTCAACTCTTCCGAGCGGTTGTCAATAAAACGATCATCATCAACATGGTGGCCAACATGATAACCAACGATCGTTGATTGGTCATGATACCAGAAGAAGAAGAAGCTGGATCAAGTGAAAATCTTCAATATAATGCCTTATACATAGGTTCATAAATTTCCCTTATATCAGTTAACCCTCCGTTAAAGTAGAGAAAACCTCATACATATATACCCAGATATTCTTTTCATGTTTGTCAAGTCATACATTTCTCCCACTCTGACGTATAACGTTCAACTGAGTTTATACGTCTTGGTAACTGGTTTTGTGTATTGAAGTCTAATATGCATTTGCATATTTGATATACTACGCCAGATAGGTGTGTTATTATTTGCTCATAAATAATTAGTTTATTAACCGGACTTAACGGAGATCTCAAAGAATGCAAATGATAGGCGTGATTTTTATTTTGATTGGTAGATTTAGATTTACGAGGGTTGTATGATAAGTACCTGGCCTTGACAAAAAAAAACATTTTTATGTATAAAATTTATTTTATTTTTCCATATAGTCTAATTTTAGCTCGATATACTTAGTCTAACTTTTTCTATCTTTTGTATCCCATCTAAAAAATAAGATTTCTCCAACCCTTCAAAATAGGCATTTGAGTCTAATTTTTTCCGCCGAGCCATTTTTTCATATTCGTAACTAGAAAATAATGCTGGGGGCTAAATCTGGCGAATATGGAGGATGAGGAAGCAATTCGTATCCTAAGTCATGGAATTTTGCTTTCGCGATGACACAAGTGTGCACGAGAACATTGTCTTGATAAAAGAGAATTTATTCTTCGCCAAATGTGGATGTTTTTCTTTCACAGCATGGTTGAAACGATCCAATAAGTTGGCATAATACTCTCCATTAATTGTTTTGTCCTTTTCAAGGTAATCGATGATGATTATGCTGCGTGTATCTCAAAACACTGTGGCAGTGACTTTGTAGGCCGATAAAGCCTTGGCCTTCTTTGGCGCCGGTTCACTACGGAAAACCCACTGTTTGGACTGTTCTCTGGTCTCTGGTGTGCTGTGATGAATCCAGGTTTCGTCAACAGTTATGAATCGACGCCAAAAATCATTCCGATTGCGCGTTAATATCGCCAAACATTATTTTGAAGTTGACACACGTGCGTGTTTATTGTCAGTTGTGAGCAATCGAAGTACCCATCTTGCGGAAAGCTTTCTCATAGCCAAATGAGTTGTTAAAATATTCTGCACTCTTTCAATTGAGATGCCCACAGTCTCACGCACTTTCACTTTTCGATCATCATCGGGGATTTTTTCAACCATTTCTAATGTGGTGATCTCATTTGGATGACCTGGACGTTCTTCATCAAAAATGGTTGTACGGATGCGTTTGAATTCGGCTGTCCAATATTTTCTGATCGATAATGAAGGTGCAGAGTCCCCATACACTTCGCTGAGATCCGCCTTTATCTCATCATTCCTTTCCTTTTTCAAAAACAAATATTTTATCACTGCCTAATATTCAATTTTTTCCATTGTTGTAAAATCACAAAAGTTGTTCTATTTAAATGGCTGCCACTCATAAACTAAATCATACAGCGACTTGAAAATTTCACAGGATACTTATGAAAGGTTATGTTGAGGAAAAAATATAATTTTTTTAAATAATAGTAGTGCCATCTCAGGCAAATATAATTTTTTAAATAATAGTATTGCCATCTCTGGCCAAGGTCAGGTGCTTATCATACAACCCTTATATATTCGTCAATTTCTTAGTTACTACAATGTCCTTACTCTTAGGTACGATCACGTCAATCGCTCATTTGTCTAACCACCTTCGCCAATTGGTTGTCACGTTTCCATAATAGGAATGAGCATATACCAATATATCATCGGCAAACACGAAGATCACGGGATGATTATAGGTTAAATCTTAAATTCTCTGCTGTAGTCTTAAATCTCATTATTCATTTGACAATATCACAAAGTACTGATGAAGAAATCGAAATATTTTATGAAGATTTAAATAAGACTCTATAACACAGTAAGAAAAATGAGATTAACATGATAATGGGAGATTTCAATGCCAAAGCAGGAGATGAAAAAGAAGAGGATATTCTGGGGAATTATGGCTTGGGTAAACGTAATGATAGAGGTCAGGGACTGATCCAGTTCTGTAGAGAAAAACACCTCTCTATTATGAACACTTATTTTAAATTACCACCCCGACGGTTATATACCAGGTGTACAAGTATGAAATGCGAATTTTTTTTCTAAAAAAAACATGTTAAATTTGGAAGAATGATAAAAAGTGCTTTATTCAAAGTATGCTCCATCGCTTGTTATATATTTTTCCCATCTTTCGAGCAATTTGTGAATACCACGCCAGTAAAAATCTTCCCCTTTTGCTGCGAACCATTCATCGAGCCATTTTTTCACATCTTCGTACGAACCAAAGCGCTGCAAGTGCGTGACCCATCGATGCAAACAAGTGGTAATCGGAAGGAGCCAAGTCTGGTGAGTAAGCCGCATGGGGTAGAACTTCCCAGCTGAGTGCTTCCAACGTGTCGCGAACCGGTTTTGCCGTGTGTGCATTGTCATGAAGAAAAATAACTTTGTGTTGCCTCTTTCGATATTCTGGCCTTTTTTCAAGCAGCGAACGGTTCAAATCGGTCAGATGTTGTTGGTAACGTTTAATATTAACCGTTTTCCCAGGTTTTAACAGCTCATAATAGACCACGCCCCTCTGGTTTCATCAAACACAGAGCATTGTCTTTCTGCCAAAGCGATTCGGTCTTGCGGTCGATGTGGATGGTGCGCCTGGGTCTACCCATGATTTTTTGCCCTTGGGATTCTCAACATAAATCCACTTTTCATCCCCTGTAACTATACGATGCAAAAACGACTTCCTTTTGCACCGAGCGAGCAAAATGTCAAACGTGTTTTTGCGGTTTTCCATTTGCCTGTCGTTCAACTCATGTGGTACCCATCTACCGGTCTTCTGAATCTTTCCCATCTCTCGTAGCCGATTGGAAACAGCTTGTTGACTAACGCCCAATTGCTCGGCGAATTGTTTTTGTGTTTGCGATTCATCTTCGTCCAACAATGCTTGCAATTCCACATCTTCGAATTTTTTGGCGGTTTTCCACGTTCCTTGTCTGCAACATCGAAATCACCACTTTTGAAACTCCGAAACCATCGTTCACACGTATCTTGCAATTGAGCATGTTCACCATAAGCTTCTCGAAGTAATAGGTATGATTCAACAGCAGTTTTCTTCAAATGAAAACAAAAAATTAATGCTGTCCGCGAATGCTTTTTGTTCGGTATAAATTTCGACATATTGAACACAACATGACAACTCTATGCACACACTTTTCCAATTTATCACTTGTGCTCGTCTGACACTTGTTCATGACACAACGAAATGGCGCAGTGTCAAATCTTTATAGCACAAATTGCATTGGTGCACCATCTGTTGTCTGAAATCCGCATTTCATACTTGTACACCTGATACGTAGAAAGTCCCTGTAGATGGAAATGATAACAAAGTCATCCAAAATCAAATAAACTATATGACCATCAATAGAAGAGTACGAAATATAGTCAAATCTGCCAAAATCTATCCTGGAGCAGATATACCTACATACCATAATTTGCTGTTTACAACTATCAAGATTAGACTAAAAACGTGAAAACATGAACAAACAACAATAAATATTAACATCGATGAACTCAAAGAAGAACTCATAAAGAAGAGGGTTCATAAGGAGATTGGTAGAAGTCTGGATACAAACCAGCTGGGAACTCATCAGACACCGGAAGAAAAATGGCGCCGAATCAAAAAAACACTGGAAGAAGTAATGCAAAAGCATCTGAAACAAAATACAACCAAAAAGAAACAATCATGGATGTCGGAGGAAATATTGGATATGATGGAAGTAAGAAGAAAGTATAAGAACAACAATAATATAAAACACAAAGAAACGCACAACCTAATAAAAAGAAAGATAAAGGATGCTAAAGACATGTGGCTAAATGAACAATGCATAGAAATAGAAGTATTAGAAAAGAAATACGATACATTTAATATACGTAAGAAAGTCAAAGAAGCTGCTGGATTAAAGTTACAAAGGCAACCACAAGTAATAGAGGATAAAGAAGGTAAACTATTACTTAACATACAAGAAATAATTGTTAGATGGGAAAAAATATATAGGGGACATGTATAATGACACAACTAGACAAAATAAGACAAATACGCTTAATACAACGGGCCCCCCCCCCCATAAATAAAAACGAAATATTAGCAGCAGCAAATCAGCTTAAAAACAAAAAGGCAGTAAAAGATCAGAAATCATTAAAATATTTCTTGAAAAACAAATGGACTTTATACAGGACCTCTTCAACAGCGTATACAACACAGGTGATGTACCTCATGATTGGTTGACATCAATTTTTATACCATTGCCAAAAAAGAATAACCCTAGAAAGTGCGGGGAATATCGGAATATAAGTCTAATGAACCACATCTTAAAACTCTTCCTTAAAATATTCTACCAAGAGTCTACAAAAAACTAGATTACCGTACTGGACAAACACAGTTCGGCTTTAGGAACGGACTAGGAACGAGGGAGGCACTATTCTCTATCCGCATTCTGATTGAAAGATGTAGGGATGTCAACTCTGATGTTTATTTAATCTTCATAGATTTCCAAAAAGCCTTTGATATGGTAAATCATGAGAAAATGATGGAAATACTACAATCGTGTAACATTGATGACAAAGACTTACAAATAATATCAAGTTTATACTGCAACCAGACTGCCAAAATAAAAGTTGAGAATGGCATGTCCAAAGAAATAAGAATAGAGAAGGGCGTACGTCAGGGTTGTATTTTGTCACCCCCTGTTACTCAATGTCTATTCGGAGAAAATCTTCAATAAAGCACTTTCTGATAAAAATGATGGAATTGCAATTAATGGTGTGTGTATAAATAATCTCCGCTACGCTGATGATACCGTCATTCTAGCAGACAGTGAAGAAGGCCTACAAAGATTCATGAATGGAATTGCTAATCTGTGTGAGGAATATGAAATGAAACCGAATACGAACAAAACAAGAACAGTGGTGGCCTAATACAAACATAAATATTAAAGTACATCAACAAACACTTGAAAGGGTAACAAAAATAACGTACTTAGGAAGAATAATTAATGAAGATTGGGACCACTCTATTGAAATAGGCTCAAGAATTGAAAAAGCACGAAGCTCCTTTAATAATTCTGTCACTACCAACTAAACTTAAAAGCCGCACCTCCTGGTTGAAAAACTTACGACATTCGACAAACATGACATCTACTGAACTGTTTAGAGCGGAATAGATAAACTCAGATGGGCAAATGTGATCGCCAACATCGTTAGAAGATAAGGCACACTAAGAAGAAGATTCATTTGACTGTAGAGCTTTGCAATCTTTCTAAAAAGAATTGTAAATATTTTTTTATATTATTTACTTTAAATCATGTTTAAATAGTTGAAAACAAAGTGTTTTAATGACTAGCTCCGAATAAATGCCTTTAACATTCTTGCTCGCGGGAATAACCTACTCAAGAAGTTACAGTGTTCGCATACATATTTCAAGAATTTCAGGTTTTCAAAAATCGATGGCGCGGGTCCTTGCTTGGGAATTTTCAGGGTCAAGGGACACCGCGCAAGGGCGTCAGTGTTTGACCACTTTCTGCGGAGGGCTCACCCCTAAACAAGAGGAAATTTCAAGGCCGACCCAGCAATCAATACGGCTCCGAAATTCTCCGGACGGGTCCCGCAACGCCATTTCGGCGCAAAATCTACTCCTCCCGGCTTTCTCGGATGAAATTTGATTTGACATTGATCGTTGCCAGTTACGGCTTAGCACGACATACAAAAATATTTTGTGTCGTTTTTTCTTGTCACTATCTGTTAGAGAAAAAACGCTCTATTTGGATAGATTTCAGTCGCCGCGCCGTGTCATCTATAAATAAAAAAAAATCGCTTCCCTGTTATTTTCTCTGGATGGTCACGTGAGGTCATAACGTGGTGTACTTTGACCTTTCATGGCCAATTCTTAGTTGGCGGGAGCGAGAGTAAGGCATTTGCCGTTAAGAGTACTATTTTGATTGGACAATATAACATTATATCGTCTATGTAAAATTCTGGAAGAAAATTGTATTGTGGCAGGTCATGGATTGAGATAACTTAAAACTAAGGTATTATACATTATAAAATAAGTTCGGTCGTAATAATACTGTAAATCCCTTATGGCTATAAGATAATTTACGTTTGATACATTTAAATAAACTCAAGTATGAAAATTACTGTTGTTTATGTGTAACAAACAAAAACTCATTTCTTTAAATTATATACGTGGGGATTAGAAGCAAAGGGGTGCAAGTGACATTACTTAGGTTTTGAGAAAATCATCTTCAAAGTTACTGTAACTTTAAAAATTCAAATAATACCTGAACCCTTTAACAAAAACATTGTTAGGGCAACCCAGTCAGTGCAGAGAATGGGTCTGTCCGTCTGCCTGTTGAGTAAAGAAACCTCTTAAAGCACATTACTTAATTTAGACAATTTCTCACTTTGCTTCTGATCCCCTCATATTAGAACATTATTTTAATAATATATATTATTTTGATTGCAAATTCATCATAATCGTCTTTAAAAAAATCAGCTTCTTAATTCAATACGTATGAATATAAGTCTGTATGATACCAATTTTTGCAAATGTATTTACGTATATTTATCCTTAACTATCTACAAAACTAGAGGGCTAACTTTAAAAAAAATTTTGTGTTCAATCAGGTATTTTGCAATTTAGGTCACAGTAAAAGAATCATTCAAATCGGTTTTGTAGTTCAAAAGTTATGACAGTAAATAACCGACTTCTGAGAGAAGTCGGGCATGGTTCCTTCTTTGCCCTAAGAATGTAGAAAGTACGTCCCTCAGATACGGGATATTTTTTTATTGGTGCTCTATTGTGAAGAGGGTATCTTTTTCGTGAAAAATCTTTCCTTCACGGTCATCGATTTTTAATTTACTCTGTAGTGTGGGGTCCAAGCTTGATGCTTCTCTGTTTGTGGATTAACGCACCCCTCTATAAGTAGCCTTTAGTGTTCTACCTTTTTTTCTTTAAATAAAAATGAGTTCAAGGGGCATATAATTTTTACGAATTCTTACTCTTTCGTTGAGGAACGTATCATGTTCCTCAACGAAAGAGTAAAAATTTTTACAGCAACTCGAATATGTGTAACAAAATCAGTATTTTATCATTATTAAACTAAATGATGTCTACATAATCCAATCGTAGGCAAGTCCTGAGTGAAGTCATCGAAAATATTGTGGTAAAGTATTGTAAAGTACAAAGCGAAAATGCTTCAGGTGCAAGTCGGACTTGCGCGATTAGTGTTCCGTACGGTGATTGCTCTTAAAATAAAATAAAATCCTTACCTAGGCTAAGTTAATTAGGTCCCTGACATCTTAAGATCCAATATGTATTTTCAGGTTTTTTCTTAGTCAATAATCTATAATACCTATAGCATCTCAGCTATCTAATAGCCTATAAATTAATCTATCTCAATCTAGAATCTAGTAATAAAAGTGTAAAGGAAATATTTAGTATAACTTGATAAATCAAAGTTCGCGAGTTGGTAACGTCGCACTGCGCGGGAAATTTAAAATACCGTCAACGCAAAGTTGATTTTAATAAACGCGTGTAGCACACAGATATAGAAAAAATACCGATCAAGTGCAAGTTGAACTTGCGCAATTAGTGTTTGGTACGTTGATTGCTTTTAAAATAAAAAACAATTGTTACGGAGGTATAACCAATGACTTTACAAAACAGACCCCATATGAGTTTTCAACAAAGTTTGTTTCCAATCTTTATTGAAAACTGATGACCTTGATTTTTTTTTTTTATATACCAGAATTAAAGGTAATGCACTCGTGATAATTTTTATTCAATTTACACCCCGTGGAGAATATTCCAGAATTTTTGTAAAATTTTTTGATGATAATTAAAAAAAAAAAAAATACTAAGTTGGACTATCTTAAACTAAATAAAACCGACCAAGTGCAAGTTGAACTTGCGCAATTAGTGTTCCGTACGTTGATTGCTTATGAAATAGCGAATGATTTTTCAACAAAGTTTGTTTCCTATCTTCACTGAAAACTGATAACCTTGAAATTTTTGCTTTTTTTATATACCAGATAAATTATTAAAGGTATTGATTGCACTCGTGATAATTTTCGTTCAATCTACACTCCGTGGAGAATATTCCAGAATTTTTCAAAATTTTTGGACCAGTACTTTTCAAGATAGAGAGGGGGACAGCGATTTTTTAAAAATCATACAAAGAAAAGTGTGCGCAAGTATTACATTCTATATATATATATATATATATATATATATATATATATATATATATATATATATATATATATATATATATATATATACATCTATAATATATATAAAATGCAACGTCTGTCTGTCTGTCTATCTGTCTGTCTGTATGTCTGTCTGTCCGTTAGTGCGCTTATCACTGGAGAACCACTTATCCGATTTACGTAATTTTTTTTTAAAACATACATATGTTCTCTGGCCAGGTTATAGGCTATATTTTATTACGATAGGTAGCATAAGAAATGAGCAGTGACGATAATAGTGAATGAAGTCGGAAAAAAGTTTGCCGCTAGCACGTTCCCTTGCAATACACAGCCTAACCATTAGATATGGAACAATATTATGTAGCAGAGAATATCTATAATCTATAATCTATAATATATATAAAATGCAATTTCTCTCTGTCTGTCTGTCCATTAGTGCGTTTATCACGCGAGAATCACTTATCCGATTTACGTGTATTTTTTTAAATTCATACATATATTCTTTGGCCAGGTTATATAATAATAATAATAATAATAATCTATATCTATAATATATATAAAATGCAACGTCTCTCTGTTTGTCTGTCCGTTAGTGCGCTTATCCCTCGAGAACCACTTATCCGATTTACGTGATTTTTTAAATTCATACATATGTTCTCTGACCAGGTTATAGATATATATTTGATTACATCTATGATATATATAAAATGCAACGTATCTCTGTCTGTCTGTCTGTCTGTCCGTTAATGCGCTTATCACTGGAGAACCACTTCCGATTTACGTACTTTTTTTTTTTAAACATACATATGTTCTCTGGCCAGGTTACAGGCTATATTTTATTACGATAGGTAGCATAAGGAATGAGCAGTGACGATAATAGTGAATGAAGTCGGAAAAAAGTTTGTCGCTAGCGCGTTGTCATGCAATACACAGCCTAAACCAATAAATATGGAACAATATTATGTAGCAGAGATTATCTATAATCTATAATATATAAAATGCAATGAGTCTCTGTCTGTCTGTCTGTCTGTCCATTAGTGCGTTTATCACGTGAGAACCACTTATCCGATTTACGTGTCTTTTTTTAAATTCATAGATATATTCTTTGGCCAGGTTATATAATAATATAAATCTATATCTATAATTTCCCTCTGTCTGTCTGTCTGTCCGTTATCACTGGGAAACCACTTATCCGATTTACGTGCTTTGTTTTTTAAAACATACATATGTTCTCTGGCCAGGTTATAGGCTATATTTTATAACTTTAGGTAACATGAGGAATAAGCAGTGGCGATAATCGTGAATCAAATCGGTAAAAAGTTTGCCGCTAGCGCGTTCTCTTGCAATACACTGCCTAAACCACTAAATATGGAAGAATATCATGTAGCAAAGGATATCTATAATATATAAAATGCAACGTCTCTCTGTCTGTTTGTCCGTGTGTGCGGTTATCACTGAAGAACCACTTATCCGATTTACGTGCTTTTTTTAAAACATGCTAAACCATTAAATATGGAACAATATGATGTAGCAAAGAATATCTATAATATATATAAAATGCAACGTTTCTCTGTCTGTCTGTCCGTTAGTGCGCTTATCACTGGAGAACCACTTATCCGATTTACGTGCTTTTTTTTTTAATATACATATGTCCTCTGGCCAGGTTATAGGACATATTTTATTACCTTAGGTGACATAAGGAATAAGCAGTGACGATAATAGTGAATCAAGTCGGAGAAAGCGCGTTCCCTTGCAATACACTGCCTAAAGCATTAAATATGGAACAATATCATGCAGCAAAGAATATAATATATATAAAATGCAACGTCTCTCTGTCTGTCTGTCCGTTAGTGCGCTTATCACTCGAGAACCACTTATCCGATTTACGTGTTTTTATAAATTTATACATATGTTCTATATAATTCGATATAAGCCTAGATAATGGGAGATAAGGTGAGATAATGGGAGATAAGTATAAATAATGGGAGATAAGGAGAAATAATGGGAGATAAACAGAGATAAGTCTGGATAATGGGAGTTATGGTGAGATAATGGGAGATAAGGAGAAATAATGGGAGATAAGGAGAAATATTGCGAGATAAGTAGAGATAAGCCTAGATAATGGGATATAAGGTGAGATAATGGAAGATAAGGGGAAATAATGGGAGATAAGGAGAAATAATGGGAGATGAGCAGAGATAAGCCTAGACAATGGAAATTATGTAGAGATAATGGGAGATAAGAAGAAATAATGGGAGATAAGGAGAAATAATGGGAGATAAGGGGAAATAATGGCAGATATTTTATTACGTTAGGTAACATAAGGAATAAGCAGTGACGATAGTGTGAATCAAGTTCACGCGAGCGGAGCCGCGGGCACTGCTAGTATATATATATATATATATATATATATATATA
>CM032453.1:36761821-36997840 GCA_019049505.1 Pachyrhynchus sulphureomaculatus | reverse complement strand
TAATATTAAAGAAAAAAATATTTTTGTTTATATTTCACTGATAATGTCGAAATTACAGAATTTATTTGTAGAAATTAAGTCGTTTACGTTACTTGAAACAAATAATGCAAAAAAAGAACGTCATTATCAACACAGGCAATATTAGTCTATCGTTAACTATTTTTAAAAGTTTAACAATAAATAAATAGTTGCAATGCCGAATGGGGGGGTTAAAAAAAAAAACTTTGCTGTACTAACTTTTCAGTAGGCGTGATTTTTTTAGTTCACTGGATGGGTGAGACGTCTAAACGATTGGCAATCCATTATTAAATTGGCGTCATAGATAAAAATCAATAATGCATGGATATCGTTGTATTTAAATATCAATAATTTTCGAACTTTATAAGTTCTCCTAATAAACATTCGTGATGACTCAAAACATGTCCAAGGGTAAAAGCTTTGCTACATTGAACCAAAAGCTGTAAGATGGCTGAAAAATTCCATATTCAAAACGAGTGGTGTAACACGGCTCCTTATCTTAACTAAAATTCGTAGCATACCCGTGATACAACGAAAGACGAGTCCTGAGGTGGTTCAACAGATGAGAAACGAATATCCTTATTTCTCAAAAATTGATTCTGTCAATTTTTCTTCTTATCTTTTTTATTCCGGCATGAAAAAAAATATTTCCATAAAAAATTGACGTATTCGTCTATTCGGCCATCATACAGGTACATTCATCAAAATTTACATTTAGAATACATTTTGTACACATAAACCCTGTCCTAAAATACATAAGCTTTTTCTAAGAGTAATCTACAATTGGTTCACTTAGTTTTTTCAATCCTAGTCCCATTGCACATTAAAGAGAATGACAGGATCTCTGTCACTGCAAAAAAACAGTTTAGCAGTCACCTCAAGTATCACTTACATAAATATATAGAGACTTGCTTTCCCTGTACGTTTCTCTAAACAACTAAATTAGAAATGTGACACATAACTGTAGATTACTTTTCGAAAAACCATACTTCGATGATCTATTATAATGAATTAAAAAATATATTTCTCTGTTTGAGATAATATTGTCTGGTCTGCGGTAAAATTGAGGAATTTATGGTTACAAAATAGTCTTAAAACTAAAACATAATAAAATAGTTTATATTTTCGTCAAAATCACAAAATATACAAATTAAATTTAATATGTATCTCTGCACAGCACTAAACAAGCAACCTACATAATCAAATACATAGTTCTTTTATGGCCTAGAACTCAAAAATGAGTCTCTTACGTTAAGAGTAGATGGAGTCGAATTTTAGAATATTAATGAGTTTTGAATTTGTAATAATATTTAAGTCTTAAAAAATGTTTGTAATTCTTGTTTTATAAGTTTCTCTTAAATGTGTAAATTTTTTCAGCCCATACCAACTCCCCACATGGATTCAGACCTGAAAACCGCACCTGGACATATCACTTTTTATACCATAGCAGATGTAAGGTTGCATTCGATACCTTTAATCGCTATTCTAAAGTCCTTTTCAGCAAAAAAAAAGGCGCTACCCTTCCGAATGTACTATGCTCTGGCTTATCATTACCGCCATAACAGCATCATGCTTTAGGTCCAGTAATTAATGTTAACAGAGTATCCCAGAAACATATAATTAGAATACTATTTGGTCCTGAGACAACTTGGATTATATCGAGAGACTATTGGAAACAACAAAATATTTCACAGTTTGATCAATATATCTATTAAAATATAATAGAGATCATTTCAAATAGTTATATGCAAAACTACAACTGCCAAACTAGGAATTATTCTGCTCTTGCAGTTACTAAGCCACCGATAAATGGCAATCTTTGAAAAATCACCACATTACTTGTGTAGCAAGATTTTTTTTTTCAATAGTTTATGTCAGACCAAGGTAATTTGTTCTTTTACCTTATACTTTTGTGTCGTTTTAATTTGCTTTTCGTCTTCATCTGTCTGAATATATCTATAATCTTATAGACAAATAAATTAATTTAAATTTAAATGTTCGAAAAAAACTAAGCGTGTGAGGATGAATGTCAATCGTCACGATGTTGCTGCTGTATATATAATATAATATATATAAACTATATATATATATATATTATATATATATATATATATATATATATATATATATATTGGGTCTGGGGAAGTTCTTGGCGTTTTCCCGATAGTGGCGTCAATTGCAAATAACTCGAGAAACACAGATCGCAGCGACCCACCACAAACCACTAACACGCTCGTTGGAAAGGTGTTTGCGTTTGAAAATGGAGAAAAGTAATTGCGCTATATTTTGCAATATTATTACGACAAAGGGAAGAACGCTGCCGCAGGCTTGTGAAAAAATTTGTGTTGTGTACGGTGAAGGTACTTTAATCAAAATCTGCCGCGCGGAAATGGTTCACTCGCTTTCGTTCTGGTAATTTTGATGTAAAAAGATGAGTCACGCTCTGGTCGTCCAATCGCTGAAAAAGCTGATGAAATTCTGGAAAAAGTCCAGCAAGATAAGCATATCAGCAGTGTCGATATTGGTATGGAGCAATGCATTGTCCACAAAACGGTTTTTGAACCATTTTACACAAAGCTGGCTACAAAAAAGAAGCTCGATGTATGGGTTCCCTCACGAGTTGAGCGCGAAAAACATGATAGACCGAATTAATATCTGTGATGCGCTGCTGAAACGCAATGAAATCGAGCCATTTCTGAAACGTGTAGGTCATAACGGTGATGAAAAATGGATCACGTACGACAATCGGAAGCGTAAAAGATCGGGGACAAGGGATGGTGAGCCGTCACAAGCGTTCGCGAAGCCAGGATTGACGCCGAAAACGGTGATGCTGTGTGTGTGGTGGGACTGGAAGGTAACCGTCCACCATGAGCTACTTCCAGTTGGTCAGACGATTGATTCTCTCAACTCTAACTACTGTGGACAACTAGAGAGATTACGCCAGGCAATTGAAAGAAAACGGTCTGAATTGATTAGTAAGAAAGGTGTTTGTCTTCCATCATGACAATGCCCGACCACACACTTCTTTGATAACCCGTCACAAAATTGCGCGAGCTTGGTTAGGAAGTTTTGATGCAATCCACCGTATAGTCCAGACATAACACCCTTTGACTATCACTTGTTTCGATCTCTGCAGAACTCAATGGAATTAAGCTGCTTTCAAAAGAAGCCTGTGAAAACCACTTGATTCAGTTTTTTTCAACCAGAAACCACAGAAGTTCTTCACCGATGGCATCATGGCTCTACCCGAAAAATGGCGAAACATTGTCGATAATAATGGAGCATATTTGGTTTTAAAATAAATTCATTTTCACAGTATAAGAAAACTAGTTGAATTTTACTAAAAAAACGCCACGAACAAACTAATCGGAATCTAATATATTCTGGCGTTCAGACTGTACCTACGACTTGTAAAACTGATAATAAAAAGAAGCTATGTATGAATTTTAGTAGTTGGATTTTTTTAATTACTGGCAGCAAAATACCATGCCATATTTTTAAAAATATAAAAAGTTGTCACAAATTCAAAAACTCTATTTGCGCAGAAAATGTTTAGATCAATTTCCAAAATTTCGCTTTTCTTTCTACAAATTTATACCACATTATATGGACCCAACGTATCAGAACAGTTTTAAAGGTGCCGTTGTTTAAAAATGACATTTTCTTTTACAGGTTTTAACATTGTAGCCGCTTATTCAAAATCGAATGCGTATTAGTTTATGTTCCCTACGAGCGTTTGTAATTAAGAACAACGCCACTTTACAACACTGTAAACAAATGAGTGTGGGGAAGATGTTTATAGCAATCAGAATTTGGCGGGATTAATAATGCCAGTCAAAACACATAATAGAATTTGGCTGGTATTAATTATCTATATTGATTGGTATTGTTAATCCCGCCAAATTCTGGTAGCTATAAACATCTTCCCTACGCCCATTTGGAGCGTAGGGAAGGGCTATTGTAAAATGTATTTTTTCTTAATTACAAACGCCTATACAATAATTCTAAGTAGCAGAAAAGAAAGTATTCTAGGCCAATTTCGGCAACACTGCTGCGTAAATCAGAAGTTGAAATTTTTATTAAAAACAAATTACGGAAATATGCAATCAGTTGCGATGTTTATCAGTTTCATCATTGCTAGGACATGGCTTTTCAATTTAAGTAATTTGTTTAGTCCCAATTCCCATTTGTAATTAAAGGAAACCATCATTTTACAATAAATAAAAGAGGTAGATGTTTATAGCAATTAGATCTTGGTGGGATTAACAATATAGAATAACGCCGAATTCTGATTGCTATAAATATCCTCTCTGCGCCCTTTTATTTACAGTGTTCTACAATGGTGTCCGCCTTAATTACAACTGAGAATAGCCGTTTTAAATTTTGACATATGAGATAGTATTCTTTAAATTTTCACATGCGGAACTTTTTCACTGGTAATAATCACTATTGGTATATGCTCGCGACTTTAAGGTGTTTAAAGGGTTGTAAAAATGAATTACACTCGTAACATACATTTTGTTGACGTCTGATGTAAATTAAATTTCGTGCTTATTTTATTCAGACTCGTGCAACATACTAAGCTATTTACTTGTAATGAGGAGAACCAGATTTTAACCGTTATTCTCTGGCTCTTTTGGCATTCTGATTACAATTTTTATAAATCAATGCAACAAATGTTACTAATTTATTCAAAAGAACAGGAAATGAGCTATATGAAATTGAATTTTGAGTCACGGCAGAACCTACTACTCCTTAATCAAATTGCAGTCTCTATGTTCATTCCATCTAACTTGACGGTAATGAGATGTGATTCGGTCTAGGTCTTAACCGTCACCACAAGCAACGCCTGGTCAGCTGATTTAAGCGTATTCTTATATTCAACAATGGATTGATCGGTGGCACGGTTTTTTGTTGGTAAATCCACGAAATCAGTTGCGACATCACTGGATGTACGCTACGAAAAATCGTACACGACGAAAAACAGTTGGTAAAGAGAAATTTTGAAGATAGAAAAAAATGCTTTCATGTTACAAGTAATTAGACATAATTTATTATTTAAAACAAAATAAAATTTAATCAGATTGAATTAATAGACCTTTTTACAAAATATGTTCATAGATTTAATTTTCGAAACAACATAAAATAGAAAAATACAATCTTCTAGAATTACTTAACTGTCATCAAATTTCAAGGTTACTCATGTCAGACTTTTTAACGAACATAATTTAACTATTCCCTCTATCAGGTCACCCATGACAACCAATTCCTACCGTGTTTTCTAGTTGGTCAGAGTGGCTTGATGGCTAAAACATAACCTCAACTCAAACGTTGATTACACAGTCACACAGAAAAAAAAGTTCATTACCACGAGCCAAAATACATGGATCTAGTGTATTTTTCGCCCTAATTCGAATCCGTAGTTAAAAAAGGATTTATCGTGTTATTTTTTTTGGCCAAAAACATCCTTTGAAATGGGGTAAAACTATAGTAATAATGTAATGACTCTTAATAAAGTGTGAAAAATGATAGATATTTTTATGGTCTAGAGAGGAGAATATGCGTTCAGATCGCAGTAATTCAGGCCACAGCAAGCTATTTATATTAATTAAACCAAAATCTACTCTTATAGGGGGTGAAAAGTACCGCTAAAACTGAAAAAACGCACGTCAGTTTAAATAATATGTACAAAGGACAAATTCTTGTAGCTCTTAGGATAAAATATCTGAATCTGGTGTGACAACCAGATATTACTCTTAGAGGATTGAAACTCACCTCTATAAGGTGTAAAAACCACCCCCCCATCAAACATAGAGTAGATTTGCTTGAACCACTGATACATGACTATAAACTACCCTTAGAGGGTAATAGAAAGTACCCCTACGCTCTAATGATGCACATGGATGTTATTGAAATTGGGAAAGGATCAAGAACTTTTATCTGATTGTGCCATTCGGCCTTCCTAAGAAGGTCGAAAAATTATCCCTAGGAGGGGGAGAACTACCCTCTGCAATTAAGGGATCTTAGAAGTTCTAGCATGTGAGAAGTCTCATGCATTAAAAGGAGGTAAAATGTATTTTGGTTCGTGGTAATGAACTTTCTTTTGTGGGGCTGTGTTATTGTAACGTGATTTCTCAGTTTTATTCTAGAACTTTAGAATGGATACAGAAGAATTATACTAAGTCGATGGTATCAGGGGGTCAATATATAAAAAGTTTATGTTTATGTCTTTCCATCTTACCGTTTTTATATTTCATTTTAATCCACCGCTGATAACATCGGTACATCAGCTGTAAACCATTTTCCTTCACCCATACAACCAATGGTTGCGTTCAACGTAATGTAAAAATAATCTATGAAAAAAATTGACATCAAATAACCTTGAAGTTCGATGGGTGATGATACTGCGCAATTTTGGAAGATTATTTTTTGAGTTAATGCCGTGTCGAAAATGCATGAATGTTTTAGTGAAAAAAATCTGTTAATTCAAAAGGAGAACATTCTACTTCGTCTTAAAGGTAAATTTTTCTGTTTTTTGTTTTCGAAATTTACTATTCTTACCGACGGTTTTTCGTTATTTACCATTATTCTTAATGTTCAACTCGTGCTTGACGTTACAATATATCTAGCGGATTCCCACTCTATTCCGTTTTAGCATGCTTCAACACTGGCCATTATATCGCGCCATCAAGTGACGGCGCGCCGTTGACAGGAGTCGGCGTCCCCTTTAAAACCACTGCTGCAGCTAGCAAGCTTCAAGGCAGACGACACGGTTAGAAGCAAAAGGGGAGGACGATCCCCTGAGAAGGCACACGCTACTTAGTGGCGGTACTTTGTAAGCCTACTAAATTTTCTTACCCGCATCTAGACGCCGCGTGATTCCGCTTACAGCATCTTCAAGCACAACGTCATTACAAATACGCGTCTTATCCGCGAAAATATGCTCTATATTGCACAATTACCAATACTGTCAAGTTCCCATACGAATAGATTATATTATTACTTATATTATATATAGGTCATATGAGAAAACAAGAAATCACATTTGATAATAAAAGGTCCTCTTTAGCCAAACCGGTATTATATTAATCTCTTCTCCATCTAAACATCTTCCGCACTTTCACCTACCATCTACTCTTTAATACAAAAAGAACCTTTCATCACGTATCGTCCTGTATTTCTTCCTCGTGGCCCAACTTCGTTGGACCCGCGTTACATATCCGACACTTACAACAAACTATACAGGGTGCGGCTAAAAGTAGTAATGGGGAAGCGACTAAAAGTAATATACCGAATCCGGCGAAAATACCGATCACTTGAGTCCGGTGCCATATCACTGAGGCGCGTGAGTGACCTAATTTGTTCTTGCATGGTCCTTTATCGTAGTGGCGCAGTAAAAAGTCATCCTGTAAAAGAGAAATACATTTAATGCGAACTTGAAAACTATGTTGAAGCATTACGGGGACGTACTGATAAGTTTATAGCCTAGCATAGAAAGAACAAACAAATCTCAAAAACACAAAATGTTTTTTTAACGTAATCTCGTTTCAACTTTATAAGACGTAGGCTGAAAAGTTTTTGGTCTAACAGATAGATGTAGCTCTTTTCAAAAAATTCATATCATTTTTAGGAAGTACCAACCTTCAAACAATACGTGTCAAAATTTCATGACATTTCGATGATTACTTTACAAGTTACAGTGGTTTTACCGACGCTACTTTTGATATTTTCAAAACAACGGAAAAAATCGAATATCGTGTGTTGATTAAACACTGTTTTTGGACGGGAAAAAATACCGTTTAAGCAAAGCAATGGCTTGATAAGTGTTACGGGAACTCTGCCCCTGGAAAATCACTCATCATTTACTGGTATGTTGAATTTAAACGCGGCCGTACAGATACAAATGATGCTGAACGCTCTGGACGCCCAAATGAGGTAGTTACACCTGTGAAAAATCCACAAAATTGTTCTGAATGACCGTAAAGTGAAATTGTGTAAGATAGCTGACACCCTAAAAATATCAAAAGAACGTGTTGGTCATATTTTGTATGAACATTTGGGCATGAGGAAGCTCTGTTTAAAATGGGTACCGCGTTTGTTCACAGTGGACCAAAAACAACAACGTGTTTATGATTCTGAGCGCTGTTTGGACCTGTTTAAGCATAATAAAAAGGATTTTTTCATGCGATATGTGACAATGGATGAAACATGGATCCACCACTATACACCGGAATCAAATCGGCGGCCAGCTGAGTGGACAGCAACTGGTGAAAGCTGCCCGGAGCGACCAAAGACACAACAGTCGGCTGGGAAGGTTTTGTCTCTGTATTTTGGGATGCGCATGAAATAATTTTCATCGACTATGTTGAGAAGGGAAAAACCATCAATATCGAATATTATATAAAGTTATTGGTGCGTTTGAAGGCAGAAGTCGCAAAGAAACGGCCCCTAATGAACAAGAAAAAAGTGCTCTTTCATCAAGACAATGCATCGTGTCACAAGTCAATGGTTACGATGACAAAATTCTATGAATTGAAATCCGAATTGCTTCCTTATCCACCGTATTCTCTAGATTTGGCCGCCAGTGACTATTATCTATTCGCAGACCTCAAAAAACTGAGGCCTATTTTGAAGTCCAAGACAAATCCTTCTACACGAAAGGTATAGAAATGTTAGAAAAGCGTTGGACTAATTGTATCGCTTCTAAAGGAGGCTATATTGATGAATAAAAGTCGAATTTTGCACAAAAAATGTGTTTTAAGTAGCTCGACCAAAAGTTTTTAGCCTACGTGTTATACTTAGTAAAACTGTTATAAAGTAATTCTAGACGTGGTTTGCAAACCAGTCAGTCCTCGGTAACATTTATTACTTCTTCATTTGAAAGAAATTTGTGTTCTTTTGGAAATAGGTAATAGTCCGAAGGAGGTAAACCAGGGGAATATGGGAGCTGATCACTCAGTTCAAAGCAAAAACTAACAGCGATTTGTGAGCAGGTGAATTGTCTTTCAAAAACAGCACCCTTTTAGACACTTTTTGTTGGATTTTTCCACATTTTTTGACGAAGTTTAGTTAATAATAAAGAATAATATTCTCCAGGCACTGCTTAGCCGTATTCCTAGTAATCTGTAAAAAGTTTCCCCCTGTCCCAAAAAATGGAAGTAAAACCTTTTCCTGGGGATGTCTGTAAGCGAAACTTCTTGGAGCGAGGTGAGCTAGCGTATTTCTACACCTTTTATTGTTTCTTTGACTCTGGATTATAATGATAGGCCCACGTTTCATCCATAGAACAGAAAATATAGCTATTACTACAGGTGGAACAAAACGTCGCTGCAAAACGAAGCCGGCTGGCTATCGCCGGGTCCTTAAAATGTGCCTCGTCGAGTTTCTCAGGGATGTCGTGAGAGTATAAGTTGTGTTATATATCATGTGTAATAATAATAGTGAAAAATATGAGCGGAATCGCTAACAAACTCGACGGGGCACATTTTAACGATCCGGCCGTAGCCAGCCGGCTTCGTTTTGTGGCGACGTTTAGTTCCCCATTTTTATCTTTCTGTAGTGATAGCTATATTTTCTGTGCTCATAGTCGCCATTTGATCCGAAAAGTTGGATGAATCCTCTTAAAAACGGCTACAAATCACCTTGGTTGGTGTGACTCTCAGTAGTTTTTGTCCGGCGTTCAGATATTAGTTGATAATTTTCTTATGTACAAATCAGAATGGAATACGTACGAAATATTCAGAGTACCTGCTATAAGTTGGAGTTCAATTCGTCGATTCTCCAAAATAATTTCATACACTACCTAAACATTCTCTCGGTTAGACACAAGAACGGGTCTTTCAGCATGGTATTCATCACCGATATTAATTTTTCCTCTCTTGAAAATCGCAACCCAATTTTTGATAGTGCCGTAGAAAGGACATTGTTTCTTCAATGTATTATGCATGCAGTTTTACTAAATTGACAATTTTTGTCGGTCATATCTTATTCAAAATTTTACTATAAATAGCAGGATGAAATCTGGAACCCCAAAACTTTATGATCATATTAACTAAATGTTAAGCTACTATCCCTAGTAACCGCATTTGTTTTCAACAATGGGAAGTGTTAGGCTAACTAATGCTTAATACTGATGGTATTTATTGAGTTACTAAATATTGCTTTACTAAATTATGAAAATACTTACATCTAAACTAGCTAAACAGTACCAACAAAAAACATGTTTACACCGTTTGCACATCATTTGCGCGCATCCTTCGTCTTTTTCTATAGGAACTCCGCACATCGGGCAGCACTTGATTAGATCCGAGTCAAAGGGTATTCCGACATCAGATACTGCTTTTCCATGTTCTTCGCAAGTTTTTCCTAAAATTTACATTTTAAATTTAAAAACCGTCTAAGTACAGGTCAGACTTGCGCAATTAGTGTTCCGTACGGTATATAAAATGATTAGTGATTTCACTAAACACATTTTAAATGAGTGACTTCTTGTAAAGTTTGTTTCCTACCCTTGTTGAAAACAGATGACCTTGAAGAATTTATTTTCTTTTTTATATACCAGATAAATTATCAAAGGTAACGCACTCATGACAATTTTCATTCAATCTACACTTTATAGAGAATATTCAAAATTTTCTGAACAGTATTTTTCGAGATAAGGGGGGTGGACATCGATTTTTGGCAATTTTTTTTAAAATAATACAAAGAAAAGTGTGCGGAGTATTACATCATATATATTTTTGAACTCATGTTTTCACAACCTCTCATTGGAACTCCACTCGATGACCTGGTATTTTTTTTTGACTTCCGATTTCTCCCCCCAATACTAACTCCTTAAGAATAAAATTTAACTTTCAAACTACACGGCTCTGATTGGGCGATCAATTCCTATATTAGTGCCGGAGAAAGCCGGTTGTGACAGGCACCGAAGTGATCCCATAGGTATTCCGTATGGAACACTAAAAATTGAAAAAAACTTTTTATTTTGATTACGATTTGAACTCAAATTCACTTGCACTAATGTTCGACGCCTATCAATTGCGCTCAGTTGGAATGAAGCATGAACAAACATCCTATTAGAAACATAATTAATAACAACTTGTACTAATTATGCTATTTAAAGTTTCAAACTGCCCGTTATTTTAATTATACACGTTGTCTAAACTGAGGCATTCATTAAAGAAGTTATGGTACTCCAGATAAATATAAATTTAATAGTAAAAACTGAATACGTACCTTCGTGCCACTCCAATTTGCAATTACTACAAAAATCAGTCGAACAAGTAGGACAGGAAACACTCTGAGGAGAACATGGTGTGGTAGGGCACAATTTACACACGGTCTCGCAGCCAGCTCGGGGACACCACGTACGACACTTATCTACTTCTACTTCTGTAACAGAAAAAATAATCTTTATAGCAAAAAATTGTTAAGTTAATTTGAACGGTTTCAGTAGTCCAGTCGCCAGGGGTTTTCAATTTTCATTAAATGTTAACAGGCTGCATTTTGGCACACAGTTTTTTGGATGTAGAATACTATAAGAAAAAGTTTGCTAAAGTCTGATGTACGCTAAACCCACAAAATCCGAAGTAAAACAAAAAATTTGGTTGTTCGGTAATATCTCGAAAAATTAAAAATATATCGAAAAAACTAATAGTACCACGTGAAAGAGCGGGAAATTTTACAAAAAAATAGTATGTAGATTTTTTCCAGATTTTTTTTGTTAGCGTGAGAATTATTAAAAATTCGGATAGGTGATTCAAAAAGTATAGCGCACCAAACAAATTGATTTGAAAGTGCACCGCTGGCATTTTTACGTTCAAAGCAGTACGAAATGGTCAAAAATAGTAAGACATTTTTTTTCTAGTTACATTCTCTTTTTAGGTAATTTTGCTCTTAAAAAAAAATGTTCATGATAAACGTACTTTTTGCTTATTATTAATCATACAACTTAAACTTAAAATAAAAAAATATTTAAAGTTGGGAAATGAAAGATAAAAGTATTAGCTTTAAGTATAAAGTATTTATATTTCATTTAAATATCCAGGTACAAAGAAAACAGTTATTGAAAATATAAACATTCTAAATTACTTGAAGGAATTTTGTTAATGGCGATTGGAGAAGAAACGCACACGCAATGCCACCACCATGGTTGTGTTGTTGGTTGTCTAATCAGCTCTTGCCAAACAATTGGGTTTGGAAAATGGAGGACACCAAATCAACAATATTAATACCTGTAAAAATGACGAAAATGCATCCCTATTAGCAATGATGTTTTGTAATTGTAAGAAAGGTGAAAAAAAAATTGTAGCTGCAAAAAAGCAGGACTGCTAGGCTCTTCAGTCTATGACGTCTGCTTTTCTTCAGAAGGTTGCACAAATTTACGTATTCTTTCATCATTAAAAGAGGATAGTGATGATGAAAATTATGAACAAATCGAAGAAGAAGAAAGTAACTAAAAAATAATGTTTATTATTTTGTAAATATTTCTGTTATACATTTTTTGTAATTTATTCTTTATTTTATTGTATTGTATTTATACCATTATTATTAAATATATTTATTTTTTGTATAAATAGATATATTTTCATTTATTTTTTATACTCACTGTTAAGGTAAAATTTGCCATAGAGAATATTTTTGTCTTTTGATTTTCATAGTCTTTGATAGAAGTAAATGATCATAAAATTAAAATATAGTTTAGATTACATTAAATTCTCTTAGATTATAAATTGATGTATCTTATTTTTCACTTAGTTTTCTTTGAAAAAATTACTCGTTGTCTTTGTTATTGTTTATTTACGTCAAGGTGACATAATTTTCTTATAATATTTTCCAAATTTTACCAGTGTCATGTAAGGAACTATAATATAGTGCTTTTCCAGTGGGGATAAATGGAAACACTTCATTTTCATGGATAGATTTACGATTGTTGTTATTTGATTAATAAAAAAAACGGTTAATGACACAAAAAAAATTTAATGGCATCGGAAAATTGGCGTCGAGACCTAAATTTTGAAAAAAAAGATCCATTGGACCAAATGACATAAAATGGCGGGCATTTCAAATTTTAAATAACAAATTCAATTGTACCCACTGGGTTCAATATTTTTCTACCAAAATTTCAGGGCATTTTTGCCATAACAAAAAGCATATTTTTTGAAAATTTCAAGCCGATCGGTTCACTTTTTTTTGCCTATTTTCTCAAATTTTGTAGGTACATATACATACAATACGTTTGAGTGACTTAAAACCAATGCAGTTTTGTTGGAAATTTCATTACGAAGAGTTTGGTTTTTTGTCTATATCCGACTTATATAATCGGAGTTATTCACATTTTAAAAACTTAAATTGTTTATAAACAAAAGAGCACAAGTTTTTCAAGGTCCAAAACTCAGGATAATACTCCTGGTGATACATCGATTCAAAACCAACGTGAATCGGATTTCCCTACAGCATGTATGCTTATAACCTTAAAACAAATTATGGTAGTTCAAAAGATAGTAACATGTTTTGAGCATCATTCTCTACCGCGTTAGAGATTCTAAAATACTCCTGATTTTATAACATTCGTACGACAGATATTAAATCATATCGTAAGTTAAAGTTTTAGGTTTTTAAGTAAAATATTTCAGGGTAATTTAATACTCGTCCACATGGTTATGACAAATTTAATTCATATCATTTTACTTATAATATTAAATAAACTGCTATGTAATATATATTACTTAAGTCGAGTAATCAGTTCAAATTACCGATATTTAATATTAAAGATATTTTTAACCGACTTCAAAAAGAAAGTTCTCAACTTAATACGTATAAACGTAATGTTCAAATGTCATTATATTTATGTATATTCAAACAAAGTAAGTAAATCACTAAGTGTCTCTTTAAATTCGAATTAATGTAATTATAAACCAAAAATGTGTCCCCTAGTAAGTTTTTCCGCGCCGCAGAAGCGCGCAATGGGCGGCACGTGCGTGCAGCGTCGTGACAGTACTATCGAGTTTTGTTCGCGGCGGTTGTGCATTAATAAACGGGTGAAATTTGTACCCACTTTAATTTTGGGGGGGGGGGGGGGGGGGGGGGGCGGGGGGGGGGGGTTTGGATTTGTGTATTTACGTATTATATTTTGTATATCAATTATTAATTACATATTGCTTCCATTTTATACCTTTTTCTTTTAGAGTGCACAGAGTTCTATTGCTAAGTAAGGAAAGTATATTTGCTGGTGGACCACCAAATAATATAACAATATCACCTACGTTTTTTATATTCCACGTAAAATAAGGTTTAAAAAAACCGGTCAAGTGCAAGTTGAACTTGCACAATTAGTGTTCCGTACGTTGATTGTTTTTAAAATAAAATTTTTTGTTAGGGTGGTATAAAATGATCAATGACTTCACAAACACATCCCAAATGAGTTTTCAACAAAGTTTGTTTCCAATCTTTACTGAAAACTGATGACCTTGAAATTTTGTTTTTTTTATATACCAAATGAATTATTAAAGGTAATGCACTCGTGATAATTTTCGTTCAATCTATACCCCGTGAAGAATATTCCAGAATTTTTTCAAAATTTTTTGATCAGTACTTTTCGAGATAAGGTAGGAGACAGCGATTTTTTAAAAGTAATACGAAGAAAAGTGTGCGCAAGTATTACATTATATATATATTTTTTACTCGTGTTTTCACAAGCTTTCATTTGACATTACACTCGATAACCTAGTAAAAAAAATTTTTTTTCACTTCCGATTCCACCCCTCAAAACGAACCCTTAAGTCAAAATTTATGTTACGGTGGTATAAAATGATCAGTGACTTCACAAAACACACCCCAAATGAGTTTTCAACAAAGTTTGTTTCTCATCTTTACTGAAATCTGATGACCTTGAAATTTTTGTTTTTTTTTATATACCATATAAATTATTAAAGGTAATGCACTCGTGATAATTTTCGTTCAATCTACACCCCGTGGAGAATATTCCAGAATTTTTTCGAAATTTTTTGATAAGTACTTTTCGAGATAAGGCCCGGGACAGCGATTTTTTCGCGAATTTTTAAAAATAATACAAAGAAAAGTGCGCACAAATATAATATTATATATATATTTTTTTACTCGTGTTTTCACAAGCTTTCATTTGACACCACACTCGATGACCTAGTAAAAAAATTTTTTTTTCACTTCCGACTTCACCCCCCAAAACTAACCCCTTAAGTCAAAATTTAATTCTCAAAACTACAAGGTTCTGATGAGGCCATCAATTCCTATATTATTACCAAATTTCACCTTTCTATGTCAAATAGTTTCGGAGAAAATCGGGTGTGACAGACAGACAGACAGACACCGAAGTGATCTTATAAGTGTTCCGTACGGAACACTAAAAACGAAAACGACAACTTGTAAGAATTTGGTATTTTTTGTATGCTTAGAGCAAAAAAGGTTTATCAAAATATACAAAAAAAATTTCCTGGCATTTGGAAAGCAGCATATTTCAGAATTCGGTTTTTCAAAAATTTGTATTTTTATTATATTGTATATCAAATTCCAAGGTCACTGAGAAACCTAGAACTTTAGAACTCAGGAAATGGGCGCCGGGCCAGAAAATTAATGGCCCACGTTTAAAATACCTAACAGTTAAAATAAATGTTTGTATTCAACTAAACAACAAATTTCTCGAAATCGCTTTGATTGAAATAAACTGTTAATCGCACGTTTTTAAATAAACTAATGTCGATGTTTTTCCCGTTAAACAGGTATTTGTTTCAATCATTGGCAAATATATAAACATATTTATATATCACTGCTCGACATGCCGTTTGCGTGATCTTGACTATTTCCTGCCTGATATTTCCTTTAATTGCACCAGAGAGCGAAAATTGCTACTGTAAACTTTAGTATTAAACTATCTTCTTAAGAAAAAACCATCGGCATCAAATGCGATGCTACATGAAGACCAACTTACGTCACCACACTTTCGGAAATCAGGTTATTTCGGAAAATTTTATAAATCTCTGGCAAAAAAGTGTATGAAATGTGTTATGCTGCCTATCTTTCTCATTATAATCATCTGAATTTTATAAAGCTTTTGTAAAGAAGGTTGAAATTATACTGGTACAAAAGCAGTAATGCAGCACTGCGTATAGCGCTCCCCAGGTCTCCTAGAGACTCATATTTTTTCATCATTGCCATGTAGGCACATTCAGGACTCGTCGGAGAATAAAACGGAGCGCCATTGCTCTAAGGTCCAGTCGACCTATCGCGGTATATTAGTGACTAGCTCAATAAGTAGAGTATACGGAAGAATTTTAAGATATCTGATTGGAGCAGAATATAGAAACTATGAAGAGGAAGAACAATGCGGCTTCCGTGCAGGCAGATCATGCACAGATAATGTATTCTGCTTAAAACAGTTAATAAAAAAAAAAATAGAAAGAAACAGGGGCAACATATATACTTTTCATAGATCTGCAGAAAGCATATGACAATATCCCTATAAAAAAGGTCTAGGAGGTGCTCCAGAACACCAACATCAATTATACAGTAGTTAAAGCTGTCCAAGCCCTATATAATATGAAATCCGCCGTAAAAATAGGAAATAAAATATCAGATCCCTTTACAGTGAACAAAGGCTTACGACAGGGGTGTTGTATTTCGCCGGCCCTATTTAAAATCTATGTCGCGAAAGAGCTCGAGAGATGGAAAAAGAAATGCGGTGGTATGGGTATCCAAATTGATGAAACATCGGCCTATATACCCTTTAGTTTGCAGACGATCAAGTAGTATGAGCTAATGACATAGAGGATCTGCAATACATGACAAGGAAACTGAAGGAATAATATGAATTATTGGGTCTACAAATAAATATAGAAAAAACATAATACCTCTGTATAGGCGAAGAAATAACAGAAATAATATTAGACAACAACGAACCAATAAAAACATGCGAAGAATATACATATTTGGAAGTAAATTTTAACAAAGAGGGGACATATGACAACGAAATAAAACTAAAAATAAACGAAGCCAGACGAATAACTAAAGCATTAAACGGAATATTATGGAGCACAGAAATAGGTAAAGAGAGGAAAAAAAGAATCTATGAATGTATGATAGAGAGCACGTTGTTGTATGGAACGGAAACATGGCGCATAAAAGAACACATAAAGAGGAAAAAAGAAGCCACAGAAATAGACGCACTAAGACGCTCAGCGAGAACATCAAGATTAGAACGAGTTAGGAACGAAAGGATAAAAGAACAAATGAATGTAAAGGAGACAGACATGGAGAGTACAGAGAAGAAACAGCCTATTTGGTATGGTCACGTTCAAAGGATGGGAGAAGAGAGATTGCTGAAGAATACTGAAATGGATACCACCTGAGAACAGAAGAAAGGGAAGACCAGGGACGAGGGAATAAGAAGGTCAATGAGCGAGAGAGGCTTAAGTGATGAAAAGTGCAATGATAGACGATACTGGCATTTGACAATCGGACAACGTCGCACAACGTTATAAACCGAGTTTTATGTATGTACATAGTTGGTCCCTTCGGAGTAAGGTTAACTTCTTTAAGTCTTCTTCTGACTGTCCAATAACTGAAAATCCGACCACGGACTGATCGGAGCTCCTGCTGGACCTCAACACAGGTCAAGTGACGATTTCTTAGAATTGTGTTGACAGTGAAGCGGTCATCTCGCTCCGAAGCACACCTTCTTCTTGCTGATTATGGTCTCCGTGTAAATTCTAAAGTTTCTGGCTAACGTCTGGAGATAGCTGACTGGCTCAGGTGCGACTAGACGTTGACTATGCCCTTCTTGCAATAGGGCGGACTTGTGCCGTTTCTTCCGGGATGGTACCCATTTTCCGATGACGTAATTAGTGAGCAGGTATAGCAGAGATGTTGATGGTTCAAGTTTCCATAAAGAAATGATAGGAAAATACAGTTGCATGTGTTTTTATAGGGATGAATAGCGCGCAACGAGTACGTTGCTGAGCGAGCAAAAACGAACCGTTTTAATCGGTTAAACATTTTGAAAATCCAAATGTTTTTGGTATTATTGGAAAGAGTAGAAAATCGGTATTCTAATGATACCAAAAATAATACCACTGTTTTGAAAATTAAATTCAGGTGTTAAATGGAGAAAAATCGTGTGCGTCGATTTTTTTTGTTCACTAGGGTATTTCTAGATACCTCGAATTAAATCTTGTTATACCGGCCGATTATACCGTGTGCTGCCATTATGGCTCAAGCCGCCACTTTAAACGAAGGTTTTTGATGCTTAAGTTTGGATTTGTCGAACTCTAATACCGGCATTTCCGTTTATTGACGTTGATAAAATATTGAGAACCGTTTAAATATTTCCTCTATAAAGCTGAGTAGCATCAGCTTGAATATTACATATTTTTTAAACATTAAAAAAATACTATTATGTCTTATCTAAATGTTTCATAAAAAATGTTGTACTAAAGCTGCTGTACTGTTGAGTTTTAACTGTACTTACCTCTATTTAATCTGTATTTATTGTGTTTTTCTAATAGTTCATTTCCAGCCAGTCTTTTGATCTCATCTTGCTGCAAAACTCCCTGAGATGAACATTGGGCATCAGGACAAGAAATATCATACGCTCCCTCGGATATCTCGAACTCTACATACGCTTTCATACACTAAAACAAAAAATATACAATAGGGAACGTTCCTAAGTAAGTATTCATAAATTATTTTTATAGTATCGACCACTTATAATTATACTAATTACCAAAGTTAATTTCGAGTAAAGATCTGTTAAATTTATGTAGGGAAACAGTTTGGTTAGGTTAAAATGAGATGTTGATTGCGTACGTGTGTGGCGAGGAGAACCATGGTAAAAGGCAATCGGTTGCACCTATTAGGGAGTAGATTATCCTGAACTTGCAGGTTAGGGACGTGACGCCACTAAGATGGGATGTTACTCCTCCGCCTTTGTTTTCAGGTCTTATCGACAAGGTCACACAAAATAAAAAACATAGACTTATGTCAATAGATTTTTAAAAAGTTTCTAAATTTAAATCGTACTTTCTTTGCACAAACCACGTTTTTAATTTTGACCTAATAAAAGAAATGTCACAAAAACTTTCCTTAAATGTTAATAAGAATTCAGCCAACCTAAAAAACAGATACTTAAATAGATAACTATAGCGGGCATTAGTTCCTTATTCTTTGAAAAGAAGACAGAGTATATTTAACAAAGTGACAATTGCTCGAACCATCGTCAATTGTAGGCGAAACGTCGAAAAAGTTATTATAATTTGCCGCCGTCTAATGACAAGGACCATGATTTCTCACCGGACCAAAGCCGTGCTCAATTACAGCTACTGCTACCATTATTAACCCAGTCGCCAGGGGTTTTGAGCTCTCATTAAATATTAACAAACAGCATTTTGGCACACAGGTAGATTTTCGTTCAATCTACACCCCGTGGAGAATATTCCAAAATTTTTTTTCAAAAATACTAACTATATATATATATATATATATATATATATATATATATATATATATATATATATATATATATATATATATATTGTTATATTGTTATATTGTTTTTGACCTAATGAGCCGATACTCGGTGGAAGTCTATAACCAATAATAGGTGAACGAGATAAAAATAAAAACTTAACTAGAAAGGGCCGGATAAGGTACTAAAATCGGCCCTTAAAACAAATGCAGTGTAAATATATACAATTTGTAGGTATTGTTGAGAAAAGCCTATCCTGAAATTTTTAGACATCCAACTCACTCCTGTCAGCCATAACCTCAAAATTAGTGTTATTTTTTTATTTGTTTCGCACTCCCATAGCTTTTGGCCGTTTGAATCGAAATTTAAGAAAGCAGTAGGAATTAGTTAGTTATATAAATTTTTGAACTCGTGTTTTTACAAGCTTTCATTTGACAACCCCACTTGATGACCTAGTAAAAAAATTTTTTTTTCACTTCCGATTTCACATCCCAAAACTAACCCTTATGTCAAAATTTAACTTTCAAAACTACACGGCTCTGATGAGGCCATCAATTTCTATATTAGTATCAAATTTCAACTTTCTACGTCAAATAGTTTCGGAGAAAATCGGGTGACAGATAAACAAACAGACGGACATACAGACACCGAAGTGATGTTATAAGTGTTCCGTACGGAACACTAAAAAGATATCGAAAAACTAATAGCACCAGTGAAATAGCGGAAAATTTTACGCAAAAATAGTATACAGATTTTTTTCAGATTTTTTTTATTAGCCTGAGATTTTATTAAAAATTCGGATAGATGATTCAAAAAGTGTAGCGTGCCAAACAGGTTAATTTGAAAGTCTGGGCGGACCACTCGAAGGTTAATCGATATTACTTGTTTTCGGAGTGTAAAAAAAAAATTAAAAGATAGATTTTTGACAAGGAGACTTTCAGCTTTCCGATGATACTAATAGTTTTTATTTTCGTTGCTTTATAATTTGTAAAACTTAAAACGAAAATTTTGTTTGCATGATTTTAACGCGCATACAGGAAATTACAAATACAGTCGACACTGTTTATAGTGAAAAACTCTTTATAGTGCAATTTTTTCAAGACCTAGAATATCTTACATACATAGCAATATATACGGATTTTTTCTTTATATAGTGAAAAAACTCTCTATAGTGAAATTTCGGTCAACATTTTGATCTTTCACTATATACGAGGCTGGTTTGAAAAGTCCGTGCAAAAAATAAAAACTACTTATGTGTTTGGGGTAAACCTTTTTTATTTTTCGACATAGTCTCCTTTTAGGCTTATACACTTCGTCCAACGATGTTCTAGTTTGTTGACCCCTTCCGAATAATAGGATTTGTCCAAGTCTGCAAAATATCCATTAGTGTCTGCAATCACCTCCTCGTTTGAATAGAATCTTTGTCCCGCCAGCTATTTCTTCAAATTGGGGAACAAATAGTAGTCCGAGGGAGCCAAGTCTGGAGAATAGGGGGGATGTGAAACGAGTTGGAATCCTATTTCCATTAATTTTGCGACCACAACTGCTGAGGTGTGTGCTGGTGCGTTGTCGTGATGGAAAGGACTTTCTTGTGGGCCAATCGCGGGCGTTTTTCTTGCAGCTCGGTTTTTAAACGGTCCAATAACGATGAATAATATTCACCTGTAATAGTTTTACCCTTTTCCAGATGGTCTATGAGGATTATCCCTTGCGAATCCCAAAAGACAGTCGCCATAACCTTTCCGGCCGAAGGAACGGTCTTCGCCTTTTTTGGTGCAGATTCCCCCTTGGTAACCCATTGTTTAGATTGTTGTTTGGACTCAGGAGTATAGTAATGTATCCATGTTTCATCCACAGTGACGAAACGACGCTTAAAGTCCTCCGGATTCTTCTGGAACAGCTGCAAACCATCCTTGCAACACTTCACACGATTCCGTTTTTGGTCAAGCGTGAGCAATCGCGGCACCCATCTTGCGGATAGCTTTCTCATGTCCAAATGTTTATGCAAAATATTATGTACCCGTTCAGTCGAGATGCCCACAGCACTAGCAATCTCACGCACCTTAACTCTTCTGTCATCCATCACCATATCATGGATCTGATCAATGATTTCTGGAGTCGTAACCTCCACAGGCCGTCCAGAACGTTCAGCGTCACTTGTGCCCATATGGCCAGTCCGAAAATTTTGAAACCACTTATAAACTGTTCTAATCGAAGGTGCAGAGTCACCATAATGTTTATCAAGCTTCTCTTTAGTCTCCTAAGGCGTTTTGCCTTTCATAAAGTAATGTTTAATCACCACACGAAATTCTTTTTCGTCCGTTTCTTGAAAATCACTCGACTTCCTTGATTCACACGAATGCCAAACACAAAGAAATAGACCAATATGGCTGAAACTTGGTGTGCGTTCATTCAAGAGATGCTACTAACTAAACATGACCTCGATACGCGCCGGTGGTGCCATCTCTCGGACTTTGCACGGACTTTTCAAACCAGCCTCGTAAAGTGTCGACTGTATTTAATAAAATATAGTATTGAAAAAACAATCCTTGTCTACATATATTTATATTTCCTTGTCTATACATCATTATTATACCTTAAGTTTCAATATAAGAATAATTAAAAATACCCACATTGCCTGTGTTATTTTAAAATTTAGTTTTAAAATAGGAAAATTTGCCTGCCGTAATGCGCTGCTGGCAGTTTTACGTTCAAAGAAGTACGAAATGGTGGAAAAAAGTCGGACATTTTTTTTTTATTTACAGCTAAAAGTATACTTGATATTAGAAAATTATTAAAAACAGATAAAAGTACAAGCTTTAAGTATAAAGTATTTATATTTCATTTAAACATCCAGGTACCGTTATTGAAAACACGAAAATTATAAATTACTTGAAGGAACTTTGTTAATGGCGTTAATACTGGATCTGTCATTTTGAATTTTTCAAATCTGTCATTGGATTCTTAATCAGCACCCCGAGAAATCCCTTAACAACCAACTTCTAAATATTTAGCGATATATAGAAATGTTAATTTAATCATAAATGAGGTTGGAAACATGATTCCCACTACAACTGAAGGGGTTAAATCAGCCATTTTATTTTAAATATTTTTTTTAATTACGGCGAACAAAAAAAAAATCTATATACTATTTTTTTGTAAAATTTCCCGCTCTTTCATGTGGCGCTATTAGTTTTTCGAAATCTTTTTTATTTTTCGAGATATTAGCGAAAAACAGAATTTTTTATTTTATTTTCGATTTTGTAGGCTTAGCGTACACTTTAGAGCAGCAAATCTACATCCATAAAACTACTTGTATGCTAAAATGCAGCGTGTTAATATTTAATGAGAGCTTCTCGTCAAAATTTGCCTCTGACAACTGGGCTATATTGTATTTTAATACGACTAATATATTACTCTGTTAAATCATATCGTTAATCACATATCTCTTATATTTTTTAGCTTTCTAAATCCAGTTTAAAGCATATATTTAAAAGATAATGAAATGCAGAAATTACATGCATTTGTAGCAACCATCGAACATTTCTATACACCAACCTAGCAACTCATTTCTGTTATTAAAGCTTACATTTACGATTTTATCGAACAAGTAATCTACATGAAATCTTATTCTATCTAAAGTTAAACCTATTATTATGTATTTATGTATGTGGAGTAATAAACTTTCTGTACTGGAATTTAAAACTATCGATCAAGTTTTACTAGGTTTAAGGCTAATATGGACTATTTTATGTCTATTTATTCAGGTATCGATATGCTTATTGAACATTCAAAATAAATACGATGCTCGTTTTTAAAGTTAAGTACCGTTTTCATATTAAAAAAACGCAAGACCATTTTTTTAACAATATTATTTTTACATGAACGCCCGGGCCTTAAATTACTTTTCAACACAACTTCCACTTATATTAAGGCACTTGTATCGTAAGACCACCTTCTGTATTCCATCCTCTTAGAACTCTGCCGCCTAGTTTGCCCACCACTGCAGCACGGCCGTCTTGGCGTCGTCGTTGGTATCGTAGCGCTGAACGCCAAGGTGCTTCTTTAAGTGCAGAAACAAATGTAGGTCGTTGGGCGCTACGTTAGGGCTATGCGAGGGAGGGGGGAATTGATTCGAGCCATATGACGCGATATGATCTTGGGTTCGATGACCTACGTAAGGACGAGCATTGTCGTGAAGCAAAATGATCTCTTTACTGCACATGCCACACTGACAATATGTGTCAGCATTTACTGTGCCTCGCCCCCAAGGCAAAAAATTCACAAGCAACACCCCCTGGCTATCCCAAAACACAGTGCACATCATTTTTCGGGCTGAAACTGTTTGCTTGAACTTCACTTTCTTGGGTGATATTACATGTTTCCTTTCCATGGACTGTTGTTTTGATTCTGGTGTAACGTGACCAGCCCAGGTTTTGTCACCAGTGACAATTTAGCTTAAAACTGATCACCTCCGGCACGGTACCTCCCGAGGAAAGTCAAAGCATTGGCTAAACCATTAGTTTTATGCAACTCACTCAGCATTTTTGGTATCCAGCGTGAGCACAACTTCCGATAATCTAACGGTCTGCCACAATTTCATAAAGAACATTTCTTGACATTAGATAGTGATTAAGTCGTAAAGCGTCTGTTTTCTTGAACAGTCGAGAGGGGCAAGATCGGGTACAGAGCGTAATTCCGGTCCTTGGAAATTTAGATGTTATGAACGGCTTTACCGGAGCGAAGAGTGCCTTTTGTGTGTGGGAAGTTACAAAGATAATAATTTTACAACTACGCGCCGCCAAAATCTCGTGTTCAATATTATTTAAATAACGTTAAGTCCCGAGTGTTCCACTGATTCAAACGGGGTACTCAATACGCGAGTGCAGTAAATGGCCCAAGGATTTCTCGCAAATATTTGTGTTTGCACCCCTGGTTTCTGCAGGATTCGACATTATACGATCTTAGAATATTCCAGAATAAATTGCTTTTCACAAAAAGACATAAGTGGGCCTTCATGTAGCCGTGTTTTGACGCCAATGGATTTTTTTCTTGTAGCAAAAAGTAATCAATTCCCTTGTTTATAGAGCTGTATCAATGTCTCATCCACAATCTCTTCAATCAAATCTAAACATCTTACTTCTGTTCTTTAATCAAACAATTTCCTGTACGGAGGTATAAAACGCTCCATCCAAAAGGATACATCTCTCCAAGTATCTCTTAAGACTAGAAATCAAATAGATCAGACTCTGGGGTTTTAGTCCTTCCATACATTAAGAATGTCACAGATTATATTTCGAAACATTTCCACTTTAGCACAGACTTTAGACAGAACACCAGCAAGAAACAGGACATCGGATTTTTTTCTGACCATTCAAACCAAAGAAATTCCTTTTTCTATCCTAGGAAAATTCATGAGTTCATCAGAATATCTAAACAGCCTAACAACCTTAATGAAGACATTTTACCTATACTTTAATCTGGGAACAGATCAACTACAAAGCCTCTCTCCCCACCCCGGTCCGCTAATATAAAAGGAATTAAATCAGTTTTGTAGTAAATTCCGAAGAAGTCAATTCTCGAAACAAGCTCTGAAGAAGGTAGCGGGGTAATCGGTGAAACGTCAGTGTCACATATTCAGTAGACAGAAGAAGAATTATACCAGAACGTTCTGTAATCAGAAGTTTCCTATCAAATCTGAAACGATTAAAAGAAGACATTTAGCAAGAAATGGCAGCCGTCACGGAAACAACGTGCTAAGCAGTGTTCAATAAATTCATCGCTCGCTTAGAAAAATTAGATAACCTAATTTGCGAGAAATGATGCTTCAAGGACTGTAGTTTGATACGCAATAAACGAATTCTTCATTTATCAATTTGTTTTACTATTAAAACTTAGCTTCTTTATTGAATATCCTGTACAACCGTTATTTAAAAAAGGCAATTAAGATAAGTACCTTCTTTCACGATGTTTGAAAAGGATTAAAATAGTAAGTAACAGAACAAAATTTTGAAGTATGTTTCTCTGTATGACCTCTTCGTGTAACAGTAACAATTGCCAAAACATAAATTTCAATTGACGATATCTAAACAACACCTGGTGCTTCCCACACCTTGTGTTCCCAATTTTTCAATTCATTGTGGTTTTACAATAACGACTTGATTAAAAAAAACAAAATCAAGGTCAAATTTTTTTGAATAGTATTGTGCTATTTTTTCTTATCGGTTTATAGTCGATAATATTTGCTAACGGTAATGGTAATTTGGCTATTTTCATAATTAAATCACAAAAAATGGAATTAAAAAGTACTCATTGTATTTTGAGATTGTCCTAGATTGATAAACCAGCTCTTATAAAAATATTGACACATGTTATTCTTAAAGCCTAACTTCGTAACACTGCGATTGATTGGAGACAATCTTTAACTTCTACGATCAATTGTATCTGAGGCGGTAAAGTTAGATATTTCCAAGGCTTTTGACAGGAAGCTTTGACTTTTCTACTCCTGCAACGAAATTGATCCAGGCAGTCATCTCGGATAGGAAATTTAAAGTTATGCTTGAGGGAGTGTTCTCATAGGAAAAGACAATGTAGGACCACATATCTATCATAATTTTTCTGTCGTTGCACAGTTTTTTCCCCAATACTCCACACCTTTGCCTCTAGAATTTTTATACATCTATGCTGCTTGTTAGTAACGGTCTATTCACTGCGAAAGTCACCCTTGCTGTAATTTAATTATGGTGTTTCTGACATACTATGGTGGCCACAAAACTCTGTATTTCAAAGATAAACGCACTCTTTACAGAAAACAAGTACCAAGAACCAATCAGACACAAGCAAAATACATTGCAATGAGCTAAAATCAAGCTCTGTGCAGCTTTGGGAGTACCTGAATAATGCACGGGAAAAGTTTGACGTAGAGGATTTTATTGAATTAATGAAAAGGATGTGGAACATTTGTGATGCAGTAATTAATAATAAAGACGGGACATTTTTTAAATATTTTTTGATGGGTTCATGAACGATTTTGTAGACAACAATTTATTGTAAAAGTAAACATCTATTTTACGATAATAAAAAACCTTTTTCATTTTGTATTGTTAGTTTTAATTAAAAATTCTTCCAAAGTTGTTCGTTATAGTTTGTATAGTCTGTCCAGTACGAACGTGATCGTTCGTATTCTTGAAAAAAATGTGTTTCGAGAACAATTTTTGCCATCAATGTATTCTTTGGTGTGCTAACACCTTACTAAGTTGCCAAGATTTTCTGCATACTCTGCAAATTTTTCGAATCTCGCGAGACAACTGAGTCAAAGTCCTTAGAGTCTTTCCTCTTTCCAAGGAACCAAACATTTTCAATAGGGTTGGCGTCCGGCGATTGTGAAGGCCACTCTAGTATCTTATCATAGGCCCATGCAAGGTTTCTTCAACGTGCTTCGGAATTTGACATTAGGAGCATGAAGATGTGATCGAATGGTCTCATGAGACATATTCAAGCCCGATTTCCTTAATTTTGCCGCTCCTTGACGCAGCGTCAATTTCGGGTTCCGTGTAGTAAAAAAAGCATTTGAAATTACACAGTTTAGATACAGCAATTATTATGATTTTATTCTCTCTGGGGGTGTCACCAGGAGTATTGTCCTGAATTTTGAACCTCCAAAAACTTGTGCTCTTTTGTTTATAAACAATTGAAGTTTTCAAAACCCGACCCCAGCTTTCCGATGCCTATAAAAAAAATTTTTGTTTGGAGTCATTTTAATCGTTTTTTTTTCTGTGATCAAAAAATAGAAGACTTTTGAAATAAAACGCAAACGGGTTATTTATTTTTCCAAATTTATTTCGTCCCCTTCAAAGTAATCCCTCTTTGATACAATGCATTTATGCCAACGTTTTTTCCAGTTTTCGAAACTGTTGTTGCATTCGATTTCTGGAAAGGCCTTTAAAACCTTCTTCGATTCGGTTTTAATCTCCTCAATCGACTCAAGATGTCCTCAAAGCGATTTTTTGAGTTTAGGGAAAAGCCAGAAGTCCGACGGAGCTAAATCAGGCGAATAGGGCGATTGCGAAATGATATGAGTTGAAATTTTGATGAAAAAGTCGCGATGACCCAATGCTGTATGAGAAGGCGCATTATCGTGATGAAAAAACCAAGAGTTATCGGCCCATAATTCCGGCCTCTTGAGACGAATAGCTTCACGCAAACGGCGCATAACAGTCAAATAATATTCCTTGTTGACAGTTTGGCCCGGCGCACAGTGGGGGGGGGAAAAACGAAAAATCGTGTTTCAAAATTGTCTAGAGCCTTCAATTTTGGTTCGATTTGGACG
Organism: Pachyrhynchus sulphureomaculatus; assembly: GCA_019049505.1. NCBI lineage: Eukaryota > Metazoa > Arthropoda > Insecta > Coleoptera > Curculionidae > Pachyrhynchus > Pachyrhynchus sulphureomaculatus. Next base: position 36,969,998 of record CM032453.1, on the reverse strand, counting down.
ATTTTTTTTTAAATTGAAGCTTATTAAATTCCGAACAAAGTTGTCGGAGCCGATTTTGCAATTAAACTTTTGTTTCAAAATGGCGGACGTCTTCAAAATGGCGGTTTCTGATTATATAGCGACTGAGACACAGAAAACGCTTACTGTTTCAAACCAAGTTGTGCTAAAATGCGTGTATGTATGTTTTTTTATGTCGCAGATAATATATCTAATATCACAGTTACAAGATTAATAATAATGAACCCAAAATGGCTGCCATGAACAATAAAAGTATTACAAATATGAATAAACATACCATTATTATTTTATATCCATAACATTTGCATAAATAATTTCTTTAAGGTTGTTAATTATAAATATGTTTCAACAATTGACTTAAAATAACAAATCAAGTATAACTTGAATAACTTGAATGATCTGACTGCCACAGTCTAAATGCCACAGAGAAACTTTCTTGCTCGATTCAATTTTGGCATCCGCCATTTTAAGTTAATTGTTGAAACATATTTATAATTAACAACCTTAAAGAAATTATTTATGCAAATGTTATGGATATAAAATAATAATGGTACGTTTATTCATATTTATAATACTTTTATTGTTCATGGCAGCCATTTTGGGTTCATTATTATTAATCTTGTAACTGTGATATTAGATATATTATCTGCGACATAAAAAAACATACATACACGCATTTTAGCACAACTTGGTTTGAAACTGTAAGCGTTTTCTGTGTCTCAGTCGCTATATAATCAGAAACCAACGTTCGCCATTTTGAAACAAAAGTTTAATTGAAAAATCGGCTCCGACAACTTTGTTTGGAATTTAATAAGCTTCAATTTAAAAAAAAAAATCGTCCAAATCGAACCAAAATTGAAGGCTCTAGACAATTTTGAAACACGATTTTTCGTTTTTCCCCACTGTGCGGCGGAAGGAATTCATAACGAACACCACGATAATCGAAGAAAACTGTTACCATCACCTTGATTTTCGACTTGCTTTGGCGTGGTTTCTTCAGTTTGGGCTCGCCTCTAGCACGATATTGGCTTGATTGGTCGGCAGTTTCCGGATCGTATGCGTAAATCCATGTCTCGTCTTCCGTAATGATGCGCTTGATGACGTTTTGATAGTCAGAAATCATGGTTTCACAGACATTAACACGACGCTTTTTATCGAAAAAAATTGAATGTTTTTGGTGCCAAACGAGGGGAGACGCGTTTGAGGCCCAAGTTGTCTTTTAAAATCGATTGAATTGACCCAAATGATAAGTTGGTGATGGCAACAAGGTCTCTAATTATCACTCGACGATTTTTGAGCACCAAATCCTAGATTTGCTTGACGTGATCGGTAGATGTTGAAGGACGACCAGGACGTTCATCGTCCTCCACACGTTCTCTGCCTTCTTTAAACAATTTATACCAATCAAAAACACTTGCTCTGGATAGAGCATCATCACCAAATGACTTTTTTATCATTTCGAACGTTTGGGAAGCCCAAAAACCATTTTTAAAACAAAATTTAATGCAACACCTTTGCTGAATTTTTTCACTCATGTTAAAAATCGAAAAACGCACTTTTATTGTTGAACGAATGCAAGCGAATCTTATTAACTACTGACGCTATGGTCTTAAAATGTGACACAGATAGCAGTTAAGGTCCTACCAACCTAACGAAACAAAATTAATCCGATTTGGAAATGCCTGGGCGATTTAAATTTAAAAGTCTTACTATTTTTTGATCACAGTATATTAATCAACTAACAACAAATGTTTTTTCGGCCACTTTAACGTTAACGAAAATGTTTTTTTTTTAAATAAAGGTCTGGTAATTCTCTAGCAAATATAATAAAAGATTTTCAGTTTTTTTTTCAAAATGACGGAAAAATGCATTTGTTGTTATTTGATTGATAAACAAAATGTAAAAAAACACGGTTAAAATGACTCCTAAAAAAATTTTTTTAATAGCATCGGAAAGCTGGCATCGAGACCTAAATTTTGAAAAAAAGAGATCCATTTTGGACCAAATGGCATAAAATGGCGGGTAATTTAAATTATAAATAACAATTTCAATTGTGTCCACTGTGTTCAATATTTTTGTACCAAAATTTTAGGGTATTTTTGCTATAACAAAGGACATATTTTCTCTATACTGTGCAATTTCAAATGTTTTTTTACTGCACTATATAGCTTTTGAGGGATATCGTTTTAGGGGAAGGGGGTGAAAGGGGTAGGTGTCGATATGTTGTATGTTTTTAACTCTATTATGGAGATTTCCTTTTTCTTTATTGAGAAAGTCAAATGTTGTACTTATTTTAGAACTGTATGTTTGCAAGAAAAGTACTGAGTAAATGACTATACCGAGTTTTTAATTAGTAAACTAAACATTTATAATAAATAGTGTTGGTGTACATTGTTGAAGTTAATAAAGTATCAGAACATAAACTGTCAGCTAGACGTTAATAAATTTTGTTTATGCTTCCTCTTGGTAAAAAAGTTGTGAACAATGTGTCTATAGCCGTTTTGTTTGCGCGTTTTCACCTTGAAAATTTAATTTGAAAACAAAAAGGTTAAGCCATACAGATAATAAGATGCTTTTTAATATAAAACGGTAACCTTGTGGAACTTATATTTGTTTTTTACCTATACGTATTTTGTTTTTGTTACTAATTATATCGGTCAAAAGGAATGATATGAAACAATCAATATTAAAAAATTAAAATAAAAGTATATTGATTTCACTTATATCGTAAATAAACCTAAGCTAATAAACCAAGTTAAAAAACTACGAGGGTGTTTTTTAAAATTATCTATATTTTCTTTACGAAATTTTGTTCAAGTTCGTATGATAAGTACCTGACCTTGACAAGAAAAACCAAACTTTTAGCTCGATATACTTAGTTCAACGTATTTCTATCTTTTGTATCCCATCTAAAAAATAACCGGCCAAGTGCAAGTTGAACTTGCACAATTAGTGTTCCGTACTTTTACTCGTGTTTTCACAAGCTTTCATTTGACACCACACTCAATCACCTACTAAAACAAATCTTTTTTCACTTTCGTCACTTCCGATTTCACCCCACAAAATTACACGGCTTTGATGAGGCCATCAATTCCTATATTATAACCAAATGTCAACTTTCTATGACAAATAGTTTCGGAGAAAATCGGGTGTGACAAACAGACAGACAGACGGACAGACAGACAGACACGGAAGTCATCTTATAAGTGTTCCGTACGGAACACTAATACGATTTGTTCAACCCTTCAAAACCGGCGTTTGTTTCAGCAATCATCTCATTGTTTGAGCCAAATTTTTTTCCCCGAGTAATTTTTCCATATTCGGAAGTAGGAAATAATCGCTGGGGGCTAAATCTGGCGAATATGGTGGATGCGAAACAATTCGTATCCTAACTCGTGGAATTTTTCCATGGCAATGACACAAATGTGCACGCGTGTATTGCCTTGATGAAAGAGAATTTTTTTCTTCGTCAAATGAGGACGTTTTTCTTTCACAGCATGGTTAAAAACGATCCAATAAGTTGACATAATACTCTCCATTAATTTTTTTTGCCCTTTTCAAGGGAATCGATGTGGATTATGCCGCGTTCGTCCCAAGACACTGTGTCGGCCGATAAAGTCGCCTTGGCCTTCTTTGGCGCCGATTCGCCCCGGAAAACCCACTGTTTGGAATGTTCTTTGGTCTCTGGTGTGTTGTGATTAATCCATGTTTCGTCAACAGTTATGAATCGACGCCAAAAATCATTAGGATTGTGCTGTAACATCTTTTGAAGTTGACACACGTGCGTGTTTATTGTAAATTGTGAGAAATTGCGGCACCCATCTTGCGGAAAGCTCTCTTATATCCAAATGAGTTGTTAAAATGTTCTGCACCCGTTCAGTTGACATGCCCACAGTGTCAGCAGTCTGACGCATTTTCACTCTCCGATCATTTATCACTATATCGTAGAATTTTTCAATCATTTCTGATGTGGTGACCCTATTTGGACGAGCTGAACGTTCTTCATCCAAAATGCTTGTATGGCCGCGTTTGAATTCAGCTGTCCAATATTTTACGGACAATAACGAAGGTGCAGAGTCCCCATAAATTTCACCATCTTTTTTCTTTTTTTTTCTTTTTCAAAAACAAATATTTTATCACTGCCCGATATTTAATTTTTTTCATTGTTGTAAAATCACAAAAGTTGTTCTATTTAAATGGCTGCCACTCACAGACTAAATCACGCAGGGATTTGAAAATAATAGTAGCGCCATCTCTGGCAGAGACCAGGTACTTACAACCCTCCTATGTTGCAATCTTTACGTTTTTTTTTCTTCCGAAAAATGAGTGAAAGCAATTTAGAGCACTTTCTGAATAAGAAAGGAAATTGACCAAAAGTTATGTCCCAGCTATACGGTAATGAAAGCTCATCCTATTTTCACGTAAAATTTTAATGATGGGGCGGATATTCAATTTAGGATGACTCCAGATCCAGAAGACCGGCTCAGGCAGCAATTGAAGAAACCTTCAGGCTTGCTGGAAGATTTGTTGCTATCAAATGAAAAAATGAAGATTCCAGTACTTGCTAAAGAAGCTGGAGTATCCAAAACTGCAGTTTTGAAGATTTACAGGTGAAAAAAGTTTCTGCATGATTGATTCTCAAACTATCTTCACCAAACCAGAAAATAGCGAGGAAAGAAATTTCACAGAAAGATTGTTCACAGGCGATGAGATTTGAGTGTTCTATTGGGCTCCTCCCATCAAGCAGGAGTCGTTGCAAAGGCTCACTGAGATAACCGGTAGTACTCTTTAGGATCCGGTAAAACTGGTTACCCAGCTACGTAGGATCCGGCAAAACTGTGTACCCGGGAGGTTAGGATCCGACAATATTACATTATGCTGCTTTTACGTTTTACTAACATTTTATGTCAACACTACCAACTTCAGGTAATTTTTTATGATTTGTTCATATTGTTAGCACGCGATAAATTAGCGCTCTGTATTTAGCGGCAGTACGATGAATCCTCGAGCGAAATAAAAATCTTATTCCGATATTGTCTACGGTAGAAGGTCTTTTTAACGATTGTTGGGTTTTAAAAAATGAACAAACCTGAACTACTTAATATGAGGAAGACGAATCAAAAGCAGAATCTCACATGTGTAGCGTATAAATCACGCGAGGTTTAGGAAAAAAGGCATTTAAAATTTTTAAAAAAAATGAAGGCAAGGCTGAAGCAGAACCATCAACCATCTCTGAGAATTTAAAACAAATTAATATTACAGACTATCTTGGGACAACCAAATAGTGGAATATAAATGATCCTAAAGCAAAAACTTATGCACACGGCAATAGGAAATGCGATAGATGATGGACAACCACCCTTTTTGGTTTGTAGAAACTATAAGTAAGTGTAAAAATGAAATGTTTTGCTATTAAGGTTATTGCCGTTATTTACTTGTGTACAGTAAAATTCATCTATAACTGAAAGGATAAAGGTAACAATAAAATATTTAGAAAATATTTTTCTTTCGCTTTCTTTATTAAAAAATAAGTCAGCTATATATTCTTTTAGCTAAAAAATCAAAAAAAAAATACCGTTTAAGAGGCTGCTTGCTCTACTTGAGGAGAAATATCACATTCCATGCTGACCATTTTTAAACCAGCGTTATTCTCGAAATATTCGAAAAATGCAAGAGTTGAATTGCTGATTAACTATCCGGTTTTGATTTCTTTCCCTTGACAACAGAGATGTGGACATCTGACGTAAATAACAAGAGGTTCATAAGTTTGATGGTACACTGGCTAATTAAAGATTTTGAATCAAAACATTTTGTGCTTAATATCAGAAGCCTAGAAGGTAGTCACACCAACAGAAACATTAAGAATGCCTTAAATCAGATGCTCGAAGAAAACAGTATAAACGACACAAGAGTCCACCTACAGTACTTATTAGAGACAGTGAACTTAAATTTAAAAAAGCTACAAGAGACTTAGGAGTAAATAATGAATCATGCTTTATATATACCTAACAATTGGTAGTAATCTACTCTAAAAGTGCGAAGATCTGTACTGGATGTTATAAGTGTCGGAAGAAGGATCGTAGCTCATTTAAAGCACTCATCTTCTTCCAGAATGCAATTAGAACGAATCCAAGAGATATTTTAATATTGGAATAAAGAAAATAGTACAAGTTGTATCTACACGCTGGAATTCCAGATATTATCTATTAGAAAGGCATGTTGAATAAATAAGAGTTATCAGCTTGCTTGGTGCTGAATATGATTCACTTTTGTCTTTGACACCAAATCAGTGGGACTTAATTATAAACGTTATTGGAGCTTTTACAATAATTTGAACAAACTACCAAAGACTTTCCACTGTGTATAATATCAGAAGTGATTCCAACCCTTTTGTCATTAAGTAAATATCTAATGGAAATCGAGGTTCCTAGTTTACGATCTAGGGGGATAATATACTTGATGATTTGAGCTAGAGATTAGCAAATATTGAAATAAATAATAATTATAAAATTGCCACGTTTCTGGATACAAGATTTAAAGATCTATATCTCACTAACAAAGAGCAGGTTAAAAAACATTTTTAATTACATTAAACAAACAATACCGTTAAAAGCAAATGCTGAATCCGATGAAGATGTGGTATCACTATCGGAATCAGACTTCGCGGACGATATCATACTTAGTATTTTAAAAAACTTAACAGTACCAAAAAAAACGTAAGAAACAGAAGCAGACAGTTGGAACATATTCTCTAAAATTGGTCAAACTAGAGATAAAAATAAAAAGGTCTCTTATGGAATAGAAGAAGTAGAAAGAGACTTCAGTTCTTATTTACGTTTGTCACTGATAGATCGTAAAGCAAGCCCGTTTTTATGGTGGCAGACTAATTTCAAGGATTTTCTTAGGTTAGGAGAACGTGCACCTCAGTTTCTTTCAACACCAGCTGCTTCAATATTTAGTGAAATGATATTTTTTGAAGTTGGAAATATATATGAAGAAAAAAGAAACATACTGTGGTCTGAAAATGGTGGAATACTAACACACCTACACCACAATTTACCTTAGCTCGATTTTAAATATTAAAATTTTCTATGTGGTTTGTAGTAATATAAATAGTTAAGGTTTGTTGTTGTTATGTTTAAAATGTTTCCCTTCTGCATATTTTGAAATAAATGTTACTTTTAATTTGGTTTTATTTTGCTCAAAAAATTTGGCAGGGTAATCGCCCGGGTAATAAAGTATCCGACCAAAACGGGTAACTGGCCAAATCAGCCGGGTAGACCGGGTACCCGTTACATCTCTAATAAGAGCACTCCACTTTCAAAGAAGACAAAAATTCAGTCGTCTTCTGGAAAGTTGATGGTGATCTTTTTTGTGACAGCAAAGAAATTTTGTTTATTGAATCTATGGAAACAAGGTCCACGATTAATTGAGTAGTTTACGAAAGGACGATCCAAAACCTGAAGCAAGTGATAAGAGAAAAAGTTCGAATTTATGGAGAATCAAAATGTGGCCGTTGCACAATTGACGCCATTACCAAAAGCTATGAATTCACCGAGTTACAATGTCCACCTTATAGCCTGGATTTAGAGCCGTCTTTTTGTTTAAAGATGAAATATCAGGGGTCAAGAATTTTCCTCAGATGATGAGTTAAGAGCCGCTGTAGTATTACTTTTTGGATTACAACAAAATAATCTTTTTGTAGATGGAATGAAACAGCTCGAGAAACGCTAAATATATTTGTATTAGTGTAGATGGTACTGACGTAAAAAAAAACATTTTTTTTTAACCTCTGCAAGCTCTCGTTCGTAGGTAGGTAGATAACTTGAAGAAACACCCTCCTAAATTAAAATTACATCTTTTTATGGGACACTTGGTATTTAAAACATAATCTTATTGTTTGTTCAAAAAAGGTATACTTCTACGCGATTAGGCTAATTAATAATCTACTTTTAAAATTAATTGGTAAATACTTATCCTCAAATGAAGATTAAAATTAAATATTTATTTGTTAAATACTATTTTTTTTTTTTGTAATGTTATGACGCAATATTTTGACGTTACAACGGAAAACTTTTCATATTATTCAAACAAAATAATTAACAATTCAATAGTAATCTGACATACTAATTAGATTCTAATAATGTGATTCATTAGTATCACAATAATATGTGTAGATGTACATATTAATTGGTAGTAGGTGTTCTTTAGCTTACAACACTTTAACAACAAATAACATATTTTTTATTACTCCAAAGTATCGTAAAATAGCGCCAAATGTACAGGCATTCTTTACTACAATGCAGGACATACGGGTGGAGCTTTGAAATTGAAGGAACTCAAGTATCCGCATATTGACATTAAAATACGATCAATTATCTAATACTATATGCCTTCGAAATTGGTTGATTACATCGATTTTTGACGAACCAGTCAAATGTACAGTGTTGTCGTATTTCAAAAATTTAAAAGATTACTTGATGTACCGATTCTCAAAATATTATTGAAAATCTAACCTAATAAATCTCATAGTTTTTGCTAATAGAGAAGAAAGTAAATATAACTATATGAGGCCTGTTTTTTAAATCAGTGACTTTCATAAGAGAAGGTGCTCAAATCGCTGCCTCCTTTTATTGTTGTTATTTACAACCTCATTTAAAGCTACACACCAAGTTTCAAGTACAAGCGTCGAATAGAAAAATTTCTACAGGGTTTGTTAAAATGGAAAATGGGTTTCGTGTTCTAATAAAACATTAGTTTTTGCGTGGAAAAATCATTAAGGAAACTGAGAAAAGGTTAAAAAACCGGTCAAGTGCAAGTTGAACTTGCGCAATTAGTGTTCCGTACGTTGATTGCTTTTAAAATAAAAAATTTTGTTATGGAGGTATAAAATGATTAGTGACTTCACAAAACACACCCTAAATGAGTTTTCAACAAAGTTTGTTGCCAATCTTTACTGAAAATTGATGACCTTGAAATTTTTGTTTTTTTATATACCAGATAAATTATCAAAGGTAATGTACTCGTGATAATTTTCGTTCAATCTACACCGTGGAGAATATTTCAGAATTTTTTCAAAATTTTTTGATAAGTACTTTTCGAGATGGACGGCCATTTTTCGCGTTTTTTCGAAAATAATACAAAGAAAAGTGCGCGCAAGTATTACATATATATATATATATATATATATATATATATATATATATATATAAATATATATATATATATATATATATATATATATATATATATATATATATATATATATATATATATATATACTTCTTTTACTCGTGTTTTCACAACCTTTCATTTGACACCACACTCGATGACCTAGTAAAAAATTTTTTTTTTCACTTCCGATTTTACCCCCCAAAACTAACCCAAAAATTTTCAAAACTACATGGGTCTGATGAGGCCATCAATTCCTATATTATTACCAAATTTCAACTTTCTATGACAAATAGTTTCGGAGAAAATCGGATGTGACAAACAGATAGACAGACACCGAAGTGATCTTATAAGTGTTCCGTACGGAACACTAAAAAGTATTATGGGGATTCTACTCCGTCACATGGAATCGTGCATAAGTGGTTCAATGAATTTCGTTGTAGTTATACAAGCACGAGTCATGCTGATCGCCCGGGACGTCCAAATAATATCCTATGAAATGACCGTCGACTAAAGATATGCGAGATAGCCAACATGATATGCATCGCAAACGAATGTGATTTTAATATCTTCCGTGAAGATTTGGGCATGATTACGCGTCAGCAAGGTGGGTGCTACGTTTCCTCACGGTCGATCAAAAACGGAACTAACCATTTCGAAGCAGTGTTAGGATATGTTCAAGCACTGCGCAATCCAAGTGAATTTTTGCGGAGATGAAACGTGGATTCATTATTACGCTCAAGAAAGTAACGTATGGATTTTGCGATAAGTTGTAAACTTCCTTTTTTATAAACAAGTTTTTATGAAATTTTTGGGTGAAAAATGAAAATTTTTTTTCAAATGTGCACCAATTTTCGAAAAAACAAAATTTTTTCCACATGTGCACCAAAAAACAATTGTTTGGTTTTTTCTGTTCAGGCTTCGCATAAAAGGTGCCTTATCGTCTTGGATTCTGAAGCGGCCATTTTGAATTAAAAAGATAAAAAAATATTTTTGTACACTTAAATATTTGTATAATAAAGTACTTCAAATAAATTTTCGACTGCTTTTATTATATCCTTGAAAAAAAATTCCCGAAATTAGCCTTTTTTCCTGGGACCTGGAGCGACCTTACTCCTTCATACAATAAAACTTTAAAAAGTTAAACTCTATTTAGAAATTAAGATTTTTCACAAAAAAGAACCTTCCCCAAAAAAGGCCCTGTTTCTAAGGGAAGCTAGGCAATCAGGTATGATATAGATGAAAAAGGGTCATATGTATGAACTAACTTTATACTCTGCAATTTCAACTAGCTCATAGAAAATTGTTGATGCAACTATTATTGGTAATATATACAGGGTGAAGCGCCAGGAGGTTAATAAGGGGTAGTAGTTGATAATAACCTCATAATTTGTGACTTTTTCTGTATAGTCCGAGCCGAGCGGGCGAAACCACGTGTACATTTTAGTTACAAGTAGCCTGGATGCCCGATTTAAATATATTTATATATATATATATATATATATATATATATATATATATACATATATATATATATATATATATATATATATATATATATATATATGTGTATATATATATATATATATATATATATATATATATATATATATATATATATATATATATACATATATATATATATATATATATATATATATATATATATATATATATATATATATATACACATATATATATATATATATATATATATATATATATATATATATATATATATATATATATATAGTTTTAGTTCAAAACTGGACATGTCTAGAAATGGACTTTTTGAGAAAACCAATTTTTAAGTTTTTAAGTCCAAAACTGAGAGAAAACGGGTTATTAAGAAACCAAAAAGTAATGTTTGTTTCAACAAATATATATAATTAAAAAATGTATTTTTTTTGTTTAAAACTAAATATAAAATTGTTTAAATTATTAAAATAAAAAAATGCCAAATTTTTCTGTTCAAGACAGGATTTGTCCATTCTTAAATTGTTCAAAACAAGTTATGTCCATTACAAAACAACAACATTTTTCAGAACCATTACTACTTTTCTGTAAATTATATAATTTTAAAAGTATTAAAAAAAAAAATTAAAATCAATAAGTACAAACTATTAGCTAAAATTTTGTTCATTATTTGTGTTTTTGTAAAAATATTGACAAAAAAAATTAGGTTTTTGACTTTTTTGACTTTTCTGACGTTGCGGGAATTTTGTTAAACATTTTCCTAACTTTTTCGCTAAAAAATTTAGACAAGTGAATAATGTTTTCTGCAGGGATGGGAATTTTCTTGAAATAAGATTGCAAAGGCAGCTGGCTGGCATATGCTACTCTTCTGGGTTTTTTAAATTTCCTGGCCTTCGTGGACATGGACTGCTTGGTTGGGTTGAGTGACTTTTAACAACGGACTCGATTATAATTATTTCTTTGAAAAACACCGCTGCGGTTGCTGCAGACTTGGAGCTCCCTTGTTTTTTGTATTGGAAAGGGGCATTTGCTTCTCAAAAAAGTTCGTCCAATTTTTAATCAGCCGCTGCTGGACATTAATAACCTTGAAAGGACCAGTAGCCACTGACATTAGGCCACCATGGACATTCTCAGTTTTAAACTATTTTTTTTTTGGACATGTTGTTTTGAACCGAACATGCATTTTTTTTGACGCTCTATCTTAGGACCTTTCTGGCTTTAAACAAAAATGAATTGTCTGCCCATTAGTACTTCTTATGTATCAACAGATGGCAGTTAAAATTCGTTTTTGAATTTTTTGGACATGTCCAGTTTTGAACTAAAACCCTTCATATACTATTGTGATCAAAAAATAGTAAGACTATTGAAACAAAACGCAAACGGGTTATTTCTTTTTCCAAATTTATTTCGTTCCCTTCAAAGTAACCCCCCTTGGATACAATGCATTTATGTCATTTTTTCCGGTCTTCGAAACAGTTGTTGAATTCGATTTCTGGAATGGCATTTAAAGCCTTCTTCGATTCGGTTTTAATCTCCTCAATCGACTCAAAACGATGTCCACGAAGCGGTTTTTTGCGTTTAGGGAATAGCTAGAAGTCCGACGGAGCTAAATCAGGCGAATAGGGCGATTGCGGAATGATATGAGTTGAATTCTTGATGAAAAAGAAAAGAACCAATGCTATGTGAGAAGGCGCATTTTTGTGATGAAAAAACCAAGAGTTATCGGCCCATAATTCCGGCGTCTTGAGACGAATAGCTTCACGCACACTCAAATAATATTTCTTATTGACAGTTTGGCCTGGGGGAAGGAAATCAACACCATGATAATAGAAGAAAACTGTTAACATCACTTTGATTTTCGACTTGCTTTGGCGTGGTTTCTTTGGTCTGGGCTCACCTCTAGCACGATATTCGCTTGATTGGTCGGCAGTTTTCCGAATCGTATGCGTAAATTCATGTCTCATTTCCCGTAATGATGGGCTTGAGGATGTTTTGATAGTCAGAAATCATGGTTTCACAGACATTAACACGACGCACCTTAACGAAAAAATTTATTGTTTTTGGTACCAAACGAGAGGAGACGCGTTTGAGGCCCAAGTTGTTTTTTAAAATCGATTGAATTGACCCAAATGATAAGTTGGTGATGTCAACAAGGTCTCTAATTGTCACTCGACGATTTTTGAGCACTAAATCCTTGATTTGCTTGACGTAGTTCTCATCAGTAGATGTTGAAGGATGACCAGGACGTTCATCGTCCTCCACACGTTCTCTGCCTTCTTTAAACAATTTATACCAATCAAAAACACTTGCTCTGGATAAAGCATCATCATCAAATGACTTTTTTATCATTTCGAACGTTTGGGAAGCCAAAAAAACATTTTTAAAACAAAATTTAATGCAACTTCTTTGCTGAATTTTTTCACTCATGTTAAAAATCGAAAAAAAACGCGCTTTTGTTGTTGAACGAATGAAAGCGAATCTTATTAACTACTGACGCTATGGTCTTAAAATTTGACACAGATGGCAGTTAAGGTCCTACCAACTTAACGAAAAAAACTAATCTGATTTGGAAATGCCTGGGCGATTTAAATGTCTTACTATTTTTTTATCACAATAGTATATACATTATATAAATAAATAAATAAATATATATATATATATATATATATATATATATATATATATATGTTATATATATATATATATTATATATATATATATATATATATATATATATATATATATATATATATGCTTTCTTGGTATACTATGTATGTATAGTTGAATATATTTTTAAAATATACACCATTAGGAACTGAAGAACTCTCACGCACATGTAACGTATATTTTTTCTTAATTTTATTTAATGTTTAAAATAAACTCGTCGGAAAATCCTTGACTCTATGATTTCTAATTTTAGTAAACAATACGACGATATATTCAAATGTCGGTGACATCGTGACGTCAATCATACGCGATATACGTGACAGTCGTAAGAAATATTACCATTTGGTGTATAAAAATATTAGAAGTTATGGCAATATCTTTTGCATATAAATGCAATGAGTTTCAGTCAGCACCTGAAAAAGATAAAAGACCATGCCAAAAAACTATCGATCAATGGCATTGCTTTTAATATTAGTGAAGTTTATCATCGACGTTCTTTAAAATCTCGGGAAGGATTCAATATTATTGGTCACGACCAATATAACTTTCGTAAACAAGGATCAACAGGACATCTTCTAATCTATATCACATCTTTAAAACAAGGCCATTAAACATTATGATCTCGAGCAGTTGCACTTGACCTAGTCGAGAACTTTGAGTTTATGTGGCATCGTTCTTTAGAGGTGGTATTTGTTGACAAGGTTACACCAAAAAAAAACCCTAATCCCTTCCCATCCAGACCAATCAATCGTCCCAAAAACCCTAAATGAAAACTGCGACAAGGGGGGTGAAACTAAAAATTCTTGAGATCTGTTCATTGAAAGATTAAATTCAAATCTTTCATCATTCTAATTTGGATGGATTAAGATGCCTGAAAATTTCTTATGTAATCGTAGCTGAAATACTCGAAAGTTACACCAGATTGGCAAGGTCTAATCCCAAGAACCAGATTACCGATCTAATCAAAACCGTGAAAGAGTCCTTTCCCTGCTTTTGAAAAACAATGTTTCAAAATTAGCTGTCGTAAACATCGAATTTGAAGGTCATTTTGTCGGTAGACATTTTATTACGATTATAAATACTAAGAGAAGTAATAAAAATAGTAATTCTTATAATAATATTTGAGTGGTTCTGGCAATTTAACGATTTAGATTTGTTTATATTAAGGTTTATGCTAACCGATTGAATGTTGTAAACATTATTTGATTGTGAATGTATTTAAATCATTTGCGGACTGACGTCATTACATTAATATTAATTTTCGAAAATAAAACTTTTAATAAATATTTGTTTCCTTTCTTTGTTAGAAAAAATGCACAAAACGTTATTTTCTACTATTGTTCTATCCTATTTACCTTATTTCTGTTAGATAGACGATATCTTTGTTTTATATAGCATAGCATTTAGTGTTTTATTATCATAAAATATGTACTCTTGTAATAGTGATCTAAAATTAGGTCATAATGGCAATTTACATTGATCTGGGGAAAGCACAAGAAAAGACAGGGGAATTTATTTACATATATAACAATTAAGGTGGTGGGGAAGCATGTTTATACCGACCACATCAATAAAATTTACACAATTGACATCTTTGTAGTATAATTGTAGATCAGTACTAGAAAAAGCATAGGTACAAGGCCGTGGAGTAGAGAGGTTCAAGGGCGCGGGAGGGTTAGATAGAAAAAAAAGAACACTAAACGTAGAGCTGCTTCTAGAGGAAACGCTAAATGTTAACCAGGGGGCGGAGCCTCTTAATGAAATAAACACCCTACACTGGACCTCTGAAAACTCAAAAATCGATGACCGGGCAGTGGATTTTTTTTAGAAAAAAGAACCCCTTGATAAAGTAGAATTTTAAAAAACTTACATTCAATTTAAAAATTGATTCTGACAGCAGGCACCAAGCCATTACTGGAACAACTTTATTCTCTGACTTAAATTAATGCCAATGTGGAATTATACCACTACGGCTTAGTACTCTGAGATGGTTTTGGGATAAACAAAGGCTTAACTATCTTGAAATGATAGTTGATTTTAAACTAAATAAGGGGTTGCTTCTCACATTTTTAAATGAATTTCTTAAGTTACGAGGGAAATGCATTTGTACCTACTTTACAATGAGTATTACCAGGTGTACAAGTATGAAATGCGGATTTTTTTTTCTAAAAAAACCATGTTAAATTCGGAAGAATAATAAAAAGTGCTTTATTCAAAGTATGCTCCATCGCTTGTTATACATCCTTCGGGCAATTTGTGAATACCACGGCAGTAAAAAATCTTCCCCTTTTGCTGCGAACCATTCATCGAGCCATTTTTTCACATCTTCGTACGAACCAAAGCGCTGCTCAGCAAGTGCGTGACCCATCGATGCAAACAAGTGGTAATCGGAAGGAGCCAAGTCTGGTAAGTAAGCCGCATGGGGTAGAACTTCCCAGCTGAGTGCTTCCAACGTGTCGCGAACTGGTTTTGCCGTATGTTATGGAGCATTGTCATGAAGAAAATTGACTTTGGGTTGCCTCTTTCGGTATTCTGGCCTTTTTTCAAGCAGCGAACGGTTCAAATCGGTCAATTGTTGTTGGTAACGTTTACTATTAACCGTTTCCCCAGGTTTTAACAGCTCATATTAGACCACGCCCCTCTGGTCCCACCAAACACAGAGCATCTTTCTGCCAAAGCGATTCGGTCTTGCGGTCGAAGTGGATGGTGCGCTTGGGTCTACCCATGATTTTTTGCACTTGGGATTCTCAAAATAAATCCACTTTTCATCCCCTGTAACTATACGATGCAAAAACGACTTCCTTTTGTACCGAGCGAGCAAAATGTCACACGTGTTTTTGCGCTTTTTCATTTGCCTGTCGTTCAACTCATGTGGTACCCATCTACCAGTCTTCTGAATCTCTTCCATCTCTCGTAGCCGATTGAAAACAGCTTGTTGACTAACGCTCAATTGCTCGGTGAGTTGTTTTTGTGTTTGCGAATCATCTTCGTCCAACAATGCTTGCAATTCCACATCTTCGTATTTTTTTGGCGGTTTTCCACGTTCCTTGTCTGCAACATCGAAGTAACCACTTCTGAAACGCCGAAACCATCGTTCACACGTATCTTGCGATGGAGCATGTTCACCATAAGCTTCTCGAAGTAATCGGTATGATTCAACAGCAGTTTTCCTCAAATGAAAACAAAAAATTAATGCTGTCCGCGAATGCTCTTTGTTCGGTATAAATTTCGACATATTGAACAAAACAGCCCAACACTATGCACACACTTTTCCAATTTATCATTCGTGCGCGTCTGACACTTGTTGATGATACAACAAGATGGCTCAGTGTCAAATCTGAAATCCGCATTTCATACTTGTACACCTGGTAATTACTTTCGTACTGAAAGCACAAGTACTTCCTCTTCAATGTTATCTTTTTTCCAACAAATATTAAAAACATTGAAACAGAAAATGTATGTGAAATTAAACTAAAAAATTTCTAATATAATCAGGAATGCATTTTAACCTCGGTTTCTTCTAGTATTGTGTACAGATGGCTATTTTTTTCCACATATCCATAATTATCGATATAACGAGTAACGATAGGTGAATTTAAGAATTATGGATATTTATCGATATACTCCGTTCCCCGGTCACCAATTTTAGAACGTGTTATTTTTTCAGAATAAAGAGTTATTTTTTTAGAAGTCTCAGCCGCCCGAGTAATTAATTTTTGAATAATAATTATCGATAAAGCAATATTTATAGATACATCTTGATATATCGATAACTATCGATAGTCACCTTTATAGATAACTATTAATAGATAAAATCCATTATCGCTCAGTCCTAGTTGGGTGATGTAATATATATACTTAATTATTCTTGAAATGGATGACAAGGATGTACTCACAAAACATTTTGTTTGTTGTGATTAGTCTACTTGTAAATAAATATTACTATTACTTCAGGTTAGTTCGTCATCCTTGTCCTGTTTTGTGTATTGTTGTAATATACATTCTTTAATCATTTCATTGTTTAAATTTATGATGACTGATATAGTGATAAGCGTCTTGTTTTTTTTTTTATTATTTTAAAGTCTAAATATGTATTTATTATGAATAATGGTATTTTAAGTACCTATTTAACAACAAATTTTATTTATTTTATTTCAGTAAGATACCAGCACAAAAGATTAGGAAGGTACAAAAATTGTTAGTGTGTAGTGAGAAAATACTAACCATTCTTCCACTTTTTTCTCCAAAAATAGCCCGAACATATGTGGTTTGGACTTTAAGGCCATAAAATAGCCACTTCGATTAAATATTTATCTACATTCTAATTCGACCTGTTAAACACTCCCCCCGTAAGCTACATTTGTTTTGGAATAAAAGATAATCCCTCGGGTTTTATCGATATTAACTTTGAGATTAAGTTGAGTAAAATATCCACCTTATAATTCACTTTTATTAATATAGATGGTATCGTTATTATGTCAGAAAATTTGGAAGACATGATTATGGAGCTAAACGGTACACAGTAAATTTTGAAAAGACTAAAATGATGACTAACATGGCTCCCAGCGACCAGACACAAATTGAGAATAATAGCATAGAACTAGTGCACAAATATGTGTTCCTGGGCCATGAAATCAAAATCAGTAGAGATAACCAGGCCTGTGAGTTTATGGAAGAATGAAAGACTTTTTGGAGCAGACATGCCAATTCCCCTGAAACGAAAAGCATTTAATCAATGCATCTTGCTAGTCCTGACTTATGGCGCAGAAACCCTAACTCTGACTAAGCAGCTGCAGAAGAACTAAGAGTGGCGCAAATCGAATGGAAAGATGCTTAGTCTGACCTTAAAAGATCGAGTAAGAAATGAAGAGATAAGCTGGCGAACTGGAGTAGACGAAAGTGGAGATGGGCTGGATACATCACTAGAATGGTGGACGGAAGATGGACAAAGAAACTTCTAGAGTGGAGGCCAAGAGTTGATAAGCGCAGCCAAGGTAGACCTTCCACATGATGGACGGATGACCTGAAGAGAGTGTCAATGAATTGAGTTGCAACAGCCAAAGATAGAGAGAACTGGAGACGTTCGGAGGAGGCCTATGTCCAGCAATAAACTTCAAAGCGGGCTCTAAAGAAGAAGAAGAAGAAGAAGAAGAAGAAAGAATTCACTTTTGCCACCAAATTTTCTCGAAAATTGGCTTTACATATCAAAGAAGTATCATTTGCAAAATAGACACCTCTATCTCGTATACAAATAAAAAGATAAATCAGCTAGATACGAAGTAAGTACAATGACTAGATATTTAGAGGGCTTAAAGACTAAGAGTTGATGTGAGTCGAAGGCCTTGCGCTAAAGTTTTCTTCATTTAGTAATATATATTGAATTTTTTTTTTAAAGCAAAAAAATCACAATACGTATACAGAAAATGTTGTTTTGAACTAGCATAGCGTTAAGTGCTGAATTTTTCACTATGTGATATGATTTATCGTGGTTAAAGTGGTCTATAACAGCTTATGATATCTCAGTATCATGCTGTTGAAGTTATGTTCGGTTAAATCTTACAAAATTAAGACTGTACACGGAGCTAATATTAAACAAGAACTAGTATTCTATCTTCTTACCTCCAAACAAAATGCGCACTCACAATGTCGTATCCTCACGACGGCTACAGCCGGAACCTCAGCCAAGCATAATTTACACAATATGGGAGGTGGGGCGTCCGGCGTCGGAGGTACCCGAATGAACCCACCCGCTGTCGAGTCCAACGAGTAACGGGAACCCGAAGCGAGCGTGAGTAAACTGGAACAACGGGAACAGAGTCGTGACTGATTGCCATCCGGCGGGACTCTGAGACGGTTCTGAGGATGGAGGGGTTCGATGGATGACGAACTCGATGCTGACCTAGAAAAAAAAATTATATAAAATAAACCTGAACACGTTTTGCAGTCTATATGCAAGAGAAAAACACATGAATAATGGTTTCGGTCATTTTTAGGCAACGATTTATAAACGCAACATCTACGAAATTACACTGACATCGGGGAACATAATCAAGATATTTAAAATAGCGTTTATCGAGAGTAGCTGTGTCCAGTTGAATTTTGCTTTTTTATAACATTCTTTTATAATTTTGGCTCGGTATTTAATAGTGAAACGACAATATTAAAAACATTTTACCAGTAGACAAAATATGTAGTTCGTAAAATCGTTTCCCGCCAAATTAATGATCCATTAGAAACTTTAACGAGTGCGGAAAGAACAAGAGGAAAACATTGGACAGAATTGCAAATCTGTCTTATGCAAAAACATTACCATTACGATATTACGCTTCCGAGCAACATCGCTTAAAAAAGAATGATCGTACGTGGTCTGGTGGTAAAACCTGCTGGGGATAGGTACCGGTGTTGTCACTTACCATATTAATTTTAATAGTAAGTTAAATGTGGTTATATATAACTTAGAAAAGCAGAAACGCTTTTTAATGTAACCATGTGGAGCCTTGTTTGTCACCCATGCAGATACAACAATATTAAGAAATTAGTCGGTGTGTTTTGTTTTACTTTTGTTTTTAGTACTGTCAGGATGTGACTGATAAAACTTGATACTGTCTTCAATTGCATGTACCTACAGCACAGCAAACAAAGCGAAACACGTCGTAGGGTTTCATGAAACTTCCATACTATTAATGCTCTCTGAGAAACAAGGACGCACATTTTAACGATCTGGCAGTAACCAGCCGGCTTCGTGTTGAGCGATGACGTTTGTCTTTCCATAACGATATCTATATTTTCTGTAGTAGAGGTTAACGACACAGGGTATCTCAATTATGACGTACAATTGGTTAGTTTTGGCAAATATCTTCTATACAAAACTTCAATAAGCAAGGAGATACGGCCTATTTATTTTTTTGACTTGCGGACTGAAAATGTTTGATATTTTTAAACACTATCCTTTGGCCACGGATTACGTACAAATTTAAAGTAACTTTTTATAAACTTTTAAACGAGGGTGGATCAAATATAAACGAGATTTATTTTTTTATACATTTTTTTAATTACTATAACAAATAAACCAAGAACATATCATTTTTCAACATAATCTCCTTCTGTGGAAATGCACTTTTCCCAGCGTATCGGAAGTTTTTTGATACCATCGTCGTAAAAGGAAGGGGGCTGTATCAGTAACTAATTGCGCACGAGGCCCTCCACCGCGTTGGCGTCATCAAATCGTTGGCCTCTCAGCGCTTCTCTGAGTGGCCCAAAGAGATGAAAATCGCAGGGCGGTAGGTCAACCCATTTTCTCCAATTTTTCGCGAGTGAGAGTTGCAATGTGGGGTCGAGCGTTATCATGGAAAAGAATCTATCTATTTTCGGTTGGTAGCGTCGTTTGCGGCGATAAGCAAGTTTAACCTCATCCAAAAGGTTGCAGTAGTACGCTGCATTGAAGGTACGACATTCGTGCAAAAAACCAATGTGCAAAACGCCACGTCCGTGGACGACGATCATGGCAACTCTTATGCCAAACGAACACACGAGACCTTGACAATGTTTGATCTCCGAACTATGCCATCAATCTCCGCAGAATTTCGGTTGGTTTCACGCCTTCACTAGTGGGAAATTTATTAATGACGCGTTGTGCAATCGAAGGGTGCACGTTTCGGTGTACTATTGAATGCACCTGGCGAGACCAATCGATCGTTCTCCCACTCCTAACAAATCTCACCAACATTGCTAGAAGCGACGGCCCGCTCCGAACGGTACTAAGCGCTCTGTACAGAAAGTCTCGTTTATATTTGATCCATCCTCGTATTATTTGTATCTTGGTCGAGGATTAATGACTTATATAATTGGGCTGATTCAGCAATCATGACAAAAAAAAAATACGCCTTTGCTAAAAATGTTTGTAGCAGTTTGTGGCTTGTTACTGCACGGGTTGTCATAGAGGATGGGTATACTCTTCAATATTAGGGTTAATATCAACAAAAGATATAACTTGACATATGTCTTACTAGGAAACTATTAAAATTAAATAACATAGTCATTATTTTTTTGTACTTGTTGCAAGTATGTAATATGTTACTGCTGTTAATAGAAAATTACACATCATTACGTAAAATACATTTTTTAATTTTTATTACTTGCATTTAAATCTGAAACTGTTTATTAATTACAATAATAATCGATAATAACTCCACATAATCGCCACCTTCCCTTATTTGAACATATTTATAGCAAACAACTTTTCGACCTCGTGCAACATTGTAACAAATAAATGTAAACGAAAAGCATTAATGGTGTATTTATCTACATCGGGTGTACAAAGGGACCACGGCCTTTTGAGTCCTATCCTTCTAAAATCTTTATCTTTAGCAATTACGCATTACATCTTTCTTTTCTTTATAGGTAATCTTAGTTATATCTTTGGTTGTTTAATCCAAATAACTTAGGTCTTTTTACGTTCTATTATAACTTCAACCCTCCACAATCCCACAATCAATTCTGTTAGACTTCCGTGTCCATTTCTTTCATGTACCAGATCTGTTCCGATTTATTTTCAATAATATATTCCAAATAGTCCTACACCAGAGGTTCCCAACCTTTTCTGGACCACCGACCCGTTTCCAAAAAAAAAATTCCTGCCCCCTCTTCCATAACAGTTAATTATACTAAATATTAAAATATTGTTGCATATTATCTATACCTATTTTATCTGTCTATCTATCTATTAAGAATCATAAAGTATAAATTACTTAAAACCAACATCAATTATCAGGTTTTCGTCACTATTTTCAAGGAAGTCCAATACTGAGTCAAATAGACTGAAAAAACGATTCCGACAAATACCTTTCGAGAGCCAACGAGCTTCTGTGTGCAGCAGCAAGCGATTGTAATCTTTATCGTCTTCACTATAATGTTAGGCAAATAATCTGACATGCAATGAATTGCTTCTAACCTTATTGATTGCTCTAATAACGTAATGAAGCGACGTATGTAGGCATTCATTCAAATTGTATGAAACTAATTGCTGACGATGAATAACACAATGTACAGCGAGTACATTTGGTACTGAGTGTTTCAAATGCGCTATGAAACCCCGTCATTGCTGGAGCACCATCAGTAGCAGCTGGCAAAATATTACGACCAGGAATTTCTTTCCCTTGAAACAACTTGTTCATGGTATTAAATATTTTTAGCACATAATAACTCTTGACAGTAGAGTCGATTCATCGAGTTGAATGGAAAATTTGCAAGTTAAGTAATCGCAAAATGATATTTCAACGTCTTTAGCCATTTCATGTATTCTTCTTTGCACCGAATTATTACTCAGAGGAATTTTTCTGATGATATCTGACGGTGTCTTATAATAAAGAACAGTTTTTGTTACCTCTTTGACTGCCGGCTAATTCCTCGCCCACTGTCTGTGGTTTTTTCAGTCTTTGCGATTAACAATGAAATATTATATGGGGCTCGTAGACCATCATCTTCTTGTTTAGAAGACGACGCAAAAAGGTTTGATATAGTTGACTGGTTTAAATATTTCTTTTCCAGTCCTTGAAAATAGAAAAAACTAAGTCTAAAAGGCTTCATTTGAAAAAAACTTTTGGCAAATTAAAACATAGGAAATGATTGGTTTGTAGGCAAGTGCGTAAATCCATATTTCAAATACTCAATATTGTACTGCCGGCATTTCTTCTTAGATTCAGACATTTTGAAATACACTCCGGTTTAAATAAATTAACTTATCAATAGATTTATAGATAGTTATAAAAATAATGGCTATAATGACTTCTATCACTTTCACTTCACTCACGAATATGGATTATTGGCGAAGCACACAAAAATAATAAGACATTCCTAGAGCTATTTTGTAAACAAGTCATTACAAGCTCCCATATTTTTGTTGAAACATACTTGATTGCGTGAATCGCGTCTTTGTTTACCAACTTGCAAAGACTTCTTACCGACAATACCAAGCCGAATTAGATATACATACATATACCTATGCTAATTTAAATTTTTTAATACTTATTTACGCGGTAACAATAAGATCAAAATTTTACATACCTAGATAAAATATTTATTCACGAAATCAGTAAGTATTTTCAAAGTATTTTATTATATTAATTTCCTAAATAGGTAGGTACGGCACGGCCGCCCCCTAGACTGTCTCAACGCTCCCACCCCCCCATTTTGGACCCACTATCGCCCCATGGAAGGCTCCAGCGCTCACTGGGGGAGGCAGTACCGCCCCCGTTGGGACCCTATGTCCTATACATTCGCATTCAACCTCATACAGAGTTTGAATTAGTAGAATTGATTCATTGCTATGAAAGAGGTGGTAATGTGTAGGGAAGTTAAATTAAAAAGGTGTTAATTGGTTGTTGGCAGGGTAGGCAATTGTGCCTGTTTATGCTCCCTTCTCTTGGTTACAGGAGCATCGTTCCTTTAAGAAGGTTTATTAACTATCTTCTTGTCCTTCATGTAATTATTTATCGCCACGAAGTAGATCTCCGAACAGTTTATGTCTATTGTGAATTCATGCTGCACCATTTATACAGGATGTGCATAGAGATTCTTTCTCTACACCACATGATCTGCATGTTGTGGGACCCATTTTCTGTAAATGTTTCGTCAGATAACAGAGGCCGGCTATCAGTCCTACCGTTAGTTTATTAAACGAAGGACGTCAGTTGTTAGCTTCTTTGAAATCAACGAGGTGGAATGAGAGGCTAATGTATATGTGGTACCCCGTAGCACATTGGGGCGACGGCGTAAAAAGTCGGATATTGGATGAAAAAATTAAAGATGTATTTTTCGAATATTGACGATTTTTTTCCTTTAATATATATCATAAACCATACATAAATATGTTTATAACTAATTTATTCCTTCTGCCTTCCTTAAAATTATCCATTGAAGTGTGACATTTTTCGTCAATGTTGGAATTTCTGTAATTCGAGAAATTACATTCTAAATTCTCTGTGGACAACACAACTACGAATATGAGTTAAACGCTTACTAGAACTTGTTTACTAGGTTTCAAACAACAAATTAATCTTAGTGTAACGTCATTAGAGTGCCACATATATTAATAAACATTTGACATATTCGACACAAAAAATTATTCTTACTTCAATATTCAAAGATGTATACAGTTTTTGGAATGAGATGGCGCTTTCACCATCTGATAGGGCAAAGTCTCTAGTTTCCGGAGATATCCTATTTTTATCCCTCTTTCGTCCCCCTTTGGTAAAAAAATGGACATTAAAGTTCCCCCGACTTGATCTAACGTTCTCCACTCAGCCATTCTCTCGGGCAATATTTCAATGAAATGAAAAAATGACGATATACTCTTCATTTCTTATGAAGTATACACTTCTAAAAAAAGGGCAATTAAACTCTTGTTGCCTCTTTTTCGGCAACGCGGCTTGACTACTTTGAAATTTCGATCTCAATGCGAGTGTTTGCTTACATCGCGCGCCATAGTGCGTCGTTGATCCTGGGTAACGCTAAGAGCAGATAATTGATATTCGAAATTTTATTCGCTTCATGAGTGTATTTGATGGGTTAATGTTCGGTTACATGGCGCATGCGTAGGGCAATCGTAACACGGGACAATGATATTAATGCTGCGTAAGCGCAACCAGTGTTTCTAATTTTAGCTACACCTCGAAAATAAAAAAAAATGTACCAAAAACGAAACAAAAGGCATTTTTAAAGCTAAATGTTGATAGTTACGCGTAGTATGAACGAAATGAAAAAAACCGTCGTTTTTTGCAAATTTCCGTCATTTTTCTCAAAATTACGACGCGGTAGCCAAATTTGGACAACGGATTCGTGTTCAGCAGGCAAAAATACATTGAAAATGACTATTCGCACTCATGTAATCGAAAAATTTTTCAATTTGTTGTCTAGTATTTTGAAATAATCATCTTTACGCTTTATCGCGCACGCGATAAACAGTATATAGTATGATTTTTATTTCATATACTGAACATATACAGGGTGGCCCAAAATTACCAAAGGGGTTTAAATTCCTTATAACTTTTTTATTATAATTTTGTTTTTTTATTTCTTTTCAGTATTTTGTAAAGCAGACTTGGGGAATTTAAAATGGAACAGTACACAATTGAACAACGTGCCCAAATCGTTGAACTTTATTTCTCAAATCAATGGTCCATTGTTTTGACTCAGTGTGCATATCGTCGTTATTTTAATGTGCGGGTTGGACCCTCAGAGTCAACAATAAACCGTCTGGTTGCAAATTTTTGACAACAAGGGGCAGTAAGGACCCTTCCTGGTGCCGGCAGACGACGAACGGTGCACACGGATGACAATATTGAACGGGTACAGGAGAGTATTCGGGAAGATGGAGAAACATCAACCAGGAGACGTTCGACATAACTTGGCCTCTCCACGAGGGTCGCTGCAGAGAATTTTGCATACAATAAGAATGTTTCCATACAAAATTCAGCTTGTCCAAGAATTAAAACCGACAGATTACCAGCAACGACTTGATTATGCAATTTATTTCCGGCAAAAAGCAGAAGAAAATCATGATTTTATTCATAATTTATTTATGAGCGACGAAGCCCATTTCCAATTAAATGGGTTCGTTAATAGGCAAAACTGCAGGATATGGGCTAGGGAAAATCCAAGAGTAGTTCAACAGCGACAATTACACCCACTTAAGTGTACTGTTTGGTGCGGTGTTTCGTCGGAAAGGATAATGGCCCATATTTTTTTGAAAATGAACACGGTGTCGCTGTTTCCATCACTGGTGTTCGATATCGGACAGGGTTGGAAAATTTTTTAAGGCCAGCCGTGGAAAACCATCCGCAAGTATGGTTCCAACAGGATGGAGCCACAGCGCACACTGCGAGGGACACAATGGCTCTTTTATGCGACATCTTTGGTGAACGAATTATTTCGCGTACAAGCGATTTTAATTGGCCTCCGCGTTCACCGGATTTAACCGCTCCAGACTTTTTCCTTTGGGGTTATTTGAAAGGAAAAGTCTATATTAATAAGCCTAGAACCATCCAGCAATTAAAAAACAATATACGCGACGAAATCAACAACATAACATCTGAAGTTTTGCGAAAAGTTATGGAAATGTTTTGGAAAGAGTACGAATATGCGAAGCAAAAAATGGCCACCACTTGCGAGATATAATTTTTCATAATTAAATTAAAAATATTCTCCATTAATATACTGTATTAAAAAAAAAAAAATTATAATTATGTCTTAAATAAAAAGTTATAATGAACTCAAACCCCTTCGGTAATTTTGGGCCACCCTGTATTAATCGTACATTATGTGTATTAAGTTTGAAGTCATTCCAATAACAAATGTGGAAGTTATAAGCAAACGACCGAAAAATAACGCATTCGCCCCATTGTGCCTCGTGGCTACTGTTGAAGAGCTTTGACAATGCGGAGAATACTTCGTAAATGAGCATCTTTTTTTTTAATATGTTAGTAGCTACCCCTAATATTGAGGGCATGGATATGCCTACATATAAAAAGCTCAACTGGTAAGTAGATTCATTACTCTTTGTGCTTTCTCTTATGTAGAAAGTGTTATAGTTTAAGCAGTCAACGTTCATGGGATCGACAAGAAGGAGGATAATTTTGGCCAACACTTTATTATGTAAATTAGTCATGTATGAATAATGTGAGATAATAACTGTTGAACCTTTCCGTTCAGGCTGACACAGTGACATAAATTTAAAATAGACCACAGAGAAGAAGCTATTATATAGCGTTGATAAGAATATAAAAATATAAAGGTTACAATATAAAATGTCAACAACTGCAACTTGTTTTTCTTGGTAATATATTACTTTCACTTAAAAACAAATCATTTTTATATAAAAAACTCAAATATTCATTCATTAAATTGACTAAATAGGAACTCTTTTTCATAGGATTACTTTTAACTTTCATCTGAGCTACGTTTTTTTAAATGAATTTCATGTATACCTAGTCGTCAGAAACAAATTTTGGCGAAAAACTCTTATTAAATGTTAACAGGCTGTATTTTGGCATACAGATAAAATGAAAAATTCGGTTTTTTCGCAAATATTTCGAAAAATTAAAAAAAGATATCGAAACTGATCGCGCCACATGAAGGAACGGGAAATTTTACAAAAAATAGAATATAGATTATTCTTTTTTTAGCTTTTTTAAAAAAAATATTTAAAATAAAATGGCTGGTTTAACCTCTTCAGTTGTAGTGAGAATCATGCTTTCAACCTCATTTATGATTAAATTAACGTTTCTGTATACCGCTAAATATTTTGAAATTGGCTATTAAGGGGTTTGTCGGGGTACTGATTAAGAATCCGATGACAGATTTGAAAAATTCAAAATGGCGGATCCAATAGGACAGCCAGAGAGTACGTAATTCATTTAATTTCGTCGAGTTATTTAGAATTTTTGTGTTTTCAATAACTGTTTTCTTTGTACCTGGATGTTTAAATGAAATATAAATACTTTATACTTAAAGCTTAAACTTTTATCTTTCATTTCCCACCTCTAAATATTTTTTTTATTGTAAGTTTAAGTTGTATGATTAATAATAAGCAAAAAATACGTTTATCATGAACACTTTTTTAAAAGCAAAATTTAAAAAAAAAAGAGAAAGTTTTTAATAATTTTCTAATATCAGTATCCACTTTTAACTGTAACAAAAAAAAATTGTCCGACTTTTTTTGACCATTTCGTACTGCTTTGAACGTAAAATTGCCGGCGGCGCACTACAACAGGCAAATTTTCATATTTTAAAACTCAATTTTTAAAAAACATAGACAATGTAGGTATTTTTAATTATTCTTATATTAAAACTTAACGTATAATAATGATATATGCACAATAATTTTTTTTTCAATAATATACTTTATTAAATACAGTGCAATTTTTTCAAGACCTACATACATAGCAATATATACGGATTTTCTTTTTATATAGTGAAAACTTTCTATAGTGAAATTTCGGTCAACATTTTCGTCTTTCACTATATAGAGAGTCCACTGTATTTGTAATTTACTGTAAGCCCGATAAAATCATGCAAACAAAAATTTCCTTTTTAGTTTTATAAATTATAAAGCAACAAAAATAAAAACTATTAGTATCACCGGAAAGTTGAAAGTCTCCTTTTCAAAAAGCTATCTTTTAATTTTTTTTTACACTCTGAAAACAAGTAATATCGATTAGCCTTCGAGCGGTGCCCGTAGACTTTCAAATTAACCTTTTTCAATCACCTATCCAAATTTTAATAAATTCTCACGCTAATAAACACAATCTGGAAAAAAAATTATATACTATTTTTTTGTAAAATATTCCGCTTTTTCACGTGGTGCTATTGGTTTTTCAATATCTTTTTTATTTCTCGAGATATTACCGAAAAACCGAATTTTTGATTTTATTTTTGGATTTTGTGGGCTTAGCGTACCACAAACTTTAGCAAACTTTTTTTTTTTATCGTATTCTACGTCCAAAAAACTACCTATGCCAAAATGTACCCTGTTAACATTTAATGAGAGCTCAAAACCCCTGGCGACTGGGCTAATATTAAAATAACAAGCGATTTTATGATTTTTTCGAAATTGTAATTAATTTGTATCTCCCGTATGCGCCCACGTATCAAGTTTTAAATATCGTATTCTATGTGTACGACCTAACCATCGGTCGAAGGCCTTGGAGACATCTGGAAAAACAGCTGATGTTTGTATTTGAAGCTGTAGGCTGCGATTGGTCGATTCCGCTCAAGTAAATAACAAATTTACTTTTTAATTTTAGGTTTAGTCAATCATCTTTTCTGATGGTGCTAACATGGTTAGCGAATTGTGCGTCGAATGCAAAAATAAGGTGTTTGGAGAACTGCTAATAAATGTTCTACAGTGTAATGGTGTCAAAGATTCCAAAATCGCAGGGTAGCTTAAGTCAAATGCACGAGACTGAGACAATCGGAAGCAGGAAACATAAAACGAAAGAAATTACTTTCAGACACAAGGTTTAATTGCGAGAAAGCTATAAGAGATAAACTTAGCATTATCTTATGTATACACATATCGGTTACAACGTTCTCCGACGTTTTCCGATCTCTTTCGGTCGTTCCATAGATCCTTTAGGTTTCCTTCCTCAATTTTCCTGTATATCCTCTCTCTCCAACTTGTTCTTGGTCTACCATCTCGCTTTTTCCTGTCGTATGGTTGCCATTTTAGTATTTGTGTTGGGATTCGATCTTCGTCCATTCTCTGGATGCATCCAAACCATATAAGATGTTTGTCTGTAATACTACGTTTGATTCCCACGATTTCTTTAATACGTTCGTTGGTTTCTCTTCTGGATATTCCTGCTGCACTTCTCCAGAAGTCCATTTCCGTTGCTCCGTGGTCTGCTTCAGAGGCCATACTTCACAGGCATATAATGTGAAACTTTTCACTATGGTTTCATATATCCTCTTTTTGATGGTTTTATTTATAGATTTATCCCATAGAATGCAGCTTAGCAGTTTAATGGCCTTTCTTTTTGCCGCATTTCTCTCTCTTATTGCCCTGTCCAGTTTTCTATCCTCCGAAATTTTTATACCCAGATACTTGTAGTCGCCGCAGTGTTTTATCGTGGTTTGATCGTCCAATATAAGAGCTTAGCATTACCTTACATTATTTAAATACGGTAAAAGACCTTGGTGAAGTTTTTTAAGTGGAGAATCGTCCCGTATAGCTCAGTATAAGGTCATAAGAATTTAATTCAATATTTACATTTTTCGGACGCATTTGAGTATTTGACACCAATTAGCGTTATTTATCCGAGACTTTTTAGTTCAAAATGATAATATTTCATCAAATATTTGTTTAAGAAACCTATTAGTTTTTTATAACATATATTTGTCGTGTTGTGTAATTCAGAAGGTACCAGAATTATTTTTAGTACGTAAACTGTACGTCGACAAGTTGAATTTACTATGGGTAAAGTAAAGTCCAAGGCCTGTGGAATTATCTCCAAAACCATTAAGATAACTCAAGTGATAAAATGAATCAAGTTTTTTTTCTATAATTTTTTCTCTGACTAGTTTTTCTATTATAATAATTCATCTTTATGGTTTGCTTTAAGGTAGTTATGTATTTATAGGTCAAAATAGTATTGTTTACGCAAAGAGGCAGTACTCAGTATCGCTTGTTTCAGATCATACGACCCATCTGACTGGGCTAAGAAAGTTTGCGATGCCGTTTTGGTTGGCATGAAAGCTTACATTCCTTTTTCAAAGAAATGTTCTCCCGATGGTAAGTCTTGGTTTGATTGTAAATGCAAAGAAGTAGTTGCTTCTGAACATCTTGCCTGCCGACAATGTCGTGAAAACCTCAACGTAGCATCTGTGTTAGTAACAAATAATCGACAAACGCAAGACGGCAAACAACTAAAAAAAGCAAACTTCTTGCCTGTCTTAACGATACCAGGTCTTTTTGGTGGCTAACTTCAAATTAATCAAATAACCGGCCAAGTGCAAATCGGACTTGCGCAATTAGTGTTCCGTATGTTGATTGCTTTTGAAATAACCCTGACCCTGACATGTTTGATTTTTATATTCTAGATAAATTATTAAAGGTAATGCACTCGTGACAATTTTCGTTCAATCTACACCCTGAGGAGAATATTCCAGAATTTTTTTAAAATTTTTTGAGCAGTACTTTTCGAGATAAGGGGGGACAGCGGTTTTTGGCAATTTTTTAAAAATAATATGAAGTATACACAAGTATTACATTATATATATTTTTGAACTCGTGTTTTTATAAACTTTCACTGGACACCCAAATTTTTTTTTCACTTCCGATTTCACCCCCAAAACTAACCCCTTAAGTCAAAATTTAACTTTCAAATCTCCACGGCTCTGATGCGGTCATCAATTCCTATATTAGTGCCAAATTTTAACTTTCTATGTCAAACATTTTCGAGGAAAATTGAGTGTGACAGATTGACAGGCGGGCAGACAGACAGGCGGACAGACAGACAGACAAACAGACGGACAGACAGACACCGAAGTGATCTTATTAGTGTTCCATACGGAACACTAAAAAACTACCATCACTTACATGGCCAGATAATAGTATTACAAACACTCTACTTTTGATGTCTAGGAAAAAGCACCAATTACTATTGTCAATATGTAGGGAAAGATGCCCAATATTGTCTTCAGACGGCGTATTATGAAATGTATTTTAAAGAAGCTAGACACCAAAGAAAGCTTTTGGAGCTGATGAAATATCTTCCATAGTACTGAAAAAATGCGCAAGCTCACCAACAACAGTTTTGTGTTGATTTTTCAACCTTAACCAAAGGTTGGAAAGCAGAGATTTAATCTATAGTTTTGCCGATGATATGAAGCTTGTTTCTTCATTTACCCTAAGCGTTTGAACATGGGCAACCCATACAAATAACCGCAGGCAGCAGGAAGTTGTTCAACTTAATACAGACCTTGAAAAAGTTCTATCTAGGGGTGACAGTAACCAAGGGAAATTCAACGCTGTAAAAACCTAGACAGCCGTATGCCTAAAAAAAAATTACTCTCTCTACAGAATTCGACATGGTTATGTCGGAATATTATATTCCTCTAGCATCATCACTCAACTTTCTACAACTTGGGAGCAAATATACGAGGCTGGTTTGAAAAGTCCGTGCAAAAATAAAAACTACTTATGTGTTTGGGGTAAACCTTTTTTATTTTTCGACATAGTCTCCTTTTAGGCTTATACACTTCGTCCAACGATGTTCTAGTTTGTTGATCCCTTCCGAATAATAGGAGTTGTCCAAGTCTGCAAAATATCCATTAGTGTCTGCAATCACCTCCTCGTTTGAATAAAATCTTTGTCCGCCAGCCATTTCTTCAAATTGGGGAACAAATAGTAGTCCGAGGGAGCCAATTCTGGAGAATAGGGGGGATGTGAAACGAGTTGGAATCCTATTTCCATTAATTTTGCGACCACAACTGCTGAGGTGTGTGCTGGTGCGTTGTCGTGATGGAAAAGGACTTTCTTGTGGGCCAATCGCGGGCGTTTTTTTTCTTGCAGCTCGGTTTTCAAACGGTCCAATAACGATGAATAATATTCACCTGTAATAGTTTTACCCTTTTCCAGATAGTCGATGAGGATTATCCCTTGCGAATCCTAAAAGACAGTCGCCATAACCTTTCCGGCCGAAGGAACGGTCTTCGCCTTTTTTGGTGCAGATTCCCCCTTGGTAACCCATTGTTTAGATTGTTGTTTGGTCTCAGGAGTATAGTAATGTATCCATGTTTCATCCACAGTGACGAAACGACGCTTAAAGTCCTCCGGATTCTTCTGGAACAGCTGCAAACCATCCTTGCAACACTTCACACGATTCCGTTTTTGGTCAAGCGTGAGCAATCGCGGCACCCATCTTGCGGATAGCTTTCTCATGTCCAAATGTTTATGCAAAATATTATGTACCCGTTCAGTCGAGATGCCCACAGCACTAGCAATCTCATGCACCTTAACTCTTCTGTCATCCATCACCATATCATGGATTTGATCAATGATTTCTGGAGTCGTAACCTCCACAGGCCGTCCAGAACGTTCAGCGTCACTTGTGCCCATATGGCCAGTCCGAAAATTTTTGAAACCACTTATAAACTGTTCTAATCGAAGGTGCAGAGTCACCATAATGTTTATCAAGCTTCTCTTTAGTCTCCTGAGGCGTTTTGCCTTTCATAAAGATTCACACGAATGCCAAACACAAAGAAATAGACCAATATGGCTGAAACTTGGTGTGCGTTCATTCAAGAGATGCTACTAACTAAACATGACCTCTATACGCGCTGGTGGTGCCATCTCTCGGACTTTGCACGTACTTTTCAAACCAGCCTCGTATTTTGACATGAACATGTTGCATGCATAGCAGAGAGAGCTTCTCCAAAGCAGGGCATATTATCTCGTACTGAAAAGCTATATGCTCCACAACAAGTTTTAATCTTATATAAGGCTAAAATTCGATCGAAGATGGAATACTGGTCTCATGTTTGTTGCTGTGCTCCCAAACATACGCTGCAGTTATTAGATTTTATTCAGAAGAGAACTTTTCACCTGATTGGGGAGCCAGAAGTCACTGGCAACCTTAATTACTTACAGTGTGTCAAGTAAGAACGTGTTTGCGATAATTCGTTTTTGGTAGATGCGATTCTAGCGATTCAACAAAAAATCGGTAGAGGGAATCTTTGTCTACCACGCATTTTAGTAAAGTGTCGGTTGATTCCGAACTTTCGTTGAAATCACGTAAAATCGAAAATGGGTCACTTGTTTGCGCGTCTTTCTTTGTTCTCATCCAAAGGGGCCTCAAATGACACATTCTGCGACCGCCAAATATGTTAAAAAGTCGGTATCGTTTGTGAAGAAGTGGGTAAATCGTTTTAACAAGACGAAGAATGTCGACGACTTGATAAAACGTGACTCGGTAAGCAAAGTCTCTCCGAAAGTCGAAAAACGAATCGTGTCTTTGTTTTCACGGGACCTAAAATTGCTGCTGCGTCAAGGAGCGGCAAAATTTAAAAAATCGGGTTTGAATGTGTCCCATGAGAACATTCGACAACATCTTAATTCCTCCCAGAGTGGCGCCTGCTAGGAGTACACGTCGCGCTCATACTTCACATCCGTATAATAGTTCACTCTTCGTACTAGCTTTTTCAAGAATTCCTTTTGGAGTATAATTTATAACGATTCAAGACCAACGTGAATCGCTTTTTCCGCATATGTATCACGCCTGTAGCTCTTTAGAGATTTCCGCGCAGTACGTGTGTCGTGGCGATAAAAAAAAAACTGAATTTTCAAAATTGTTCAAAAAGTATCACAGAACCTGGTAACTTTAGGACGACGTATATACAAATTATAATTTGTTCTCTATATGTATCAGAATAAGACTAAGCCTATAACACCCTATACAAAAATAACCACCTATATGTAACAATACAAACTTCCCTTGAATTCTCAAGTAGGAATGATACGGCTCTTCTTGAGAATTAATGGGATCTAGTAAGGGCCGCTAATGAAAAGCCTAATTAATGATTACTTAACGGATCTAAGAATACGTCTTTTGTTTAAGTAATTAATTAAATTTAACACATGCTAACAGTGTCGTAGCTAGGATCTTCAGCGTCCAGGGCAAGATTGGAATTTTGCGCCCCTAAGTAGGTATTTTATAGAACAGAAGACAACAAAAATCAGAGAAATAATGAAATTTGGTTAAAAATGTTCTTTTCTCGCTTTTTCTGATGAAATTTGATCAGTAACATGATCTAGATTAATTTTTTTCACAATTTCATATCCAATTAAAATTATAGAGAGATTGTTCAGACGTTCTTGGCCAATCTGAGATCGCAAATAATTTTTTATTAATTTTAATTTGCTGAAAGATCTTTCACAGCTAGTAGATGTCACAGGAAGACTCGATGCTAGTGGAAGAGCAATGCCTATAATGGGATAACTGGTCACTAAACTATATTCTTCATGACAATTCACAAGGGCAATGTAGTCTGCATTTTTAAAATCGGGCAATAATGATTTTATTCGGTGTTTGCAACTTTCAATTTCCAAACGTAACTCATTGGCATCTAAATCTTCTTTGTATTTTAATGCGAGATCAGCTGCGGATTTTTTTAATTCTTCAGTGGAGGTTGTCTGTAATGAAAATTCCGTTAGAAAACCAAAATCAGAAGCTACAGCAACTAAATTTTCTAATCTTCAATCCAATTGCTGAATGAGTGTGTCCAGTACAGAGCCAAGCTGAATTTTAAACTGTTGAAGTGGAGTTATTGTGGCGGTTTCATCCTTGGCTTTTTCGTCGAACATTGTTTAAACCTTTCTTTTGCGTTTTCTATTATGCGCTATCGCCATTAATTGTTCGTTTGTATAGTATAAACTCTTGTTTAAATTTTGTGTAAAGGCCTTGGTAATGCGTCCCTTTGAGGTCTGCGCCTTTGGCAGCCGCCTCTGTTGTCCGGCCCTAGCTACGACACTGCATACTAACCAAAATACTTAAATGATAAAATGCTGCCTGAAAAAATATTGAAATGTGGAAGAAAAGTCTTAGTGGCATTAATCAAATGAGAAATTTTGGTTTTTGTAAATCAGGTCGTGCTTCCACTTCCAGTGTAGCTGCGATATAGCCAAAAAGAGACCAGGGGTCATATGTCCCTGTCCTGTGAATGTAGAAAATAACGCCTTCTCAGAAATAGGGCTTTTTAAATTTGGGAAACTTATAAAGTTGACTGTAGGAAAGAGTTATATTTTGTAAAAGATGTCCTTCCCGCCCGGTCATCCGTTTTGAGTTAACTGTGTGTAAAAAGATGTAAGAAAATTGTATAATTGAGCTGTCCGTTACTTTAGGTGACAGTACATTTTAAATTTCTAAATGAAATGAAACGAATTAGTTTGTTATTTGTCACTTATTTTTTATTTATCTGATACTGCAGTTTCGTAGGTTTTCTACATTATCAAGCGTAATACTACAAACTAAGGTGGTTTATTTACGATTTACAACAAATTTCCAGGTACAATTTGGAATTACCCACCATTAAATTTCGGTGAACTTGAATTAAAATTATTTTATTACAAAGGGTTTGAATGACACTATTGTTTGCAAGTCAGGTAATTTTTGTTAACAGTAAAAAAATATTTTATTGTCTTTTATGATATGGACGTATTTACAATTCTTTAAAGAGGTTTTCAAATTTCAAGAAATATTTTTCAATATATTCTTAAAACTTTTTATAAAATTCCTTCTTCAGAAAATATATCTAACAAAACACTTCTAAAATACGCCAACCACGGTGGATTTCTGAACATCTGTTTGATTATTTAAGAGGGTTGTATCCTTAGTTTTATTGTGTTTGTAGATCTTTATAGCTTCTAAAATATTTAATTTCCTTCCTTTTTGTGCTTTATGTAATATTTGTGGATTATTTATGTCTGGAAAAATATGATTTATTTGATGAAAGTGGTTAGCAAAGTTGGAGTTTTTTTTTGTTTAATCTAAAAGATGTTTGGTGTTCTTTAAATCTAGTACCCAAATAGACCAAAAAGGGAGAAATTTCGATACTAGATATAAAGAACACCAAACATCTGTTAGATTAAACAAAGAAAATTCCAACTTTGCTAACACTTTCATCAAATAAATCATATTTTTCCAGACATAAATAATCTACAAATATTACATAAAGCACAAAAAGGAAGAAAATTAAATATTTTAGAAGCTATAAAGATCTACAAACACAATAAAACTAAGAATACAACCCTCTTAAATAATCAAACAGATGTTCAGAAATCCAGCCTGGTTGGCGTATTTTAGAAGTGTTTTTTTTAGGTATATTTTTCTGAAGAAGGAGTTTTATAAAAAGTTTTAAGAATAAATTGAAAAATATTTTTTGAAATTTGGAAGAAAACCTCTTTAAAGACTTGTAAATATATCCATAATCATAAAAGACAATAAATTTCTTTTTCTGTTAACAAAAATACCTCACTTGCAAACAATAGTGTCATTTAACCTTTTGTAATAAAATAATTTTAATTTAAGTTCACCGAAATTTAATGATGGGTAATTCCAAATTGTACCTGGAAATTTGTTATAAATCGTAAATAAACCATCTTAGTTTGTAGTATTACGCTTGACAATGCAGAAAACCTACGAAACTGCAGTAGCAGATAAATAAAAAATAAGTGACAAATAACAAAATAATTCCTTTCATTTCATTTAGAAATTTTAGATGTAAGAAAAGTTTTTTTCGCAGTGGGCTCAGCCTCCGGTTATCAATCGAAGTTCTCCACATTTTGTGGATTGCCCCTCCTCTATAAGCAGACTCGCCTTGAGTGTACTCTTTCTTTCTGTATAAAAGCGCCCTTTATCTTTGAACATGGCTACGCCACTGTGCACCAGGCATCTTTAGTGATCCTTAGTTACAAAAATGACTTTGAAAATAACTTTAATATTAAATCCCTTTTGTTTTACAATAATTGTCCGTTCTACGAAAAGTCGGAATTTTATGTGGACTAAATAGAACACACATGTTAAAATACATACAAAAGAAAAAGTAATAAAGTTAATAAACACCAAGAGTGGCAATAAAGTTAAAACAAATACTGTCTTAATAATTTTCTATAATTAATGCTCATTGGTAATAAAAATCTTTTGTTGGCACCTAAAAATGTTTTATAACCAACGACAGAATAGCTATTTGCACAACAAGGAAAGAAAGGCTAACATTTCTCCTGCGAATAAAATATAATACGCAGTGTCGCATTAAGCCTTTGTAGCGTCGTAGGTCAAAGTTTTTAATGTGACCCCCCAAATTATTCACGGCTATATGCTATAACAAACATCAATAATTTATATGAGTAATAAATTATTTTGCGTCTATTCTAAATGAATTTAAATAGAAAACAAACAACATTTACTCTGAAGTTATATTCACAAACGAATTTGATTCCTTTTAGTGTTCCGTACGAAACACTTATAAAAACACTTCGGTGTCTGTCCGTCTGTCTCTCCGCCCGTCTGTCACATCCGATTTTCTCCGAAACTGTTTGACATAGAAAGTTGAAATTTGGCATTAATGTAGGAGCTGGTGGTCTCATCAGCGCCGTTTAGTTTTGAAAGTTACATTTTTTTTGACTTAAGGGGTTAGTTTTGGGGGATAAAATCGGAAGTGAAAAAAACATTTTATCAGGTCATCGAGTGGGCTGTCAAATGAAAGCTTGTAAAAACACGAGCTCAAAAATGTATATGCCATAATATAATACTACTTTTCTTTGTATCAATTTTAAAAAATTGCGAAAAATCGCTGTCTTCCCCCCTTTTCTCGTCAAAAAATTTTTATTTATTTGAGAATATACGGGTACACCCCTTTTTACAATGTATTTATAATACTTTACAAGATATCCATATCAATAACCGAACGGCCGTAAATGTGGAATGAAACCCAAGAACGGTTTACACTCCTACCGTGAAACAATCAACGCCAGAGCACCTCTTCTGAAGGAAGAGGGGGAACTTGAAAAAATGTTCAGCTCCCGGCACTGGTTTATGAATATCATAGCCCTCAGCAGTGGTGAATGATAACTATAATTAGTTCTGTGGAAGACCGTAAAGAACAATTCAGTTTGCCTTAAATGTCTTTGAGGTACATTAAATTTTACGAATGACAATAAAGTAGAACAATCTATCAACCCGTTAATTATCTTATACAGAAAATACTGATCACTCACAAAATGTCTATGAGCTAACAGAGTCAAGTTTATATGGCTCCTAATAATAGTATAATCATAGCCAGCTGCGTTTACTTGTTTCCGTTTCGTATACTCAACGCTACCACTACCATCAAACCGTTCCATTAAGCACTGAAAAGATTTTCTAGATGGTATACGTCTATTAGGGTACTTCGCTCCGTAAAGCCTTAGTGCCAAAATACAATTTTTTTCCCGCCTCGCCCGGTATATAAACCATATCAATTAATTTATTTTTAGGAAAATCCGTAACTATTACCTTTATACGTCACTTACTACAACAAATTAAACTATTTTTACTTGCTTAATAGACATGTCAAAATTTGACAATGCCTACATTTTTGTTTTGTCTTGGCAACTATGATGTTAATGCATAAGTGTATTAAAAACAAGGGTAAAAATTGAAAAATTCAAAATAAATCGAAAACTATTAGAAATAGGTATATGAAATACTTAATAAAAGTAGGAGGGTTTTGTAAAATCTATCAGAAGAAATAATAATATGCAGGGTGTGCCATTTAAAAAAATTAAGATTTTTCAATTTAAAATAGTCGAAATGCATAAATTTATTTTGAACAACCTGTAGCATCTAACTCAAATTTCTTTACATATATTTTTTTCCATCTCTATAGAACGTATGTACCAATTATGAGTATTCCACCTTCAGAAACAATGGCGCTGCTGGCAATTTTTTTACAAAACTGAAAACTAGTATTTTTTTTAAAAAAAATTGAAATATTCCAAAAAACTACTAGGTTTAGGTATATAACATTATTAATAAAAAAAGTTATAAAATTTTACGCAGAATTTAAAAATAAATTAGAAAATAGGATGTTCCATTTAAAAAAACATATGTTATATCGGCCACACTTTTTTAAAGTACCCTGTATACTCAAAAATAATTTTAAAGTGTGCATCTTAACATTCCCTAAAACTATTGTATTTAACATTTTTTCGTCATTCCCGAAACAAATGAGATAATAAATTTTACTCTATCGTTGACTCACCCTGTACAATAAAATGAGAAAAGAAACAGTTTTTGCCCGTTTTTTTTTCCAATTTTGTAGGTTATGCACGCACTTGAGTGACTTAAAACGGGGATTTGTTGGAAATCTCATTACGAAGAGTTTGGATTTTTTTGTCTCAATCCGACTTATATAACCGTAGTTATTTACACTTTAAGCTCAAAAAACGCGTTTTGAAAACTTTAATTGTTTGTAAACAAAGAAGCACACGTTTTTCGAGGTCCAAAACTCAGGATAATACTCCCCAGAGAGGATAAAATCATAATACTGCTGTATCTAAAGTATGCCTATTTCATCATTATTTTGCCCTTTTTTTATTGCAGTATATTGGAGTTCGGCAAATCCATTACTAAAGCATTAATATATACGTACATTCCCCTAAATTGACAGCTTGAGCCGCGACCTCGTACAAAATTTAGTGAATTACTTAAAACAGTGACAGTAATTCGTCAACCGAGCAATTTTATTGTAAGACCTCATTTACATGGCTAGGTAAATAACTTAAAAAACACGCTCGTATTTTCAAGTTAACTTTTGTATAGAGCACCTTGTATATGAAATCGTTAATTCATTCCTAACATTCTGGTAATTTTTTTACCATCACAGTTATGTGGACAAATTTTCTAAAAACTTTCTAGGCATGATATAATTTTCATACAATTTCAGTCCCGTGCAGTTATGAAATTAGCAATCAATCAAAATGCTATCGATGTAGCTATTAATGCATTAAGAAAATGAGAAATTTTAGCCTTAAATTAAAAAAACCATTAAAATAATTGTATATTAAATACGTTGAAATTGAATCGTAAACTTTATGGAGCAATTTAAATATTAAAATTGATTTTCTATTTAAAGCAATGAAAAATTTTATTATGCATTTCCTTTTTCTTAGGACAACATATACTGGAAGAATATATGAATATCTTTTATACTGTACAATAAAATTGATACAAACTTTTCCTATTTCTCGTCGACAAGATTAAAATGAGAAAGAAGAAAGTATGTGGAGTTACGAAACGGTATAGTATTTTTCAAGATTTACGAAAGTGATTTGGCAAATTGATGCAATAAAAACATTAAACGACCGTTAGGATCTTCGCACGTAACTGGCCGTAACAGGGTCGCAATTGATATATATATATATATATATATATATATATATATATATATATATATATATATATATATATATATATATATATATATACCTTCCTTTCAATCTAATATTTTATTGGCTACTTCGTGTTTATAAATATAAAGAATATTCTACATTTTATCTGCAGTATTATACTGAAATAGTGTGTATTATAAAGTTCAATAGTGTCTTAAAATGTCCGAAGCCTTTTCCATCAGAAGCCGCAAATGTTTGCCTGTTGAGGCAAAAGTGATAGTTAAAAGTGTGTATTTAAAGTTAGTGGAGCGAGGCCACGAAAAGTACTTTTCATTGATGGAGACATCAGCTTTAATAAGCATCCCTGAAAGTACAGTTTGGAAAAGTATAAATAATTCGATAGCGCCTAAAAAAACACGCAAAGACAAAGGTGTGTCGAAATGTATTGATTTCTGTCAAGAAGACTTAATCCGCCGCAAAATTTAGGAAATGTATGCAGAACAAAAAGTTCCTATGTTATTGTCACTTTCACGGAGACTGTCCGAGGATAGTTGTGACATAAAATGTTCCACTACAACTTTATGGCGTATTCTACGTCGTTTGAGGTTTTCGTTTAAAAAAATAGACAAAAGGCAAGTTATAATGGAATCACGGCGCTTACAACAACTTAGAATGGAATATTTT
Source organism: Pachyrhynchus sulphureomaculatus (assembly GCA_019049505.1). Lineage (NCBI taxonomy): Eukaryota > Metazoa > Arthropoda > Insecta > Coleoptera > Curculionidae > Pachyrhynchus > Pachyrhynchus sulphureomaculatus. Next base: position 36,928,558 of record CM032453.1, on the reverse strand, counting down.
GAAAAAATAAATACAGCCAGATCGGAAAATCGAACGATAATCTACCTAGATGACACTTGGTATGACACCCACGACACATCCAGTAAAGGATGGATTGATGAATCCAAAAAATGCCACACCAAAGCTCCATCAAATAAAGGTAAAAGAATAACTATTTTACATGCGGGGTCAGAAGAAGACTGGATACCAGAATGTCTATTTCTAGCAGCCAAGAATAGTTCAGATTCCAGCTTGGATTATTATTGTGATACAACTGCTGTAGTTTTTGAAGATTGGCTTTTAAAACAAATAATGCCGAATATACCACCGAATAGCTGTATTGTGATGGATAATGCGTCCTATCATAGTCACCAAATGAATAAGGTACCAAGTTCCACCAGTAGAAAAAGGGAAATACAAGCCTTTTTGTGCGAACGTGACATATATTTCCATGAAAGTTATACAGTTAAACAATTGTTAGAAGTTTTAAAAAGTTACAATTTTTCAAAGGAATATGTTTGTGATAAAATTGCAAAAGAAGCAGGACACGAAATAATTCGGCTTCCACCATATTATTGTATCTTCAATGCGATCGAGTTGATATAGCATAAAATAAAGTCTAATATACGTGCTCACAATAATACACCGACTTAAAACAGTAGGGTGATTGAATTGATAAAGACCGAAGTCAAAGATGTAACCGTTGAAAACTGGAGAAACTGTATTCAACACGTCAGAAAAATTGAAAACTCATATAGATGTATGTACATAAATATAAATAGTTTAGAACCTGTAAAAAAGTTATTATTATATAGCGAAATTGAACTAGATATTAATTAATAACTAAAATTGTAACAATGTACGCGAGACTGGATACCAGAATGTCTATTTCTAGCAGCCAAGAATAGTTCAGATTCCAGCTTGGATTATCATTGTGATACAACTGCTGTAGTTTTTGAAGATTGGCTTTAAAACAAATAATGCCGAATATACCACCGAATAGCTGTATTGTGATGGATAATGCGTCCTATCATAGTCACCAAATAAATAAGGTACCAAGTTCCACCAGTAGAAAAAGGGAAATACAAGCCTTTTTGTGCGAACGTGACATATATTTCCATGAAAGTTATACAGTTAAACAATTGTTAGAAGTTTTAAAAAGTTACAATTTTTCAAAGGAATATGTTTGTGATGAAATTGCAAAGGAAGCAGGACACGAAATAAGTCGGCTTCCACCATATTATTGTATCTTCAATGCCATCGAGTTGATATGGCATAAAATAAAGTCTAATATACGTGCTCACAATAATACACCGACTTAAAACAGTAGGGTGATTGAATTGATAAAGACCGAAGTCAAAGATGTAACTGTTGAAAACTGAAGAAACTGTATTCAACACGTCAAAAAAATTGGAAACGCATATAGATGTATGTACATAAATATAAATAGTTTAGAACCTGTAAAAAGTTATTATTATATAACGAAATTGAACTAGATATTAATCAATAACTAAAATTCTAACAATGTACGCGAGGACACTATACACTGTTAATATATTTATGTAATTACTATATTGTGTATTATTCAGCAAATAAAACATTAAAATTCAACTGTCTTATCACGATAAAATTTTAAACCCAATAAATATACAATCAGGTATAGTGCGGCCCTGTTCGATGCCTTGTCATAAACAGCCGAAATCACTTTCGAATCTTGTTGAATTTTGAATGGGTACAGGTAGCTAAGTCACTTTCTTAGATCATGAAAAATACTATACCTATTATAGACTACGAGGAGGGTCGTAACACAATAATTTCTTCTAAAATAGGCTACGCTCGGAAAGATAGGTATAAAATATTTTTTTTTTTTGACGCAACTATTGTATATAAAATAAAATTCTTATTTTTCACAAATACATTATAGTCTTAACAATAAATTAAAAGAAAATCTAATAAAAAAAAATTACAAATGGCGGAGATATGAACCATCTTGTAGGATCTTCTTTTGAAAATCCTTGCTAGCGGTGGAATTTTTTTCTCAGTCAAGAAACTAAACAAATCGATTTTTATTGTTAAGAAAGGTCATAGTTAAGGTGCCATAATATGAAAAAAATTTTAAAATTTCGAAAATAAACTCGGATTTTTCACATAAATGTTGAGCTTTAAAAATTAATAAATTTCAAGGTGTCCTAACCCCTTAAGTAAACAACAAATAAAATAATCTATACACCTACTTATTTAGTAAAATCATTATTCACTGAAAGTGGTGCATTCGAGTTGACAGAAGTCATATTATTTCAACTTATGCCGTTTTTACAATTTTAAAAATATACTCTATTTATTTGAAAAACGGCCCTTACTTTTCGAATATGCCTCGTATTATATTCACACACGGTTCAATATTTCCAAATTTGCATTTTAGTAAGTTATATATCCATATATTTTCAGCAATTAATATATGTGGCAATATCATTACGGTATCTAAAGCGGTTTCTATTCATTGTGTCATGTTTGTCGGAGAATGCTAAAATCTTTTACTACAAACCACACAGAGATAGAAGTTCTATTTCTGGTTAATGTCAACTCAATATTAAAAACATATACGCCTTCTACTAACCGTGCCATTACGACGATGTTTTTTTTAAACCATGGGGTCATAAAAAAATACTTGGTTGTCAAATTACTATCGTTGTTATAAGTATTCTGTTGAAATTTTTTACGAATTTTGAGCAATGAAGCATTTTTACGTAACGATTACTAAAATAACTCTCAGTTAGACAGCGTTAATCTATGCCACGTTAGGTACAAAAATAATTATAATAATTATACTATGCAACACTAAAAAATTCACCGACATCTCGAATAGTGATTCGTATTAGGTACATCTGGTATATAAAAAATAACTGGCCAAGTGCAAGTTGAACTTGCGCAATTAGTGTGCAGCAGTGACTTCACAAAACACACCTCAAAGGAGTTTTTAACAAAGTTTGTTTCTGATCTTTACTGAAAACTGATGATCTTGAAATTTTTGTTTTTTTATATACCAGATAAAATTATTAAAGGTAATGCACTCGTGATAATTTTCGTTCAATCTACATCCCGTGGAGAATATTCTAGAATTTTTTCAAAATTTTGGGTTCAGTACTTTTCGAGATAAAGGGGGGGCACAGCGATTTTTCGCGATTTTTTCAAAATAATACACAGAAAAGTGTGCGCATGTAAGGCATTATATATTTTTTTAAACTCGTGTTTTTACAAGCTTTCATTTGATACACCACTCGATGACCTAGTAAAACCCCAAAACTAACCCCTTAAGTCAAAATTTAACTCTCAAAACTACACGGCTCTGATGAGGCCATCAATTCCTATATTAGTACTAAATTTCAACTTTCTACGTCAAATAGTTTCGTAGAAAATCGAGTGTGACAGACGGACAGACACCGAAGTGTTCTTATAAGCATACTGAACACTAAAAATGAACCATTAATATCACTTGAGAAAATCATTTTTACCACCACTGCACATCAAACTTGATTTAATCAAGAATTTTGCTAAAGCGTTACGTAAAGAAGGACCTGGAATTCAGTTTCTCAAAAATAAATTTCCTGGGCTTAGTAATGCTAAAATAAAAGAAGGAATTTCTTTAGGGCCTGATATAAGAAAATTAATTGATGATCCCTCTTCTATCCAGTCTAAGTTCCATAGAAAAAAAGGCATGGTTGCCTTTTATTGACGTCACGAAAAATTTCCTCGGCAACCACAAATCACCAGATTTCCATGAAAAAATAAAATTAATGCTGGATGCCTGAACTAGGATGCAATATGTCATTAAAAATCCATTTTCTACACGCTCATTTGAGTTTCTTTCCGGGCTCAGTTAGCGACGAACATGAAGAATGCTTTCACCAAGAAATAGCTGAGTTTGAGAAGCGTTATCAAGGTAAATGGGAACCAACCATGCTTGCAGACTTCTGTTGGTGTCTTTACAGGGATACTGCGAGGAATGACTACAAAAGAAAAGCCAATCGATCAAAAAAATATAAGTTTTTTAATGAAAAATAAAATTTGTCGTCACTAATTTAGCGTATTTTTGAATAAACCAATAAAAGTTTTTCTTTACGGAACTTGACGTGATGACTATTTTGCTAATCAATTTTAATTGAGTTGGCGGTGAGGAATCAGTACTTCATACTGTAAATATTTATTTGTTGCATAGTGTTACCAAAACTAAACAAAATTCATATTTCACCAGGTACATATATGGATGAAAAACAAAAGCGTTTTAAAGTGAACAACTTCGATATCATAATTTTGACGAGTATTTTGATATTGTAATGTTGTCACGAAAAAAATATACCTGGAGAACTGATACTGTGTTGCTGTGGGGTTTTTTCTTTTTGAAAATATAATCGTTTATTTTAAACTTTTTTGCTTGCTTGCTTGTTTTAACCTAATGGACTATTAGGTTTTCTCAAAAATTGATTACCGGTTGGCAATAAAATACCAGTTTTTTCGTCAACAATAAAATTATAATTCTTCAATTAATTTTGTTTTTTGGCGCTTGCTTTATTTACAGGAATACAATGACATATTTATTAGGTGTTTAAAATAATTTAATATCAATTTAGTGTGTAAAACATCAAGGTCAACGGTTGAGGCCTCCTATATTTTTTAGGACTTTAATTTCGACTTCATTTTAGACAAATAAATAAAATATATCCACTCAAAAACGTGCTGGAAATATTTCGTTATATTGACTATCATATTTCACCAATAAACGTGCGTTCTGTGCCATTTTTTTTTCAAGGTTTCAACCATAATATTGCCTTGATATTATTTGCCACACGTGGTTACAACGTAGAATTTGGCTATTGAGTTGATGTTCAAGGTGTGCTTTGATAACTATTTAGACCCCACGTGTTACTTTCTATTTTATTTGATCAGAGTAGCGATTCTAGAAAAAGCTAGTGACTCAAAACATACCGAAAAAACACACGACTTTAATGTATACTTGTTGCTTGTTCCCAACTTGTGGAATTGCTTTCCTACGGTAAAACAATAAACACAAATGCCGTTCCTTATGTATTCATTATCTTAAAATTTTCAAATTCATGCAAAATTTGAGTTGAAGTTCAACTCTTGGAAAGTTCCGATAAAAAATTTTGACAAAAACAACCCAATCAAATTTTGTATCAATTTTAAAAAAATGACAATGGCCTTCTTACTGTTAATTTTAAGATCATGAATATTTAAGAAACGGCATTATATTATTTATTATAAAACACGCACAGTCAGAGACGCCTTGGAAATCGAAATGAATGGACACCTAAATAAGGAGGACGTAATATCTCCACTACATGCAAGGGTTTACTAACCAAACCAAGGAATAACCAAAACATCGAGAACGCAACAGAACCCGTAATTACCACTGATACGGGCATCCAGCCGACAAACATCGATGCCCGGACGAACACTCCCAATCCCACCGCCTACAATCATCGTAAACACCGACCTATAAAAGACGACGACTGCACTCCAATTTCTCAGCTAGCTTTGAGCGGCAGCAGTAGCAAGATAACCGTATCGAGTAGCAACAACAGCAAGAGCCAAATGAGATTTTGGCGAAACGTCGTGCAAATTCATTTTTAGACGAATGGATTGAAAACCGAAATTTTAAGATATTACATTCCACAATCCGTGAAAACCACTATTGTTATATATATATATATATATATATATATATATATATATATATATTATATATATATATATATATATATATATATATACATATATATATATATATATATATATATATATATATATATATATATATATATGTATATATATATATATATATATATATATATATATATATATATATATATATATGTATATATATATATATATATATATATATATATATATATATATATATATATATATATATATATATATATATATATATATACATATATATATATCACACTCTGTCTTTACCGCCAAAAATTGATAATTTTTTGTTAATTTACTGGTTTGCGGGATTAGCAGAGAGTACCAACGCCAGCCATTTTGGCCGTTTTGTATTTTTCTGTTTAATTATAATGTTATGTAGTTAACAATAGTATATTGGGGAACAGCCTTCTGTGCAAATGACTGCTTGTTTTGTTATAAAAAAAACACTTTGGTAAGTCAATCATTTTTCTTTTTTCTCATGCCATCTTTCTTTTTTGTTTTTTCAACCATATGAATGTACTTAAAAAAGTAATTTTTCACTTAACAGTATAAAGAAAAAGGAAAATTTTGTCTTTCCAGATGTCCTGAAGAAGAAATAAATATAATTTCGAGAGCTCGACTAACAAAAAGGTTGTTTCACTATCCAAGGCCATAAATATTTAAATATAGACTGCAGCCCAACTAAATTGAGAATATATTTTTCTTAACTAGTCAGTCGCGACTACTCTTGTATATATATATATATATATATATATATATATATATATATATATATATATATATATATATATATATATACGAGTATATATATATATATATATATATATATATATATATATATATATATATATATATATATATACGAGTATATATATATATATATATATATATATATATATATATATATATATACGAGGCTGGTTTGAAAAGTCCGTGCAAAAATAAAAACTACTTATGTGTTTGGGGTAAACCTTTTTTATTTTTCGACATAGTCACCTTTTAGGCTTATACACTTCGTCCAACGATGTTCTAGTTTGTTGATCCCTTCCGAATAATAGGATTTGTCCAAGTCTGCAAAATATCCATTAGTGTCTGCAATCATCTCCTCGTTTGAATAAAATCTTTGTCCCGCCACCCATTTCTTCAAATTGGGAAACAAATAGTAGTCCGAGGGAGCCAAGTCTGGAGAATAGGGGGGATGTGAAACGAGTTGGAATCCTATTTCCATTAATTTTGCGACCACAACTGCTGAGGTGTGTGCTGGTGCGTTGTCGTGATGGAAAAGGACTTTCTTGTGGGCCAATCGCGGGCGTTGTTCTTGCAGCTCGGTTTTCAAACGGTCCAATAACGATGAATAATATTCACCTGTAATAGTTTTACCCTTTTCCAGATAGTCGATGAGGATTATCCCTTGCGAATCCCAAAAGATAGTCGCCATACCCTTTCCGGCCGAAGGAACGGTCTTCGCCTTTTTTGGTGCAGATTCTCCCTTGGTAACCCATTGTTTAGATTGTTGTTTGGTCTCAGGAATATAGTAATGTATCCATGTTTCATCCACAGTGACGAAACGACGCTTAAAGTCCTCCGGATTCTTCTGGAACAGCTGCAAACCATCCTTGCAACACTTTACACGATTCCGTTTTTGGTCAAGCGTGAGCAATCGCGGCACCCATCTTGCGGATAGCTTTCTCATGTCCAAATGTTTATGCAAAATATTATGTACCCGTTCAGTCGAGATGCCCACAGCACTAGCAATCTCACGCACCTTAACTCTTCTGTCATCCATCACCATAGCATGGATTTGATCAATGATTTCTGGAGTCGTAACCTCCACAGGCCGTCCAGAACGTTCAGCGTCGCTTGTGCCCATATGGCCAGTCCGAAAATTTTGAAACCACTTATAAACTGTTCTAATCGAAGGTGCAGAGTCACCATAATGTTTATCAAGCTTCTCTTTAGTCTCCTGAGGCGTCTTGCCTTTCATAAAGTAATATTTAATCACCACACGAAATTCTTTTTCGTCCATTTCTTGAAAATCACTCGACTTCCTTGATTCACACGAATGCCAAACACAAAGAAATAGACCAATATGGCTGAAATTTGGTGTGCGTTCATTCAAGAGATGCTACTAACTAAACATGACCTCGATACGCGCCGGTGGTGCCATCTCTCGGACTTTGCACGGACTTTTCAAACGAGCCTCGTATATATATATATATATATATATATATATATATATATATATATATATATATATATATATATATATAGGTAGATATCCTATTTTGATAGATATTATTAGTAATACATGTATGTATTATGCTCTCCTTTCAAAGAGTATGGTGAAACTAATGGTAAATAATTTAAAAACAGTTTAAATAATATAAATTTCAGTAAAATTTAAACTTGGTAACTATATATATAAGATAAAGAGACCAATAATATTAACTTTCGGAGAAGGGAGGGTTAAAATTCCTAGATCCCTACCTACTATTGTAAAAAATTTTAATATACAAGATAGTATTAAAAGGTTAATGTCAACATATATTATCAGTCTCAATGACGCAAATTGAAAAAAATATTGTAAAATACCAGGAAAAAATTATCATAAGCAGGTATCTTTACGAGCACAGATAGTTTTGCCTTGAATTAAAAATTTAAAACTGGGATATTTAAAATTAACAAATCAGTATCTTTTGGGTTAAGCATTGGTAGTGAACTGGGCACAAATTTTTAATGTCTCATGTAAATTTTTATAAGTGAATATCTCGAAAATAATTGAATATGGTGTATCTAGAATTTTGAGCAGAATCCGAATATGTAATAAAATACGGGGGATCGATTTAAAATCCAAAGTTGTCATAGGTCATCGGCATCGCCCAATTTTTTTTTGTCATTTATCTGATATTTTTAATAGGTCAACGAGGTTTGACATCGAGATATTCACTAAAAGCATAAGAGGCCAAGATTGGTTCTAGTCCATTAAGAAATACACACTTCAGGTAATTCCGAATGAACTGAGAATATTTTGTTTTATTCAATAGTAAATTAAATTATATTTGATTTAATTTATTACTACCAAAATATGAGGCGATTCGAAATATATTCGTTAGAAAAAGTTTTTATTGCAGGTTTTAGTTTCGTCGTTCACTTTTAAGCACTTTTTGTAACGCTGCACCAGCTTCTTTAATCCTTCTGCATAGAAGTTTTCAGCCTGGGAATTGAACCAGTTGACAACGGTGGTCTTAAGTTCCTCGTCGTCTTTAAATCGTTGTCCACCAAGCCACTGTTTCAAGTGCAATCGTCGACCAGATTGTAGCTTTTGGTCCACTTGTTGAACGATTTCATCGGTCTGGCTACTGGGCCTGCCACTCCGCTCTTCATCATGCAGATTTGTGCGGCCATTTCTGAAGTCTCGACACCATTGTCTAATCTTTCCTTCACTCATTACTGTAAGTCCATAAATTATTCACAACTCCCGATAAATTTAAGCAGCTGATGATTCTTTTGCACAAAAAAATCAAATCACATCACGAATTTTGCCACTGGCGGGAGCAACGATTTTCGCGGACATTGTTGTCTGCATTCACCAACAGGCAAACGACTACTGAATCAAAACAATAACTTCAGTGGCTTTGGAAATAATAAATAGATGGCGCTGCATGTGTCCAACTTTGTTCAGACCCGCCAATATTGTTATTGTGTGTTACAAGTAAATCTGTAGGAAAGTTGGAGGTAATCAATTCAGTAAAAATTAAATAGTTTCGAAAACACATAACGTGTAAAATTTATTGTAGTAAAGCTAAAATTTAAAAAAAAATTAAACCGACCAAAAAATATCTTGACAAAATTAGTTAATATAAAAAGCAAAAAAAAATCTTCTCTGTTGTCACTCACAACGAAAACTCCAGAAAACGTACGAGTAAGCAAGGTTTTTCTTACTTGGCAACTTTAAAATTCTGTTTAATTTTGTGTGCTTACGTATTACATTTTGTGTATGAAGTACTAATTATATATTGTTTATACGAGGCTGGTTTGAAAAGTCCGTGCAAAAATAAAAACTACTTATGTGTTTGGGGTAAACCTTTTTTATTTTTCGACATAGTCTCCTTTTAGGCTTATACACTTCGTCCAACGATGTTCTAGTTTGTTGATCCCTTCCGAATAATAGGATTTGTCCAAGTCTGCAAAATATCCATTAGTGTCTGCAATCACCTCCTCGTTTGAATAAAATCTTTGTCCCGCCAGCCATTTCTTCAAATTGGGGAACAAATAGTAGTCCGAGGGAGCCAAGTCTGGAGAATAGGGGGGATGTGAAACGAGTTGGAATCCTATTTCCATTAATTTTGCGACCACAACTGCTGAGATGTGTGCTGGTGCGTTGTCGTGATGGAAAAGGACTTTCTTGTGGGCCAATCGCGGGCGTTTTTCTTGCAGCTCGGTTTTCAAACGGTCCAATAACGATGAATAATATTCACCTGTAATAGTTTTACCCTTTTCCAGATAGTCCATGAGGATTATTCCTTGTGAATCCCAAAAGACAGTCGCCATAACCTTTCCGGCCGAAGGAACGGTCTTCGCCTTTTTTGGTGCAGATTCGCCCTTGTTTAGATTGTTGTTTGGTCTCAGGAGTATAGTAACGTATCCATGTTTCATCCACAGTGACGAAACGACGCTTAAAGTCCTCCTTAACTCTTCTGTCATCCATCACCATATCATGGATTTGATCAATGATTCTGGAGTCGTAACCCCCACAGGCCGTCCAGAACGTTCAGCGTCACTTGTGCCCATATGGCCAGTCCGAAAATTTTGAAACCACTTATCAACTGTTCTAATCGAAGGTGCAGAGTCACCATAATGTTTATCAAGCTTCTCTTTAGTCTCCTGAGGCGTTTTGCCTTTCATAAAGTAATGTTTAATCACCACACGAAATTCTTTTTCGTCCATTTCTTCAAAATCACTCGACTTTCTTGATTCACACGAATGCCAAACACAAAGAAATAGACCAATATGGCTGAAACTTGGTGTGCGTTCATTCAAGAGATGCTACTAACTAAACATGACCTCGATACGCGCCGGTGGTGCCATCTCTCGGACTTTGCACGGACTTTTCAAACCAGCCTCGTATCTGTTGCATTTTGAATTTGTAGTGACAACAGGGAATATTTCTTTTAATAATTCTTAAATTTTTAATCAGGTGGGTAAAAAGTTTTTAAGATTAAGAAAATATATTATTTTGTTCTTTTTATGTCGGTTTAATTAAGAACTGTAAGTGAGGTAGTTAAATATATTTTACTTTTATTAAGTAAAAGGATAAGGAGTATGCTGAAAATAGGTAGTCTCTGATAAGCAGTGTTACCAAAAAAAAGATAGGCAAAGAGAAGGTAGCGCAGAGAGAGACAAATCGGTAAAAATATTACACACTTTCAATAGAGAGATTTTGCAACGCTTATTTTTCACATGCCTTTGTCCTTATCGTTATCTCAAGCATGCGCAGTATTAGCGCGAAGGAATTCCAAGGTTAGGTTAGTATTCATTTTCTATAAACCTAGGGGATTTTTTTTCCATTCATCTCATGGTTAAGCACACCGGTTATTAGTATTTGATGAGTCAACACAAGTCTCTGAATTAAAGTTGGGTCTAGCATGTTTCTATCACTTCCATCAATATTTCCAAGGTATTACGAATGTGCGATAAATAAAATTTCATTTGAAATTAGCACTACACATACTATAATACCATTGTGCCAAAGAGTACAAAATCTCAACATAATCTGAACACTAATTAACTTTTGTCAGTGTTACTTGAAATAAAAGATTATCATTTCAGTTTTACTGTATTTTCTAGTTCTAGTTTTTATACCTAAGTAGGAAAAAAAAAAACAGGCTCTACCAAAATAGCGATAAGAATAACGAACTTCAAATAACCTCTCTTATAAGTTCCTAAATAAAGGAAATCGTTATCCTTAATAAAAGTTTATCTTATTTTGTTTTAATACTACGCAAGCAGCTCCAAATAACGATAACAACTGAGTCTTGTCTATATTCAATTTCGTCCTTTCACTACTGCGTAAGCTCCAAACGGTGAGCGCATGCTTCAAATAAAAATAAAGACAGTGGCCTACCGCAATAAGCGTTGCAAAATCTCTCTAATATCAACAAAAAATTATTTTCAGAACCAAAAGAGATTAAGTTTTGTTTAGATTGAAGGTTAGCATGATTGTAACGAAACTTTTAAAAGAACATGGATATCCTAGAAAATGTATTCTGTTACTAGATAACGCCCTCACTCACCCAAGTGCGGAGCAACTTGAAAGTGGGGAAATAAAAGCAATGTTTTTGCCTCCTGCTGTAACTTCTCATTCAGCCTATGGATCAGGGTGTACTGGAAAATTTAAAACGCAATTACAGGCGTTTGTTATTGGAGCATATTTTAGAAGAAGTAGATGAAGGTGGCAATCTTACTGATTGTCTAAAAAAGATAAATTTGAAAAATATTATATATTGGATAGCTTCAACCTGGAATCAAGTAAAGAGTAGTACTTTGGAAAAATCTTGGTCAAAATTGATTCCACAAGAGGAGAGACATTACTCAGAGACAGAAACAGAAGATAATGAAAGTTTACATCAAATTACTACAAGAATATTAGGATCTGAAGCCACTGACAATATTCCAGTAAAAATGTCACATTCAGAAGGACTAGAGGCCCTAGAAAAATCGTTAACTTATGTAGAATAACAAATGCAATTGCCGCGGACGTTTTGCTTATCAAACGTTGGAGAGACATTGCAGCCAAAAACAGAACTAACGCAAAATGAGTGCAGTTAAAAATTATCTCATTTTTTAAGATATTAAAGTTAAGAATGAAACTGTTTTATTTTCGATTTTCCATACATATACATAAAATAAGTAAACTAATTGTTCTATTCTTTGTTTTAATAAATACCTATGTACGAAATAACATATCGTATAAATGCTTTTCAGTCAATCTGCAATGTTGTATTCATTCTAAACTTCTATTTTATAAAAAAATTCGGATTAACCGAAATTTCGATTATCTGAAATCACTTTGGTCCATATTATTTCGGATAATCGAGATTCTACTGTATATATATATATATATATATATATATATATATATATATATATATATATATATATATATATATATATATATATATACATACATACATATATATACATATATATATATATATATATATATATATATATATATATATATATATATATATGTATATAAACAAAAGAAAATATCGATAAAATAGCGAAGACACAAAGAGCAATGGAGAGACAAATGCTCGGCATTAAACTCATAGACAAAAAGAAAACTACATGGATAAGAACCAGAAGAAAAGTAAGCGATATGTCGACACAGATAGCCAAGCCGATCACACTTTACGAAAAAAAGATGATAGATGGAACAAAAAGATCCTGCAATGGAGACCTTGGGAGCATAAACGAAAACGAAGTAAGCCACAAATGAGGTGGGCAGACGACCTGAGGAAACACGCTGGACAAGGATGGATGCAAATCGCTCATAACAGAGAACAATGGAAGAGAGAGATATTTGAGGCTGATTAGATAGATAGATAGAGTACATTAATGCAGTAAAAAAATTTAGAATCTTTAGTTGAGGAAGGAATTTCTTACATTTCTTGTATATTTTGTCAAGAATTTTTATCTTCTTGAAGTTCTTCTCCTGTCGGAGGTTGGAAATCATCATCGCTATTTGGTGCTGCCGTAACCAAACCAATCTTGCAGATTTTTCAACCATAAAATCCTCCAACACTTCGTTTTCTCTTTATCTTTCCTTGCATTATCACCCGTAGCAGAGCACATTCAGATCCTCTGATTACGTGGCCACAGTACTCAACTTTTCGCTTTTTTATAAGGTTAACTTTTTTTATTCGGTCATCTTTGCAAAGACGTCACGGTTTGTCAGTTTATCGGTCCAAGATATGAGCCACATTCTGCGGTAACCCCACATCTCAAAAGCTTACAGTTTATCCAACTGTTTTTATTTTAGGTTCCAAGCGTCCACACAACACAGGGAAACGTAGCACCGAAGCATTCAGAACCTAAATCCAATTCTAACATCTCGACAACATAATAGTTTCTTCAGCGGCACAAACGATGCGATTTATGTTCTTGTTCGTATTTCTAAAGTATGATCTCCCGTTTGTTTTATTCAGATTCCAAGGTATTTGTAGGTTTGAAATTTTTCTATTACGGTGTTTGCAATAGTTAACTTATTTATTTTGTGAGAATTTCGTTATTAACATCATCAACATTTAGTTTTATTAAGATTGATCTTTAATCCGTACTCCGTACAGCTATCATTTACTTTTTGCAATAGAAGCTGAAAGTCTGAAGGATTACTCGCTAGTAAGACTGTGTCGTCGGCATGTCGAATATTATTTATGGTCTCTCCATTTATGATACCACGTTCCAGAGCTTCGTTAAAGATAACTTTACTGTACATATTAAATAGGAGTAGAGAGAGAATGCAAGCTTGTCTTACTCCTCGACGTATTTCAATGTCCTCGGTTCATATATTTTCTACTTTTATGTTTTTTTTGTCTCCAGTATAAGTTATTGATAATTCTAATATCCTTGGAGTCCAAGTTTTCCGTTTTAAGGATTTACAGTAATTTATCTTGTTTAACTCTGTCAAATGCCTTTTCGAAGTCAATGAAACAGACATACATGTCTGAGAGCGTATTAGACAGATTTAAAAAGACACCAACTTTTAATACAAAGTAAAATTCTGAAAAATTATAAATAAAAAATTTTCTTATGAAATGAAAACGTTCATGATTTTGGTAGATGATAAATCATACTTGGGATTAAATCATGTCAAATTGAGACTGCACGAGACATCTTCAAAATTTAAACACTTTACTTCAGTGTTCTTATCTTTAAGTGGCGAGAGTCCTGGAGATGCTCTTAAAATCTTTGACAAAACTTAATATGTTCCCATTTGTTGCAAACTCTTGACCACGCAGTAGATGTGGTTAGTATTATCAAGCTTCTAGTAAACACAAAGGAAACTTAAAACTTATGTGCATGCAACCGCAAATAAATTCTTATAAACAATGGTAAATTAATTATTTATTAAACACACATGGTTATTTATAGAAATTAATGCATTCATACTCTTTTAATTCGTACTAAATGGTTTTACGTAAATAAGTGAAAACGGAAAACATATCAGTTTATAAACAATGCAGGAAATTAGATTTAGAATGTTATTTGTTAACAAAATCAAATAAACGATTGATTTAAATAGCATATATAATGACAGCAGTGGCGTTTCGCATAGGGGTTTGCCTTTCCCAGGTCATTCGCACCCTTTGATCAAATTTCGTTACGATCATGCTAACCTTTAATCTAAACAAAACTTAATCTCTTTTGGTTCTGAAAATAATTTTTTGTTGTTATTAGAGAGATTTTGCAACGCTTATTGCGGTATTTATATATATATATATATATATATATATATATATATATATATATATATATATATATATATATATATATATATGTATATATATATATATATATATATATATATATATATATATATATATATATATATATATATATATATATATGTATATATATATATATATATATATATATATATATATATATATATATATATATATATGTATATATATATATGTATATATATATATATATATATATATATATATATATATATATATATATATATATATAAATACCGCAATAAGCGTTGCAAAATCTCTCTAATAACAACAAAAAATTATTTTCAGAACCAAAAGAGATTAAGTTTTGTTTAGATTAAAGGTTAGCATGATCGTAACGAAACTTGAGCAAAGGGTGCGAATGACCTGGGAAAGGCAAACCCCTATGCGAAACGCCACTGCTGTCATTATATATGCTATTTAAATCAATCGTTTATTTGATTTTGTTAACAAATAACATTCTAAATCTAATTTCCTGCATTGTTTATAAACTGATATGTTTTCCGTTTTCACTTATTTACGTAAAACCATTTAGTACGAATTAAAAGAGTATGAATGCATTAATTTCTATAAATAACCATGTGTGTTTAATAAATAATTAATTTACCATTGTTTATAAGAATTTATTTGCGGTTGCATGCACATAAGTTTTAAGTTTCCTTTGTGTTTACTAGAAGCTTGATAATACTAACCACATCTACTGCGTGGTCAAGAGTTTGCAACAAATGGGAACATGTTAAGTTTTGTCAAAGATTTTAAGAGCATCTCCAGGACTCTCGCCACTTAAAGATAAGAACACTGAAGTAAAGTGTTTAAATTTTGAAGATGTCTCGTGCAGTCTCAATTTGACATGATTTAATCCCAAGTATGATTTATCATCTACCAAAATCATGAACGTTTTCATTTCATGAGAAAAATTTTTATTTATAATTTTTCAGAATTTTACTTTGTATTAAAAGTTGGTGCCTTTTTAAATCTGTCTAATACGCTCTCAGACATGTATGTCTGTTTCATTGACTTCGAAAAGGCATTTGACAGAGTTAAACAAGATAAATTACTGTAAATCCTTAAAACGGAAAATTTGGACTCCAAGGATATTAGAATTATCAATAACTTATACTGGAGACAAAAAAAACATAAAAGTAGAAAATATATGAACCGAGGACATTGAAATACGTCGAGGAGTAAGACAAGCTTGCATTCTCTCTCTACTCCTATTTAATATGTACAGTAAAGTTATCTTTAACGAAGCCCTGGAACGTGGTATCATAAATGAAGAGACCATAAATAATATTCGACATGCCGACGACACAGTCTTACTAGCGAGTAATCCTTCAGACTTTCAGCTTCTATTGCAAAAAGTAAATGATAGCTGTACGGAGCACGGATTAAAGATCAATCTTAATAAAACTAAATGTTGATGATGTTAATAACGAAATTCTCACAAAATAAATAAGTTAACTATTGCAAACACCGTAATAGAAAAATTTCAAACCTACAAATACCTTGGAATCTGAATAAAACAAACGGGAGATCATACTTTAGAAATACGAACAAGAACATAAATCGCATCGTTTGTGCCGCTGAAGAAACTATTAACATATGTTGTCGAGATGTTAGAATTGGATTTAGGTTCTGAATGCTTCGGTGCTACGTTTCCCTGTGTTGTGTGGACGCTTGGAACCTAAAATAAAAACAGTTAGATAAACTGTAAGCTTTTGAGATGTGGGGTTACCGCAGAATGTGGCTCATATCTTGGACCGATAAACTGACAAACCGTGACGTCTTTGCAAAGATGACCGAATAAAAAAAGTTAACCTTATAAAAAAGCGAAAAGTTGAGTACTGTGGCCACGTAATCAGAGGATCTGAATGTGCTCTGCTACGGGTGATAATGCAAGGAAAGATAAAGAGAAAACGAAGTGTTGGAGGATTTTATGGTTGAAAAATCTGCAAGATTGGTTTGGTTACGGCAGCACCAAATAGCGATGATGATTTCCAACCTCCGACAGGAGAAGAACTTCAAGAAGATAAAAATTCTTGACAAAATATACAAGAAATGTAAGAAATTCCTTCCTCAACTAAAGATTCTAAATTTTTTTACTGCATTAATGTACTCTATCTATCTATCTAATCAGCCTCAAATATCTCTCTCTTCCATTGTTCTCTGTTATGAGCGATTTGCATCCATCCTTGTCCAGCGTGTTTCCTCAGGTCGTCTGCCCACCTCATTTGTGGCTTACTTCGTTTTCGTTTATGCTCCCAAGGTCTCCATTGCAGGATCTTTTTGTTCCATCTATCATCTTTTTTTCGTAAAGTGTGACGGCTTGGCTATCTGTGTCGACATATCGCTTACTTTTCTTCTGGTTCTTATCCATGTAGTTTTCTTTTTGTCTATGAGTTTAATGCCGAGCATTTGTCTCTCCATTGCTCTTTGTGTCTTCGCTATTTTATCGATATTTTCTTTTGTTTGGGAACCATATGTAAGGACAGGTAATATACATTGATCGAAGACTTTAGTTCTCAGGTACTGCGGACATCTTTTGTTTTTTAGGATGTATAAGAGTTTGCCAAATGACATCCATGTCAGTCTTTTTCTTCTTTTTACTTCCTCTGTCTGGTTGTGTTTATTTCGTTTTGTTATTTGACTCCGGTATATATTGACTACCTCTATTCTCTTTTGTGCCACCGTGATGTTTAGTTCTTTCATCTGGTTGGTCATGATCTTTGTTTTATCGAAATTTATTTTTCAACGTATCCTTGACGTCTCGATTTCTAGTTCTTCCATCACTCTTTGCAATTCTTCCTTTTTTTCTGTTATTAGTACGATGTCGTCCGCGTATTTTAGATGATTTAGTGGTTCCATTGCATATTCTTAAAGGTATCATCCTCCAGGGCTTGGTTAAATAGATTTGGCGATATTGTATCTTCCTGTCTAACTCCTCTTCCCACTTTTATTGGTTTAGTGACATGATCTTCTAATAGTGAAACTTGCACTGCTACATATGTTTGTTGTTAGATCTGTATATCTATAGTCATGATGTTCTACATTATCGAAGGCCTTTTCGAAGTCGATGAATGCCATATATAGTGGGATATTGTATTCTGTGGCTTTTTAAATTAATATTTTCATTGACAAAAGGTGATCGCAAGTGCTGAAACCCCTTCTCAATCCAGCTTGTTCTCTTGTCTGGTAGCTGTCGAGCTTGGTAGTTAGTCTATTTGTCAGTATTTTCGTTAGTAGTTTATACATATATAGTATTAAGCAACGTTATTGGTCTGTAGTTTTTCAAATCTTTTCGATTTTCCTTCTTAAACAGTAATATAGTTATGGCTTCGTCCCAGCTAGTTGGTATCTGCTTTGTACTGAGCATTAATGTACTACTATATTTAAAATGAATCGGAAATTGTTTTCTTTTAACACGATGCTGAACTTTACTGACCTGATTTTTTTAAAATACTCAAACATTATAATACGTTTCAATATTATTATAAGAAGGTATAAACCTGTACCTGGGAGAGTTACGTTAAAAGTATTATGATTGTTATTACATCTGATCAATTATTTAGTCAATCAAGTCCTAAGAATTAAGTTATTTTAATACTGGGTTCGTTTGTGTAACACGTAAATTTTACTGCGTTAACGTTGTCTAACAGGCATGCAATGTATACAGAATATCCTGTTAGGTTGTGCCATATTTTTGCATTGTTATAGCCACCAGCTAAATGTAGGTCGTAAAAAAGTTTTAAAAAATTACATTAATTCGTAATTATCCCGTGAACTGTAAAAGTGCAGATTCACCTGTATAATGCCTTTAAACTAAATTATACCGTAGATGTCTACCCACACAGTAATAAGTCTTGAATATTACGAGTACTGATAACTAGATAGTCGAAACTACTGCCTATTATCAAAAACAAATGCGACTGCTATGGATAGTAGTTTGAGATTTAGGAAATACGTACATAAAGTTTGGTATGTTGCTTGACAATATGGTGGAGATTTTTTTTCGTTAAAAGTTGTGAACTTAACCGGGACTAACAGCTGTGAAATATCAATACGTACACGCTTCGTATTAGGTGCAATTAGTAATTTACTCATATACTTTTCAGTACTGCCTTAAGCATTGGGCCAATCACACTGGTGACTAACGGATAGGTACCGAGACAAAATAATTTTACTTTATTTGTTTATAATTAAACAAATATTTAGGTGGTAATTATTCGTTTTAAATTTTTACTACAAAGAGGTCTCGCTTTTTATATATTCTTGGCAATTCTTATACTGAAGATGAATGTATAACTGAATTTCATAGAATACTTCAGCAATAACGGTAGGGAACACTAATAGCGCAAGTCCGACTTGCACGTGGCCGTTTTTTTTTTTTGTTTTTGAGATTTGTTTGTTCTTTCTTTGCTAGGCTAAAAACTTATCAAATACGCCCTCGTCATTAAAAACATTTCAAATTACTAAATAAATTAGTTAGTTTGTATTGGCGTTCGTCTATAGCTGGAATACATTTACATAAAAATAATAACATTATCAACAATACAGGAATAAGTATCTGAAAGGTCAAAAGTTGGTTTACTGTTTACAGAAATATGAATTGGCAAAATTTGGTTTTACGTTGGAGATAATAAATGTAGCTAAAAATAAGTTTTTTAATGTAACTTTAATCCAGTAAGCATAATAAAAATACATTTAAAAGATAGGTATGAGTGTATATTATTTTGAGACAAAATATACTTGAAAAACTGGTATCTTTTTTTTTAATTAATTACAATTGAAACATTGTTTATAATTGCTTAGTTACACGTGGCCAATTAACTAAATCACATTTTTTTTTTATTTTATTGCTATATTATAATTAATAACCGATAGATGCTCTATGGAAACAATGTGGATAAAAAATCGAGACTAATTAAATGAACTAATTAAACAGGGGACAAAATATCCTACGAAAAAGAACACCAGGGGTGAAATTCTGTCAACAAATAACAATTGAGACTGTCAAAATACGGATAGTCAAAATACGGATATTATGTTTTTGTTACTTCTGTTAAATGTCATAAGTTTGTCGTCACTCTCTTGAAAGATATAAGGAAAAAGAATATCTAAAAGTGTTTATACAGAATCGCATCCCTCGACTGAGATTCTGTAAGTAACAAAAGGAAAGTGATCCCTTTTCCCGTAATGAATGTTATTCATTAACCGAGTTCGAATTCGATTATCATCGACTGAACCGAACGACTTTCGAATTTAAAAGAGAAAAGAAAGGCCCATCACATGTCACTTTGCTATATATTTATTTTTGTCCTTCATATCTTGAAATAGTTTTTACTTTTACTAGCCGGTTTATTTATTCTATTATTACTTGTAATTTTTATATTTAAAAAAGAAATAGGTTAGGTTAGGTTTATTTTGAGGCGCCTCAGCTGCTAGGGTTATTTTGCGTCACTGTTTTTATTTTAGATTAAGTTGTAGTATCTAATGTCTTTGAGGTATAAAATGATTTTATTTACAGTGGCGTGCAAAAGTTTCCGGCCAGTGAGATTTCGTACTCTAATTTATAAAAAAAAAGACTAATGCTTTTTAATCATTATGATATGTGAGTATGAGATAATAATATAGTAAAAGAATATTATTTATGTTTATGAATATATTTATTATTATTATTCTTATATTCATATGTGCAAAAGTTTCCGGCCACATAATATACATTGACGCAGTAGGACGTTCAAAGACGTATTTACGAATAATAGCGCGTTGAATGTTCACATTTAGTTCATAAAAGGTCGTGGGAGCATAAACATGGCTGGGCATATGCAAATCCAAATTCGTGAGAGAGTAATAAAATTTTCAAAAGAAGGAAAGTCTTCTCGTGAGATTGCTTCATTATTATCGATAGGTAAATCAACCGTGAACGATATTATTGTAAAATACCGTTGCGGATATGGTTTAAAAGATCGTCCGCGTAGTGGAAGACGAAGAAAAGCGTCTAATAAAGTAGATCGTATCATTAAACGCAAATCAACTGCGGATGTCAAGAAAACTGCTGCTGAAATTGCACGCGAGCTAAGGGATGAAAGCCTATTAGTCGTAGTACTGTGGCACGAAGACTACATAATGTGGGACTTTTTGGCCGTATAGGTATTAAAAAACCATTAATCAGTAAAAAGAATAAGAAGGCCTGATTACAATTTGCCAAAGATCACCTAAATTGGATAATCAAAGATTGGAAAAAAGTAGCTTTCTCAGACGAATCTAAATTTCATCTTTTTGGAAGCGATGGTAGACAACATGTACGACGTCCTATTGGTACGAGAAATGATGTTCGGTACCAAATTCCTACTGTAAAACACGGTGGAGGAAGTGTGATGGTTTGGGGAATATTCTCTGCACAAGGAGTCGGTCCATTGTTCGAGATCAACGGAAATATGAACGCTGATATTTTCAAGGACATTTTAGACAACAATTTGTTATCATATGCTGAAGAAACATTGCCGCAGAATTGGATATTTCAGTAGGAGAATGACCCCAAACATACATTCAAGTTGTTAAAACAGTGGCTCTGCTTCAAATGTGAGAGTTTTAAGCTGGCCATCTCAATCATCGGACTTGAACCCAATAGAACACTTATGGGAAATACTAGATCGTCAAGTTCGAAAGCATACATATTCAAATAAAGCCGCCTTATTCAAATCATTGAAGGAAGAATGGGATAAAATTTCACCTGCTTGTAGTAATCAATTAATTGAATCAATGCCACATCGTTGTGCTGCTGTTATCGCTGTAAAGGGTATGGCTATAGAATATTAACATACAAATTTAATTTAAGTCTATTATAAAGCATATGGACTAATAATTTTTCTCGTAGTACAAAGTGGCCGGAAACTTTTGCACATATAAATATAAGAATAATAATAATAAATATATTCGCAAACATAAATAATATTTTTTTACTATATTATTTTGTTTCCTATATCTCATACTCACATCTCATAATGATTAAAAATCATTAGTCTTTTTTTTAATAAATTAGAGCACGAAATGTCACTGACCGGAAACTTTTGCACGCCACGGTATATTGGTTGAAATGGTTTCGGGAGCAAGTGCTGATTTCAGTGTATGTGGAAGGTGATATTTGTTTCTAATGTCTCCATGTATGGGATCCTCAAATAAGTATTGTACAGATAGTGGTCCATCACAGAGTTGACATTTAGGTGGAACTTCATTTAGGAGTAAATGGATGTGGGGTGCATAGATGTGGCCCACAGACAATCTGCGCCATAGTGTGTTTTCCCTTCTGGTGAGTGTTTTGTTATGAAATGGTGGGTAAACAAGGGGCTTCACCTCCCAGAGTTTATTTGACTTGTCTAATAAATTCCATTGTAACTGATAAAAATTTCTATATGTTTGATTTAGTAGGTTATAGTATTCAGTGGGGTGATTTTCCTCTTTTATATTCTGCCCGGTTATTGTGGCTCTTTTTGCCAGTAAATCAGCTAATTCATTGCCTCTGAGTCCTTTTTAGTTTTTGCTACGTATAATAGGACATAGATCTGCCTAGTGTACGCATAGGTAAGTTTTCCTGAGGGAATTGCTTTCAATGCGCTCTGGGAATCAGATACGACAAGATATTTACGAATTTTATTGAGTTTGACCTCTTCTCTTATACTTTCTTTGATTGCCCACAGTTCGGCAGCAAAGATCGAACTGTGAGATGGTAATCTGTAGATTTTTTGTGAATTTTTTGAATGATAAACCGCACCAATACTCACACTGGATTTGAAGTCATCAGTGAATAGTAGTGTGTGGTTTTGACATCTTTCATTGATGGTAGACAGAAATTTTGTTATAATAATGTTTTTGTTGTGGTCTGCCGTATTTAATGGTGATAAAGAGAAGTTGATGGCGGAAAGGAAGTAAATAAGGGGTAGGAGTATGTAGGAATGGATAAATTGAGGGAGAGTATTAGTGCTCTGGTTCTGTTTTGAATTGAGTTTTTGGGAAAATGGAGGTTTCGATGTTTGTTGGTGAGGTTTATGGAAGATTTGAGGTGTGGACGGTAAAGAGTTGAGGCTAGATATTTAAGTAGGGATTTCTGTTGGACTAGATTTAGGGGCGGGGGGAAGATGAAATCATTGCAAACTTTGAATGGGGGTGGCTCTAAATACACCCGTGATTGTTCTGAGTACTCGATTTTGCACAGTTTCTAGTGATTTTTTATTCTGTTGAGTTGTCGTGTCATAAATGAAATCCCCGTATTTTAGTTTGGCTAAAATTAGCGTTTTACATATTATCGATAGAGACGGATAGTCAGCTCCCCAGGTTGTGTTGGCAAGTGAAGGTAAGAGGTTAAGATCATTTGATGTCTTAGTTCTCAGAGTTTTAATGTGCGCAGTCCAATTTAGTTTAGTGTCAAAAGTTAGTCCCAAAATAATGAGAGTGTTCTTTGTTGGAATGGGAGTGTTATTAATTGAATTTTATTGAATTAAAATTACCTTGACAAACCAACAAATGACTATTTAAACACTACTCTCCAAAACATATTAATAACACTTGAAACTTGGTCAAAGACAAATGGTTTTTCTTTCTCTTCAACCAAATGTTCTGTAATACATTTCTGCCACTCCAGCATTTGCACAAAAATAAAAAATAATATGAAAACAAATTATAATAGTGAAAAAAAGAACCACTTCAAGGAAAAACCCTGGACGAGAAGCATTATCGCAAAAAATAAATTTAACGAATTGTAATAAGTACGCATACTTATTACTCCATCAAAAGCTGACACAGCAGCTTTCGAGCCGACAGAGTGGTTGACAGAGTCAACCCTTAAAAGCAGGTAGCACTTTTCGAGGGATCCTCCTCAGGCATATATAGTTCTTGTAAAGCAACTGAAAATAGACAAAAGTCCATATTTCAGCAGTTTACTAGCCGTTCTCTTGTCCGTCAAATCCATCCTGAGACGCGTTTCGCCGTAACACGGCTCGTCAGTTAGGCTAGGATTGACAAACAAGAGAACGGAATCAACTGGTACTTATCCCAGAAGTTACGGTGTACGATGGTAGGATACAATGAATTGTATTAAGTACGCATACCTATTACTCTATCGAAAGCTGACACATCAGCTTTCGAGCTGACAGAGTGGTTGACACAGTCAACGCTTAAAGGCAGGTATCGCTTTTCGAGGAATCCTCCTCAGGCATATATAGTTATTGTCAAGCAACTGAAAATAGACAGAAGTCCATATTTCAGCAGTTTACTAGCCGTTCTCTTGTCCGTCAAATCCATCCTGAGACGCGTTTCGCCGTAACACGGCTCATCAGTCAGGCTAGGATTGACAAACAAGAGAACGGAATCAACTGGTACTTATCTCAGAAGTTACGGAGTACGATGGTAGGATACAACGAATTGTATTAAGTACGCGTCGAAACGCGTCTCTGGATGGATTTAACGGACAAGAGAACGGCTAGTAAACTGCTGAACTATGGACTTCTGTCTCTTTTCAGTTGCTTGACAATAACTATATATGCCTGAGGAGGATCCCTCGAAAAGCGCTACCTGCTTTTAAGCATTGACTGTATCAACCACTCTGTCGGCTCGAAAGCTGCTGCGTCAGCTTTCGATGGAATAATAGGTATGCGTACTTAATACAATTCGTTGTATCCTACCATCGTACTCCGTAACTTCTGGGATACGTACCAGTTGATTCCGTTCTCTTGTTTGTCAATCCTAGCTTGACTGACGAGCTGTGATACGGCAAAACGCGTCTCAGGCTGGATTTGACGGACAAGAGAACGGCTAGTAAACTGCTGAAATATGAACTTCTGTCTATTTTCAGTTGCTTTACAATAACTAAATAAATTTAAGCAAACTTTTGTTTGTAATAAATTTTAAATAATACTGAAGGAAACAGATCGCAATCAAAAATATCAGGACATTTAACTGATTACTGACAGTTGACGCTTAAACACTGTGATTTTCGGAGAAATAAAATATTTTTAAAAACCACGGAAGAGATGGAGCGACAATACCGTCACAACCTAAAAAAAGGCACAGGTGACGAAGAACGGACAGGCAAATATGCCTAAAAGAAGAGGAAGAAGAAGAACAATATAACATGTTTCTAATTTGCATAAGGAATTGAGCCTAGCCGAATTATACCTATACGGAACTGAAAATTTTATATATTATGGAATTTCCAAAAGAAAAGGAACCCTTCTCTTTCCCTTTCCGTTTTCCTTATTTTTGCTACAAAACCTCAGCTCAGAAAAATAGAAAATAGGTTACATGTCATCAGTACATAAAAAAGGAGATCGTAAACTGTGTCACAATTACAGAGGCGTAACTGTTACACCAACGCTAAGCAAAGTGTACGGGAGAATATAGCGACATGAAAGCCCAAGAATACACGAATAATGAAATAGAAAAGCAGATTGGGCTTCGTGTCGGAAGATCCGGCAGCGTTAATATCTTATGTCTGAAAGAAGTTATAGGAAAAAGACTGAGAGCGAATCGTGACGCACGCCTTTTGTTTATAAACCTATCTAAAGCTTATGATAAAATCTCTATTTCCAACAGGTGGCAAATTCTAAAAAATATTAATATGCATTACACCCTGAATCAAGCCGTACAAGAGCTTTACCGAAGATCTAAAGTAAAAATGAAGGTCGAAAATACAACATCAACACGGTTTAGCGTCTCCAAAGGCAACGACAAACGGCAAGGATGTTGTATTTCGCTAATCCTATTTAAGATACATGTAGACACATACTATACACACCTATCTATCTATATATATATATATATATATATATATATATATATATATATATATATATATATATATATATATATATATATATAGCTATCTAGGAATGTAGCTTTCTCATAATAGTTTGATACTTACTGATTAAAAGCGCAGTAAATAAATTCTAAAATTTATTAATGAATAAAGAAATTTACCTAAGAATACCTGTAAGTGCCAGTACAGTCTCACATTTTCTCAGACTAGCCAAACTTCCAGCCGGTTTAAGTAGGGTGGGCGGCTGTCCATTTTTCTTAACTAATTGGTCGCCTTCGCCGCCGCCACCGCCGCCACTGCCGCGCCGTCCTTTTCTGAGCCGCGATAAAAGGCCGCCGCCTGTTGATTCTGGCGAATGGGTAGGTACTGGTTCATTGATAATAGGCGGTGGAGGGCGGTTCTGACGGGCGGCTACGGCGGTCGGGCGGGTTTTTGAGGATGGATCTAGGAGGGTGGCGTGTTCGGCCACTTTACCTGAAAGAAATGAAGAAATAAGTAATAGAATTGATTTATATATCCGCATCATATGGGATTTTTTTAAATAATCACTTTTGCCCAGATCTGGTTATGACATCCATTTGTGCTTCAAATAATATCAGAAATAAAGTATAGTAAGTCATTTTTACGCATGACGTCACCTGTCAAAAATGACATTTTCGTAAAAATTTTTGAAAAAACGTATAATTTGGCCAAATTTTTAAAAAAAGTTATTAGACAAAATGGTTTATTTTGTGATTCTAGATCTGTTTGTCAAATTTCAACGGTCTACTATGATTTTGAATTTTTGGCAGTTTCTTGACATTTCGGCAATTGTTTTTCATCTTGATTTACTGCAACCTTATTTAAATCATTTAATTTGTCAAAAACTAGGCTCCTATAATCTATTTAAGAACAAAATAAAGTCGTGTCCATAATTTTTTTATAGAATATTAAAATTCACACATTATCATGAACCATATTTGATGCAAAGTTCGATTAGCTTTTGTTTTTAAATAGAAAAATGTTTCTCGCTTACGTATTTTGATAGTGAATACACTTAAACGTTTGTAAATTAACACAAATCTTACATTTTGATCTTTTTAGTAATGCATTTAAATTTTTAACAATGTAATGTTTCTTACTAGGTTCAGTAATGGTTTGGAGTTGTTTTGGTAACGGTAAAGTTGGAAAAATCTTTAGGATAGAAGGAATCATGCAATTTGGTTTTCAGCATAACGACCCTAAACATTCTGCTAAACAAATTAGAGAACTTTTGGACCAATGGAAATCCGATGACGTCCTGGAAGTGATGACTCGACCTCTACAATCACCCGACGACCCCATCGAATTGCTGTGGGACCATTTGGACAGGTGTGTTCAAAAACGCAAGCCAATATCAGAAAATCACTTGTGGGAACTTTTACAAGTAGAATAGGTTAAAATAACCGAAGAAACTCTGGAGAAACTCCTGGACAGAATGCCGGAACTCTGTAAAGCGGTAATTAAAAACAAAGGAGGTCACACAGTGGGAAAAATCCTGGAAAATCATGAATATTTTTCTGATTTCCTAGACTGTAAGTAATGTGAAAATAAATAATAATTTATTAAAATTTAAAAAATATGTATTATCTGGGTTTTTGTTGTCTTGGGACTGAAAAAACTTGGTGGGCAAATACTTTCTGACGGTAGTATGTGTGTATATATATATATATATATATATATATATATATATATATATATATATATATATATATATATATATATATATATATATATACATCCACCTATTACCGCGTTCTTGCTATATAGTGTTAGTCCGAGAATTTATGGATGGCACCACGTAGTCCTACCTTTCATATTTAAGAAATTAATTTTACAATCTCCTAAGTTCTAATAACCTTGCTAATGTTATAAAAATATAATACATTCCGAAACCTACCTACTTTAATTCCAAACATCGACAAAATTTCGTTTTGTGATTGTCATCTACAGCATTTAAAATAGTTTGTAAAATTCACTTTCGAAGCACCTAAGCCCGAACATTATAATTAAAGAATTGTGGTAAAAATTTGAGTGTCAGTGTTCCTACATTGCGAAAAAGATCAAATCGAATTTCTATAGTATTCCCACATAAGCATTTTCGAATGGTTAAAAGTCGATCATGGTAAGAAAAACCTTAATTAAATACGTACTTTAGCAATCAGTCTATAATTTGATCTATTTGACATGTATTTTCAACGAGAAACCTCTTCAACTCCCTCGCCCACCTCTTAACCATATATTTATAGAGGGTTATATATAAATAGTTAAAATGTGTTTCTGTGCCTGAATCAAAAACCATGACGAAGTCTTATAATATTATTAAAACTATACAAATTTTATGGACCCCCCAATTTTACCAACTCGAAACGATATCGCTCAAATCCTATATGATCCTTTTTCACTTTAAAATTTAGGTTTGTACAAGAGTTAAAATTGATATCTTATTTTGATTAAGAGTTACCGTGACCACAGATAGACGAACCGACGAAAATTCAAAACTATGCTTTGCTTGACCGGATCTAGAAACGTGAATAAATGTAAAAAATTCAAAGTTTGTTTTTTTTGGCCCGAATATAATACTTCCCTCAGCGATAGAAATTAAAAGAAGCTGGAGAATTAAAGCTATGCCGCCTATATATCGAAGAATTTTTACTAAAGTGGTTCCAGTACTTCCTTTCCCAAATATGCAATTTGACTTTCACATTAAAAAATGACTACACGTCGATATTTTCTAGGATCTGTTCTTTATGGTAAGATGACACACTACAGATTATCTCTGTTAAAGAAAACGGGCTAAGTGCAAGTCGGACTTGAGCAATTAGTGTTCCATACGGTGACAGCTTTTAAAATAAAATAAAATCCTTACCTCGGCTAAGTTAATTAGATACTTGACAAGTATATATCTCAAGATCAAATATGTATTTTCACGTTTTTGTTAGTCAATAATGTATAACAGTTATAGCATCTTAGCTACCTAATAGCCGATAAATCAATCTAGCTTAATCAAGAATCTAGTGTCAAAGAAATAATTACTACCTAAATATTCGTTTAATTATAAATAAATAAAATAAAATAAAATTATTTTGCCTGGAAACAGGAGCGACGCGCGAAAAGTATATTAAAAAAAACCTCCACCGTATTATCAAACTACATAGTTTTTTTTTATACCAGAGAAAAACGTGAGACACTCGTGATAATTTTTGCTTAATCTACAGTTTATGGAGAATATTCCAGAATTTTTTCAAAGTTTCTTGATCAGTATTTTTCGATATAAGGTGGGGGGACAGTGATTTTTGACCATTTTTTAAAAAATAATACAAAGAAAGTGTGCGCAAGTATTACATTATATATATTTTTGAAGTCCTGTTTTCACAAGCTTTCATTTCACACCCTACTTGATGACCTTTTACAACTTCTGATTTCACCCCCCGAAACTCAGAAATTAGAAACTATATGGTTCTGATTGGGCCATCAATTCCTATATTTGTGCCAAATTTTAACTTTATATGTCAAATAGTTTCAGAAAAAATCCGGGTGTAACAGATAGACAGACGGAGACTCAAGTGATCCCATAAGTGTTCCGTATGGAACACTAAAAAGACGAATTACACGATATGTATGAAATAACCCTCTTTTTCCACTGATTAACGCTTTATATTACTATAAATAATTCAAAGGAATAAAAAATAATCTAATTTTCAGATTCCACAACTCCAAAAACCCCCTCTAAAAGATGTATAGGCTGTCCCAAAATATAAGATCTTGATTTTTGCCGTTTTAAGTGAGCAATATAAAAATTCTGACCTTTTGTTTTTGATAGGTTGCAGAGATGGACTTAAGAATTTTATTCATTAATGCAAATAAATAAAATTATAAGTGTTTTTGGAGATGTTTATTTATAGATGCATGTAAAAACAAATGGATAAAAAGTACAAATATACGGTTTGAATGAATGGAGTTTACAAGAGGAGACATACTGTGTAAATAAAAATATATTTTAACTTAAGCCTAATTCGGTTTCATTATCACTGTCATCAGCTGAGGTAATTATCAGTGGTTTTATATTATTTACAGAAATATATGAATCTTCAACTTTAACTGCTGAATGAAATTCTTCCAGCTTACACAAGGTATATCATTTATAAATTTTTGTACTAATTCAACCACTGACACGCTTAAAGTAGGAGAAACATTTTGTGTCCTCTTTTTGGTTTAACTTGATGCCAAATATGTTCAATTGGATTAAACATACACTAATACGGAGGAAGCCGCAAAACCGTGTGTTCCATTTTCTCAGCTATACTACCACAAACATATTTCTTTTTCAATTTATAGCCTTTCAAAATTTCCAAAAGATCACTTCTTTTATAACTAAAGTCAAAATAAATGTCATTTTCTAACATATATTCCTGTATTTCCGATTTGGCGTTGGCTGCATTAGGAACCTTATTTAGTAGGCGACTATGGTAACTTGCATTGTCCATAACTATAACACTCTGTTCGGGAACATTTGGCAAAAGGGAATTTTGAAACCAATTTTTAAAAAGTTCTGCGGTCGTGTCTTCGTGATAGTCCAAACTAGAATCTTTTATGTTTTTTGCAGATAATAGTAGACAATTTGAAAGTCAGCCCTTTTCAGATCCAGCATGCAAAATGGTTATTCGTTTACCTTTATTTGAAGGTACGTTAGTCTGACATTTTGTACTGCTGTCAACCCACCATTTTTGCACAGTGTCATGGGTATCGAACCAAGTTTCGTCAAGGTAAATTATTGGCCAATTCTCTGATCGATACTTATTAATTTCTTGTAAATAAGTATGTCGCAAGATTCGTAATCTTTGTGACTCCATCACTACTTGCCTTTTGTTGATTTTTCGGAACGTGAATCCTATTCTTAAGAGAATTCTGTGAAGAGTTGATCGGCCACAATGTATATTGGTCCCATCCTGCACCAGCCTTAATTTTGTTTTGTCTAGTGTTGGCACCAACTGCTCTTCATACATAGAATATATTTTTCTCCTGATGACGTCTTTTTCACAATCGTCTACATGATGCATTTGAAAATGTTTCCGTTTTTTCCTGTTCCTGAGTGATGGTTTTCCTATAATACCCTTAATCGTAGAAATTGGTATTTTTGTCAGTTCACTGGTTTCTTGCAAAGCACTTTGTTTATTCAAATTTCTTTTTACCAAACTGTTTGTTTAACGTCAAGTGATAAATGTTTTCTCTTGCGATAGCCACTATTGTAATTTTCCCACGGATACCACATAATTAAAATAGACCGTTACGTTGTAAGTTGTAAGTAAAACTAAAAATAAAAATAATAAAAAGTATCTTTCGAATCTTAATGGGGACCTGTGGTCATTAGGCCTATATTATCAAATACTTAAAGGGCTCCAAACCGGGTTTCCAGGTAGTAAATACATAGGTAAAAATACATCCAATATGATTGCAGGTGCAAGGGAGGGCGGTATACAAAGCAGGTAAAATAAAAATACGTTTATCGTAATACCTGGCAACTATGCACAAAACCTTAATAGGGTCGTTTATTGCCCCATTGGAAAAGCAAAAAGGCAGGATCTTATATCTTGGGATTTACTTTATAATACGATATACACGAGCAAGCCCTCTAACCCCCTATATCATTGACTATAAATAATAATGCTTAAAATTTGTGCATTATCGCAACTAAAAACCAAAAAAAAAAATTAATGATATTGAAAATATTCAAAATTTATCGACTCCCACACCTTTCATCCCCTTTTCTTAAAGCAATGTGGCTCACAAACTATAGGGATGTAAAACTGACGAATTCCACAACAAAAGTACTTTTATAAATTATTTAAGTACTTCTGAAACTTCACTACAAACTTTACACTGGCAGACATTAACGTTTTTAAGAATTTCTCGAAAACATATAGCAGTACTCGTAATAAATTAATTTATTCCCGTGACTAGAGATCCGAAATTATCACTGTAGCAGTTACGCATATAACAATTTCGAAAGGTACTCGCATCCGATTAAAATTCGATTTCGCCGAAATTAACATTCTGTAACATGTATTTTATAAATACGTGTAGACTAAACAAAAGAAATTGCATTCTATATTTTTAAGGAAATGATATCACATTTGAATAAAACATTATAAACATATTTAACAAATAAAATGATAAACTTGATAAGATATGAGGTATTTAGGTAAAGTCTATTTAAGCAAATAAAAACATTTAAAAGGTATTGAGATAATGTGACAAAGCCTACAAAAAAAGTACTACTAAACGAAACCAGTAGCGCCATAGCGACAGGGCCTTTCTTGAAATAAAATAACCAACATTTCTTCTTCTTGTGTCGACCCGTTATCGGATATTGGCGATCATCCTGGCTATTAGGGCTTTGTTTACAGCTGCCTGAAATAGTCTCGTTGTTGTTGTTGAGAACCATGTTCGCAGGCTTTTTAGCCACGTCTTCTGCCTGGTCCTCTTCTTCCGTCGACCTTGCCCTGCAGTATTAGTTGGAGTAGACTTTTAGTCTACGATAAGTGGTTCTCAAGTGACTAACGGACAGA
This sequence comes from Pachyrhynchus sulphureomaculatus, assembly GCA_019049505.1. Lineage (NCBI taxonomy): Eukaryota > Metazoa > Arthropoda > Insecta > Coleoptera > Curculionidae > Pachyrhynchus > Pachyrhynchus sulphureomaculatus. Next base: position 36,895,916 of record CM032453.1, on the reverse strand, counting down.
CAGAGAGACGTTGCATTTTATATATATTATAGATAATCCTGTTGGCAAATATTTGTGTTTTATCATGTTATGGAGTACCTAATGGATACTTTCTGTTTTCTAATATTTACCAATGAAAATTCTCGTTGTTGCTTCGTAACTATGTAATAAATGAATTTTCCTATTTGACTACATTATTTCCATTAAAACTGTTATGTGAAATAAAATAGGATCTAGCACTATTGTGTTACCTGATCACCCTCTGTCCTAGATATTTTTAGCTGACATAGTCGCTCATTTTGTGCTATACTCCAAGGGGCGAAAATAGCAGTAATTTGCATTAACTGAAAACATTACCACCTCTGACAATTTGGGTTTCATTAGCGAGACAGTCACGCCAAAATTAAAATGTTAACCTATTTTTAACGATTGTACTGCTAATACATTACAAACCACCGTGCTACCAGGTGAACCTCTAAAATTCAAGTCAAGATCAAATTCTTGAGACAGATTTTTAACCATTTATTGTCGCTAAAAATTTGATACTGGTTATATACAAAGACATTTTATATATGTATGTATACTAAGTATATCACTCATAAAAACGTTGCTCGCCAATCAGTCACACAAAATAGTGGACTAAATTGAAACCATGACCCATGCCAAAAGTTACTATTATTCTCCGTCCAAGCAACGATGTAAAGAAAACTGGAATACCTCTGATGTTTTATAGTTCAAACTGCTTTAAATACCGTAGAGGTGTTGCTACTTATATTTCTTAATTTTAATAGCTGTTTATACATAACTTATTAAAATACAAATTTAGAAAATAGTCAACTGTTAATAATAAATATATTATTTAATTTTTTCTCTATTAGCAAAACCTACACACTTCATTACACTATTATAAATATTTGTGAAAGTCGGTGAATCTGACAAAATTATACATTTGTTAGATTCCTGGCTAATCGATGCAACCAACGACTTTTGAGGGTGCGTTAAATAATTGGTCCAGTTGTAATGTAAAGATGTGGAGGCTTGGATGTAGATTAAAATTTAATTTTGTTAGTACAGGTCCTGATGTACTACTGCTGTATAATTGTATCAAAAAACAAAATGAAAACAGTTTGAATTATTGAAAAAAATATGGACAATGTTGCAAAAATAAGTGAATTATATCGTACATACATCTAATTTAAAAACATAACACAGTGAACAGTTCCTTGGGCAAAAAAGTCATTCAGGCCCAAAGTTATCATTAATACACACATTTTTAGTGTTTCGTAAGATCACTTCGGTGTTTGTCCGTCTGTCTGTTCGTCTGTCACACTTGATTTTCACCAAAACTATTTGACACAGAAAGTTGAAATTGATCAGAGCCGTATAGTTTTGAAAGTTAAATTTTGACTAAGAGGTTAGTTTTGGGGGCTGAAATCGGAAGTGAAAAAAAAATTTTTACCAAGTCATCGAGTGGGGTTTCAAATGAAAACTTGTAAAAACACGAGTTCAAAAATATATATGATGTAATACTTGTGCACACTTTTCTTTGTATTATTTTTAAAAAATTGCGAAAAATTGCTGTCCCCCCTTATCTCGAACAAAAAATTTTGAAAAAATTCTGGAGTATTCTCCACAAGGTGTAGATTGAACGAAAATTATCACGAGTGCATTCTTCTTCTTCACGCGCCTTGTCCGTTGCGAACGTTGGCTATTAACATGGCTATTCTGATTTTATTTGCGGCAGATCTGAACAGTTGGACAGATGACAGCCCGAACCAATACAGCAAGTTCTGGAGCCAAGAGTGTCTTCTTCTCCCGGATCCCCTCCTGCTGTCTATCTTTCCTTGGATTATTAACTGAAGTATCCGATATTTACTGTGCCTCATAAGATGTCCGAAGTATTCGAGCTTTCTTCTCTTAATAGTTATTCCCACCTCTCTTTCCTTACCGATCCGACGCAGTACCTCCTCGCTAGTGATGTGGTCCGTCCAAGATATTCGCAGGATACGTCTATACGCCCACATTTCAAAGGCCTCAACCTTTTTCAAGAGCGCTTCGGTCATTGTCCACGCTTCTACTCCGTACAACAGTACCGGAAATATATAACATTGGAGCAGTCTCATTTTAAGAGGTAAGGTTATACTGTTGGAGATAAATATGGTATGCTCTTCATATTATTAAACGATGCTCTCGCTCTTTCTATTCTCACACGTATTTCTGTTACCCGGTTAATTATTGTTCCCAAATAGGTGTAAGATTCTACGTGTTCAATTCTCTGGTTGTTTGGTATTAACTGTTTTGCTGGTTGTTGGTTTTTACTTATAAGCATCCATTTGGATTTCGCGAGATTTAGGCTTAGCCCATACTCTTTACTCGTTCTTTGTAACCTTTCCATCAGGCTATTTAGCTCATCTATGCTGCTAGCGAGTACTACCGTATCGTCAGCATATCTTATGTTATTAAGTGTTTCTCCATTTATCTTTATGCCTTCAGTACCTTCTTCTAGAGCTATCTTGAATACTTCTTCGGAGTAGATGTTAAAGAGGAGGGGAGACAAAATGTAACCCTGGCGCACACCTTTCTTGATATCGATATTCTTGGTTAACGTAGACCCTACTGTCACTCTAGCCGACTGTCCACAGTAGAGATTCGCTATAGTCCGGACGTCTTTGGAATCGATTCCGATCTGATGGAGTATTTTTAGCAATTGATCGTGTTTAACGTTATCGAAAGCTTTAGTGTAATCTATGAAACACAGATATACATCTTTATTCATGTCTCCACAGCGCTGAATAAGAACCTGTAAGCTGAAGAGCGCTTCTCTTGTGCCAAGGGCATTTCGAAATTCGAACTGTGTATCTCCGATGTTTTCCTCACATTTTTTGTAAATTCTATTGTATATAATCTTGGTGAATGCCTTGATCATGTGTTAATCAGGCTTATCATTCGGTGCTGATGACAAGATTTTGCGTTCGGTTTCTTTGGTATGGCCCCAAAGGTTGACTGTAGCCAGTCCTCAGGAAATTCCCCGTTGTTGTATATATTATTGAAAAGCGTGGTGAGGGTGTCGAGAAACTGGCTGTGCTGTTCGCACAAGATTTTTAAAATTTCGCTGTGAATGCCATCGTTGCCTGGTGTTTTGTTGTTTTTAAGAGATAAGATAGCTTTCTCCACTGCCGCTCTTAGAATGGGAGGACCCTCATCATTATCAACCTTCAGTGAACACCCACTAGGACGGTCAGGGTCAAACCGTTGCTCTTTATAAGCCTCCTGAGTGCATTATCTTCGAAAATTTATTTGGTATATAAAAAAAACAAAAATTTCAAGGTTATAACTTTTCAACAAAGATTAGAAACGAACTTTGTTGAAAACGCATTTAGGGTAACAAATTTTTTTATTTTAAAAGAAATTACCGTACAGAACACTAATTGCGCAAGTCCGACTTGCACTTGGCAGGTTTTTTAAGTAAAAAAGTTGCAGTTTGTAAGAAATTTTGCTACAAAACGACATTGAAATTAAACAGTCTTGCTGGCATCATTTTGAGGTCCTACTTAATGATTCTTATTTCTTTTCATTACTATTTTGTTCTTATATGTTGTGCTTACAAAAATCAGCAGGTAAAATTCTTACTTCCGCATTATTGGACAAAGATGGGATACTTCTTAGAGATTACTTGGACTTTGGCAAAATAGTGACTGTAGAAAGTTATTCTTTATTATTAACTAAACTTCACGAAAAAAATTGTGGAAAAACGGGTAGGAAAAGTGTCCAAGACTGTAAAACAAAAAATGTTTTTAAAAAACATTTTTCGGCAATTAAAAATCAGCGAAAACCTCAGTAGAAAATATAGTGATGGGGTAAGTAACCAGGTCAGTAACATAAAGTAAAAAATCCTGTTATTCTCACAGCATAAAGTAAATCACCTTGGCGAACTGTTAAATTTATCTCAAGATTAATAGATTGGAAATAGTTTAATCCAACAGAGTGCTCCCTTAGAATAGTATCTGAAGAGGACAATAAATTGATTAGTTTTATTTCAATATTATCAGTCTTTTGCTACTAAAGGAAAACTTCATCTACCTATCCTAAACAGAAAAATTTTTACGTACTGTGGCAGCATCATATTTTTTATGGTTACTTTTGCGAACAACTTACTGTTACGTCAGAGAGACTAGACAATGAGGCCACAAGATTGTCGTTAAAATAAACAATAATGCACTCAAGTTCTTTAAATTTCTTGTAAAACATCCCTGGCGTAATGTGTCGAAAAACCACAAACAAGAAAAAGATCTTCTGACGATGTTCAAAAGTAAAATGCACATAACTTGCTAATATTAATATATCATTCGTACAAAAGCTGCAGCTGCTTTGGCAGATACCTCAATGTTAATCATTTATAAATAAGTTTTAGGGTAATTTCTAGATGAACGTTCTAGACCCTTTCTGACACATAAATTATTTTCATTATCAAAAATATATTAGTAAAAGGAAATTATGTAATTCGTACCCTAATGCTATTAGTATGGTAGTTAATCGAAATATGGTTTTAATATACGTGGTAAGGTTCAAAAGTTTGCGTGGTGTTAAAGAGGTAATTGAATCAAATAATTATTTTTATTTTCTGATCACCATTCAGTCCGACACATTTTTTAGAATGGCCAATTAATTTTTCTACTTCCACTAGTTCAATTTAAAGAATAAAAATCAGTTCATAGTTTCTAGATCTGGGCTGTAAGGTGAGTGATTTAATTCCCAAAACAACACTGCTGAATAGCGGGTTTCACAGCCACTGCAGATTATCGGGCAATAATCTTACTGTTCGAGACAGCTTCATGCACCTTTTTTTATGACATCTCTCAATTTATGCATTAAAGGCGCTTTTTTAAAAAATTTAAGTACACTTATATGCAATTTGCAAAATTAGGTTTAGTATATATATATATATATATATATATATATATATATATATATATATATATATATATATATATATATATATATATTTATATTTATATTTATATTTATATTTATATTTATATTTATATATATATATATATATATATATATATATATATATATATATATATATATATATATATAATATATATAATAATGCTTATAACGAACCCGTTTATAGCGATTTTTCGGTTATAACGAACCCGGTTAAAGCGAACCAAATTAGGATGTTTTGTGTCCGTTTATAACGAACTTGCCACTCCCTGTGCTCGATGTCGCACGACTTGATCTAGGGAATTCACCGAAACTCACTGAGAACCTCTATTCTACTTGAACATGTTCCTATTACCGACTATACTTTACAAGAGAAAGCTAGTGAATTGGGAAGGAAAACAGAGAACACCGAGTTTAACTATTCTAGAAGTTGGATTGAACGATTTAAAAAGTGACATAAATTAGTGGGGGTAAGATTGTAGGAGAAACTGCAGGAGTAGATATAACTGTTGCTGATTAGTGGTTGGCCAATGTGTGGCCGGAAATTCGAGAAAGTTATGAATATGTGGACATTTTTAATGCGGATGAAACGAGTTTGTTTTACAAGATGACGCCTGATAAGATATTAAAGTTTGCGCACAACTGAAATATTTCATTGTGTAAAGTCGACTAGGAAAATCCCTTGAGAACTGTGTTTATTGGCAGTGGGAATCCAAGAAGACCCAATTCCACCGATTCTCGCTGGGATAGAAGATCATGGTACCAAACGATGGTTTCGGCTCCCGTCACAATTTTTTCTTGCTTCTTACTAATGAGGGCGCATTATTCGAGTTTAAACTTTTTAAAATATTGCGCAACATAACTTCTATTGACGACGATAGCTGACGTGCTATTGATAGTAGAGCCTCAAAATTATAACTACAACACAAGAGAACATAGAATATGCGTTGATGGAGAGAAAAAAACGAAACAGTATAAACAATCTAAGGGATCAGGATCATGTGATTAATTTTCAAAAAATGAAGAATTAAACGAAGGAAAAATTTCTAAATCAGCTCAAAGGTAACGCTGCGGGGCTGTATATTACTGAAATCTGTGTTAAGTTTGTTTGTTAGAGCTAATCTCTCAAACTACTGATCCAATTTAAAAAATCTTTTACTGGTGTATAGTCTCAACTTTTTGGATGAATTTAGGCTATATTTTATAAGCGTGTGACAACAGGGAGCTGACCAGTGGCAATTTTAGTGACGCAAATCAACGTAAAACGGTAAAGTGGACCATTTTCAGGTCTGTCTCCTTAGTACAAGATATATAAAAATGATGTATAGAAGAATTGTAGAACATAAATCGGTCTACAAAAAAGTCCGCGACAGCATATGTCTATGTGCTAAGGTTAAGCCACAAAATTGGAAAATAGACGTGAGCCAGTGGTAAATCTGTTGAGAGTTGGTTCAATAGCTAAAATTTTATTCTTATCAAAATAAATATGTTCTCTGTTACATGCATTTCGTATAGATAAAAATTGTCATTTACACCAAATTATTTGGACAAGTAATTTAGATTTTATGAGTGTATTTTTGAGTAAGCGTAACTAAAATAGAGGTACCTACACATGCGGCGACATAGTTTTCAAAATAATCGACCTGTGTAAGAGTCAGGTGGGACTATGCTATGTACGGAAGAATTGTAGACCTTAATTTCTAATGTTGGGAGTGATTTTAGGTTTAGACTACATCATATAATTTAAGTAAAATGTTCAACGTGGCGCGGGGGTGGGGAAAGACGGGATAGGGAAGGAAATGGTCATGAGCGAGCGGCCCTGCGAGTGAGAGGCGACAAGCAGGGAACGGGCGATGGGGTCGCGGGCGGAGCGACTAACTCGTGCTGCGCACCTAAACCAGCCGATGCATTCGCGCGGTGGCAATGTATCCACGCACGATACCTAGTACAACAAACAAGCTCCTACGTGACACGAACTAGATATACCTAATTTGTTGATTTAGTACATAATATTTTGTTTGTTTCTTATTCCTTGATGTTGTGTTTTTGAAGACGAAAGGATTTTTTACGTGGATTGTTGTTATGGTTTTTGTTATTCGTAGTTTTAAGGTTAGTGTTAATAGGTACTAAATAACAATAAAAACATTTATTTACATTTTTTTATTGTTATTAGCGTATTTTTGTTCAAAAAGTATCTAACAGTGTAAGATTCATTCAGACAACAAATATTATTTTAGTAATTTTCCTTAATTTAGGTTTCACTGTCACATAGGTACCAACTTAATTTAGTTTTGAGTTCTCTGCTATTTAGTAAGCGTGTTCTGAAATATCTACGAAAAAATTCTGTGCGAAAAAAACCTCTGAAAAAATAACACTTCCACGCGAACGAAGTCGCGGGTGGTTGCTGATTGTTTACATATTATATTTACATATCGTCTGTCAAGTAAGAACGTGACCGCTGGTATTGTAGAAAAAATGTGTCTCGAGAACATTTTTTGTCATCAATGTATTCTTTGGTGTGCTAACAATGGCGCAATTACCTTAGAAAGTTGTCCAATCGCGACCTGGCATCTTCGAGGCATGGTGTCGACAAGATTTTCTGCATACTATGCAATCCTTTCGAATCTCCCAAGACAACTGAGTCAAAGTCATCAGAGTCTTTCCTCTGAGCTTTCTCTTTAGAGGGGATCAAACGTTTTCAATAGGGTTGGCGTTCGGCGATTATGAAGGTCAATCTAGTAACTTATCGTGGACCCAAGCGAGCCGCTTCGCGACGTGGTTTCCACCAGGCAAAGGTTTCTTGAACGGAATTTGACATCATGAGCACGAAGATGTTGTGGAATGGTCTCATGGGACACGTTCAAACCCGATTTTCTTAATTTTGCCGCTCCTTGACGTAGCGTCAATTTCGGGTCAAGTGAAAACAAAGACACGATTCGTTTTCCGACTTTCGGAGTGGCTTCGCCTACCGAGCCACGTTTTGACAAGACGTTGACATTTTTCGTCTCGTTAAAATGATTTACCCACTTCTTCACAAACGACACCTACTTTTTAATAGGTTTAGCGGTCGCGGAATGTGTTGTTTTAGGCTCTTTTGGATGGGCACAAACAAAGACTGTATCGAACTGACGCGCAAATAAGTGACTCATTTTGGATTTTACGTGATTTCGACAAAAGTTTGGAATCGATTGATACTTTTACTAAAATGTGTCGTAGACAAACTACCGACTTTTTGTTGGATCGCTAGAATCGCATCAACCAAAAATGAATTATCGTGGATACGATCTTACTTGCTACGAGGCTGGTTTGAAAAGTCCGTGCAAAAATAAAAACTACTTATGTGTTTGGGGTAAACCTTTTTTATTTTTCGACATAGTCTCCTTTTAGGCTTATACACTTCGTCCAACGATGTTCTAGTTTGTTGATCCCTTCCGAATAATAGGATTTGTCCAAGTCTGCAAAATATCCATTAGTGTCTGCAATCACCTCCTCGTTTGAATAAAATCTTTGTCCCGCCAGCCATTTCTTCAAATTGGGGAACAAATGGTAGTCTGAGGGAGCCAAGTCTGGAGAATAGGGGGGATGTGAAACGAGTTGGAATCCTATTTCCATTAATTTTGCGACCACAACTACTGAGGTGTGTGCTGGTGCGTTGTCGTGATGGAAAAGGACTTTCTTGTGGGCCAATCGCGGGCGTTTTTCTTACAGCTCGGTTTTCAAACGGTCCAATAACGATGAATAATATTCACCTGTAATAGTTTTACCCTTTTCCAGATAGTCGATGAGGATTATCCCTTGCGAATCCCAAAAGACAGTCGCCATAACCTTTCCGGCAGAAGGAACGGTCTTCGCCTTTTTTGGTACAGATTCCCCCTTGGTAATCCATTGTTTAGATTGTTGTTTGGTCTCACGAGTATAGTAATGTATCCATGTTTCATCCACAGTGACGAAACGACGCTTAAAGTCCTCCGGATTCTTCTGGAACAGCTGCAAACCATCCTTGCGACACTTCACACGATTCCGTTTTTGGTCAAGCGTGAGCAATCGCGGCACCCATCTTGCGGATAGCTTTCTCATGTCCAAATGTTTATGCAAAATATTATGTACCCGTTCAGTCGAGATGCCCACAGCACTAGCAATCTCACGCACCTTAACTCTTCTGTCATCCATCACCATATCATGGATTTGATCAATGATTTCTGGAGTCGTAACCTCCACAGGCCGTCCAGAACGTTCAGCGTCACTTGTGCCCATATGGCCAGTCCGAAAATTTTGAAACCACTTATAAACTGAGTAGCACTTATAAACTGTTCTAATCGAAGGGGCAGAGTCACCATAATGTTTATCAAGCTTCTCTTTAGTCTTCTGAGGCGTTTTGCCTTTCATAAAGTAATGTTTAATCACCACACGAAATTCTTTTTCGTCCATTTCTTGAAGATCACTCGACTTCCTTGATTCACACGAATGCCAAACACAAAGAAATAGACCAATATGGCTGAAACTTGGTGTGCGTTCATTCAAGAGATGCTACTAACTAAACATGACCTCGATACGCGCCGGTGGTGCCATCTCTCGGACTTTGCACGGACTTTTCAAACCAGCCTCGTAGACTGTACAAAATCATGTAGTGATTTTTGTATATTGCAAAAAATAAACGGTACAGTTGTTTTTTTAATTTTGCTTAGCTAATTAATTCAGTTATACTGGCCTTTTTTCTTTATCAATGTGAAGGGTAATTACTGATGGAAATTCACTGAAATTTTAAAACTTTTGTTTAAAAACCATACAATTTCATTAAGTACCTTGTTTTTGCAGAACTTTGTAACACACAATTTTCTATTGAAATGGGAGTTCTACCCAATTATCAAATATACATAACACGTAGGCTGAAAAGTTTTTGATCTGACACATAGATGTCGCCCTTTTCAAAAAATCCATAGGATTTTTAGGAAGAACCAATCTCCAAACGATACGTGTCAAATTTTCATGACATTTCGACGATTAGTTTACAAGTTACAATGGTTTTAGTGACGCTACTTTTGATATTTTCAAAACATTGAAAAAAAACGAATTTCCTGTGTTGATTAAACACTGTTTTTTATAAGAAAAAATACCGTTCAAACAAAGCAATGGCTTGATAAGTGTTACGAGGACTCTGCTCCTGGAAAATTACTCATCATTTATTGGTATGCTGAATTTAAACGCCGTCGTACAGACACAAATTATGCTGAACGCTCTGAAAACCACCAGAAAACATCAAAAAAATCTACAAAATTGTTTTGGATGACCGTAAAGTGAAATTGGTTGAGATAGCTGACACCCTAAAGATATCAAAAGAACGTGTTGGCCATATTTTGCATGAACATCTGGGCACCAGCAAGCTCTGTTCGAAATGGGTATCGCGTTTGCTCACAGTGGACCAAAAACAACAACATGTTGATGATTCTGAGTGCTGTTTGGACCTATTTAAGCGCAATAAAAATGATTTTTTCATGCGATATGTGACAATGGATGAAACATGGATCCACCACTACACACCGGAATCAAATCGGCAGTCAGCTGAGTGGATAAATAGTGGATTATATAAAGTTAGTGGTGCGTTTGAAGGCAGAAATCGCAAAGAAACGGCCCCAAATAAAAAAGAAAAAATGCTCTTTCATCAAGAAAATTCTCCGTGTTACGATGGCAAAATTGCATGACTGAAGTTCGAATTGCTTTCTCATCCACCGTATTCTCTAGATTTGGCTCCCAGCGACTATTATCTATTCGCTGACCTCAAAAAAATGCTCACGGGAAAGAGATTTGGCTCCAATGAAGAAGTTATCGCCGAAACTGAGGCCTATTTTGAAGGTAAAGGCAAACCCTTCTACAAGAAAGGTATAGTAAATCCCAAGATATAAGATCCTGCCTTTTTGCTTTTTTCAATGGGGTAATAAACGACCTTATTAAGGTTTTGTGCATAGTTGCCAGGTATTACGATAAACGTATTTTTATTTTACCTGCTTTGTATACCGCCTTCACTTGCACCTGCAATCATACTGGATCTATTTTTACCTATATATTTACTTCTTGGCAACCCGGTTTGGAGCCCTTTAAGTATTTGATAATATAAATCTAATGACCACAGGTCCCCATTAAGATTCCAAAGATACTTTTTATTATTATTATTTTTACTTTTACTTACAACGTAACGGTTCTATTTTAATTATGTGGCGTCCGTGGGAAAATTGCAATAGTGGCTATCGCAAGAGAAAACATTTATCACTTGACGCTAAACAAATAGTGAAAAATGTTTACGGCAGTTTGGTAAAAAGAAATTTGAATAAACAAAGTGCTTTGCAAGAAACCAGTGAACTAACAAAACTCCAATTTCTACGAGGGTATTGTAAGAAAACCATCCCTCAGGAATAGGAGAAAACGGAAAGATTTTCAAATACATCATGTAGACGATTGTGAAAAAGACGTCATCAGGAGAAAAATATATTCTATGTATGAAGAGCAGTTGGTGCCGACACTAGATAAAATAAAATTAAGACTGGTGCAGGACAGGAACAATATACCTTTTGGCCAATCAAGTCTTCACAGAATTCTCTTAAGAATGGGATTCACGTTCCGAAAAATCAACAAAAGGTAAGTAGTGATGGAGTCACAAAGATTACGAATCTTGCGACATACTTAGTTACAAGAAATTAAAAAGTACCGATCAGAGAATTGGCCAATAATTTACCCTGACGAAACATGGTTCGATACCCATGACACATCTTCAAATAAAGGTAAACGAATAACCATTTTTGCATGCTGGATCTAAAAAGGGTTAGGTTTCAAATTGTCTATTATTATCTGCAAAAAAACATAAAAGATTCTAGTTCGGACTATCACGAAGACACGACCGCAGCACTTTTTGAAAAACTGGTTTCAAAATTCCCTTTTGCCAAATATTCCCGAACAGAGTGTTATAGTTATGGACAATGCAAGTTACCATAGTCGCCTACTAAATAAGGTTCCTAATGCAGCCAACACCAAATTGGAAATACAGGAATATATGTTAGAAAATGACATTTATTTTGACTTTAGTTATATAAAAAGTGATCTTTTGGAAGTTTTGGAAGACTACAAATTGGAAAAGAAATATGTTTGTGATAGTATGGCTGAGAAAATGGGACACACTGTTTTTGCGGCTTCCTCCGTATTATTGTTTGTTTAATCCAGATGAATATATTTGGCATCAAGCTAAATCAAAAATAAGGGCGCAAAATGTTTCTCCTACTTTAAGCGTGTCAGTGGTTGAATTAGTAAAAAAAGTTATAAACCTTGTGAAAGCTGGAAGAATTCCGTTCAGCACGTTGTTAAAGTTGAAGATTCATATATTTATGTAAATAATATAAAACTACTGATAATTACCTCAGATGATGAATTAGGCTTAAGTTAAAATATATTTTTATTTATACAATATGTCCCCTCTTGTAAACCCCATTCATTCAAAATGTATATTTGTAGTTCTTATCCATTTGTTTTTACATGCATCTATAAATAACATAAACATCTCCAAAAACACTTATAATTTTATTTATTTGCATTAATGAATAAGATTCTTAAGTCCATCTCTGCAACCTATCATAAACAAAAGGCCAGAATTTTTATATTGCCCACTTAAAACGGCAAAAATCAGGATCTTATATTTTGGGACAGGCGATATAGGAGTGTAAGAAAAACGTTGGGACTGATTATATCGCTCTTGAAGGAGACTATGTTGATGAATAAAGTCGAATTTTACAAAAAAAATGTGTTTTAAGTAGCTGGACCAAAAACTTTTCAGCCTACGTATTAAAGGGTAATACTGATGGAAATATACTGAAATTTTAAAACTTTAGTTCAAAAACCATACAATTTCATTAAGTACCTTGTTTTTGCAGAACTTTATAACACATAATTGTCTGTTAAAATGGGGGTTCTACCCAATTATCAAATATACATATCATGTACTTATACAGAACGTTCACTACACTCTAAATAATTAATTCACTTAAAAACCGTAATTTGTTACCGTTGGTTCGGTCGTATGACTACTAATTTATCGGAAACAGTTTTGTTTTAATTCATTACTAACAATCAATTCTGACTCAACATGATAACCATACGTATTATTCTCAAAATAGAACAATACCACATTTCACCTCACGCTTATCTAAAATAGATGTAATTGTTGTAAATAAAATGTTTTACATAAATTTAAAATGTAAAACCCGCGGTAATTCTTAATACTTTCGAATATTTACTTAAAAATTGCGTACTTTTAATTATGTAATGTCTTTATTTATATTAACGAATATTTGGATACCTGATAAATAGAGACCCTATTTTATATACAACATAAAAATCTTGAAATATGCATGAAAAATGCTTAAAATATGTATGAAAAGGGTCAAAATATGCAATATTAAATAATAATAAAAGTAGTAATTTTTAGTTTTTTATTTCAAAATCAGCATAAAATTAAGAAGTTATCGACGATGTTTAAATTTTATTAACAATTATTTTACATTTTTTAAAATTATTTAACATTTATATTTTTGTACACGTAAACAATAAGGTATTGTTCTAAATGTTGGGTAGTAAGATTGTGTCTTCGATCACTTAAAATATTTTTATAAGTGGAAAAAGACCGTTCCACATCCACTGAGGTAACTGGGCAGTATTTGAATTGGGGTGCTATGTTAGCACTTATTGTTTCTGGCAAAAGTTCACCCGTCCCATTAATAAAACTATCAATTTGACACAAAGGTTCAAAGCCTGGGTTATCGCACAAAATGTTTTCAAACTTTTCTTTAACTCTACGCGGGAATACATCTGGCAATGTGGTGTTTATTTGACGGATTTTATTCATTAACTGAATTGATTCGGTCGACGCAAAACCTCGAGTTTCGAGCTTTTTAATACCTGCAAGTATGTGGAAAAAGTGAGTGCTAATCAAAGCTATGTTTTTTTTTAAATATCAGAATCGTTAAATGCTTCCTTGGATTAACGAACTGCCATAGCCTCTGCACTATCGAAGTCATTTACTACACCTTTGATGGCCTCGAAATGTTCATTGCAAAATAGTACAGCTTCAATCCATGTTCCCCATCGAGTTACCACTGGTTCGGGAGGTAAAAGCACATTTGGAAGTTTTTCTTTATAGGCGTTATTGCGAGCAGGTGCCTTAAGAAACACTTTCTTTGCTGATGAAATCAGTTTAATTACATTTCCAAACGTGGATTGTACTTCTTGAGCGAGTCGATGGACTCCGTGAGCAAAGCACGTCCATGAATTAAATTTGGATAAAATACTTGGAGGACTTTGGCTGCCTTGATCATATAGGGAGCAGCGTCTGAGAGAAATATAACACTCTTTCATCTGTAGAAGATTCAGGAAATATTTTTTTAATACCCTCATTCTCAAATCTGGCGATCGTAGAATGATTTGTCTTGTCAAGTTCTTTGCAGGCCACCAAATAGGAAGAAGAAGGCTTTAATCACAATTAAATTCGCAATATAGCGACCACAACTGTCGGTAGTTTTATCAGCTGAAATCCAAATAATATATCGATGTTTAGACTATTACAGGTAATGTCCCGGCGATAAGATCGGTTCCAGATGGCGACATTAACAATACCCTGAGCAATTCAATTGCCTAGTAATACCGAGAAATATTGTAAATATAGGGAAAATATGTATCATTACTAGATTTTGGGTAAAATATGCAATAATCGGTGAGAATGGTCTAAATATGCAAATGCATATGAAAATATGCAAATGAATATAATCCGGTCTCTACTGATAAATTAGGAATGTGGTATTTTGCAGAACGAATCAGCAAGCCTACGGTGTCCTGAAAGCTTACGAGTTCTGCTACAAAACTGCCATTTTCCTTACATAAAGCGTTCACAATTTTTGGTTTCTGCATGTTTAGTATGTGCAAACCTTTTAATGAGTTTGAAAAAAATATGTTCTATTAGCTTTTTATTTCTCTTCTTGAAGTGCCATATCCGATACGGCTGTAGGCGACTCTCTCGCCTTTGCCTGTGGTTCGTGTCTTTTTTAAAATGTTCCATAGACAAAGGCATCCTACAGTTTAAAGCCGGTTCTGAACGGCCAAAGCAAGATGGCTTACTAGGCATGATACTATGGGGAGTGTGCCATTACCTTCACGAGAGAGGTGACCGTCACGTTGTAATGTTGTTTTTTTAGTGTTCCGTACGGAACACTTATAAGATCACTTCGGTGTCTGTCTGTCCTGTCTGTCATACCCGATTTTTTCCGAAACTATTTTACATAGGAAGTTGAAATTTGGCACTAATATAGAAATTTATGGCCTTATCAGAGCCGTGTAGTTTTTAAAGTTAAATTTTGACTTAAGAGGTTAGTTTTAGGGGTGACATTGGAAGTAAAAGAAAAATTTATTAACAGGTCATCGCGTGGGGTTCAAATGAAAGTTGTAAAAACATGATTTCAAAAATATATATAATGTACTACTTGCGCGCACTTTTCTTTCTATTATTTTTAAAAAATTGTGAAAAATCGCTCTCTCCCTTATCTCGAAAAGTAATGATCAAAAAATTTTGAAAAAATGCTGGAATATTCTCCACAGAGTGTAGATTGAACAAAAATTATCACGAGTGCATTACCTAATAATTTATCTGGTATGTAAAAAAACAAAAAGGTCATCAGTTTTCAGTAAAGATCGGAAAAAATTTTTGTTGAAAACTCATTTGGGGTGTGTTTTGTGAAGTCATTGAACATTTTATACCTCCGCAACAAAAAATTTTATTTTAAAAGCAATCAACGTACAGAACACTAATTGCGCAAGTCCGACTTGGACGTTTTTTTTTAATTTATTCATTTTAGGGATGACGATTCTTTAAAAAAAAGATCCATTTTTGAATCGATTCGAATCGAAGCTTGAAGAATCGATTCACAAAAAAATCGACACCCAAAAGATCGATTTCTCAAAAATCGATCTTTTGGACCTTCTTTAAGGAAACATGGAAAATCTTCAATCGTTTTTATTTTAACTGTATTTACTCAGCTACAGTTTTAAAAAACATAATGATTAATAAGTATGAAAAAAGTTATTTTCAATGAAATATCGTTTTTATTATATTTTTAGTGTTTCGCTTGGAACACTTAAAAGATCACTTCGGTGTCTGTCCGTCCGTGAAAAAAAATTTTTTACTAGGTCATCGAGTGGGGTGTCAAATGAAAGCTTGTAAAAACACGAGTTTAAAAATATATATAATGTCTTACATGCGCACGCTTTTCTTTGTATTAGTTTGAAAAAATCACAAAAAATCGCTGTTTTTTGCGATTTTTTGCGATTTATCTCGAAAAGTACTGATCCAAAGATTTAAAAAAAATGTGGAATATTCTCCACGGGGTGTATATTGAACGAAAATTATCATGAGTGCATTACCTTTAATAATTTATCTGGTATATATAAAAAAAAAGCAAAAATTTCAAGGTCATCAGTTTTCAGTAAAGATCGGAAACAAACTTTGATGAAAACTCATTTCACATGTTTTGTGAAGTCACTGATCATTTTATACCTCTGTAACAAAAATTCTTATTTCAGAAGCAATCAACGTACGGAACACTAATTGCGCAAGTTCAACTTGCACTTGACCGGTTATTTTATTTATTGAAAGAATAAAGAATGCAAAGTTTTATCAATCATATATAATTTACAATTCCCAGTATTTAATATCTAAGCTTTTGAGGAACAAAAGTCTGCTTAATCTACTGCAATCCAACCGATCTCGTTCTTCATTTGCGATGCTCCCAGCAACCGAAAAAAGACGCCCACAAGGAACAGATAATCCCACAATACACATGTATTTAATGGCTGTTGAGCGAATGGAATGGTACATAGAGGTATTTTGTTCCTGCCAGAAATATATTGGGTCACACTTCAAGTGCACAACTGCCTGGGATAAATAGTGCTTAAATTCTTCATTTAAACCATGGGCTGTGAATTATTTGCAGAGAGTTGTTTTTTAATCAGTAAGTTGTGAAAATCGCAAATGCCTTTTTCTTCGTTACTTGATCCTGCTTCTTCCTCATCCTCAGTTTCGTTTTGAATTAATTGTTGTGGCTTTATACTTGAATGAATTTACTCTATCTATTGTTCTGGCACAGGCTAATTTATCAGAAAAGTGAATTTTTTAAATCTAGGATCCAAAATTGTTGACGCTGCTAACAAACAGACTTGCTCTAGAGTTCCAAATCTCTTTTTTAATTCTTCAATAATTAAAATCTTTGTTTTAGCATGGAGTTCCGTTTGTGTTTTCATTTCGTTATATATTTCTGTAAGACAAGATACGATGGGTATGATCTTGCTGGCTGTCACATATTCTGCGCCCGACATTTCTTTAGTTGTAGTTTCTAACAGTTTCAAAATATTTATGAGATCTTTTATATCATCTAATTGCCCTGCAGTTAGCATTTCCGGTGTTTTCGAGTGTTGAGGTAATATTGGCGTTACAACTTCTGACAGTTGAACAAACCGTTCCAGTTGATAGTAGATAGAATTCCATCGAGTACATACAGATTGAATGAGTGTCAAAGGTTTAGTATTGTTTTCTTGAGCCTTTCGAAGAGGATCTGCTGCATTTACATTTTGCGCCTTTTTTATGCATGAATCGACTAAAGAAATTGACGGCGCCCGTTTGTCCATTTCATATCAGAAATGGCTAACAGATTGGAATTTAATACCAATATCATCGTCAATATACAAGGTACTTAAAATCACATTAAGAAATGTTTGAAAATTTTATGTTTAATTAGATTGTGATTAGGTGATGAGGCAGTTTTTGCTGACGTTTATCGCCCATTTTTAAAGTAAAAAACTCAGAATAATAACAAATATAGCTTTAATATTATTTGAGTAATTTCTTAAGGATGTTTTGTAGGTACATTAAAAGCGATGGGAATTCTTTGAAAAAATTATATGTTATTCTGATAAGTCTCCTGAATCTCCTCAAAAAACTGGAAATTTTTTTACAAGCCCGTTCAAAAGTTATTGCATTTCTTAGTTACAACAAATTTACAAGTAGTTAAATGGAAAACATGCTATCGAGCCGAATTCAAGTAAAAAAAACTATAGAAAATACGATTCGAAAAATTCATAAAATTGTAAACTAGTAGATTAAATATCTGAGAAGCACATAAGCAATTAATATTTAATGGTTTCAATATTATTTTTAGAGAAAAACAATAAAAATGAGTGATATTTACGGTATAATTGAATGCAGCGTGTAATTCACATCGAAAACGTTGCAACCTCGCAAACAGTTACGGGAAATAAAATTAAAAATTTGCTATTTGCTATGTTACCGCGTAAATTTAAATGTTAAGGAAATGCGTTTAAAGGTAGGAACGATCAAAATTAAATAGTGACATAATTTATTAATAACAATGTTATAAATTATTCATGTAAAAGTATAAAATTTTTTTCATACTAATTGACAATTACTAAAATGTACTTAAAAGAATACACACATTACGGTAACAGTAAGCAATAATAAAATCATCATCTTTTTACTTAATAATTATTTTAAATATACTTTAAATGTACTATTAAATAAGAAGGTTCAATGAAACCAATTAACAATTTTTTTTAATAGTTGCTTTTCGCAATGATTGCAATTATTTGGCATTAATTTTTTCAGTAAGAAATTTCTTAAGGCTTTTGCCATTCGAAGGATCATGTTTGCTTTTCAAAATTTCCATTGTAATTTCAGCTCTTGCTAATTTTTGCCAGATTGACAAACTTACTGCATTTTCCGGTTTGCGACATTGTGGTAAATTATAAATAAACACGTTTTCAGTTGTACATACAACACTAACCTCGAACGGCATCCATATTATAAATGTAAACAGTCATGTTAGTGCGCAACCTGCCCACGCATGCCTTTGTTCTGGATTTAAATAAAATCACAAGTACCAACTATTAGAATGTTACGCTGTTGTCACGTTTCACTAGTTAAAAACTAGACTTATTTTATTTAATTTATTTAAATAAAATCAAATTTATAGTTTTCTGAGGTATTTGTCTGTCTTCTAATTTTTTTTTAAGTATATTGAGAAAATTTGTAAAAATGATTTGTAAAATTTTATGTATTTTTTCTTTTTAAAGTTAAATTCAAGGTACAGTCCCACCCAAAATGTTTTTATTATTGTTAAATATATTAAAAATTTCATTGAAAAATTAATTAAAGTCGAACGAATTTCGATTTTAATAAAAAGTTGATACGAAAAACAAGCTTATGAAAAAAAGACGTTTTGTTATAATGCCGTATTTTAAAAGATATTGAGAGATATTGGTTTGGTCAGAATTTCATGTACTTTTGTATTCGATTGTACCTACAAATCATCTATAATATATATAAAATGCAACGTCTCTCTGTCTGTCTGTCTGTCCGTTAGTGCGCTTATCACTGGAGAACCACTTATCCGATTTACGTACTTTTTTTTTTTAAACATACATATGTTCTCTGGCCAGGTTATAGGCTATATTTTATTACGATAGGTAGCATAAGGAATGAGCAGTGACAATAATAGTGAATGAAGTCGGAAAAAAGTTTGCCGCTAGCGCGTTCCATTGCAATACACAGCCTAAACCATTAAATATGGAACAATATTATGTAGCAGAGAATCTATAATCTATAATATATATAAAATGCAATGTTTCTCTGTCTGTCTGTCTGTCCATTAGTCCGTTTATCACGCGAGAACCATTTATCCGATTTATCTGTCTTTTTTTTTAAATTCATACATATATTCTTTGGCCAGGTTATATAATAATAATAATCTATATCTATAATATATATAAAATGCAACGTCTCTCTGTCTGTCTGTCCGTTAGTGCGCTTATCCCTCGAGAACCACTTATACGATTTACGTGATTTTTTAAATTCATACATATGTTCTCTGACCAAGTTATAGATATATATTTTATTATATCTATAATATATATAAAATGCAACGTATCTCTGTATGTCTGTCTGTCTGTCTGTCCGTTAGTGCGCTTATCACTGGAGAACTACTTATCCGATTTACGTGTTTTTTTATAAATTTATACATATGTTCTATATAATTCGATATAAGCCTAGATAATGGGAGATAAGGTGAGATAATGGGAGATAAGGTGAGATAATGGGAGATAAGGAGAAATAATGGGACGTAAGTTGAGATAAGCCTCGATAATGGAAGATAAGGTGAGATAATGGGAAATAAGTATAACGGGAGATAAGGAGAAATAATGGGAGATAAGCAGAGATAAGTCTAGATATTGGAAGTTATGGTGAGATAATGGTAGATAAGGACCAATAATGGGAGATAAGGAAAAATATTGCGAGATAAGTCGAGAGAAGCCTAGATAATGGGAAATAAGGTGAGATAATGGGAGAAAATGAGAAATAATGGGAGATAAGGAGAAATAATGGGAGATGAGCAGAGATAAGCCTAGATAATGGAAACTATGTAGAGATAATGGGAAATAAGGAGAAATATTGGGCGATAAGGGGAAATAATGGGAGATATTTTATTACGTTAGGTAACATAAGGAATAAGCAGTGACGATAGTAGTGAACCAAGTCCACGCGAGCGGAGCCGCGGGCCCGGCTAGTCCTTAATATAATCCTTTAAATAAAAAAAACTTAAACTTCCTGTTTTGTAAACATACGAAGGATTTTAAAATTTTTTTTTTTATGGGTTCTTGTGCTCTCAGGAAATAGTGCGGCATGGATATCCCTAAAGCACCATAGGAGCGACGCGTATGCGAAAAAAAGCGATTAAAGTAGATTTAACAACCTATCCTACAGAAAGGTAATATTTCCTTCCTGCTAGAAATGCGCTACAATTCAGCCGATACCCAAAAAAAGCAAGAAGACCTTGCCAAACAACTACCAGTAGCACTGCTTTCAATAATATCGACAGTAATGGAAAAGGCTATTAATCCGCATTTTCTAAAATATCTAGAAAGATTCAATATTATTAGCGACCATCAATATGGCTTTCGTAAGCCGTAACACATGTTTCGAACAAACGCACTCTCGAGCGGTTGCACCTGATATATCCAAGGCATTCGACCGTCTTTGGCATGACGGACTGTTGGATACGCTACACTTTCTATGGTATGTACGACAAGTTTTGTTTATGGCCCTTGTGTTTCCTCAAAGAGCGCTCTTTACGAGTGGCACAGTCTACAGGTTTCTCTCTAACACCTTCACTATCAACGCCGGTGTGCCTCAAGGCGCCATACTGTCTCGTAGTCTCCTTCAAATTTACATTAACGATTTGCTGGAAAGGACCAGGAATCCAATCCATAGCTTCGCAGATGACAGTACGCTCATTTCTTCAAACGCTCGAACATCGGCTACTCATGTAAATATCCGCAGACAGCAGAACGTCGTTCGACTTAACAAAGACCTGGAAGAAAGTGTTCGATTCCAAAGCAGTGCATGCTATGAATACACGTCGTGCTAATGCTTTTCTAGCATACTAGTAGCTAATCCCTTTCAAGCAATCTTTTTATATGGGAATCTCATTACTTTAAAAATTTGCCCAGGACTGTGTTCCCACCAAGTATAATTTACATCGATTCAAGACCAATGTAAATCGATTTTTCCGCACACGCGTCGCTCCTGTAACACTTTAGGAATTTCCCTGCAACACGTGTGATATACCCATAAAGAATGAAATAAATACCCATAATCATGATATATCTCTTCACTTACCTTTCTTACAGGCCTCGGCCCTACGTGCCGCGCCGTTTAAAGCGCCTGCCACCGCGGCGACCGTCGCTTCCTCCACGTCGTGCAGCGCACCGTAGCCCAAGTGCCAGGAGCGGCGCGCCTGCGCTTTACTCGGCGCCTTGACTGCGTCTGCCCAAAGGCCGTTACTAATACAGGCGGTCTTGCGCCGATTTGCTTGTCCCGTAACCGACCTATCGTTGCCCGCGCATAGCGGGTGGGCTGCCGGAAGAGTCATTGTGACCACTAGGTTGCGCTGGATGGACTGGAAATGATAGCCGTCTGTTTTGTCGTGCCTAAAACAAAAAAAAGTATTTTTAATATACAGGGTGTTACGAAAATAGTTTAATATATTGAAGTGGGTGATTTCTTGGATCATGTAGACCAACGTTCAATTTTTTTGTCTCAATCTGGGCATACTTAGAATTTGGTAAAATTCTTAATTATTACTCCAGTCTGACGCCTATGATTATTTTGCCACATATAAATTTCTTCTTTAAAGGAACATATTTTTGTCAAAATATTTTTATAAATTAACAAGATTTTCGAGTTAAAAAATCAAAAAAAAACTGTTGTTAGTATAATAGTTAATATTTATACGAAGCATATTTCTGCTTTAACCAAATATGCATTACAAGTATTTAAAATGATAGTTACTTTAATTTTGTTAAGTTTAACAAGTAATTTCTTATCAGTAAAAAAAATTACCTAGAAATATGGACATAGTACCCAAAATGTACTTTCTCGTAAAATGATTGAATGCAAAAGAAATTTAGGATGTATACTACCTCTAACCTGAACTAACTTTATGAAGTCAGTGAGAAACACTGTGCTAACATAAAGTCAATGTGGATGGTATGGTATTACGAATTCACGAAGATTAAATGCAAAATGCAAACCTAGACCGTACATATACTATTCACAATGAATAAATAAACTGGTTAGTAATAGTGAGACTTAAGCACGGAATGGTTAAAGTATCGACAAAGGATAAATAAAATTTGTAATAAATATTCGTTTCTATTATTACGTAAAAAATTTCGTTGAATTAACTAAAATACAAAATCATAAACTTTAAAATGATTTAAAGATGCACAAGACCTAATTAATGATAATAGGCTTGAACTGCAAATAAAATATATAGAGAAGTTCTATATTTGTCTACATAGTGAACCATCTCAGCTTTGGTATTAGATATTTTAGATCTGTCTACAGGAATATTGAAAAGATGTATAAATAATTCAACACGTCAGTAAATAGGATTACGTTTAAGATCACGGCTATCACAGACTGACGCAGTTGTTACCCAAATTAGGTATAAGGTTATTGAATTCATGAGAAAGTAGCGACGTCAATCACTGGCTGAATAATACGAAACATGGTGAGAGAAATACAGTTCAAGCATATAAATGTCAAACCCTAAAAACAATCTTTTAAACTGCCTAAAAAATTACTTATATTATTCCATAATGGATAATACTATTTAATAATAAGCTAAAAAGTATCTTGATTATTTGAATCAAATATATTTTCTTTATTTAACTTCCACATTTGTTAAACATGTTTTAAAAATTATTATACTAAATAGACTCAACTCTATAATTATGTCTATCCTAAGCTGTTTAGATGACTGAAAAGGAAAAAATAAGTAGTTACAGGTCTGTTTTAACACATAATCTAAATCTTATTGTATCTGAAAAAAATTTTCATCTGCATACGAATAAAAAGCTAATTTAGAGACCGGATTATATGCAACATAAAAATCTTGAAATATGCATGCAAATATGCATGAAAAATGCTTAAAATATGCATGAAAAAGGTCAAAATATGCAATGTTAAATAATAATAAAAGTAGTAATTTTTAGTTTTCTATTTCAAAATCAGCATAAAATTAACAAGTTATCGACGATGTTTAAATTTAATTAACAATTATTTAACATTTTTTAAAATTATTTAACATTTGTATTCTTGTACACGTAAACAATAAGGTATTGTTCCAAATGTTGGGTAGTAAGATTGTGTCTTAGATCACTTAAAATATTTTTATAAGTGGAAAAAGACCGTTCCACATCCACTGAGGTAACTGGGCAGTATTTGAATTTAGGTGCTATGTTAGCACTTATTGTTTCTGGCAAAAGTTCACCCGTCTCATTATTAAAACTATTAATTTGACACAATGGTTCAAAGCCTAACCCAGGCTTGCACAAAATGTTTTCAAATTTTTCTTTAACTCTACGCGGGAATACATCTGGCAATGTGGAGTTTATTTGCCGGATTTTATTCATTAACTGAAATGATTCGGTCAACGCCAAACCTCGAGTTTTTTCGTCATAATTTTGGGTATTCCCTTGGCACTATAACCTAATCGATGTTTAGACTATTGCAGGTAATGTCCCGGCGATAAGATCGGTTCCAGGCGGCGACATTAACAATACTCTGAGCAATTCAATTGCCTAGTAATACCGAGAAATATTGTAAATATAGGGAAAATATGCATCATTCCTAGATTTTGGGTAAAATATGCAATAATCGGTGAGAATGGTCTAAATATGCAAATGCATATGAAAATATGCAAATGAATATAATCCGGTCTCTACTAATTATACTTTAAATAAAAACATAAACAAATATTTCTATTCTTTCTTTTATATTAAAACCAAAAATAATGACGTCATGATACCGAATAAGAACCGGTGCCGTGATACTATAACCGCGAAGCCCTAGTTTTAAAATGCAACTGGAGTAACATCTTTTATGTTGACAGTGGACGGCTTTATGAGTTTTATCGATCATCAGTAAAGTTGTTTAAGAAATTTAAAGTTTGTTAAGAATAAATAGCTAGTAATTTTAGTATGTTCTACGCTTAAAAATGAACTTTGTCATACTGATTTTATGTAGAAAGTGTTTTCATTTTGCTTTATGTGCTTTTATGTGCTACCCGATATACCAGTTAATTTTAAAAAGGATTTTTTACACCACGGTATCGTGTCATTAATAAAATTATAATAAAAGTTAAATCATTTTTTTAAAGGAAACATAGTAATTCGCGGCATTACCAAAACACTCGGCTTTGAATAGAAATAGGATAGATTCCGGCTCTTTCGTGTATTAATTGCTTTAGTTAAAACACTGAACATCAAATGTAGTTTGTTTCTACATCATTAGAAGCTTTTCTAAACTAAAATAGGTAAAGTTCTATTTATTAATTACATCATGAAATAATAATAAAAAAAAATGTAATACGCACAGCATATATATATATATATATATATATATATATATATATATATATATATATATATATATATATATATATATATATATATATTTACGAGGCTGGTTTGAAAAGTCCGTGCAAAGTCCGAGAGATGGCACCACCGGCGCGTAGCGAGGTCATGTTTAGTTAGTAGCATCTCTTGAATGAACGCACACCAAGTTTCAGCCATATTGGTCTATTTCTTTGTGTTTGGCATTCGTGTGAATCAAGGAAGTCGAGTGATTTTCAAGAAATGGACGAAAAAGAATTTCGTGTGGTGATTAAACATTACTTTATGAAAGGCAAAACGCCTCAGGAGACTAAAGAGAAGCTTGATAAACATTATGGTGACTCTGCACCTTCGATTAGAACAGTTTATAAGTGGTTTCAAAATTTTCGGACTGGCCATATGGGCACAAGTGACGCTGAACGTTCTGGACGGCCTGTGGAGGTTACGACTCCAGAAATCATTGATGAAATCCATGATATGGTGATGGATGACAGAAGAGTTAAGGTGCGTGAGATTGCTAGTGCTGTGGGCATCTCAACTGAACGGGTACATAATATTTTGCATAAACATTTGGACATGAGAAAGCTATCCGCAAGATGGGTGTCGCGATTGCTCACGCTTGACCAAAAACGGAATCGTGTGAAGTGTTGCAAGGATGGTTTGCAGCTGTTCCAGAAGAATCCGGAGGACTTTAAGCGTCGTTGTGGATGAAACATGGATACATTACTATACTCCTGAGATCAAACAACAATCTAAACAATGGGTTACCAAGGGGGAATCTGCACCAAAAAAGGCGAAGACCGTTCCTTCGGCCGGAAAGATTATGGCGACTGTCTTTTGGGATTCACAAGGGATAATCCTCATCGACTATCTGGAAAAGGGTAAAACTATTACAGGTGAATATTATTCATCGTTATTGGGACCGTTTGAAAACCGAGCTGCAAGAAAAACGCCCGCGATTGGCCCACAAGAAAGTCCTTTTCCATCACGACAACGCACCAGCACACACCTCAGCAGTTGTGGTCGCACAATTAATGGAAATAGGATTCCAACTCGTTTCACATCCCCCCTATTCTCCAGACTTGGCTCCCTCGGACTACTATTTGTTCCCCAATTTGAAGAAATGGCTGGCGGGACAAAGATTTTATTCAAACGAGGAAGTGATTGCAGACACTAATGGATATTTTGCAGACTTGGACAAATCCTATTATTCTGAAGGGATCAACAAACTAGAACATCGTTGGACGAAGTGTATAAGCCTAAAAGGAGACTATGTCGAAAAAATAAAAAAGGTTTACCCCAAACACATAAGTTTTTATTTTTGCACGGAGTTTTCAAACCAGCCTCGTATATATATATATATATATATATATATATATATATATATATATATATATATATATATTTACACTACTCGTTTGTGATTAAAGCCATGCACTAGGCAACAATTGACGCGCAACACGTGACGCTCAACATGACGCCCAACATCGTGTGGACAGACAACGTTGCTAAACAAATGTCATGAAATTTTGACACCTATCGTTTGAAGATTGATATTTCCTAAAAATCATATGGATTTTTTGAAAAGAGCGACATCTATGTGTCAGACCAAAAACCTTTCAGCCTACAACCTACAACATAAGCAATTTTCTTTATAAGTAAATTTAGAAAAAAATGAATTAAACATAGATTCTAAATCATTTGAAACCTAAAAAATGATTTTGCGGTGCCGATTATCATTTATCGGCTGGTTTGAATTTGAGTCCAAAAGCCGCTTTTATTGTCAAAATATCGAAAAATATTTGTTGAAAAAAAAGTGTTTAGAATTACATTTTATGGTAGTGTACAAAATTTTAGATCGAATGAACAAAAATCGTATTTATATTATCAGTTTTCGACCAATGAAAAGATTTTTGGTGTTCCGTACGGAACACTTATAAGATTACGTAGGTGTCTGTATGTCTGTATGTTGTGCAACATGTTGCGCATCAATTGTTGCCTAGTGGATACAAGGCTTTATATACAACATGAACTAAATAAACCGTGCCGGCAAAAAATCTTTACACTTGTGCGGCAAAAAAAAACTTGACATTTAAAATCTGCGTCATAATTTTACTTGCCGTTCCCACTATAAAAATGAGGGAGGAACCTAGTGATGACATGCGGTATTAGCACACAACAGGCGACCTTCTCCTACCCAGCCAACACTCAATTCGCCTGGTGAACTTTTACAGTGAGGTTGACCGTTCTTTCTCCGGTCGGACAGTGTTTTTATCATTTCTTGTTTGAGGTCTAACATCTTTAGTCCCATTGCACACAATGGGTCGGAAGAAACTTAAAATAGAAGGGACATCCCGAGCTTTCAATCTGCTAGAGAAGGAGAATTCAGTGTTTGCTGTAGCTAGAGATCTGGACGTGTCGAGAGAGACAGTTTATCAAGTGAAGCGGTCAGCAGCGTCATTGCCTCCTGAGACGGTACCTCAGAGAAAATCAGGCTCTGGCGCACCAACGAGGACTTTATCAAGGACTGTTAAGCTTCTGAAGCGTGAAGTGATCTCAAATCCTTCTATAACCGCCGTTGAACTCAAAAACAAGTACCCTACGTTCCTCCAGAACGTCACAACTAGGACAGTTCGTCACCGCCTGCAGAAGGACCTTGGTCTACCAAGTCGCCGTGCCGCAAAGAAGCCTCTGCTCACGGCAGCAATGAAGAAGGAAAGGCTTGACTTCTGTAAAAAATATCAAAATTGAAGATCTGAAAAGTGGAAGTGATGTTTAGTGATGAGAGCACTTTCAATTTGGTCAGGAGAGGCTCAAAGATTGTGCGTCATCCATGTACCATGTCAAGGTATGGCCCTAAATATACTGTTAAACATCCTGAGAGTGTGACGGTGTGGGGTGCATTCAGTGGAAGCAAGGGCAGGGGAGGTTTGTACTTTCTTCCTAATAATGTAACTAGGGAAGCAAGCAATTGAATTAATGTTTTGGAAAAACATTTGTTTAATTTTTGGGTCATTCATCAGTGTGACTATTTTATCCATGGTGGGGCCCCTGCCCACAAGGCCAAGGTCGTAACAAAGTTTCTCAATGACCATAACATTAATATTTTAGAGTGGCCAAGTAATTTCCCTGACCTTAACCCTATAGAAACTGCCTGGAATTTCATGAGGAACCAGGTTCAAGAGACACGACTCAGCAACATGAACGATCTAAAAAGAAGCGCTGAAGCCATGCTTAAATGACTACAGATGGTGGTAAAATGTAAGGGTGACATGACAAAATACTAATTGTAACAAAATATTCACACTAAAACAATTGAATGTTAAGATTTTGTGGTTTTATTGACCCTTAAAAGATTTTTTTTGCCGGCACTGTACACTGTATGAGTAAAAGTAGTGGTTTAGGGGGTAAAATTATATACATATCTATTATTATTATTATTTAAAGTGCATTAATATCACATTAGGCTATGATATTTCAATCAGTTTTGTGTAACTTTCCTTACACCACGTAATATTTACATTATAAAGTATATAAATCAATCAATAATCCATTGCGCTTCATATTTCAAAACTTATTTATCACACTAAGATTACTTGTCTACATATTTATCTTATCAATATTGGTAAATTTTTTTATTTGTATTTTAAAACGTCTGAAAATTTGAAAAATTTGGTTCAGCGCCATTAACGAAACAGGTAAGTTTTTCATAAGTTCGTGTGTGTTTTAATTTTGCGTAGAATTTAATGACTTCATCATTACTTTTGGACTATT
Organism: Pachyrhynchus sulphureomaculatus; assembly: GCA_019049505.1. NCBI lineage: Eukaryota > Metazoa > Arthropoda > Insecta > Coleoptera > Curculionidae > Pachyrhynchus > Pachyrhynchus sulphureomaculatus. The sequence goes on along the minus strand of CM032453.1, from coordinate 36,867,161 downwards.
TTAATTTTCTCATTCCTTTGTTAACTCACATACTAAAACGCATTTTACATATTTAAAATGTAAGATATTTCTATAAATAATGGAATTTTACATATACCTATGTAGTAGTATATTCCACATATTTATGTAATTTTGTTTACACAATTTTATGAAAATTTACAGAAAGACTTGGAAGATTACAAGCATTTCTGTTTGATTACAAGAGTCTTTAATGGTTATAAATGGATCCAGGCTTATTCATCTAATTACTTTTTACGACGAATAAAATAAGTGTTAATTTTATTGAATTCAAACCATTTTCTCATGTGCAATAGAAATATATGGCGCCAAATCACTCCCATAAGACGAAGTATTCAGTTCAAAGGACCGAAGTAAAATTTATCTAAATGGTGTTTTCCCAAGTTGGTGGACACATTACATGTGTTATTAATATACATACATGCAGCTCGTAATCTCAAGAAAAATGTGTTTCGAGAACATTTTTGTATGTGTGTATTCTTTGGTGTGCTAACAACAATTACCTTAGTAAGTTGTCCCGTGAAAACAAAGACACGATTCGTTTTTCGACTTTCGGAGTAATTTTGCCTGCCGTTAAAATGATTTACCTACTTCTGCACAAATGATACCGACTTTTTAATATATTTAGCGACGGCGGAATGTGTCATTTTAAGTCTATTTGGATGGGAAGGCCTTGAACCGATGCGCAAACAAGTGACTCATTTTGGATTTTACATGATTTTAACGGAAGTTCGGAATCGACTGATATTTTTACTAAAATGCGTCGTAGACAAAGGTTCCCTCTACCGATTTTTTGTGAAATCGCTAGAATTGCATCTACCAAAAATGAATTATCGCCGATACGTTTTTATTTGACAGACCGTATATATATTATTTTTATCAGAACCGAAATAGTCTTTTTAAATATATGTATATTGAGTAATAGGATTCAGACACAGTATAATATACATTTCGGTCGATAAGTTATGGGATGATATGAGGAATTTTCGTAGTTACTGTAGCAGCTAATCCGTATCCCTTGTCAAAATCTCCAATAGTAAAATCAGATCGTTCGATGGTTATAATATATGAGTGGTATAGTTTATTTTTGAAAATTCCAAATAGTATTTATTTTTAGAAATTTCCACATCAAATATAAGTAGAAAGCTTAGCTTGTATATTATTCTACCTCACTTCTCTCTATACATCTTATAAATCAAAATGAAAATATACAAATTCCATTAAACATCCAAAGTAATGTTGTTATTAACCTTGAGAAAAAAATTATAAAAACTGTAATTGGTGGAAACTACATATTCAAATAAAATTATAGATTATTTCTTATTTTTCTCACGATTTGCCAATTTAATTATCTTATTTTGCATACAAATTGTTGTTTTAAGTCCTTTAAAGACAAGTCCACAACGATAAAAATTACTAAAATAGATTAAAGGAAATATCATACAATACAAAATGGACGTTGGGGATAAGCCTAAGCAAACTATGGAAAGATCACAAAAAAAAATTATCAAAAAAGACTTGTCAATTCACTAATATTCCCTATGGCCACATACGGAGCTGAAACAAGGACTATTAAAGCAGCACTACGCCTCGACTAGTTTTTATTGTACGCATGTAGTTTACATAGGAGGGATCTTTCTGTAAGTTGAGTACGACTGCTCCTTAGGAACGTCCTTAAGTTTAGCAAAAATTTTCTGTATATAATTTATAGAAAATATAATTAAATGTTCTTTAAACATATTTTCTAATAGCCATCGACAAGTAAGATTTTTCATTTGATTCAAGATTTTAACAATGTTTTTAACATTTTAAAGCAATTTTGAATAATCTCTGAAAAATCAAGGGCAATGATATTTGCAATTTGCTATTAAGTTTTTTAGGAATAATTTTAGTTTAAAGAAGGAAGTCATTTTAAAATATTATGTTTCCGTCTAGACTAATATAAACAATATGCAGTTTCTCTTTAATGTTTTAAGAGGATGCTGAGTATTTGTTTAACGTTGTAAAATTTAAACTTTCTGTTATATTATACGCATACGATATATTCCAAGCTAGGTACTTCCAACCCCTTTTAAGTAAAGGGGAGCAGATTATGTTTAAATTACCTCCCTTTGTCAACTACAAATAAGGAAAAAAAAAAAACTAAATTACTTAAGTATTTCGATCTCATTTCTTCTAATTTCTTTCCCTAAAGCAAAATCGCTCAACAAGTTCAAATGATTACCTCACTTTACGTTCATTGAATTTGAAACCGGAGATTTGCATATCATGAAAACAGAAAACAGACCCTCCTAAGCATGGTTTTACTCCCGTCGCTAAGGAAACTATGACCCTATTTTAAAACTGATAAATAGAAATGTAGAATTTGTGACATCTATGAACCTATTTTCAAAACGCAGCAAACTAGAATTATGGTGTGACAAACATAGATGGTAGTAGATAAACAGGATATGAGTTTTTTTGTTACTTCACTGGTGCAAAATGGCGTTATCCTTGTAGGCGAAATCGCAATAAAAGATAAAACTCAAATTTTGCAAGTAGGGCAGAACATTAAAAAAATTCTAGACCAATCTTCTTAATGAAATTTGCCAATTTGCAACCAAGTACGTCATTTTAAATTGCACGCATTTTGTTATTATTATTATTATTAAATATCGTAATGCAAAAATTTAGAAAGTATACTATATATACATGTAACTAAGTAATTTACACAATTTTTAATAAATGCATATTAACTCATACTGCTTGTAATCTAAATATACCATAAATTATCATTAAAATAAAATTAGTTTTTGAGTATGAACAGAGGTATCATGCAACATTAACATGTTGCCATATATATATATATATATATATATATATATATATATATATATATATATATACATAGATATATATATATATATATATATATATATATATATACATAGATATATATATATATATATATATATATATATATATATATATATATATATATACATAGATATATATATATACATAGATATATATATATATATATATATATATATATATATATATATATATATATATATTTATATATATATATATATATACATATATATATATATATATATATATATATATATATATATATATATATATATATATACATATATATATATATATATATATATATATATATATATATATATATATATATATGTATATACACATACATATATATATATATATATATATATATATATATATATATATATATATATATATAGATATACATATATAGATATACATATACATATATATATATATATATATATATATATATATATATATATATATATATATATATATATACATACATATATATATATATATATATATATATATATATATATATATATATATATATATACATACATATATATATATATATATATATATATATATATATATATATATATATATATATATATATATATATACATACATATATATATATATATATATATATATATATATATATATATATATATATATATATATATATTTATATATATATATGTATATATAAATATATATATATATATATATATATATATATATATATATATATATATATATGTATATATAAAATATATATATATATATTATATATTTATATATATATATATATATATATATATATATATATATATATATATATATATATAAATATATATATATATATATATATATATATATATATATATATATATATATATATATACATATATATATATATATATATTATATATATATATATATTATATATATATTACATTTCTTATAAGAAAATCGTTTACCACTTGGGTATTAATCTTGGAAAAGTTAAGAAAAAAACCTATTTGAAATTCGGTTTTAATTTTGCCCAAACCCAAGCAGCTGTTAACATAAAAGTTAAAATCATCTGTTAAGGAACAGTGATTCAGTTGTTCTCGCGCGTTACCAAAGAATTTTTTTTTCAGATAATAGATAAAAAATTGTCTTCATTATGGTTAAATATTATTTTTACTAGGTGTGCGTTGTATTATCTATTATTATCGCCATTTATCAGATTAATTACTGTTGAAGAAGATCGTCTGTTTGGCAACACAGCTTTCAGGTGCGGGTTGGTTTGGCGGAAAGATCCAGTTTTGCCCTTATTTTAATTTTTCATAAATTTATATATATATATATATATATATATATATATATATATATATATATATATATATATATATATATATATATATACATATACACTCCTGGACAAAATTAACGCAACAATATATTAAATCATACAAATCTCTATAATGAATTAATTTTAATAATTTTTTATGAACATTGGTTACACTAAAAGCTAGAAAAAACTTATTCGGATACTTTAAAAGTGAATTAGCTACCAAATTTCTCTATAAGATTCGAATTAAAATTATTCTTAAGACCTAATAACAAAATCTTTGAAATTATGTAATAATGAAAAAAATAAACTGGGACACTAGTAGCAAAATTAATGGTGTAACTGGGACACTAGTAGCGTGTGTTGCCTCCTCTACTTCGGATGACAGCGTTTATGCGCCTAGGCATGCTTCTAATTAAATTTTGGATAAAATCTTGAGGAATTTGCTTCCATTCTTGATAACTGCATTTTCAAGTTCCCTCAGGTTTCTAGGTGCAGGTATATAACGTTTCACATTTTTCTTAAGGTGATCCATATATGTTCTATCGGATTCAGATCCGGGCTTTTTGGTGGCCATTGCATAATCGGTATATCAATTTGATTAAAATAATCGAGTACCTCCCTAGCCACGTGAGGTCGAGCGTTGTCTTGCATAAACAGGAAACTGGGCCCCACAAAATGACCGAAAGGCATCACATGTTCTATTACAATATTCTCAAGATAGTAGTCAGCATTCATGGATCTCGTACGGACAGGAACTAACTCTGTGCGAGCATCAAAGCAGAACATAACACCCCAGAACATAACAGAGCCACCGCCGAATGGAATCCTTGCAGAGATATTGCAAGGAGCAAACCTCTCTCCTGGTCTTCGCCATACTCGCTCACGACCATCTGGATGTTTTAGACTAACCCTAGTTTCATCTGTGAAGAAAACTTGTTTCCAATCATCCACAGACCAGTTTTCGTGATTTCGAGTAAAAACGTAACCTGGCAACTCTGTTCTCTCTAGTAAGCAAGGGCGCAGTGGCTGGTCTCCTACTGTTTAATCCAGCTTCATTTAACCGCCTTCTAACTGTTTTAGAATAAATTGTAACATTGCGAACAGCTTCGAGTTCGTTTCTTATTATAGAACTAGTGACAGTCCTGTTTCATAAAGCATATTGTCTTATAAAACGTTCATCTAGGTCGCTAGTGCAACGTTTTCGCCCTTGCCCTTGCCCTAGCCTTCTAGAATAAGTTCCTACTTTATTCAAGCGTCTTACCATACGACTTATTGTAGAACGATGTTTGCCTAACAAATTGGCAACATAACTCTGACAATATCCCTCGTCCAATAAAACTGAGGCTCGCACTATCTCGTGTTCAGTTAAATTCCTCGTTCGATTCATTTTTCTAATTCTTCGGGGTCAAAAATAAAACAGTCTACCTTAAAAACGTATTACTTTGAAAAAGGGAACAATTTTATAAGCTTACTTTTAAAGAAAATCTATCGCATTATTACAGAAAATTGTTTATCTTCTAAAAAATTCTTTAAAACTGTAAATCTAAACGAATTGCTTTGATTTCTGTCATAAACAACGAAACAAAATATACATAGCCTACTATTCAAATACTCGATAAACTTTAAAACTGACATAAGATATAGATAAATTAATTTCCAGATTGTTGCGTTAATTTTGTCCAGGAGTTTATATATATATATATATATATATATAATAATTTTTTTGTTGAACCTTTTGTTTACATAAACTTGATTGGTTTTTCTTGGGTACTTAGGTTCTTTTGGGAAACACAAACTAGTTTATTTGACGTTTCGCCTTATTTTTTTTTAGGCATTTTTCAAAAATTCTTTATTTTTTTAATATTCACTCTAAAATTAAAAAACATAAGGTTAAAATCTTTTAAGTCAAATTACACTTTTAAAAACATATAGCATTTTTACGCACACTCGGACATTTAAAATATTACACCATAACAAAAATATAAAACAATTTACTAACGTTGTATATACCCTGAAAGGCAACTATTTGTGTGTTTGTGAATTTTAAATTCTATATTTCTTTCAGCATATCGTGTCTCGTACTTTTTACTGATTTTTTAAAAATTTTATTATCTATAATGGGTGTCTTAACGAAAAAACTATTATATATATATATATATATATAATATATATATATATATATATATTTATATATATATATATATTATATATATATATATATAGATATATATATTTTTTTTATATATATATATATATATATATATATATATATATTTATATATATGTATATATATATATATATATATATATATATATATATTTATATATATAGTATATATATATATATATATATATATATATATATATATATATATATATATAGATATATATATATATATATATATATATATATATATATATATATATATATATATATATATATATATATATATATATATATATATATAGATATATATATATATATATATATATATATATATATATATATATATATATATATATATATAGATTAATATATATATATATATATATATATATATATATATATAATATATATATATATATATATATATATATATAGATTATATATATATATATATATATATATATATATATATATATATATATATATATATATATATATATATATATATATAGATTATATATATATATATATATATATATATATATATATATATATATATATATATATATATTTTTTTTTTTTTTAAGGGTCTAGCACACGTGCTGAAGGGAAGTCTCTAAAGCACTACAGGAGCGACACGTGTGCGGAAAAAAGCGATTCACGTTGCTTTTGAATCGTTGCTAATTGCACTCGGTGGAAAACACAGCGCTGGGCAAATTATACCAAAGAGAAGATGTTCTCCATATAAAAGACTGCTTGAAAAGCGTTATACGAGGAGTAACAAGCTAAACCTCATACGGATGTGAAGTATTAGCGCGACGTGTATTTCTAACATGCACCGCTCTGGGAGGAATTAAGCGGGCTACATCCTTCGAACACTTTCCATGAAAATACTTGAAGAATAAGCTCAAATTGTTTATCTTCTAAAAAATTCTTTAAAACTGTAAATCTAAACGAATTGCTTTGATTTCTGTCATAAACAACGAAACAAAATATACATAGCCTACTATTCAAATACTCGATAAACTTTAAAACTGACATAAGATATAGATAAATTAATTTCCAGATTGTTGCGTTAATTTTGTCCAGGAGTTTATATATATATATATATATATATATATATATATATATATATATATATATATATAATAATTTTTTTGTTGAACCTTTTGTTTACATAAACTTGATTGGTTTTTCTTGGGTACTTAGGTTCTTTTGGGAAACACAAACTAGTTTATTTGACGTTTCGCCTTATTTTTTTTTAGGCATTTTCAAAAATTCTTTATTTTTTTTAATATTCACTCTAAAATTAAAAAACATAAGGTTAAAATCTTTTAAGTCAAATTACACTTTTTAAAAACATATAGCATTTTTACGCACACTCGGACATTTAAAATATTACACCATAACAAAAATATAAAACAATTTACTAACGTGTATATACCATGAAAGGCAACTATTTGTGTGTTTGTGAATTTTAAATTCTATATTTCTTTCAGCATATCGTGTCTCGTACTTTTTACTGATTTTTTAAAAATTTTATTATCTATAATGGGTGTCTTAACGAAAAAACTATTATATATATATATATATATATATATATATATATATTTATATATATATATATATATATATATATATATATATATATATATATATATTTTATATATATATATATATATTTATATATATATATATATATATATATATATTTATATATATATATTTATATATATGTATATATATATATATATATATATATATATATATATATATATATATATATATATATATATATATATATATATATATATATATATATATATATATATATATATATATATATATATATATATATAGATATATATATATATATATATATATATATATATATATATATATATAGATATATATATATATATATATTATATATATATATATATATATATATATATATATATATATATATATATAGATATATATATATATATATATATATATATATATATATATATATATATATATATATATATATATATATATATAGATTATATATATATATATATATATATATATATATATATATATATAATATATATATATAGATTATATATATATATATATATATATATATATATATATATATATAGATTATATATATATATATATATATATATATATATATATATATATATATATATTTTTTTTTTTTTTTAAGGGTCTAGCACACGTGCTGAAGGGAAGTCTCTAAAGCACTACAGGAGCGACACGTGTGCGGAAAAAGCGATTCACGTTGCTTTTGAATCGTTGCTAATTGCACTCGGTGGAAAACACAGCGCTGGGCAAATTATACCAAAGAGAAGATGTTCTCCATATAAAAGACTGCTTGAAAAGCGTTATACGAGGAGTAACAAGCTAAACCTCATACGGATGTGAAGTATTAGCGCGACGTGTATTTCTAGCATGCACCGCTCTGGGAGGAATTAAGCGGGCTACATCCTTCGAACACTTTCCATGAAAATACTTGAAGAATAAGCTCAAGTCGCCATTGCCAAACTGCTCGTGTAACTAGTTCCTTACAACAATGGTGGAGTGAACACTAGCGCCATCCTGCTGAAAGTGCATATGCCTTCTTTCCATTAAAGAAGAATATCTAGAAAATCTGACAAATCTTCCCCTTACAATTTTCGTATCTAAATTTCCACACCACACATTTCCTTCAAAACTATACTGATCTTTACTTTCAACAATAAATTTTACGATCTTACGGTCCCGTTTGAACTGAATGTTGCTTCGTCTCAAAATAAGCTTTTTCTTGGAAATTAAACTCTTCTTCGATCATGCCTTGAGACCATACGCAGAAGCCAAAACGTGCACCATAATTCTGGTATTTTAACACTTGCGTAAATTTCGGTTTGTGTTCTTTTTAATATTCTTCCTGACTTCAATATTTTTCACGTGCGAAATTTGAGCAACTGACACTTGGGGTGTTTTTGAAACTGTCAGCGGTATATTTAAACTAATATCATCATTAGTCATGATTTTTTCACGAGAAATTTTGTAGTGACTTTCCACACTCTCAGCTTCTTCAAATTTTTTCAGTAAGCGTAGTAGTAGTAAAATAATGTAAAGCTTTATCAGGGTGCCCATTGTAGTTATCCCCACAAATTTTAATAATTTCGATTTTTTCTGCGAGATAATGATGGCAGTATTTTAAACACAATACTTTTAATGATTAAATCAAAAGAGTAAGTAAAACACACAAATTAAATTCGCCAATACAATTACACTACAACAAAAAAAAATTGTTTTTATATAATTTTCAAGCCAACTGCAGTTTTTCTGCGCGCTTTTGATTTTAAACCTTGCTTTTTTAGTGTTCCGTACAGAACACTTGTAAGATCACTTCGGTGTATGTCTGTCCGTCTGTCAAACCCGATTTTCTCCGAAACTATTTGATATTGAAAGTTAAAATTTGACACTAATATAGGAATTGATGGCTTCATCAGAGCCGTGTAGTTTTGAAAGTTAAATTTTGACTTAAGGGGTTAGTTTTGGGGAGTGAAATCGGAAGTGAAATTTTTGTTTTACCAGGTCATTGAGTGGGGTATCAAGTACATTTTTCTTTGTATTATTTTTAAAAAATTGAGAGAAAAATTGCTGCCCCCTCTATCTCGAAAAGTACTGATCAAAAAATTTTGAAAAAATTCTAGTATATTTTCCACATGGTTTAGATTGAACAAAAATTATCACGAGAGCATTACCTTTAATAATTTGTTATAGAGAAAAAACAAAAATTTCAAGGTCATCAGTTTTCAGTAAAGATCGGAGAAAAAAAAAATTTGTTGAACACTCATTTGGGGAGTTTTTTTGTAAAGTCACTGATCATTTTTATTTTAAACTAGCCGGGCCCGCGGCTCCGCTCGCGTGGACTTGATTCACTACTATCGTCACTGCTTATTCCTTATGTTACCCAACGTAATAAAATATCTCCCATTATTTCTCCTTATCTTCCAATATTTCTCCTTATTTCCCATTATCTCTACATAATTTCCATTATCTAGGCTTATCTCTGCTCATCTCCCATTATTTCTCCTTATCTCCCATTATTTCTCCTTATCTCTCATTATCTCACCTTATTTGCCATTATCTAGGCTTATCTCGACTTATCTCCCATTATTTCTCCTTATCTCCCATTATCTCACCATAACTCCCATTATCTAGACTTATCTCTGCTTATCTCCCATTATCTCTCCCTATCTCCCATTATTTATACTTATCTCCCATTACCTCACCTTATCTCCCATTATCGAGGCTTATCTCGACTTATCTCCCATTATTTCTCCTTATCTCCCATTATCTAGGCTTATATCGAATTATATAGAACATATGTATAAATTTATAAAAACACGTAAATCGGATAAGTGGTTCTTGAGTGATAAGCGCACTAACGGACAGACAGACAGGTAGAGAGACGTTACATTTTATATATATTGTATTCTTTGCTACATGTTATTGTTCCATATTTAATGTTTTAGGGAGTGTATTGCAAGAGAACGCGCTAGCGGCAAACTTTTCTCCGACTTGATTCACTATTATTGTCACTGCTTATTCCTTATGTCACCTAATAAAATATATCCTATAACCTGGCCAGAGAACATACGTATGTTTAAAAAAAAAAAGCACGTAAATCGGATAAGTGGTTCTCCAGGGATAAGCAGATTAATGGACCGACAGACAGACAGACGGACAGAGAGACATTGCATTTTATATATATTATAGATATTCTCTGCTACATAATATTGTTCCATATTTAATGGTTTGGACTGTGTATTGCAAGAGAACGCGCTAGCGGCAAACTTTGTCCGACTTCATTTACTATTATTGTCACTGCTCATTCCTGATGCTACCTATCGTAATAAAATATAGCCTATAACCTGGCCGGAGAACATATGTATGTTTTTTAAAAAAAAAGTACGAAAATCGGATAAGCGGTTCTCCAGTGATAAGCGCACTAACGGACAGACAGACAGACAGAGATACGTTGCATTTATATATTATAGATGTAATAAAATATATACCTATAACCTGGTCAGAGAACATATGTATGAATTTAAAAAATCACGTAAATCGGATAAGTGGTTCTCGAGGGATAAGCGCATTAACGGACAGACAGACAGACAGACATTTTATATATATTATAGATATAGATTATTGTTATTATTATATAACCTGGCCAAAGAATATATGTATGAATTTAAAAAAAGACAGGTAAATCGGATAAATGGTTTTCCCGCGTGATAAACGCACTAATGGACAGACAGACAGACAGAGAGACATTGCATTTTATATATATTATAGATTATACATTACAGATATTCTTTGCTACATAATATTGTTCCATATTTAATGGTTTAGGCTGTGTATTGCAAAGGAACGCGCTAGCGGCAAACTTATTTCCGACATCATTTACTGTTTTACGTCACTGCTCATTCCTTATGCTACCTATCGTAATAAAATATAGCCTATAACCTGGCCAGAGAACATATGTATGTTTTAAGAAAAAAAGTACGTAAATCGGATAAGTGGTTCTTCAGTGATAGGCGCACTAACGGACAGACAGACAGAGAGACGTTGCATTTTATATATATTATAGAAGCAATCAACATACGGAACACTAATTGCACAAGTCTGACTTGCACTTAGCCGGTTATTTTATATCGCGTTGATGTAAATATTATCTAAAATATGTGAATTTCCTACCATGGAAACATAAAAAATCAATAAAGTGTGAATTTTAATTTACATTGTTGTATTAGCTAGCTAACTTAGTAAATATTAGATTGAAGTAAAAAATAAACATTCAACTGAAAATTACTTTAGGTTTATTTGCAAATTGTATTTTAAAATACTTGAGGACATTTTTTTGTAGTAAAACACCGAAACAGCAATTAGATACAAATCATTTCAACAGCTGACGTTCCATTTTTTGAATTATCTCTCCCTGTTGTCAAAAAACAATACAATATTTCGAATTATGATTAAAAAACAAAATAAATTTACTTCCATTAAACTAGTTAGACAAAAAAATTAATTTAAAGTTTTTACCTAGATAAACAAATATTTTTTAAAAAATTGCGATTTTAATTTTTATGTAAATACTCAAAACTTTATAAAATAAATGGGGTTTAAATCAAATTCTCAACACTTTCTACTGCTTGAGTTTTTTTCGACATTATGTCAATTAACCCGACTTTTATGGAAGCATATCAGTTTATTCAAATTTCTCATGTAGAACTGTTTACCCGATACTCTAATAATAAAAAAAAATCCTATATGTTGTAAACTCTGCCGGACACTGTATAACTTCATCATCATCATCAGCTATGCAGTCCATTCTCGGACATAAGCCTCTCCTAAGTACGTCCATTTTCTTCAGTTTTGGGCCTTATTTATTCAGTTGCATCCCATTAGTCCTTTGATGTCGTCAGACCATCGGGTTTGCGGACGTCCTCTACTTCTTTTCTCATTCCACGGCCTCCAGTTGATTAATTTATGGGTCCATCGATTATCAGGTAGTCTTGCGATATGACCCGCCCAACTCCACTTCAACCTGCTTACCCTCTCACCTACATCAGTTATCTTGGACCTTCCTCGTTAGTCAGCCTATCCCTCAACGATATTCCCAACATCCTTTTTTCTATTGCTCGTTTAGTTACTTGTATGCAATTTATAATTTCTTGATTCAAAGCCCACGTTTCCGTTCCATATATCAATATTGGCAACGCGCATTGATCAAATGTGTTCGCTTTTAGTGTATTTGGGACATTGGAAAGGAACATGTTCCACAATCTGCCTGACGCCGACCAAGGCAATGATATTCTCCTTGATAAATCCGTTTTCAAGTTTTCTTTGGAGATCACTATTTTTTGTCCGAGATATCCATATGAATCAGTTCTTGTGTATTTCGCGTTTTCAATGTTCAGTATTGCTTCTGTATCACAGTCGTCATTTGTCATGAACATGGCTTTGGCGATGTTTATCTTCAGACCAATCTCTCTGGATTTGTTCGTTCAGCATTTCTTCCAATTCTTCTTTGTTGTTAGATAAAAGCACAATATCATCCGCGAATAGCAAATGGTTGAGTTGCTCTCCTCCTATATTTGTACTCTTATTTGTTTGAAAAGATCTTCTAGCGCCAACGTAAACAATTTCAGCGAGATTGTGTCCGCTTGATGTACCCCTCTTTTCATTTCTATCTTGTTGATGTTTTCTTTCAATACTAGCTGAAATGTTTTTATATATTTTTTGAATAATCTGAGACTACCTACAGTTACTTAGACTATTTAATGTTGTCCAACGGAGTCAAATGCTTTTTCGTAATCCACAAAGAAAACCCAAATCTTAAAATTATACTCTAATATATTCTAAATCCGGTTTGTTTTCTGGGTTGATAAGAGTCCAATTTCCTCGTGAGTTTCGTAGTTATTATTTTCATAAATAACTTGTACAATGCGGATAGTAAGCTGATTGGTCTATAGTTAGTTAATTTAGACTTATCTCCTTTTTTGAAGAGCAGAACCACCACAGTATTATCTCAGTCTCGAGGTACATCGCACATATCGAGACACTTATTATACAACATATTTAGCCTTCGTAATATGGGCTCTCCGCCTTGTTGCAAAACATTTCGATAATATGCCGTCTTCACCTGCTGCTCTTCTTCTTGTCATTTTATTTAAAGAATCCTGTATTTCGTATTTTGTGATGTTGGGGATATCTTCAGATCTTTCATTTATTACTCGTATTTGAATTGACTCGCTTTTGTCTGGTGGTGGTTCTACTTTCCTTTCATAAAGGTCTTTGTAGAATCTCGCTATATTCATCCTTAGTTCATTCGTTTAAGTTATTGGTTGTTCTCATTTACTAATTTTGTATACGCTTCTTGTTCTCTAGAGTTTCTTCAATTTTCTCATTTTTATAGTTTCTTACGTTTCTTCTAATACATTTTCTTATATCGTTATTTAAAGTTTTTATAGTAAATCCCAAGATATAAGATCCTGCCTTTTGGCTTTTTCAACGGGGCAATAAACGACCCTATTAAGGTTTTGTGCATAGTTCCCAGGTATTACGATAAACGTATTTTTATTTTACCTGCTTTGTATACCGCCCTCACTTGCACCTGCAATCATATTGGATCTATTTTTACCTATATATTTACTACCTGGCAACCCGGTTTGGAACCCTTTAAGTACTTGATAATATAGGCCCAATGACCACAGCTCCCCATTAGGATTCGAAAGATACTTTTTATTATTTTTATTTTTAGTTTTACTTACAACGTAACGGTTTTATTTTAATTATGTGGCGTCTGTGGGAAAATTGCAATAGTGGCTATCGCAAGAGAAAACATTTATCACTTGACGCTAAACAAATAGTTTGAAACGTTCTTTGCAAGAAACTAGTGAACTAACAAAAACCCCAATTTCTACAATTAAGGGTATTGTAGGAAAACCATCACTCAGGAACAGGAAAAAACGGAAAGATTTTCAAACGCATCATGGAGACGATTGTGAAAAAGACATCATCAGGAGAAAAATATATTCTGTGTATGAAGAGCAGTTGGTGCCGACACTAGACAAAATAAAATTAAGAATGGGATCAATATATATTGTGGCCGATCAACCCTTCACAGAATTCTCTTAAGAATGAGATTCACGTTCCGAAAAATCAACAAAAGGTAAGTAGTGATGGAGTCACAAAGATTACGAATCTTGCGACAAACTTATTTGCAAGAAATTAAAAAGTATCGATGAAAGAATTGGCCAATAATTTACCTTGATGAAACATGGTTCAATACCCATGACACTGTGCAAAAAGGGTAGGTTGACAGCAGTACAAAATTGCAGACTAACGCACCTTCAAATAAAGGTAAACGAATAACCATTTTGCATGCTGGATCTGAAAAGGGCTGGATATCAAATTATCTACTATTATCTTCAAAAAAAAAAAAAAAATCTAGTTTGGACTATCACGAAGACACGATCTCAGAACTTTTTGACAATTGGTTTCAAAATTCCCTTTTGCTAAATGTTCCTGAACAGAGTGTTATAGTTATGGACAATGCAAGTTACCATAGTCGCCTACTAAATAAGGTTCCTAATGCAGCCAACACCAAATCGGAAATACAGGAATATATGTTAGAAAATGACATTTATTTTGACATTACTTATAAAAAATGATCTTTTGGAAGTTTTGAAAGACTATAAATTGAAAAAGAAATATGTTTGTGATAGTATGGCTGAGAAAATGGGACACAGTTTTTTGCGACTTCCTCCGTATATTTGGCATTAAGTTAAATCAAAAATAAGGGCAAAAAACGTTTCTCCTAATTTAAGCCTGTCAGTGGTTGAATTAGCAAAAAAGTTATAAATGATATACCTTGTGAAAGCTGGAAAAATTCCATTCAGCACGTTGTTAAAGTTGAAGATTCATGTATTTATGTAAATAATATAAAACCACTGATAATTACCTCAGATGATGACAGTGATAGTGAAACCGAATTAGGCTTAAGTTAAAATATATTTTTATTTATACAATATGTCCCCTCTTGTAAACCCCATTCATTCAAATTGTATATTTGTACTTCTTATTTATTTGTTTTTACATTGAATCTATAAATAAACATCTCCAAAAACACTTATAATTTTATTTATTTGCATTAATGAATAAAATTCTTAAGTCCATCTCTGCAACCTATCATAAACAAAAGGTGAGAAATTTTATATTGCCCACTTAAAACAGCAAAAATCAGGATCTTATATTTTGGGACAGGCTTTAACTTATTTTCACATGCCACCGTGTTTTGTTTCAACGATTTTCGTTTTTGTATTAGTTTGACCGTTTCTTTAGAGAGCTTTTCCTCCTTGATATTTATAACTGTATAACTTATTAAAGTACAAATTTCGAAAATATTGAGCCGTTTATTTTAAATATAACGTTATTTACTTTTTTTATTAGCTTTATTAGCACTTCATTAGTTTGGACTCTTAATGACGCTGAGAAAGTCAATACATTTTTTCAATTTTGGGAGTATGGCAACACTATACATCTGACCCATTCGTTCACATGCTATACAGTCGGATAGTTTTTAGGCCAAATTAGATGTGTGACCGCGTTTTAATGTAAATATGCGTTCTCTCGATTAATTCACTTCTTGTAGTATTCTCACTACAATAGTTCTAATCTTTACAGTTCTCATAAATTACCGCTTCATTGAAACACCGTTAAGAAGGTACTGCTAACGGTATTTTCGAAAAAAAAAAACAATAACGAGTATCTTGTTTAAGAAGAGTTACACTAGGACAAGGCAACATTTTTTTGTTGAAAGGTCAAGACACATAGAAAAAGAAATAAAAATAACTCAACGGTCAGCGATTCCATGCCAACATGAATCGCTTTAATTATTAGGATACCGAAACAAATTTTAAAACGTAGCTTCTGTTATACGTAAAATTCTTCTGGATTTTTCCTGTAGAGTTGAATAAGTATTGTTGACGTTTCGCCGATCATCCTACCGGCTTCTTCAGAGAAAGTATTTTGTTTAGGAAGAGTTATACCCGGAGGTATAAGGTAAATTTTTTTTGTCGAAAGGTTAAGACACATATAACAAGACCGGTCAAGTGCAAGTTGAACTTGCGGAATTAGTATTCCGTACGTTGATTGCTTTTAAAATAAAAATTTTTGTTATGGAGGTATCAAATAATCAGTGACTTCACAAAACACACCCCAAATGAGTTTTCAACAAAGTTTGTTTCGATCTTTATTGAAAACTGATGACTTTGTGATGTTTTTTTATATACTAGATAAGTTATTAAAGGTAATGCTCTCGTGATAATTTTCGTCCAATCTATACCTCGTGGAGAATATTCCAGCGATTTTTCGCGATTTTTTAAAAATAATACAAAGAAAAGTGTGCGCAAGTATTACATTATATATTTTTTCGAACTCGTGTTTTTACAAGCTTTAATTTGACACCCACTCGATGACCTAATAAAAAGTTTTTTTTTCACTTTCGATTTCATCCCCCAAAACTAACTCCTCTGATAAAGCTCTCAATTCCTATATTAGTAGCAAATTTCAACTTTCTATGTCAAATAGTTTTGGAGAAAATTGGGTGTGGCAGATGGACGAAAATGATTTAATTCCGCTTGAACATGCTTTTTTATATTAACAGACCGAGGTAGGGGAAGGACTTCATCGAAAATCTGTTTCCAGATTGGTGCGAGCTAAAGACCAATCTCACAATTAAGCTTATTGGGATATATAGATATCTTCATGAACTCTTGAGTTTTTTTAGGATAACAAAAGGAGTTTGAGGCAAGGATCTTTGATTTGCCAACGATAATCTGGTGTTCTGTTTCATGCTGGTGTTCTACAAGTGCTGAAGGGAAAATACCATGAAGATCTACTCCCCTTTGATGTTTTTTAATTCTAGTACATTTTTTTCTGCTCGTGTTGCCAATCTGGGTCTTGGCACAGCTCCGACCTGCTAATATAAAAAGTCAGGTTACGGAACAAGCTCTGCAGCAACCGGCAGGAAGAACGGCAAAACGTCAACATTACTTATTCAAACGCCAGAACAGAAATCCAGAAGAATTATATCTATGTAACCTGTGGAAGTTTCCTATCAAAATGTAGATTCTATTATTATTTAGAATAAATTGGATTACTGTAATATTATTTACTATTATTTGCCAAGTGATTTCCCAACTAATCACAATCTTAACTCAAGAAATAAAAATAATTTAGATATACCTAAGCATCAAACTGAGAAATACAAAATTTTCTTTAAAGAAATTTTTCTAATAAATTATAACAGTATATAGTATGATCCATTTTAAAAAGTACGCATCTGGACAGGAATAATAATTATTAATAAAAATCCTACCCATTTGCACCCACTAGTGTGTTACTGGCAATTTTAGTTTTTTATGAATATGTTGTAATTGTTATTATTATTATTCTTATAGACGGAACCGAGAAGGGAAAGTCCGATGCCGCGCAGCTTCTCTGATCGCCATTTCCTTGGCGACATCAGACGAGTATGGACCTTCCTTAAAAAAAAATTATAATGAAATTTGAAAAATTTGAAGCACCAGATGGGATCTCTCGAAAGACAAACCCCGCTTAGAGTGACACTTGGACAGCAGACTAAATTAAAAAATTACCCTAATTTTAATAAACAGCCAAAGTACCATCATAAAAAACACAAATAATAATAGTCATTAAAGGATAAACATCTGGAAATGACTGAAAGATTAAGGGGTACATAAAGACTGGTATACCAACTATGTAGAACATCAGCAAGCCGTGAGGCCACTTACAGTGAATGAATATACTAAAACGCACACTGTATCCACAGAATTCAAAAACTGTAAACCAACCTTGTACACCTTATTAAGTATTCATAAAGCTTTTTTAAATTTGAATTTGACATTCTGGTTAACGCTCCACGATATTGTGCAGTTATATGGTATACGAGTGGCGGTGTGGAAAAAAATATTCATGACGTTTATTTTTTTTCTTTTATTATTGAGATCCGCTATTTAAGGTGAATTTTCTGCAATCGGTCTTGCTACAAGAACTCGCTAGTTGCAATATATGTAGTGAATTTCATAAAACCCCATAATATATATATATATATATATATATATATATATATATATATATATATATATATATTATATATATATATATATATATATATATATATATATATATATATATATTATATATATATATATATATATATATATATATATATATATATATAATATATATATATATATATATATATATATATATATATATATATATATATATAATATATATATATATATATATATATATATATATATATATATATATATATATATATATATATATATATATATATATATATTATATTATATATATATATATATATATATATATATATATAATATATATATATATATATATATATATATATATATATATATATATATATATATATATATATATATAACAAATAAAGAGAGAGAAAGCAAAAGTTGCCGTATCTAACAAAATCCTAAATTATGAAAACTAGTTGAGGAACTCGGCAAAAATGGCATCAACAGATGTTCATACTATATTCATTTAGCCAATATTTCGGTCCTAGGTTGGGACCTTCATCAGGGCACAAATTGTAGTATGAAATTTAATCTAACAAGAATGACCATCAAAAACAATCGCCATAGTAAAAAACCAACACTGAATTAAAACAACCACTATTCACTAACAATTTAGGCTTTTCATTTTTCTTTAAGATGGCAGGTGGTTAATTAGTTTTGAATTTCAGCATCCAACGTTATCAATGGCATCCCTGCTGTAAATGCCATGTTTTTATGTTAAATTGTTAGTGAATAGTGGTTGTTTTAATTCAGTGTTGGTTTTTTACTATGGCGATTGTTTTTGATGGTCATTCTTGTTAGATTAAATTTCATACTACAATTTGTGCCCTGATGAAGGTCCCAACCTAGGACCGAAATATTGGCTAAATGAATATAGTATGAACATCTGTTGATGCCCATTTTTGCCGAGTTCCTCAACTAGTTTTCATAATATATATATATATATATAATATATATATATATATATATATATATATAGATATATATATATATATATATATATATATATATATATATATATATATATTATATATATGTATATATATATATATATATATATATATATATATATATATATTAATATATATATATATATATATATATATATATATATATATATATATATATATATATATATATATATATATACATATATATACATATATATATATATATATATATATATATATATATATATATATATATATATATATATATATACATATGTATATATATATATATATATATATATATATATATATATATATATATATATATATATAATATATATATATATAGATATAGATATAGATATATATATATATATATATATATATATATATATATATATATATATATATATATACATATATATATATATATATATATATATATATATATATATATATATATATATATATATTTATATATATCTAGAGTTTATTCATTGCTTTATTATTATTATTGGCATAAATACAAATCTATATTATTATCAAATATTTATTGCAGACACCGTAAACTACATAACGTTTAGACATTGATCTAGACCCCCAGTAATTACTGAGATACTACTAATTACACAAATATAAGTTCCTAAAGAATCAATTAAATAAAAGTAATCACGTTTAAATACCCGATTTAATGTTATTTGTGTTTACAAGATCGTGAAATGTGACTTTTAAACTACAACGATTATATTATCATTGAATTAATATTATTATTACATTTTCTAGACTGCATTAAATTCTGATTTCCTAAAGGAGGCCACAGATGTATGTACTGGACTAGTATATTATTAATATTTTACAAAAATACTTATTATGCGAGTATATAAATAATTAAAAATGATTTTTTTAAAGAAATTGTACTACCATCGGTCCAACTCGCAATCTAAGAGTTTCTCGAAATAATCGCTAATATAACAGCTTTTATAATTATTGGATTTTCCTGCAATCTGTCCTATTTGTACTCCCCAGTAAATCGCTTTCTATCCAATTAAATCTAAAATTTCTAGTTTATTTTATTACATTATTGTCTTTTATTTTATCTTTCTGGTGCTTTTCTTGTTACGAAATTGCCTATTTATCTAAACTTTGAATTGTTTTGGCTGTTACTTGATGGAAATTCATAACGAATGTAATGAAAGACTGATATTGTCAAATTTCCACTTTATTTAGTTTCACTGAAACTGTATGACGCGTTTCCGCTATACTATAGCTTCGTCTGATACAAAAAATTGAAACTGAAACTAAATAAAGGGGAAATTTGACAATATCAGTCTTTCATTACATTCCTATTTATCTATATTCAAGTAAAGGACCCCCTTTTTAATAGCGCAGCATCTGCAGTAGAGAAACCCCTAATTCCCTAAAACCGCTTCTGCGGGTAAAATAATAATTAGAATTTTTTTTTTAATTTATTCAAATTCTTCATAGTTGGTCCAGCGTCTATAACCCTAGCAGATAGCTTCACCTAAAAAAAAACCTCCTGACGTTCCACCACAGCTTCTTACGGACTGAATAAATTTACGGTGAGTGCAACTTCAATAGTTGCACTTTCACCTCTTCACTGAGTCCTCTTGCTCTTCGAGTGCTTTTTTTAATCTTCGGCTATCCCAGCCGAAAGTATAGCCTTGAAGGTATGGTAACGCATAATGGGGCTATATCATCGAGTCCTTTTCCGAAATTGATTCTCTGTGGTTTAAAACAATAGAGAAGTGTTAATAAATTTTAGCGATTTATAAAACAGCAAAAGAAACCTACTACCAACCAAATAAAGTGGGTATTATGGAGCACAATTAAAGCAAATTAAGGATAAAAAATCCCGCACTAATCTTATGGAAATTGGATTCCGGTCAAATCGGCTGAAAATGTAGTATGTTACGCTTCAAGCCATTCTGATCGTCTCCATGGACACAAAGTCCCAAAAATGGATAGATTAGGAATTATCGGACGGTCTTCTGCAATCGTTTTATAGACATGGAAAAAACGCGGATCCATCATTACACCCCGCAGACATAAAGGCAGTGAAAACAGTGGATTGGCGAAGGTGAAAGTGCCCCGAAATAGTTTAATCGCTCAAAAATATGATGGTAACTGTTTTGTGGGACGCACAGGGTATCATCATTATTAACTATTTTAAAAAGCTTAAACCAGTCTTCTTCTTTCTTTCTCAGCCTGCGTTCATCCAATCCATTGCAACGTGTGTCCAGTTCGTTCCTGCAATCATCGGGATGTCATCTCGCCATCGCTTTTGTCGTCTTCCGACATTCTCTTGGTCTCCATGTTAACAATTTATTAGCCCATCTCTTTGGATCTTGTGTCACAACGTGGCCCGTCCATTGTCACTCATAGCACTTTTTTCCAATACATCCGGTACTTTTGTTCTTTCTTCGTGGTTTCTGATTCGGTCTTCAAGGATTGCATGGCTCTTTACATTGCTCTTTGAGTGATTTGGAACTTGTTAGCTGACTTGCCGTAGTTTCTAGATCATAAGTGAGAATAGAATATTTTTCTTTTAAGATTTCCGCGTTTTGGGTCTCTTTTCCCAATTGGATCTTGTGTCCTAAATATATGTACGACGGCACGTTTTCGAGCAATTGGTTGGCAACAATCACATCCATGTCTCGGGGACTCATTATTTTGGTTTTATTTCCCTTAATTTCTAGTCCAACCTTTAAGGAAACCTCATGGAGTTCTTGCAACATGATATGAAGTTCCTCTGCTGTGCGCTAATAATGACAATGTCATCTGCGAACCTTAACTGGTTGAGTCGTACCCCATATATGTTAATTCCTTTGTCATGCCAGTTCAGATTTTTAAACACATTTTCCAGCGCTAAGGTGAACAGTTTGGGTAAAATTGTGTCCCCTTGACGTACTCCCTGTTCGGTAAGGATATTATCGGTCCTTGTATTCTCGTCAATGATTATTTACAGTAATGCATGACCATATATGTATATATATATATATATATATATATATATATATATATATATATATATAATATATATATATAGATTATATTTAATTAGGTTTGAGTATCTAGAGTCCATTCTTGCATCCATAGCTTTTAGAATTTGCCTGCTATCTAGGATTCTTGCTTGCATTAGACTTAGATTAGATTTAAATCAGTGACTAGCTCTAATTATGCAACTTTTTTGACCCTTTGCACGGTGAGTTTGAGCAAAAGCAACCAAGATTAGCGTAAAAAAAGTGCTCCTTCAGCAGCATAATGTGCTTGCTTACACATCGACCGATGCAATAGCAAAAGTGCATGAGCTGAGCTTCGAAATAGTTCCCCACCCGCCCTATTCCCTAGAGATTTGGCCCCAAGTGACTTTTTTGTTTCCTAACCTCAAAAATTGGCTTGGAGGAAAAAAATTTTCGTCGAATGAAGATATTATGCGTACTGTAAACGAGTATTATGGGGAATAAAAAAATTTGATTCACTTGAACCCAATGGAGATTATGTTGAAAAATAAATTTTTGTTTTTGCAAAAAAATGTTATTTACCTGTTCAGTTATAAATAATAATTTTAAAGGCATAATTTGCACATCTTACGACATTTTGCTATTTTATTAATTAACCTCACAAACTACAGTAACAAATTTATAGCGGCGTTTTCACTTTTCACAAGATTCATTCATTGACCCAAGCTTGAGGCAAAGGACAAGAGAAAGGCGCCTGTACATTACAGCGGTGTTTTTTTTTATTGTTGTTATCAAATTTGTTTATGTTACATTTCAGCTTTTAACTTTCTCCTATTTCATTATATTTTTAAGTTTTTCTCAACATCTATATTTATGATAATAAATGACACTACTTTTATAACCAAATAGCCTGCGGTACTTTTGCAGATCTCTTTTTTGCATCAAGTACCGTTAAACTTTCGCATTTACTGCAACCAGTGTCGGCGATATAATTTATATTCAGATGTGGGCGATTCTGAAGATATGACATTAATAATTGGAGCATGTTTGAGGTCACGTAGTACAAGGTGTCCCATAAATTAGGTTAATAAATGAAAAATTATTATATTTTAACTATAAATTACAATCTTTTTTTCTTCTCCCTATACCACAAGATCCTGGTTTATCTGTGTTTAAGCGTCTTGTGACGTAGATGTTCACCTTTCGTGCCATCTTTTTGGTGGTCGACAGGGAAGTCTGCTTGTTACTGGTTTTTCATCTTTTTTGCCTATCTTGGCCAGCTACTGGCCGTCATCCTACTTACGTGATTCCTCCAATATCGACGTCTTGATCTTGCGAAACGAATGATGTCTTGTATTTTGAGTTCTCGTATAATGCGTCGTACCTGGTCTCTTGGGATTATTCTTTGATAGTGCGCAGTGTTTTCATTTCTGTAGCTCCCATGAGGGCTTTTGTTTTAGATGTTAGCGCTCTTATTTCTGCTGCATACGTTAGTACTGGCCTTATCACGGTTGCAAAACACGTAGGCCGAAAAGTTTTTGGCCTTTTCAAAAAATCCATATGATTTTTATAACGTACCAACCTTCAAACGATACGTGTCAAAATTTTATGACATTTCGATGATTAGTTTACAAGTTACAGTGGTTTTAGCAACGCTAGTTTTGATATTTCAAAACAATGGAAAAAATCAAATTTCGTGTGTTGATGGGAAAAAATACCGTTCAAGCAAAGCAATGGCTTGATAAGTGTTACAGGGACTCTGCCCTGGAAAATCACTCATCATTTACTAATTGCTGAATTTAAAAGCGGTCGTAGAGATACGAATGATGGTGAATGAAGACGCCCAAGTGAGTTGGTTATACCGAAAAGCATAAAAAAATCCACAAAATTGTTTTGGATGACGGTAAAGTGAAATTGTGTGAGATAGCTGACACCCTAAAGATATCAAAAGAACGTGTTGGTCATATTTTGCATGAACATTTGGGCATGAGAAAGCCTTTGTTCGAAATGAGTACCGCGTTTGTTCACAATGACCAAAAACAACAACGTGTTGATGATTCTGAGCGCTGTTTGGACCTGTTTAAGCGCAAGAAAAAGGGTTTTTTTTCATACGATATGTGAAAATGGATGAAACATCGATCTACCACTATACACGGGAATCAAATCGAGAGTCAGCTGAGTGGACAACAGCCGCCGAAAGCTGCCCGAAGCGCCCAAAGACACAACAGTCGGCTGGGAAGGTTTTGGCCTTTGTATTTTGGGATGGAATAATTTTCATCGACTATACTGGGAAGAGAAAACCTATCAATAGCGACTATTATATAAAGTTATTGGTGCGTTTGAAGGCAGAAATCGCAAAGAAACGGCCCCAAATGAACAAGAGAAAAGTACACTTTCATCAAGATAATGTACCTTGTCACACGTCAATGGTTACGATGGCAAAATTGCATGAACTGAAGTTCGAATTGCTTCCTCATCAACCGTATTGTTCAGATTTGGCCTCCAGCGACTATTATCCATTCGCAGGCTTCAAAAAAATGCTCGCGGGAAAAAGACATGGCTTCAATGAATCGCCGAAACTGAGGCCTATTTTGAAGGCAAAGACAAATTTTTTTACAAGAAAGGTATAGAAAAGCGTTGGACAGATTGAAGGAGACTATGTTGATGAATAAAGTCGAGTTTTGCAAAAAAAAAATGTGTTTTAAGTAGCTAGACCAAAAATTTTGGTTACGTGTTATATCCGCACTTATCTGTGGACATGTAGCATTTTTTCATACTAACTCCCTCAAATAACCAAATATTATTGATGCTTTATTTGCCTGATTGAGTACCTTTTGACATAGACTTTTTGAGCCAAGTATGAGCAGCGTATGTTCTGTGCTATTGTTGTTATAGAGGGCTAATTACATTTAATGGGATCTTTAGCTATAACCATTAATTTTGTTTTGTCCACTGATATTCTCTTGTTATAAGTTACTGCTGTTGTTTGCTGATAATGTGTTTGTCGCTGTAAGCTAACTTCATTTTCTGCTGTTAATAATGCATCATTAGCAAAGTAAAATATTTGCAGAGTTTTTCGTCCCATTTTGTATCCGCTATTGACCCCACTGACACTCTTTAATATTCGTTCATTATTAAATTAAAAAGTGTTGGACTCATCCTATCGCCATGTCAAATTTCAGATGATATTGGTAGTCCTTCAGTTAATCCTTGCTGTATCTTTATACGTGTCCTGCTGTTCAGTCACTTTAATGTAGCTGTTGTTGAAGTCATGATCTCGTAAAATTTGTAATACATCTCTTAATTGTATCCTATCGAATGCTTTTTTTAGATCAACAAAGCACAGAAATAGACGTTTATTGAACTCTAATAATTTTTCAATCATTAAAACTACAAGCCTTTTAAAAAAGTTACATCTTAATAGTACAGCCACTTATATGTGAATCGTACTCTGCCTAGTACTGTTCTAAGCAAACGGTTAAAATATTGATAATTGCTCGACACGTCGCGTCGTTTCCGTCATTGTTACTATTTCTTACCTTATCGCTTCTTTTAATTACTCCAGGGAGCACAGATTATCATTGTAAACTTTAATTTTGAGATGTACCTACAAGAAAAAAATCATTGGCGTGAAATCAGGGATACGTTGAAAATCAATTCATTCAGAATTTTTTTTCGATTGACTGGCAAGGAAGTGCTTGGTGTATATAATGTCGTTTAGTTTCCCTATACTTAGCGTCTCTGACTATAATCATCAAAATATTGAAAAAAGACAAAAAAATCTTGCCAAAAAACTGCCGACCAATCACGTTGCTTTCAGTAATATAGAAAGTTATAGAAAAGGCTATCAGTTAGCATCTTTAAAAATATTTCGAAAGATTTATTAATATAAGCGGTAATTAATATGACTTTCGTAAGCAAAGCTCAACACGAGATCTTTTAACTTATATCATATCTTTGGAACCACGTAACTGAACATTTAGGAGAATCTCGAGCTATTGCAAGGCATTCGACCGTGTTTGGCATGAAGAATTGCCACGCTTTTATGGATACATGGTGTTTTCTGACACAGGTTTTTTATGAGTGGCAGTAAATAGGTCTCTTCTCATTTCTACAATATCAACCCGGTGTGCCCCAAGGTTCTATACATTCGCCTACTTTCGTTCTTCTCTACATTAGTGATCTGTTACGGCCAGAAATGCAAACCACAGCTTTGCCGATGACAGGATGCTTGATTCTTCATTTAACTTGAATGTTCAAACATCAGCTACCCATGCAAACATCAGTAGACAGCAGGGACTTTGTCAACTTTACAAAAAAATTCTATCTTGGGGTGACAGTAACCAAGTACAATTTAACGTTGTAAAAACCCAGTTTTTTTTTTTAAAGTAAATGTTGCAGAACTCGACATCGTTATGTCACAGTAAACATAAAACATAGTAGCGACGCTCAAGAAAATTTGTAAGTCCTGTTTTTTATCACGTATGCGTCCCCTATCATACCAACATCATGGCTGCCTGTGCGGTCGCGGGTTATGTTTACATCTAGAATTCAAGGATAATCTTTGTATAAAACGTGCTCCAAAATTCGTTATTAATACTTTTCCGATAAGTAAATGACTCATTTGATGATTGAAAATAATTATAAGTAACCTGTGAAGTGCAAGTTAGACTTGCGCAATTAGTGATTTTAATTGCTTTTAAAATAACAATTTTTGTTATGGAAGTATAAAATGATTAGTGACTTCACAAAATACATACCAAATGAGTTTTCAACAAAGTTTTTTTCCGAAAAATTCATGACCTTGAAATTTCTGTTTTTTTTTTTTTATACTAGATAAATTATTATTATTACTCGTGATAATTTTTCGTTCAATATACATCCTGTAGAGAATATTTCAGAATTTTTTCAAAATTTTTTGATCAGTACTTTTCGAGATAAGGGGGGGACTTTCTATGTCAAATAGTTTCGGAGAAAATCGGGTGTAAACCGACGGGCAGACAGACAGACAGACGGCGAGACAGACATACACCGAAGTCATCTTATAAGTGTTCCGTACGGAACACTAATTAACATAATTTAGAAAAAAAAAAACATTGCTACAAATCAGAAATATAGTAGATATTATTGTAGATATTTTTCCTACCTTAATTGTAATTAGATTTTATGTAGTTTAAAAATTAACGAAACAACGATTTGATTTGAATTAGCAGAGAATAAAAACCGATCAAGTGCAACTTGAACTTTTACACACATAGTGTTCCGTACGTTGATTGTTTTTAAAATAAAAATTTATGCGCCTAGGCATGCTTCTAATTAAATTTTGGATAAAATCTTGAGGAATTTGCTCCTATTCTGTGATAACTGCATTTTCAAGTTCCCTCAGGTTTCTAGGTGCAGGTATATGATGTTTCACATTTTTCTTAAGGTGATCCCATACATGTTCTATCGGATTTAGATCCGGGCTTTTTGGTGGCCATTGCATCATCGGTATATCAACTTGATTAAGATAATCGAGTACCTCCTCTTGCATAAACAGGAAATTGGGGCCCCACAAAATGACCGAAAGGCATCACATGTTCTATTAAAATATTCTCAAGATAGTAGTCAGCATTCATGGATCTCGTACGGAAAGGAACTAATTCTGTGCGAACATCAAAGCAGATGCCACCCCAGAACATAACAGAGCCACCGCCGAATGGAATCCTTGCAGAGATATTGCAAGGAGCAAACCTCTTTTCTGGTGTTCGCCATACTCGCTCACGACCATCTGGATGTTTTAGACTAACCCTAGTTTCATCTGTGAAGAAAACTTGTTTCCAATCATCCACAGACCAGTTTTCGTGATTTCGAGCAAAACGTAACCTGGCAACTCTGTTCTCTCTAGTAAGCAAGGGCGCAGTGGCTGGTCTCCTAACTGTTTTAGAAGAAATTGTGACATTGCGAACAGCTTCGAGTTCGTTTCTTATTATAGAACTAGGTCGCTAGTGCATCGTTTTCGCCCTTGCTCTAGCCTTCTAGAATAAGTTCCTACTTCATTCAAGCGTCTTACCATACGACTTATTGTGGAACGATGTTTGCCTAACAAACTGGCAACAACTCTGACAATATCCCTCGTCCAATAAAACTGAGGCTCGCACTACCTCGTGTTCAGTTAAATTCCTTGTTCGATTCATTTTTCTAATTCTTCGGGGTGAAAAATAAAATAGTCTACCACAAAAACGTATTACTTTGAAAAAGGGAACAATTTATAAGCTTACTTTTAAAGAAAATCTATCGCATTATTACAGAAAATTGTTTATCTTCCAAAAAATTCTTTAAAACTGTAAATCTAAACGAACTGTTTTGATTTCTGTCATGAACAACGAAACAAAATATGCATAGCCTACTATTCAAATACTCGATAAACTGACATAAGAAAAAGATAAATTAATTTTCAGATTGTTGCGTTAATTTTGTCCAGGAGTTTACTTGTAGAATAGATTCAAGTCACCAACCGTTGTTTGATGTTCCATGGAATCTAGCTTACTGGTGAAATTTGTGTTTCCAACAAATGCAGTGTATGTTTGATGGGGCCATCAACTCCTATATTAGCGCCAAATTTCAACTTTCTATGTCAAATAGTTTCGGAGAAAATCGGGTTTAACCGACGCACAGTGTGTCGACTAGTACAAGTTAGCTGGACAAAATTATTTTTTCACTTATTTCAATTGTTTATGTATATTCTAGGCATATTAAGTTATTTTAAGAAAAAATTCATCGCGTTGGTTTTTTTTATGGGCGTGGCTAATTTTTTTCCCATAAATTAGTCAGCTACGCAGACATATTTAACGATAACTCGGGAACCACTTGTCAGATTTTTATAAATAAAACATTAAAAAATGCGTAACAAAATTTTATTAAAGTTGATATTATTTTATTCTATCTTTTATCGTTTTGGAGTTATTTAGAAATTAATGGAGAAAAAAAATTTTTTCGTGTAAAATTCATTATTTTTTTTTTCGGTAAAAAAGCGCAATAACAAAAGAAAAACAAAATATTATACATTTTTCTGACAGCTGCGTATCTGGAAAATAAAATAAGGTATTAATCATGAAAATCGGTTAATAAATGTGGTTTTTATTCACGATTTACCGCAGGTACTCAATATCGATAAAATTTGTGTAACACAGCCACCCTTGCATATCGCGGTAGGATTGCATCGGCTTAGCAGGTAGATAACGGAACTAAAGGGCAAGGGTATTTTGTATGGTTATTAGAATTAAAAATTATAATACAGTGGCTTTCATTTAGCTGCATTTCGCTTACCTGTATTTTTTGTCCAGCTGCACAAAACATTGTATAACAAAAACAAAATATTCTGCGTATGTGCACGAATTTTTCTACAAACTTGAATGTGCAACTAAATGAAAGACACTGTATTATTATTTTTAATAATAACCAGAATGAAAAATCATTTATTGCATTTGTCAATTAAAAATAAAACAATTAATCCATATTACTTAGTTTTATTGACACAAAAAGGATAAACTCAAATAATACCTGCCTTTCAGGTAGGTAACTTGTGCATTATACATACATAAGTAGTTGGTATTTTAAAATGTTTTTGATTTTTTTTAAGGTACATATTTCTTGCTGTTCGGTTCAAAAAAAAATTGTTTTTGAAAATTCCAGTCAAAAATTGTTTTTGTTTAATTTTAAAATAAATGTTATAAATGCTCTGTAATAAATTTAGCATAATGACACTGACTGTAATTATATGTAAAATAAAAATACTCATTTATTGATAAAGAAAAATTTACAAGTCAAGGTTTACATGCTTAGTACAAGCACTACATAAATAAAAATAGTAGCTGAACCTAATAATCATCATCAGAGTTTTCTGATGAGTCGTTTACTGTATAATGTCATCATTTTGTGGCATTGTGCGACAATATGATGACGATTCCATTCTTGACTCTTCTATGCTAGGGCTTACAATTAATTTTAATACATCTGTACATATTTTTTCCGGCTTTTTTTTGGGAATCTCTCGAAGGCTATTGATCAAAGGATCAGATGTTATAATTAACATGCACAGTAAGTCTCTCTTCGTGGCAACACGCGAGCACTTGAGGGTGTTGTACTCCCTACATCCGCGGCAATCTTTGTTCCGTGCTTCTTGAGCCTCTTCGGAAAGCTGCCCATTTGGAAGCAATGCCGCTTTGATGACTTCTGTGCTGTGAATTAATATTTTATGCACAGTAGCAGACATACAGTACCACGAATAGAGACTAAGATAATGTTTTCTGGTTTCAAGACAAAATTTTTTGAATTCAACTAAGTTTATCTCGAATCCAGAAGACAATGTTCTCAAAATAACATCAAACTTTTTTATAATTGTAACATCCAACCCTGTGATCTGAGCACTCATCTCAGCATTCTTAAAAAAGCGACGGGCTGTATTTCCATCATTTGAAGAACCAAATCCTGGCTTTGGTTTATCTACAATGAGTACCATCTCGTTCTTAAATTTCAATTTGATTTCCTCGGAACGAACCTTGATATCTGCTTTGTCTTCGTTGCTTCTAGCCTGCCATTTCTTAATATTCAACTTGTAACTGATATGTAAAAGACATTCGAAGCAACGAATCCAAGCATGAAGTGTAGATAAACTAAAGCCAAAATGTTCTTGATTGCTGTTAAACATCGCGGGGTCATCGTTCATCGTCTTGGGGGTGGCGCCACAGATGAAACACTTTTGGGATGAACTAGTTTCCGTTAAGGCGTTACACACCTTTCCGTCTGTCACTGTCAGCAAAAGTTCGTGTTTTACAGAGATTTGAGAATCACCAAAGTTGATAAGTGTTGGAAGAAGAGCATTAACTTCTTCCCACAATCTATTTGTCTCCACTAACGTGAAGTCGTTCATTTCTTTGGCAAATATAAATTTGATTGGGCGACAATACAAAGTTGATGAAGGCTGAGGATTTTGCCAAATAATTTTGAACCCATCATATAACTTAAGGGGAACTAAAGAAAATGCGAAAAAGAAACTCGTCCGTATATTCAGTGTTCTCAAATCTCTGTTTGTCTGTGCTGTGCCCAGAACTTCCATCACATCCCCATTTACTAACAAGTGTAAACGATGAACTTTTTGGGAGCACACTGCTGATAACTTCATTCTGTGCTAATACTAGACGTTCTGCTGTTTTATTTAATAAGGCTTGCAAATTTATTTCAGCACGAGTTTCTGTTATAGCAATGTGCTCCTCTGCAGGGTAACAGGCCTGTTTGGACTTTTTTAAACTAAAATATGACGGAAACACATTATGCCCCGCCTTCATGGACCACTTCCTAGTTTGTTTGTAAGAATGCGTTGTTGACTTAGAATCTATATAGTAAGCTAAGGCTTCGTCACTACTCAATTGCCTAGGATTAACGGAACTGGTATTTTTAGACTTAATAATATTATCTGGGCTCTCACTAATGTCTCTAATCACATTGGCAATTTTCCTTTGCCCTGCTGAACGCACAGCAATTTCGGCAGCAGTCACCAATTCACTGACACTTCGGGATTCTACGAGATCCACGACGCGACGTTTCTTCGTCTTAAACGACGATTCCTCGAAATCTTTGCGAGGTCTTCCTGCAGGAGTCACATTCTCACTTGATGTTGAAGGTTGTGGCGCAAAAGAACTCGCAGTATGTCTGCTTCATCCAACTAATTCTTATTTTTAATTAAAAAACGCTCCTTCGACTTTCCTGAAGCCAACCATTTGGCACCAAACTTATTAGACAAGTTGGATATCTTCAACTATATTTCTTTTTGGCTGCTTTCAGTAATGTCACCAAAGTGAAATTTTGAAGAAAGAAAGTCATATACACGCGAGTTTTTTTCATTCTTCTTGTGTTTCAACCACTCCTCAAAAAAGGCTTCCCTTGAAATAGAGTAAAAGTGTTCTGGAAAAAAAGAAATAAAAAACATGTTGTGCTGAAGTGTGCTAAACAATATGTGTATTTTTACGAAGAATAAAGTTATTTCTGTGTAATATCTAAAAACTAGCCCGGATAGAGGTGAATGTCTGTATATTCTGAACTTTCAAAGTTTTTTTTTAAAAAAAAAAAACACGCTAAAATATATAGGCTATTTAAAAAAAAAAATACTAAAAATTCAAATTAATAGATTCTGCTTAAAAAAATACATTAAAAAATAGTACTTACCATAGTATTTACCCTCAGTATTAATATTCATCACAAAAACTTTCACAATATCACAATATGTCACTATAAGATGTCCACAAAAGTGTCGCTAAATTGCAACTGATTGATTGAAAGAGCTGCATTAAACTCATTACCTGACTTCTGACGCTTATGACTCGCCACTTGCAAATTTGATAAACAACCTTTTTTCGGAATTCGGGGTTTGGTGGTATTGTTTACGTTTTGCAAATAAGATTTCCTGGAAATCATAACATGAATTTTGTCCACCTAGCATGTTCTACGCGACACACTGTGCGACGGGCAGACAGACGGACAGACACCGAAGTGATCTTATAAGTGTTTCGTACGAAATACTAAAAATGAGGTAGCAAGACTCGTAAGCTTTAAGGACTCCTAGCTGCCTACAAAATTATTCTAAAACTATTGCTTTCCAAAGTTTTCACGTAACCGGCTCTTTATTTCTTGTAGTTTCTTAAGTACCGTAATTTTATAGCGCATGAACTCAATGCAGCAATTTAATTTTCAAGAGTGCTCGTTAAATCTATTGTTCAAAAATATTGCATGTGCTGCGTGCAGAGCCATAAGACGTTTGTCAAAGCAATTAGAACATCTAAAGGAGCCTTAAGAGTATCATATTTCAATGTAACGCGTGTTTCCATTTTCTAATTTACAGAACAGAAGTGTACACGCATTCTAATGAGTGTCTGTCTAATCAGTCTTTTGCCTTTGATAAATGACAACTGTCTCTATTATTAGTTAATATTAATCAATCGTTACGCTCTATCTTTTGAACTAGTGTAGTGTCACGTGATTTCAAGTGTTAATTATGTTAATATATCACATCTCGTAGAACAGACGTTTTATTATTAGAACGTGACCCATAGAAATGTCAAGCTCTTGAGGTTATTTAGGGGAGATCAACAAGGTGACGGTTAACAACAAAGGTGATGGTCGGCAATTATTGTTTACTTGCTCATACACAGTGTGAATATTCGGGATGATGGATTGAAAAGAGCATATTGGGAACTACAATTAAGATTTTTGTATCGTAAAATATTTATTTGATGTTGTTGATGTAGTAGATGTTGCTCTATGACACTTCACGAAGCATGTTCCTTCCAGATACTATATACTACAGTCTGTCAAGTAAGAACGTGCCCGCGATAATTAATTTTTGGTACATGCGATTCTAGCGACTCAACAAAAAATCGGTAGAAGGAACCTTTGTCTACGACGAATTTTAGTAAAAATATCAGTTGATTCCGAACTTTTATCGAAATCACGTAAAATCCAAAATAACTCACTTGTTTGCGTTGTTTCGAGGCAGTCTTTTTTTGTTCCCATCCAAAAGGGCCTAACATGACACATTCTGAGGCCGCTAAATATATTACAAAGTCGGTATCGTTTGTGAAGAAGTGGGTAAATCATTTTAATGAAACGAAAAATGTCGACGATTTGCCAAAACGTGGCTCGGTAGGCAAAGTCACTCCGAAAGTCGAGAAATGACGTTGCGTCAAGGAGCGGCAAAATTAAGAAAATCGTGTTTGAATGTGTCCCATGAGACCATTCGGCAACATCTTTGTGCTCACGATGTGAAATTCGGAAGCACGTTGAAGAAACCTTTGCTGGGTGAAAATCAAGTCGCAAAGCGGCTCGCTTGGACCCACGGTAAGATACTAGAGTGGCCCTCACAATCGTTGGACGCCAACCCTATTGAAAACGTTTGGTTCCTTGTAAAGAGAAAGCAGAGGAAAGATTCTGGAGACTTTGACTCAGTCAGAGATTAGAAAAATTTGCAGAGTATGCAGAAAACTTACTAAGGTAACTGTGCCGTTGTTAGTACACCAAAGAATACATTGATGGCAAAAAATGTTCTCGAAACACATTTCTTCAGGAATACGAGCGGTCACGTTCTTACTTGACAGCCTATATCTAACTTTGTTTATATCACCTGAAAAACAAAATGAAGCGGAGTTTTAGTAGAAGCTTCGATTAACGACGAATGTTCAAAAAAAATTAACATAATTTAGACAAAAAAAAAAAACATTGCTACAAAGCAGAAATATAGTAGATATTATTGTAGATAATTTTCCCTACCTTAACTGTAACTGGTATTTTATGTAGTTTAAAAATTAACAAAAAAAACGATTTGATTTGAATTAGCAGAGCAAAAAGGACAACCAGTTTGAAAAACATGCTTTGTTTTTTATGGGCATAGACTACGTGCTGTAGGGAAATCCCTAAAGTGCTACAGGGGCGACGCGTGTCCGGAAAACACGATTTACGTTGGTCTTGACACGCTGTAAGTTGTACTCGGTGGGAAACACAGTTCCGGCCAAATCATTCCATAGGGATGAGGTTCCTCATATAAAAGACTGCTTGAAAAGGGTTGTACAAGGAGTGGCATGCTGAACTTCATATGGATGTGAAGTATTAGGGCGACATGTATTCCTAGCATGCTCCGCTCTGGGAGGAATTAAGCGGGCTACATCCATTCAACAATTTCCATGAAAATACTTGTAGAATAGATTCAAGTCACCAACCGTTCTTTGATGTTCCAAGGAATTTAGCTTACTGGTGAATTCTCCAACAAATGCAGTGTATGTTTGGGAGCAGAATTGGACAACTTGGGAGTGCAAAGTTTTCTAGCCCGAAATAATATTTCCAGCTTTTAAAAAGCTCTCTTTGCTATGCTTGCAATATGTTCACGCCACGACATAATTGCTCCCAAGTTAACACCCAGGAAATTGAGTCACGACGCTAGAGGAATTGAGTGCCCCGACGTAACAATGTCGGATTCAGCAACGTTAATTTTTTTAGAAAAAACTGTCGCCTGGGTTTTCGCAGCGTTAAATTTTACTCGGTTACTGTAACCCAAAAATAGAATTTCTTTCGGATCTTTATTAAGTTGAACGATTTGCTGCTGTCTCCGGATATGTGCATGAATATCGGCTAGTTCAAGCGTTGAAAGTGAATGAAAAAATAAGCGTACTATCATCTGCAAAGCTGTAGATTGGATTTCTGGTCCTTTCCAGTAGATCGGTAATGTAAATGAGAATGGGAGTAGAAGATAGAATGGAGTCTTAGGGCACACCGGCGTCGATAGGGAAGGTATTAGAAAGAAATCCGGCGACAGCCACTAATAAAGAAGGCTCTCTAAGGATACACGGGACCCATAAGCAACACTTTTCAGACATATCATAAGGGCGTAGCTTAGCCAACAACCGTCATGCCAAACACGGTCGAAAGCCTTGGATATATCAAGTGCAACCGCTTGAGATTCTCCAAAATGTTCAATTGGGTGGTTTCAAACATGTGTTTTATAAGTTAGAAGATCTTATAGTATTAAATCCTTCTAAATATTTTAGGTTTATTGATAGCCATTTTCATAACTTTCATATTACTGAAAGCAGTGTGACTGGTCGGTAGTTGTTTGGTAAGATTTTCTTGCCTCTTTAGGGTATCGGCTAAAGAGTGGGGCATTTCCAGCTGGAAGGAAATATTTCCTTTATGTAGGATAGGTTAAAAAAGCCTACCTAAAACTGGTGTTTCCTCGGTCGCGCATTTTTTATGTACTATGGTAGGTATTCCATGAGCGCTAGAAGCTTTTGTTGGTGTGTAGCTTTGTTAAAATATGTTTTATGATACGCTGCCTGAAGACAATATCGGGAATCCTTGATTGCACTATAGGAATAGTTGGGGGTATTTTTCCTTGAAAATCGACAGCAAAATGTGAAGCAAACAGTTCAGGTAATAAGTTGGCTTTCTCAACCGGTGTTGTGGCAATAGGATTATCTAGCTGTGTGAGTAGTGGTATAGCGGATATAGTGAAATTTTCACTAGTGACCTTGGCGACTGACCAAAAGAACCTGGGCTTTTTGGGACAGGCAAGAAGTTTGTTTTTATTACTTGGATTTTCTATCTCCTTGGTTTAGTTGATAATTTTTTGCATCTGTTCCAGATGTTACGAGCTGCTGCTGCTGTTTAGAAATATACGTTTAAAGTTCAATTCTTTAATATGTTAAGTTTGAAACTGACTTTACACGATTCCTGGTCCATAGTAACCATTTTTTACTCATGGAGAGCTGATTCAGCCACGATTTTGATTGGTCATCAACATTGTGCGTTAACGAAGCGCGTATATTAGCTTGATTCTTGTGATGCTCAGATTTCGTTGTACAATATCTGTAGGCCAATGCTTATGCTCAATGCTTCTGCTACTAGCAGCAAGGATAAGTTTGTTATTAAAAAGACAAATGGCTAAATAATGAACTATATAAGCGCGATTTGAAGGAATGTCCGACGCACAATTCCAAATAAGAGCATTCAATACTATGCAGCAATTCTGTTGTAAAGAGTAACCGCAAAAAAGTGTGAACTTTAGCCCGTTTTTGCAATCTTCACAACTTGGAGACAAAAAAGTAAACGTAAAAGGCCTTAAATTAAAGATAATTAAACAATATAAAAGAACATATTTTACAATTCAAAATCAAAAGTTATTTTTTAGGTTAAAATAGCACCAACATGAATTTCAACTTCCTTTTAGGGGTGGTTATCGCTTAGCGATAAGTTTGGGAGACGTATAAGTGCAGTGCTATATTTTCAGTATTTTGATTATTTCTTTGTATTTTTTACTAGTCTTGGGAGTCATGTTGGTGAGTATGGCAGGATCCCCTGTTAATTGCGACCCCCTTTTAGAGGGTGGTTTTTGATTGACTATACGGTATTGGGTAAAAAATATGTAAATAATTAAAATGAATGAACAACATATCAGGGGAAGGCGATGTTTTAGGCATGAAAGTAAACGTTAATAAAATAAAAGTAATGGTCATTTCAAGCACAACCGGGTTGCAAACAGATATTCGTGTTTACGATCAACGATAGAACAAGTAAACAAATTTAAAGACCTAGGGTGTTGGGTAACTAATGATTTGAATCCCGAAGTTGAGGTACGAGTTCGCATTGAAATGGCTAGAGTAACTTTTCTCAAAATGAGACACCTCCTTACAGACTCAACCCTTTCTTTGGATATTCGTTATCGTTTTGTAAAGGTCTATATATATCCAGTGCTTTTATATGGAGTTGAGGCCTGAACCTTGGACGTACGATCAATGAATCGTTTGGAGTCTTTCGAATTATGGGTCGTGCGCAGAATATTGAAGATCTCTTGGACAGAGCGTGTTATTAATGAAGATGTACTTCGTCGGATGGGTAGAGAAAGAGAAGTATTGTCATTTATTAAAAGACAAAAAACTCGTTACTTGGGACATATTTATAGGGGTCCACGTTACCACTGCTCCGGTTGTTGATGGAAGGGAAAATTGAAGGGAAAAAAGGTGTGGGGCGTCGAAAATGTTCCTGGCTGAAAAATATACGAGATGGGACAGGTCTGGATACCCATACTTTATTAAGAATTGCCCAGGATAGGGAAGAATTCGCCGTGATTACAGCCCAACTTCAGTAATGGAGATGGCACTATAAGAAGAATTAAAATGACTTATTTTCATGAATGACACATCATAAATATTTTTCTTATTTTCTGTTAAAAACTTATTTATTTTCA
The DNA here is from genome assembly GCA_019049505.1 of Pachyrhynchus sulphureomaculatus. NCBI lineage: Eukaryota > Metazoa > Arthropoda > Insecta > Coleoptera > Curculionidae > Pachyrhynchus > Pachyrhynchus sulphureomaculatus. The sequence goes on along the minus strand of CM032453.1, from coordinate 36,828,377 downwards.
CTCTTTTAATGCTCAAAATAGTGGGTAGTTACCCCCAAATAAAAAAAATTGAAAAATATGTCCTGGACTTTTCATCAGCTTTAATTTAAAACCTAAGTTAGCTTTTTTGTCTCAAAGTTATGAAGGTTGCAAAACCGGGCTAATTTTACGGTGACTCTTCAAAATCTCCAAAAGCACAGTTAGAAAATTTATTAGTTTACAAGAACTAGTTGGATCTTCAGAAGCGTCGTCAACTTCTTTAGTCTTAAAAATTTTGGTTACTACGATTGGCGTTGTAGTATTTTATTCGATTTGATAGCGTTTTGGAGGATGATGTAGCTGTCTCCTATCCCTTCTTTTTCATTCACATGGCGATCTAATACCTATTTAATTCCTTGTTACGTCCACATTATAACTTTTAACATATAGTAAAATCCAGCAAATCATACTGACAATCACGAGACACCGATCGTGACCCTGCGAGTCCAAAAACTAACCTAAAATAGCATATTTAGGGTTGCCAACACAACAAAGGGTCAGTTTATAGTTATATTCAACCTTTGGAATAATGCTTTTTTCATGAAAAACTGTTTATACCCGCCGAAAATGCATCACTCGACCACGTACTTCGAGCGGGCGTTCCATGTTCTGGACGCGACAATAGAAAATGCACTGTAACCTCCTTATTTTTACGAATTTAAACATAATATTTTAAGACGATATTCTCGAAGATGTATACTTACGTATTATGTAAAAAATATCGATTTTTCTCAAACTTTCACCCTGTTGTTACCACTATGCACAAGGGAAACCTACAAAACTTTTCGTAACCACTAATAAAACATATGTTTAGCAAAAATAAATTATAATCCATTTGTACGCTGGCAATGATCTTAAGGTTATGTAGGCGTTTTGTATATTCTTACTTTCAATTTTCAGTATTACAAAATACGTAATTTATCTGATCAAAAGTTTATTGAACCCAAAAAAGAAATTTACAGATCATTGCCATGTTCATTACCATAACGAATTTCTTCACTAAATTTTTATTTTCACTACGAAAGCGTTGATCTTTCACCTTTATCTTTCAGAATTATATTAAAAACTAGGTGCTACAATGTGCAAATATATTTTTATAATGTAATGTAAAATTTCTTATTTTTATACAATACTCATGTATTTTAAAGTGGAAGTCTACTTAAAGGGGTAGTCTGGTAACTCGCAGTCTTTTTTTAAGAATTATTTTTTATAGTAAAATTTATTTGTGAATTTTAATATTTTTATATATAATACAAGAGGTCTTAAACTAATAGAATTTCTTTTTTCACGATCCATTTTCTTGGTAGGGCCGCCTGAACAGGGCCCCCTTTAAATCTGGGTGACATGATACCTGGACTTCGGAACATTTGAAAGCAAATATTCGAGTTGACTCTTATAACATAGAGTTGCTGCTATCGCCGGTACTAAAACTTCATACAAACGATGAAAAAAAAAACAAAATGGAGAACTTTTGAAATTTTCAACCTTATTTTTGAAACATCAATTGTTTAAAAATATGGTTAAATATTAATGAATAATTATAAAAGTAGTACCGGCGATAGCCATTCATGTGTAGAATAAGCCCTAAATATTTGAGCCCGATCCGTGCAATAGTTTTTTCTAAATCATGTCAACCAGGTTAAAAAAGGTGGTTTCGAGAAAAACGCGTTTGAAGCAATATACTAAACGATATACAGAGGCTCGATTGCTTCTTTCCAGATGAAAACTAACACTCAACTGCTCGAAAACTGAAACTTAAATGCCTATAGATCGAGGATTTACGAAAATGGGATGGATACAGTAAGTATATGGTAGCTGCATTCGGCGGGCCAGGTATACACTAACTGCGTCGAGACGCTTCTAATCTATAGCATTTTTTGGCTTGTTCTCGATCTTTTCAGTGCAAATAATGGTTTCTACCGTATTTCTACATATATTTAGTAAAAGAAAATGTTTTTAGAAAATCTATTTTTTGAAAAAAAGTTACCAAACTATCCCTTAATTAAAACTGTAAAATAGAACGCCATCTGGAGGTGATATATTATAGTTTGCATAATCACCGAAAGTTCCAGCGAAAACTTCCATTTTATAATTTAACGCTGGCGAAGGCTACAAAGGGTTTTAACAAAGTTTTTAAATTATTGATCTTTTAATTGAAAGTATTTTTTGTCGGTTTCTTAAATTTTTCAGGTAGATGTCTATAAAATCAATACCCAATTCATATTCGATGCCCTAGCATATGTCAAACAATTGGTAAAGTGTAGTGCCTCAGTAAGAGTTTCAAAATAAGTACTGAATTCGACTTTCTCACACTAACAAATACCCGTATGTTAACTTTATTCAAGCTTAACTCGATATTATAAATGATAGATGAGATATTACCCACAAAAAAAGTTAATAGAGAAAGAACTTTGGATATTTGGAACTGAACCTTGATATTTTTCTCCACGCACTGTTGCTATTAAAACTAAAAATAAAAATAACATACAGTTGCGTGCAAAACTTTTGGCCCTAAAAATATTTTTGTGATTAATTGAGTTATAAAAGGAGAAGAGAAAAAAACCAAATACGTCATCATAAACTACTTTAATTATACTAACAACTCAAAAATCTTCTACTTTAAATAACAATCATTTATAACAAAAATAATATTTTTCGGAGGTTCATAACTATTGGGCCAACTTCAAATTTCACAATAAAAAGTTATATAACATGGCAAAAATCACTATAACTCAGAAAAAATGGCAGTAAAACATACATTCTTAGCAATACTTTGTAGCCATATCCTTCGAAACTAATACCGCGGCACATCGTTGAGGCATCGATTCGATTCTTGAATTTTCTTTCAGAGAGCACCTTTATTGGAACAATTCCGAGTTCACACTTTCATTTTCAACTCTTCCCACAAATGTTCTATGAGGTTCAAGTCCGGGTATTACCTTGGCCATTCTAAAACTCGAAGATTTTTCTTTCTGAAAAATTCTTAAAAAGCTTGGATCGATGTTTAGGATCATTATCTTGATGAAAGGTTTTTTTTAACTCTAATAAGTCCAGCTTGTGTTACTACCTAGTATATATCACCACTATACCAAACTCTTTATTTTTGCACTCGATGCGCGTTTCGCTAACCATGTTAGCTTCATCAGGAGCGATGATTGAATTACTCAAGCGAAACTAATGGCATAGGCGAGATCATCAGTTCCGGTCAAGTAACCAGTAGAGGGGACTATAAGGAATAGGCCCTCTGTTTTTATTTAAACCACTTTTATATTTTATAATTTCCATACTTTCGTATCCGTTCAACGATCTCCTATCAGATACATTTTTAATTAATCTTAGATTATCTAATGTTACAATATGATCAGTTTCAAGGGCATGTTCGGCAATGCTAGACTTTTCTGTTCTACTGTATTTTAAGTGTGCTAAATGTTCTTTAAATCGTGTTTTAATTGACCTTTTAGTTTGCCCTACATACTTTTTGTCACAATCATTACAACTAATTTCATAAATTCCACTTTTCTCACAATTAGGAACCTTATCTTTGGGATTTCCTAAGATATTCCTCAGATTGGTGACTTATAGACTAAGGTGAGGCCTACCTTATTAAATACCTTATTGAGTCCCCTGCTATATTTCGGATTATATGGTATGGAAACATACTTGGAGTTATTTTCTTCGTGTGTAAAAAAGGTGGAATTCTGAATATTTAACCTGAACTTATGTCTATTTATTAGCTTGTTTACTAAGTCATCGTCATAACCATTAACTCTAGTTATATTTCTAATACGATTCCTTTCATTATTGAAGTTTACTCTATTCAGAGGAAAAGTGACCAAACGATGAACTAAAAAATGTAATGCGGCTAATTTGTGTTGTTTGCAATGAAATGAATCATAAGGAGTATATCTATCTATTACTGTGTCTTTCCTATAGATATCAAATTCTAATCTATTATTATTTTTATTAATTAAAACATCTAGAAAAGGCAGTTGTCCTTTGTTCTCAACTTCGTAAGTGAATTTAATGGAACCATACCAGCTATTTAATTTGGAAACAAAATCATCAATATTTGCTTTCTTTGTATCAAAAATCGCGAAAATATCATCCACATACCTAGACCATACCCCTAGGAAATATTCAAAATCTTGACTGGCTTCGGTTTCAAACTTACTCATGAATAAATTGGCTATGAAAGGTGATAAGCAATTACCCATAGCTGTTCCTTCTTTCTGAACATAAAATTGACTGTTATATTGAAAATAATTTTGTTCCATACAAAGTTTTGATAATGTTATTTTAGGTCTGCAACTGCTTTTCTTTTAATTACATTATTGATACGAATAGTCGTTTTTTTTGGTCTTCCAGAACATGGTCTATCATGTAGAGTGCTTGTAGTTTCCATTTTTTAATTATATTATTAATCATTGTTTTTCCTATGGATAAAAGTTCAGCTATTTCATGTGAAAATTTTCCTTAACCGTACAACCTTGTAACAGTTTTCCGAATGTCTAATGTCGTGCGTCTCGGCATCTTCCCTCAATGATACTGATACACAATTATGAAGTGAATTAAATTCTTTATGTTTACCTGGATTCACGATCAGAAATCTAAACATGACATAACAGGTAATAATCACAGTTTCTTAGAAGTTGGCCCGATACTTATGAACAGCCGAAAAATGTTATTTTTGTTATAAATTATTGTTATTGATAGTAGAAGATTTTTAGTTGTATAATTAAAGTAGTTTATTATGGTGTATTTGGTTTTTTTTCTTCTCCCTTTATAACTTAATTAATCACAAAAATATGTTTGACCCAAAACTTTTGCACGCAACTTTAGATTTCAAAATTTTCCACTCCGAGAACCATCCCACCCCACGCCTATCCGTTTAACTCCTGGTTTGGTTATGGATAAATATGAAAAACTTTAAACTAGTTTTTTGGACGAAATGAGATCATGTTCTCATTTCGTCCCTGCCAGACCGTAGACATTAATAATGCAGCTAACTAATCTACTGTCTCCCCTTTTTTTTCCAATTTCTATTTTCAAATAGAAAAACAGGTAGACTCTAGGACTGTTTCCGAATTGTGCCTTTTAATTTTAAAATTGAATGTTTAGCATAATTGGGCAAAGATAATTAATATAATTAATTTTTTACAATAGTAATTAAAATTCTAGAAACCCACATGAAGAACTTCATTTGACCTCGAATATTATCGTTGTATAAAATATGCTTTCCTTAGTTAAAAAAAAATGCAATAGAAAATATTAGTACTATCATTAGTACCATCAAATAATAGGCACGCATATTTAGAATATCATAGTCTAAAAGTACCTACCTAAAATGAGTTACTGTTTTAACATAGGCGCCAAAACATGTTTTTTGTTTTTGCCGCTTTGCTAGATAATACTACAATGATAATACAACTAGCCAATCTACAATGTACAATTTTTACCAGTTTCTCAAACTTACAAAACTAGGAATTTATTACGAATATTTCTGAAATTTCCCATTTATTCTAACTTGCAAAAAAATATACGTTTTATGATTAGTTCTGAATTTTCCGATCAATCCTAAAATTTAATTTTTGGCATTCTTATTAAAAAAACCTAGTAAGATCATTTTTTTACACTAATAATGATAATTCCGGAAACCTGTAACCTCCTGTGATGTGGCACAAATTATATATCAGTTAATAAAAAATTGTCACAGAGAAAGCACTGGGTGTGAAGCAGGCTGAGCGGAGAGAATGGATATCACAAGAAACATGGGATTTCAAACAAAGAAAGAGCATTAAAGGTGCAATATTAGCACCAAGAATTACAGACGAGAAAGAAGATAATCTAATACATTACCAAAACATAAATAAGGAAGGTTAAAAAACGTACTAGAAAAGATAAGAGAACCTACGTAGAAGACCTAGCAAAACAGGCACAAATAGCAGCAGAACAACTTTGTAGAATTATATAATATTACCGAACGCTTAGGTGGGAAAACAAACAACATCACTTATAAGGACAAAAACTTGTCAACTGATAACAACAAGCAATGATTAATTATAAAGATGGAAAGTACATGTCGAAAACCTTCTTAGTACATCAGCAAATGGGGACCCATCGGACTTAACTGAGACAAGATCAGCACAAAAGTCCAATAAACATAAGCTGGCTGTCCCGAAGCAAATCTGAAGTAGTAAAAGCAATAAAATTATTATAAAATAATAAAACAGCAGGACCAGATAACATCAGTGGCGAACAACAGAACCAATACCATACATCCAGTCATAAAGGAAGCGTGGGAGAACAGCAAAATCCCAGACCAGGGGAAACAGGGCACCAATTTTTTAAAAAAAGGCGACTTTACCCACTGTCAAAACTGGAGAGGAATTACATTTCTTAACTCCTGGCACAAAATAATGGCGCAAACCGTACAAAATCGCCTGACAGCATTTATAACCCATACTCAGAAAGAACCAAGCGGGATTCAGACCCAATTATTCCTGCATAGATAACATCAATACCATCAGAATCATCGCTGAACAATCTATTGAATGGAACTCACCATTTTATCTAGTTTTCAGAGACTTCCAAATAGCATTCGAATGCCCAAGAAAATTATCACTATAATACAAGAGTTATACAATAACGCGTCTTCTACGCTCCTTCATAACGGGCAAATAAGGTGTTCTTTTGAGGTGAAAACAGAGGTCAGACAAGGATGCACTTTGTCTCCTTTACGTTTCAATATTGTTTTGGACTCAGTGCTGAAAAAAACAATGGAAATGTGCGTGGCATACGTTGGACCCTCACGTCATTTTTAACTGATCTAGAGTATGCAGATGACATCTGTCTGATAGCATAATCACACAAAGACATGCAAAAGATGGTGGAACTTAGAACGTGAAGCAAAATATGTGCACTTTTAATCAATGTGGTCAAAACCAAGTCCATTAGAATTAATACCGACATAAATACACCATTCAGTATCTCTGGATCTGACACGGAGGACGTGAGCGAATTTATATACTTAGTCAGTATTATCAACAAAGAAGGAGGTGCTACAGCAGACACACATAATCGATTTAAAAAAGCTCAGCAAGCCTTTGGCTAACTAAGAAGTATACGGGCATCAAGACAAATCAGCACAGACACCAAGCTAAGGATATTTAACAGCAATGTTAAATGGGTGCTTTTATATGGTTGTTAAACCTGGAAAGTGATAAAAATCGTAACCGACAAAATACAAACTTTCATTAATAAATGTGAGAATATAATTTTCTGTATATTCTGACCGAATACCATTCGTAATGAAGACCTCTGGCATCTCACACAGCAACAGGAAATATAACGGGATATATTACGTCAATAGGGATGGATAGGTCACACGTTGCGAAAATTCAATGACGATATAACAAGGACGCAGAAGATGCGGGCGTCCAAGACAAACGGAAGAACTGAGAAGAGCTAACACTACATGGGCAGAGGCAAAGAAAATAGACCATAGACTCCAGTTTCATCAAATATAATATCATTTTTATACTCTTTACGTATTAATATTTCAGCAAGAGCACCAAAAACTGTAAAAAATTCAACAAACCTGTATGTGTGTTGAAAACTATGAATAACGTCACCACTACGCGAAGTTCTCAGTTTTTTTTTGCTGTCGTACTTTGTTGTTTTTCTTCTCGCTCCGAATACTCTTTCCATGAAAATGTCCTTTACGTGGTCTAGATGCACGTTTAAATTCTCTAGATTTAGTTTTTGGATACATTTTATTATAAAATGAAAAAGAGCACAAAAATTTTAATAAACGTCTGCACTTATACAAAATTCTGGCTCAACTGACTATGGCACGGACAACACACTACATACTCAATCAGCTATTTCAGTACTAAAATATACATGTACACTTATTCATACACAAAAATAGCCAACCTAAAAACATACTATGAACCTAAATATAGTATAAAATGACAAACATCCATCGGAGTAAAGAAAAGAAGTTCACATACAATACCTAAAAGGGACTAAGAGGCGGAGCGCAGCCTATAGGAATAGGTATACAGTGGAAATCAAAGAAATTGCATCACTTAATAAAATGATATTTTTCCAAAACTAAATATTGATTCTCAGTTCTGATGATATTAACAAATGAAAATAGTGCAGTAAAAAAAGCATTTGAAATTGCACAGTTTAGATACAGCAATATTATGATTTTATTCTCTCTGGGGTATTACAAGGAGTATTGCGATCTTGCTGCTGCAGTTAGCGAATTAGCTTCGAGCGGTAGCAGCAGCAAGATCACAGTATTGAGTAGCAGCAGCAGCAAGAGCACTTGAAAATGCCAAATGAGATTTTGGCGAAACATTGCGCCAGTTCATTGTTAGACGAACGAAGTGAAACCCAGAATTTTAATGTATTACATTCAACCATTCGTGAAAACCTCTATTGTAATATATATATATATATATATATATATATATATATATATATATATATATATATATATATAAATTTGTACTAATTGTTACAATCAAATAATAACAGCAGTCTCAACGTTTTCATAGTCTAGAAATAGGTATATGCATAAAATGATACAGTTGTAATATAAAGGTCAAAACATGTTTTCGTTTTTACCGCTTTGCTACATAATACAAGACATTGATAATACAACTAACTAAACTACAATAACCTATTTTTTTCCGTTTTTCAAACATTCAAAAAAATCAAGTATAATTTCTGAAGTTTTAAAAAAAACAGGTGTAAAATATGATTGCTTCTGAAGTTTCCTAACATATATTTATTACATTAATTATAACGATTCTAGAAACCAGTATTAAAACTTCGATTCTGGATTTCAAGAGGGGAAGAACCAACATCGGTGAAGAACATTGTGCTAGAAGACCCGTTTCTGTGTCTATCCAAGAGAATGTTGAGGCTATGCATGAGATGATTTTGGAGAATTGACAAATTGGACTAAAAGGTATAGTACAGACTATGAATACTGTGTGCCTTTTACATTGTCCATTCTGATTTGAGTATGAGAAAATTATCAGCTAAATGGATCCCTAAATATCTGAACGCCGACTGAGAGTCGCAACATCCAAGTTGATTTTTGGCCGTTTTGAAGAGGATTTATCTAACTTTTTGGATTGGATAGTAATATGGATGAAATGTGTATCAATCATTATAATCCAGAAACAAAAGAACAGTCGAATGAGTGGAAACATGCTGGGCTCCAGTTGAAAGAAAAATACGTTGAATAAACAATTTTTATTTTTGAAATTTGCTTGTTTTTTTTTTTGCTACGCCAATACCGGAAGACGAAGCTGGACCCGTTTTTTGGGCCCTAAAGCTAGGTCCAGGACACAGGGGCCGCAAAATTAACGTTAAAGGCATTTATTCGACTTGTCCGATAAAATGAACAACTAGGCAGACGATTAGTTGTAGTAGTCAAAATTTCGGGTCACCCTCTTGTTCTATTAGGTTTAAATTTATCTTTCAAAACTACACGGCTCTGATTGGACTATCAATTCCTATATTTGTGACAAGTTTTTAACTTTCTATGTCCAATATTTTCAGAGAAAATCGGATGTGACAGACAGACAGACGTACGGAACACTAAAAAAATACGAATTTTCCTATCAATGTCAACTTTCAAAAGATATATTTTTGATTATTTTTTAATTTTATATTTTATTTATATTAAATATTATTTATTAAAATAAATATATTTTTTAATTTTCCTACCGATCTTAAAATTTTATTTTGAGCAATCTAAAAAATATAACTCTTCTATCAATACTAAAATTTAATTTTTAGGATTTTTATTCAAAGACAAATAGCAAAATTGCTTTTTTATATTAATTATTCCTAATTTAGTAAAAGGTATATACACAAAACGATACAGTTATACAATATATACGTCAAAATATGTTTTCAGTTTTATCATTTTGCTAGATAAAGCTGGAAATTAATATTACCTCGACTAACTAATTTACTCTCAACAATTGTTTCTAATTTTCGTACTTACCATTGTATAGAATTCCAAACGTGCTCTGTATTCGTTCAAGGCAATCCTGAAACACAACACATGACTAGTTGTAAATTTTTATTATATCGGACTAGAATATATTACAGAAAATGATTTTGTAAATTTTAACATAAATAAATATTTGTTGCTAACAGTGTTAATCACATGAGAAAATAATAATATTTTCGTATCTCTATAATCATCTTTTATAAATAGATGGTTTAATAGTTTAATTTTCTGCACTGATGTGTTAAAGTCTGTTAGTTTTTATTTTCTACTGGCGTACACCCCCAGGTCTGCCCACATATACTTCACAATTTGCACCACTGATGCAATCAAGGACGTAAATTAATTCGATACCATTAAAATACGTATCTCCAAATTCAGTTTCAAATTCAAAAAATTTCCTGTCTCTTTTATGAGTGGAAGTTCTAATCCTAAAGAAGCAAACCATCCTTTTTTGCGATGCTACTATTCACATAACCTCAAATACAGGTTCGAATGGGATGTTGTTGTATAAGAGGCATTTTTCTGCTTCCAAACATACTCCGCGTTTGGTGGCTTTTGTTCAGAAGAGAGCTGTTTGCCTAATTAGAGACAACTTTGATTTCTTGGAACATAGAGGAACGGTTGGCGACATATATATATATATATATATATATATATATATATATATATATATATATATATATATATATATATATATATACACACCAGATGTTAAGGAATTCACTGCATCTATCGGAACTGGTGGATTCTTGTAGCAAGACCTATTGCAGAAAATTCACCCTAAATAGCGAATCTCAATAATAAAGGAAAAAATTGACCCTAAAGAAATAATGTCATAAATATTTTTTTCGCACCCCTCTGATTGACGCTGAATTCAGACAGAAGGTATTAAAATATTTTTCTATTCTAAACTGAACGGCTTCTCTGCATCCGCATTCCAAAGAATAAAACGTTTATGTCGTGTCCACGGTGCCTTCTGTTTTCTTTTCAGTGAATGTTTACCAATCACGGGAGTAAGGTGTCGTAAAAGTCAATGTTTTCTTAAAGAGAGATGGACTAACATAATGATTAAAAAAATTTGCAGAAAGTGTAGAATATAGCAGCAGATGTGATAGATTGTATCATTGGTACAGTTGGTTAAGTTTTAAATTTGTCACGGACAACTTAAGACATTTTATATAGAGATTCATTGCATATTTAAGGTACATTTATTTATTTCGTATGAATGTACATTGCACACAGCACAATTGAAGTTGAATAAAATTACCTAAATGATTTATACAAAAAGATAACCAACCAACCAATAAGATACCAATTTAAGGTACATAAAAAAATCGTTTACCATTTAGATATTTATGTTGAAAAAGTTCAGAAAAAAATCAATTTGAAATTCTGTTTTTATTTTGCCTCCAAAGAGCTGTTAAATCAAAAATAGAGGATCTCAATAATAAAGGAAAAAATCGACCCTAAACTAACTTAAAATAAATATAAAAACTGTTATATTTTAAAATAATTTCTTATTACTTCCACAAGTTTTATATTTCAATATTTATAATAATTAAAAATTTTAACAGGTAATTCACCAAAATTTTATTTGCTTCCTTCTAAAAAAGATAATAAAATAAATGTTTGGATAGTTTGTTCCTTTTTATCTATTATAGACTGGAAAGAATTTTTTTTGTCAGACGGGGACAAAAAATTGTTACTTTATAATCGCGGACAGACGAAAGATTTTATTTTGGGCTTTTGCTGTAGGGGAGGCTTGTGTATATTATATTATACGTCTTTTGTTTATTGATTCTTCCAACATATTTTTGTAAGGACTTGATGTAATTTCTACAGTTTTTTGTACAATGTTTTTTGTACTATTGGGCATAAAGGTTTTACATTTTACGTTAAATCCCGAAATAGACGATTCACTATTTAAATGTGGTTGAGCAACTGCTTGTCCTCATATATATAATAGAAGCGTCTGTAAGATAGATGTGCTTGCATTACTTGAGTTTGTTTGAGAAAAAGAGCATTTATATTTTCAGCTACTTTAAATAAATGTCCGGGAAAGAAGTTTTTGTCTAAAGGTCAAACTCTAGTCGCTTGAAATCCGTTCACAATGGTGTCAATGATAGCAGCTCTTTGGTAAGCTTCTGCAAATAAACTTGCAACTTGATATTGCGTCACTTGACGACCTGGGTTTGTCCTCAAGCATTTTTCTTCTGCTTGAATATAATAAGAGCTCATATGTTTAAAAAAAAAAGACACGTAGAGTGGCTGAAGCCGTTCAGTAGTAAGGCAGTTCTAACACAAGCTTTTGCTATGTTCAACGCTTCCAGGTTCTTCGAATTCGTTGTATTTCCATCAAGTAGAATTAACACTTGATTTTCGGAGGTTGGTTTTACGACGTTTATAAAATATTTCATGCATTTTACAAATAAGTTTGAGTTAACGTAGCCAGTGCCTGGAATAGTGACAACACTCACAGAAGGTGTGCCATTCGCCAATTCAAGATTTTGTCTCAATCTTTTGAATATATAATCCTAAAATTTTTGCGTTTTTTTTTGAATGGAGGAAAATCCACTTTCAACAATGTAAAATGTTGTAGACGAAAATTTATATATATATATATATATATATATATATATATATATATATATATATAAATATATATATATATATATATATATATATATATATATATATATATATATACATATATATATATATATATATATATATATATATATATATATATATATATATATATATATATATATATACATATATATATATATATATATATATATATATATATATATATATATATATATATATATATATATAGCATAATGCGAATGTAAGATGGAACACCACCACGGATAAATATTTGCCATTACTGTAAAATCACGGAATGATATTTTTTCGATATTACTAAACTAATTTTAGTGAAATATGGTGGAAATTAGGGTCAAATGATGTACCTACACGTCAAAGAAAAGTGCACAAAAATTGGATTACTTGCTTTCGAGAAACATACTTACTATACACAGATTTTGAATTTTTTTTGGTGTGTTAATTGTGTCTAACTTTGCATTATACACCAGTAGCATCATATTTTATCCCACTTCATACTATGTTCCAGGTTAATGACCAAGAAAACCTAGTAAGTCCAGAAATTCATTTTGAAGAATTTAAAAGTCTATAGGAATCCTTAATTTTTTATGTTTACTCTTTGTACAAGATAATTCAGTAGAGAGAAATTGGTTCTAGAAGTCAAGTGTTTATGGTATCGAATAATAAAATAATTTTAATAATGTTAAAAAATAATTCTTCAGTAAAGGTTAATATTTTACTGATTTAAAACCAGTTTTGACCACTTTTGATCGATTCAATGTAGTTGTGGCTTCTGTCCGGGCGAAATTCTTAACTTTGTTTGTCGAAGACACTCCAAAAATATCAAAAGCTTTTATAAAACATCTTTTAAGCAATATTTTTTTTCTCCGAAAAGTTATTTTTTGCCGTAATTTCCATATTTGATTTTTAATAGTAGTGGTGTTTCACAAGGAAATTAAATTTTTAAATATTTATGGTGAAAATATAAATACATAATTTAGTATGTATCACCACTACACCAAACACGCTAACCATGTTAGCTTCATCAGGAGCGATGATTGATAGTTAACCATCGCTCCTGATAACGCTAACATGGTTAGCGAAACGTACGTCGAGAGCAAAAATTAAGTGTTTGGTGTAATGATGATATATACTGAGTAGTGTCATTGTACCAAAGATTCCACATTCCCAGTATAGTATAAATACATAAATGGAAAAAAAAACAACTTTTTTATAAGAAAAAACAGTCTCCACAATTTTTTTTTAAATAATGTACTTCTGCCTATTTATGTTGTGTAATAACCCAATAAGTCAAAAATTTGTACTTATTTATGAGTCACCCAGTATTACAAATTGCCCGTTAATCGGAAGAGAAGTGTTTCCTTTTTTGGCTTGTAACGTATCGTAACAGATATTTAATCAAAACAATATGTCGATCATTAATATTAAAATTAGGTTTTTATCGAGGACAGCATCAACATAATAATGTTTTTAAATTGTTTTATCTGACTATACTCTTTTTTCAGTAGCCTAGCTAGGGGAAGCGGGTGGCATATACCTCCAAAATTAACAAACTAATCTATCCTGTTAAAACTGAACTAGCCGAAACAAATTTTAACTGCCTAAGTAATCAAAATATTAGAATTAACTGATATTTCGAACAAAAAGATTTGTCCGAAAATAAAAAAAATTGCTCTTGAAAAATGTAGTAGGATTCAGTATTCTGGTATATTCAATGGAAGGCATAATCATTTCATGACTACTTTTCTGTAGATTATTTTTCGATGACATAAGATGACGATAAGTGAATGAGGATAGGTGAGGATGAGTGAATTCTAATAAAACTAAAAAATAAAGATTGAAGTGATACTTTACGGTGAGATATTGTGTCGCGTTTATTTTTAAAAATATGCACAATTTGTATAAAGTTACATACTACTCAGTATATATCACCACTACACCAAACACTTTATTTTTGTTTGTATTGTTTCATCGGTCGGATCACCTACATATTTAATATCCAAATGGTTATCAAAAGAACTTGAGAATTTACCATTAAATAATTTCGCAGTGAAGAATTCGTTAGAATTCATTAATAAAACAAAAAATCTAGTTCGTAATGAAGTGAAGATTTCTTTTGACGTCAGTTCTTTGTTCCCAAGTGTGCCAATACCACAAACTTTACAATATCTCGAAGAATTACTTGAAATGAATGACTTTGAGGACGAAATTATTCGTGAATACTTAACATTATCTAAACTTTGTATGGAACAAAATTATTTTCAACATAACAGTCAATTTTATGTTCAGAAAGAAGGAACAACTATGGGTAATTGCTTATCACCTTTCATAGCCAATTTATTCATGAGTAAGTTTGAAACTAAAGCCAGTCAAGAATTTGAATATTTCCCAAGGGTATCGTATAGGTATGTGGATGATATTTGCGCGATTTTTGATAGAAAGAAAGCAAATATTGATGTTTTTGTTTCTAAATTAAATAGCCGGTATGATTTTATTAAATTCACTTACGAAGTTGAGAACAAAGGACAATTGCCTTTTCTGGGTTTTTTTTTATTATTAAAAATAATAATAGATTAGAATTTGATATCTATAGGAAGGACACAGTAACAGATAGATATATTCCTAATGATTCATTTCATTGCAAAGAACACAAATTAGCTTCATTACATTTTTTAGTTCATCGTTTGGTCACTTTCCCTCTGAATAGAGTAAACTTTAATAAAGAAATAAAGTATTAGAAATATAACTAGAGTTAATGGTTTTTATTTATATAATAATCTTTATTATTAATTGCAGGCAATATCATTTTATGACTACTTTTCTAGTTTTGCAAGGAGAAGATTAGTTGTTCTGTAGATTATTTTTCGATGACTTAAGATGACGATAAGAGAATGAGAATAATCATGTAAGTGAATTCTAATAAAACTAAAAAACAAAGATTGAAGTGATACTTTACGGTGAGACATTGTGTGGCGTTTATTTTTGAAAATATGCACAATGTTACATGTTTTTCTTTTCTATAAATATTAATAAAATATAGTACCTAAATATTTACCTTTGCTTGTAGAATCCTCAACGCAAAATTTTAATAATATCTAGCATCGTTGTCACTTTGGTTATACATCTTTTATGTACATTTTTAATTTTTTTATTTTTTTATTTTAATAACAATTTTTATTATTCATTATTACTACTGACATAGGAAGGGAATGAGACTAATCATGTAAGTTAATTCTAATAAAACTAGAAAATAAAGATTAAAGTGATACTTTATGGTGAGACATTGTGTAGCGTTTATTTTTGACAGTATGCACAATTTGTATAATGCTACATTTTTTTCTTTTCTATAAATATTACTAAAATAGCGTATCTAAATATTTACCTTTGCTCTATTTTACAGAATCCTCAACGCAAAATTTTAATGATATCTAGCATCGTTGTCACTTTGATTGTACATCTTTTGCTTGAGTAGAGACCATTGTTTATATCTATGTGCACATTTTTAACTTTTTTATTTATATGTTTATTTTTTATTACTATAAATAATAATTTATTTTTGTCTTGTTCCTGCTAAATATTAAATATGTTTGGTTAGGTTAAATTTTGGCGTTAATGCAATTTTATTTTGTGATATTTTCTTCTATGCCATACTAGAGCCTCGTAAGAGTAGATTTTTCTTCAATCATTTATTTTCTTTAAGACAGCGTGGTTGGCAGATTTGCCGTCATATAGACGGTGCCTGTATTTTTATTTAACTTCAACGATAATCATTTAAATACCCCCTCATTGTCTGGACCGATTTTTAATATATACCACAGTACTCTAGTCAGTATTTCCCTTCTTATTTTTCTGTCCTTTTTATTTTTTACTTCTGGTAACTAGCCCTGTGACAGCTCATTGTCCTATTGCAAAGTGGCTAATAAAAACAATGTGTTAGTGAATCATTTGTACACCTGTCGATTTTTTGTCGCTCTAATAACAGAATAATCTCAATTATCAAGTCTTGGATGGGAAAATCATCTCAGTAGACATAATTTAATCCCAGTCGCTATTGCCTTTTTCTTGCATGGTTCACGCACATACTCTCCATCAAAAAATTTTTCTCGTATTTTGATAAAGTGAGAAATGACGTAGTGTCTCTGAGACTGGATAAAGTAGGGCTCCTTACCGTCATTCGAATGGTATATTTGTTTTTTATCTTTCTAGGATTTTTCACTAAATTGTCTCTCCACCAATTTTTCATTCACCGATTTTTCCCACAAGTTTTTTCCAGTTTATTTGGCGATCTTGTCTCTAGTTTTTTTTTTCATATTTTGTCACGTTTTTCTTCAGTTTTTTGACACGTTTTAATGTCTTCATCTTTCTTGTTTTTGTTCTGAGGAAGAACTATGCATATATAAATGGAATTGGAACAAGGCTGAATGTAGGAGTACTATTTCATTTCTAGAGGATCGTTCAGCTGAAGAGCATATTCGTTGAATAAAAAAAGACCAGTAATTATTTTATTGTTAATGACAATAATATTTATAGACTAAGTTGGGAATGTGGAATCTTCGGCACAATGATACTACTCAGTATATATCACCACTACACCAAACACTTTATTTTTTCACTCGACGCGCGTTTCACTAACCATGTTAGCTTCATCATCAGTCAATCATCGCTCCTGATGAAGCTAACATGGTTAGTGAAGCGCGCGTTGAGTGCAAAAATAAAGTGTTTGGTGTAGTGTTGATATATACTGAGTAGTAATATTTATAGAGTAAATTTTTAACTTTTTAATACTTTAATTGTAATATCACCATGATATGGTGGTGTTTCCAATAACTCAGACTCGCTCTCTTTGACATAGGAGCTGCCATTCTCAAGATAATGTTATCATAGTCGAAAATTGTTACAATCGGTCAAGTAGGAACGTGTCGGTAAAAGAAATTCGTTTTTTTTTGAGGTTATTGTGGGCACCTTTGCAAACAATGCTTTGTCTAAAGAGATTGATTCCTAACCTTATTTATGATTAAAGAGTACATTATCGAACATGAGAGCTGCATACGCTTCAAGCGTCGAGGCTGTGCTCCTATGTAATCATCCAAACGGTCCGAAAATGATGCCTACAGTGTCGGACAAGGACAAAAAAATGATTATAAACATGTTTTCCCGAAATCCTCAATTAACTGTAAGCCAAGGGGCGCGGATTACAATCAAGAAACCATTGCTAAGCGAAAAATACAGATAGAAACGACTCGCGTGAGCAGAAGAAAAAATAGATTGAGCAATGTAATTTTTTTCGATGACGCTTAATTTTGAAGTTATGTTATCACCCCACGAGCCTGGTCAAGTTCCGAATGACCCTGTGAAGATCCATGTGTGGGGATACCTTTTGGAAAAAGATTTTGGGAGACCCTTCATCTTAATCTGCAATTTGAACGTTAAAAAAATGCTTCAGATTTACAAAAAGGTATTAGTACCGACCGCCAAACGGTGGTTTGTCGATCAAAAAGAGGAGTGGATTCTTCAAGAGTATAACGACCCCAAAGATCGGAGTAAAATGTGTAACCAGTGGAAAGGGGAATCTGGTATCGCTCGATGCAAACTCAATCAAGAACGTGTGGTCATACATCAAGCAGAAGCTTCACAGTAAAAAACTGTACACAGTGAAGCAGCTATCATGGAAAATTCGGGCAATTTGGAAATTTTTGTTCCAAAAATACTCAGAATATTTCGTCGAAAGTATGCCCCGAAGATGCCAAGCGATCATCGATGCTGATGGAGACTTGACGAACTACTGAATTATTAGCATTTTAATTACAACAATTACTGTCGGACGATGTAAAAAGCTTTAAATAAATACATTTTATAATAAATAGTGTGCAACACGTTCTTACTTGACCGACTCTAAATTGAACACACAAAGAAAAAAGTTAAACTGTGCAATTGTTATCTTTTTGAATCACTCTGGTAATTATACCCAATCTTTTTACTAAAATATTTCAGCTAAGATTAAATAATGACAAATTACCATGAATTTTCGATCTTTTGACTCCTAAAACTACGAAAATAACATAAAATACGATTTATTTGAAGATACTCCCACTCACACCCTCTATACTTATGCGTAAACTTTGTTTACATTTCAAATCAAAAACAAGAAAAACTTCCTATATTGCGTAACAGAAATGTATATATAAAATGACTTCACAAAAAGGCTTCCCGATTGATTTTGTCTACATGTTATTTAATAATAATTTGCATGTAACAACGTTTATATTAAATTCGTTCGATTGATGTTTGACGAAAATATAATATATGGGTAGGACTCTTAAAAAACTAAGCAGCTGTTTTCTTATCTTAAGTGCAAATTAAATAATTTGAGTTAAAAGCGAGTTTATTTTTTTTTTCTTGCTGAATATACGATCAACGAGAGGATTTTTTCAAAATAAGAACAAAAACAGTTGAGACCAAGCAGCTTCCCGCTTCTAGAATACATGTTGAAGCGAATCAACAGAATTTTGAAACTGAAGGAAATTTTAATTTTTTTCATTAGGGCGTGTCCAATCTTGTTTCTTATAGTCTTGAAATTCCCCGAACCTTGTGCTTTTTTATGGGAGCGGACGATTAGCTCACTGCCTAACTTTTTGTGGTCTTCTACGACATACAAACGTAAACCGTGCAGTTATTCGTAAGCCCCCAGTACACAGCCGAAAAAACGCATACTATGTATATATTTTCTTTTTAAAGAAGTCAGTACTGGGATTTCTTATCGATTTTTTTAAAAATATCTTTTTTCGTTTCAATAATATTCTTGAATGTTCCGATAACGAAGCAGATACCAGCTTAGAAAGAAAAAAAAACCTGCGAAGTGCAATTCGGACTTGCGCAATTAGTATTTCGTACGGTGATTGCTGCTAAAATAAGATAAAATCCTTACCTAGGTTAAGTTAGGTCCCTGACATGTATATATATCTTAAGATCCAATATGTATTTTCACGTTTTTTTTTAATCGATAATGTATAATAGTTACAGCATCTTAGCTACCTATAGTCCGTTTGTTTGGAGTTGATAGCACACAACATGGATTATAAACATTAAAATGTTATAAATCATAAGCCTCCGAAATTTCCCTACCAATTGTTTGCATTTTTAGATTTAATCACCTTTATTTTCTATCTCTATACAACAGTGCGACCTTTTTCCAAAAAATATTTTATTACGTGCCTGCTAAACTTTACAATAAGCTATATACCAGGTATAGAAGTATGAAATGCGGATTTTTTTTCTAAAAAAACATGTTAAAAAGTGCTTTATTCAAAGTAATATCCATCCTTTGTTATACATTTTTTCCATCTTTCGGGCAATTTGTGAATACCACGCCAGTAAAAATCTTCCCCTTTTGCTGCGAACCATTCATCGAGCCATTTTTTTACATCTTCGTACGAACCAAAGCGCCCTGCTCAGCAAGTGCTTGACCCATCGATGCAAACAAGTGGTAATCGGAAGGAGCCAAGTCTGATGAGTAAGCCGCATGAGGTAGAACTTCCCAGCTGAGTGCTTCCAACGTGTCGCGAACTGGTTTTGCCGTATGTGATGGAGCATTGTCATGAAGAAAAATGACTTTGTGTTGCCTCTTTCGGTATTCTGGCCTTTTTTCAAGCAGCGAACGGTTCAAATCGGTCAATTGTTGTTGGTAACGTTTAGTAATAACCGTTTGCCCAGGTTTTAACAGCTCATAATAGACCACGCCCCTCTGGTCCCACAAAACAGAGTCTTTCTGTGTTTCTGCCACAGCGATTCAGTCTTGCGGTCGATGTGGATGGTGCGCCTGGGTCTACCATGATTTTTTGCGCTTAGGATTCTCAAAATAAATCCACTTTTCATCCCCTGTAACTATACGATGCAAAAAACGACTTCCTTTTGTACCGAGCGACCAAAATGTCATACGTGTTTTTGCGCTTTTTCATTTGGCTGTCGTTCAACTCATGTGGTACCCATCTACCGGTCTTCTGAATCTCTTCCATCTCTCGTAGCCGATTGGAAACAGCTTGTTGACTAACGCTCAATTGCTCGGTGAGTTGTTTTTGTGCTTGCGAATCATCTTCGTCCAACAATGCTTGCAATTCCACATCTTCGTATTTTTTTGGCTGTTTTCCACGTTCCTTGTCTGCAACATCGAAGTAACCACTTTTGAAACGCCGAAACCATCGTTCACACGTATCTTGCGATGGAGCATGTTCACCATAAGCTTCTCGAAGTAATTGATATGATTCAACAGTAGTTTTCCTCAAATGAAAACAAAAAATTAATGCTGTCCGCGAATGCTCTTTGTTCGGTATAAATTTCGACATATTGAACAAAACAACCCAACACTATGCACACACTTTTCCAATTTATCATTTGTGCGCGTCTGACACTTGTTGATGACACAACAAAATGGCTCAGTGTCAAATCTTTATAGCACAAACTGCATTGGTGCACCATCTGTTGTCTGAAATCCGCATTTCATACTTGTACACCTGGTAAATCAACGCATTTCAAAGTTTATAATGAGTAAATGATGAAACTAAAAATCTTATTTGTATGATAAAGGCCTAAACGAGTACAAATAACAATTCTTAAGAACTAGAAATCTACAGTTTTATAAAGCTTAATGATAATAGGTAAAATAAAATTTGGGATTTTAGCAGTTATTGGAATATAATTAACCAAAGTACTTATCGGCAGGTAGGTGCCTAAGTACCTAAATATGCAATAAAAATATTCTGTGAAAGTATAAAAATAAATCAACAACCTGTAATATGCTTAGTTCATATCAGCGATGGTTTCAACTCTTCAGTTTTGCCCCGGTCAAACTTCGCGGAGTCTGTAAATCTGCATTTTCCCTGCGAGAAAAAATAATGGTACATAACGTCCACAATGCCCAGTGCATCAATAGCCAACAAGCCAAGTCCGTGAAATTGTGGAAACCTGTACCAACATGACGGGAGTTGGATCAGCAACTATTTATTGATTTCTAAAAGAAAGAAAACGCGGTTCTTGTAACGAACCTCAGAATCACAAAGGAAAGGAGCCCTTACGTACACCATTTTTTTTATTAAGAAAGAACACTACACTACATAAAGCTTTGCAAGAAATCAGAGAAGACAAGGACTTACCAGATTAAAAAAAAATGGAAATTATGGAAAATCCTTCATAATCTGAATTTTCGTTGGGAAAAACACAATAGAAAATCTATTCTTATCAATAAAACAGAAATAATTTGTTGGAGAAGAGAATATCTACGAGCAATCAGAAAATTTCGATCTGAAGAAAGAAATATTTTTTATTTAAATGAGACTTGCGTTGATGAGGGACACACAGTGAACACACAGTCAACTGGATTACAACTCCCTTCAGGAAAAGGTCGCAGGCTAATTATAGCACATATTGGTAGCGGATTTCTCGACGGTGGCTTGTTGGAATTCGAATCAAAGCAAACTCAAAATTACCATGAGGAGATAACGGCTGATGTTTCTGAGGAGTACTTACAACAAATGATTGAATGTATACCAGCAGAATCAGTTATAGCATTAGGCAATATCCTATACCATTCTCGATTATTAGAACGACTCCCGACAAATTCATGGAAGAAAGCGGATATTCTTCAATGGATAAGAGACAAAAATCTCCAGCATAAAGATGGTATGTTAAAAGCGGAACTTCTCAAAATTGTAAAACAACATAAGGCACAGTTCAAAAAATACGCTTTCGATGGCAAAGGAACGGAATATCACAGTGCTTAGATTACCTACATATCATTGCGAATTGAATCCCACAGAGCTAATTTGGACACAAATGAGAGATTTCGTTGCAAGGGAAAACACCACGTTCAAACTTATTAGCAATACTCGCCGGAATAGAGAGGATCAAAGAGAATAATTGGAAAAACGCCATTTGACATGTTATAGAAGAAGAAAATAAAATGTGGAAACTTGGCGAATACATTGAAGAAACTGTGGAAATAGAACCCTTAAATATCATTTTAAGAGAAGTCGAATCTTCAGATTTTGAAGATGATGATTGTTTTTGATTGTAATTAAAGTACTTACATATCGTGAATTGTGAATTAGATTTATAGACTAAAAAATTTGTGGTAATAAATCTTATATTTGTATAACTTTATTTTTCAGATAATTTTATTTATTAAACACTAATAGCAGGTTACGCTTGGACGGCTGTGCTACCGATGCACCGTCATTTACATTTTATGACTCTGCCTGATTGTATAGCAGAGGTTTTCTGCCTAAAATAGGGTAAACCCTTAAAAATAATTTAAGTCAGGTAGCAAAATCCAGTAAAATACATAAAAAATCTCTCTTTTTTTGGGCGCACCCAACATGTATTTGCAACTACAGTGAGAGAATTCTGCTATCAACTCCAAACAAATATACTATAATAGCCAATAAATCAATCTAGCTCATTCTAGAATCTAGTAATGAAAGTGTAAAAGAAATATTTACTACAAACAAATAAAATAAAATTACTGTCTCGGTACAGAAGCGACGCACGCAATGTACTGAAAAGTATTTAAAAAAAAAAAAACGGCCTCCAGGGTCTCTTTTTTACCTCGCATAAAGTTTCATATATTTTCGTTGTGTTTAAAGTTTGTTATAACCATTTTTAATAAATATTTTGTACACGAGGGTGGATTCAAAAATCTTGTAAAACACAAGGTAAATAACTTTTTTTTTTGCAAAAACAAAAATTTATTTCTCAACATAATTTCCATTGAGACAATATATTTGGTCCAGCGAAATCTCAACTTTTTACTCATTCAGAAAAAAAACTCGAACTGGGCATAATAGTCTTTAACAGCACAGACAATCTCTTCATTCGAAAATTTCTTCACCCAAGCCAATTTTGGACGTTAGTACACAAAAAAGTCACTTGTATGCAAATCGCGAAAATAGGGTGTGGGGAACTATTTCGAAGCCCAGCTAGTGCACTTTTGCCATTGCAACGGCGGGGTGTGAGCAAGTACATTGTCTTGGTGAATGAGCATCTCTTTTCGCGCTAATCTTGGTCGCTTCTGCTTCAAGTCACTATGCAGACAGTCCAATAAAGTGCGTAATAAGAGCCAGTTCCTTTTTTGCCTTTTTCTAAATAGACGATGAGTCCCAAAAAACAGTTGCCGATAAAACTGTTTTCGGTGCATTTTCGCCTTCGCCAACACACTGTTCCGACTGCCATTTTGTCTCCACGGTGTAATGGTGGATTCACGTCTCGTCTACAGTCACAAAACGATCCCCTTTTTTAAATAAAAATGTTTTATGACTTCAGTACACTCGGTTCTATCCATTTCTACGAAACGTATAACATGGATCACTTACGATGGCTGCCAACAAACAACTGCGCGTTGCACCTGTTTGAAATTTTGAACAGAACCATTTCAAAAATCAATCTTACCCACAGTCATGCCACTTAATAAGATTTCCCGCCATTGCGTAGAAATTTACTAAAGTTATCAATCTACCTTCGTACATCCAATTTTTTTACTCCCTGAAAAAATATTTGTGAACTAAAACTTAGTTAAAATTTACTATCAAAATTCTTAACTTATTTTGCACGTAATATCTGTTTTTGTCTTAATGCTGTTAAAAACGAATTTCTGTATCTAACATTTTTACCTTCAAATAAGAGGGGTGATCTACTCACGTAGGTTGAAAAGTTTTTGGTCTAGCTACTTAAAACATTTTTTTGCAAAATTGGACTTTATTCATCAACATAGTCTCCTTCAAGAGCGATACAATCAGTCCAATGCTTTTCTAACATTTCAATACCTTTCTTATAGAAGGATGTGCCTTTGCCTTCAAAATAGGCGTCAGTTTCGGCGATAACTTCTTCACTGGAGCCAAACTTTTCCGCGAGCATTTTTTTGAGATCTGTGAATAGATAATAGTCGCTGGGGACCAAATATGAAGAATACGGTAGATGAGGGGGCAATTCGAACTTCAATCCATGCAATTTTGCTGTCGTAACCATTGACTTGTGAGACGGTGCATTATTTTGATGTAAGAGCATTTTTTTCTTGTTCATTTAGGACCGTTTCTTTGCGATTTCTGCCTTCAAACGCACCAATAACTTTATATCCTATTCGCTATTGATGGTTTTTCCCTTCTCAGCATAGTCGATGAAAATTATTCCGTGCACATCCCAAAATACAGAGGACAAAATCTTCCCAGCCAACTGTTGTGCCTTTGGTCGCTTTGAGCGGCTTTCACCGGCTGCTATTCACTCAGCTGACTGCCGATTTGATTTCGGTGTGTAGTGGTCGATCCATGTTTCATCCATTGTCACTATCGTATGAAAAAATCCTTTTTAATCCGCTTAAACAGGTCCAAACCGCGCTCAGAATCATCAACACGTTGTTGTTTTTCGTCCACTGTGAGCAGACGCGGTACCCATTTCGAACAGAGCTTTCTTATGCCCGAATGTTTATGCAAAATATCACCAACACGTTCTTTTGATAACTTTAGGGTATCAGTTATCTCACGTAATTTCACTTTACGGTTTGGGTGTCCAGAGGGTTCAGCATCATTTGTCTCTGTACGACCGCGTTTAAATTCAGCATACCAGTAAATGATGAGTGATTTTCCAGGGGCAGAGTCCCCGTAACACTTATTAAGCGATTGCTTTGCTTGAACGGTATCTTTTCCCATCAAAAAACAGTGTTTAATCAACACAGGAAATTCCACTTTTTCCATTGTTTTGAAAATTTCAAAAGTAGTGTCACTGAAACCACTGTAATTTGTAAACTAATCGTCGAAATGTCATGAAATTTTGACACGTATCGTTTGAAGGTTGGTACTTCCTAAAAATCATATGATTTTTTTGAAAAGGGCGACATCTATGTGTCAGACCAAAAACTTTTCAGCCTACGTGTTATAATCAATAACCCTGCTGTACTTTTAAGGTTTTAAACTTGAAATATTTGAAAGTAAATTCTTGTGATCTGTGTGAAGAAAGGTTTCTTTGTCGCACAGAAAACTTTAAAAATTTGTGTAAGATTTCAATCTATTTCAGTTTTGGATACCACGTTCCTTCTTTTTGCTCGAGCCAACTCTGTTTCAGGTACGTATAGATGTAAAACATTGCCAAGAATAACTTTTATATGCCAAAGAATTCGATTAAAGTAAAAGTTATACAAACAAAATAATAACCACGTAAAAATAACGAGAGGAAAATTTTAGCGGATGTTGATCAAAAAAACTAGCATTAAATTTGACCATGACTTTTTTTAGTTTGCTAATAAGTTGTAACATTTTTTTTAATATCATTGATATCATAACGGTGTTAAAATTAAGGAAACACTAAATCGGTTTTTAATATTTTAAAGGTTATTATTACAACTAAAGGGATCGCTCTTGCTTTGACATACTGAGATAGAGTTTACCACATGCCAAACAGATTATTTAATTCTCGACAGCTCTGTGTTAATTTAGTGTCTTCAGAACAAGTTTTACCATAATACGTACACATTATACTCAAGAATTATTCGATTACTTTTAATGATATTGAGAAAGTAGTGAATAAGGAATTTTTAATATTTTGGAAGTCTAACAACACTATATAGTTGACAGACGCATTAGCAGCTGATCCAGTAAACCAATTTTTGCCACTGGTTAGATATGTTATCGCGTTTTAATGTAAATATGCGGAGGCTAGAGGGTGACGTAAGACGTAAAAAAAATTCTGGTATTTACTTAAGAATATCCCTTAATTAAAACAACTCACAATAGAATACAATAAAAAGTAATGATTCTATTGAAAAGTGTGATTCTGTCTATATTCTACTAATGAAGAATGTTAGAAATTAAAACCTAGTATATTATTTATAATTTAATTTTAGTAATCAATCATTAATGCTGGAAAACATGAAAATATACTCATTTTTAATGCAGAGGTTTGCACCACAAAATCATTATAAAACTACAGTAAAATGATTTTTAGGGTCAGAAAAATATGTAAAATATTAGAATCATGCGAAAATCATATTAAGATGCTATCTTAAACGTCCATTCTTTCAGTAACATGTTATACCTACTAGAACAGGTGGCTTATAACTTTTTCCTTATGCTAAATGTAGGCTAAATTCGCAAAATTAAAAAAAAAGAATTTGGTTTATTATAAGATGTAGAATATTATAGAAACGAGCCGTCCTGCGCTCGCTCGTAGAAAGTTTCTTTACCCACCGCGTCAGCTCCCTTTTGTCACAACCTTATAAAATGTAGCCAAAATGTAGCCTATGTTCACACCAAAAATGATGCCATACATACCAATAAAAATTTTTTTTAAATCGGATTGGTAATTTCAGACATTATCTCGGAAAAATCTTTACTTCTTTATTGTATTAATAGAGATTAAAGAGTATCGGTCAATAAACCTGCTTAATTCGTGGTAACAATATGAAGCTAAAACTAAAAACGGAAAGGAAGATTTCTATTTTCCATTTCTACTACTAAATTCTCTAAATTTTTCTACAGTCGTCTGCCTCAATTTTTTACTTGGAAATAAAATTATCGGAGAAAGTGAGCTATTTTTGATGATAAAATACCAGATTTTTACTTTCCGTGCTGAACGAAAGTATTGTATTCGTGAAAAAAAATACCCTTCGAGATTTTTGCTTTCCTTCACATTTTTAGAAAGGTTGAAAATTAAGTTATTTTTTGTTACTTTCAATTTTAATAGGGGAAGGGGTTGAAAGAGATGGGAGAATCTTGTCTAGTTCAAAAGTATTAGAATAATTTTTCCATTTTTTTTTTTTGAGGAGAAAAGCGGCAAAAAGGGAGGAAAAAGAGTAATTTCGTGCTTATCGTATTATATTTGTCTTTAGAGATTCTTTCAGTCAAGGAATTGAAACATTACATTTTTTTATTATTTTCGTTGTTAACAATGGAAGAGAGTCATTATAACATTTGAATAGTATCATGAGAATTTTTCCTGGTTCTCGATTAGGATATTGGATATTTTATACAAAATATTTTTTTATAGTAATACATATATAACAGGTGTTTCGGTTAATAATGTCGATTTTTTCGCAACATTTAAGCGTTTATTTCCAACACAAAATGAATTACTTTAATAACCAAAGTATTCGTTAGCTATGACTTTTTTACATCTTCCTGTTAAAGAATGGATTCCGCACCAGAAGAACTTTTCATCTTTTGAGGCCAACCATTCATCAAGCCAAATTTTCATTTCTTCGTAAGAATGTAAGTGGTGTTCTGAAAGTCCGTGCTGCATCGATCTAAATAAGTGGTAGTCTGAAGGGGCTAAGGCCGGTAAATACGGCGGGTGGGGTAGAACGTCCCATTTGATGATTTTTCAAATAGTTTTTAACACATTTTGCAACATGGGGTAGAGCATTGTCATGTTGAAAAATGACTTTATCGTGGCTTTGGGCGTATTCTGGACGTTTTTCCTTCAATGCTCGGTTCAACTTTATCGATTGTCAATATCGATAGTCAGAAATCATTTCACCAGGTTTCAGCAGTTCGTAATACACAGCTCCTCTACTATTCCACCAAATACACAGCAAAGCTTTCTTTCCCTGTATATTGCGCACTGGTTGTGATGTTAAAGGCTGGCCTGGGTCTACCCAAGTTTTTTGGGTTGGAGCATGTTCACCATAAGCTTCAACCAACAATTGATAACTTTCAGCAGCCGTTTTCTTCAAATGAAAGAAGGTTATTAAAGTTCCCCGCAAAACGTCTTTTTCTGGAACGAAACACGACGTATTCAAAACTATGAGAACTATGTTTTTCGCATAATGACAATTAATAACGAACTGTGTTTTGATGACGGATGTTTACCTTCCAAAACGCCATAGATGTCACTAGTCTATACCAACAAGTGTACTAGTAACGCCATCTCTTAGCAAAATCGACATTATTAACCGAAACACCTATTATTATATATATATATATATATATATATATATATATATATATATATATATATATATATATATATATATATATATATATATATATATATATATATATATATACATATAAGGTGAAAGGAATCAGATAAAGGGTTATAAGGGTGATTACGTTTATATCGTAATATACTTCTATTTTAGTGTTCTTCTTTTTTCATTATTTCAAGTTATAACAAAAACAGTATATAGAAGGGAATTAGATCTGATTACAGAGTAACCTAAAGAATGTTGAGTTGAATATAAAACAAGTTTCAGAAATACAAGTTGGCGAAAACGTACTTATGGTACATCAGGCAAATTTTATTTACTTCTCTTCCTAAGGGGAAGTATTGTACGAGTATTCCTCACCTTTTAAAAGGTTTTGGGTAACAAAAATTATATATTTTCCTATTTTTGTTAGTATGTCTGGCTGGCGGTCTGTCGATCTGTTGGCACGATAACTATCGAACGAGATGATAATATAATATTTGTAGTATGGATAAAAGTTCTTAATTGATATCTTTTCATATTAGTTCAGGTTAGTTGGTTAGTTCAGGTGAAAGAGGTGGTAATTTACTTACCTTTACTTGAGCAACTCAAATTCAATACTTATTTTAGAACTCTGTCTTTGCAAGGAAAGTATTGGGTAAATCACTTTACCGATTTTTTATTTTTGAGTACATTTTTGTACTTGAGCAAAGTTTTAGCTCCTGACAATAAATATAATATATATATATATATATATATATATATATATATATATATATATATATATACATATATATATATATATATATATATATATATATATATATACATATATATATATATATATATATATATATATATATATATATATATATATATATATATATAGCAGTATTATGTTCTTGGGGTAAGCGGTCTTTGAAAAAGAACTAAAAAGTTTTTGACACCTTTTTAGCTATGCCAAGCTTTCGAAAATATTTCATATTCTTCATCAGGGCTACAATTACAGTAGATTATCAGATCTATATAGGACAAACATCTAGGGTCCTAAAAGACAGAATCACTTCCGATAAAAGTGATTGCAGATTAAAGAAAAACTCTTATGCGCTTGCTCAGCATAGTAGCCAATTTTCACATGAATTTGATTTTGCCGAAACCAATATCCTATGTAAAGAGAGAAATCTCGGCAGGAAAATCTTTAGGGAGATGGTGGATATCCACCTTGAACCTAACTCGATCAATAAAAAAACTGACATTGAAGATCTGAGTTTAATTTTCTCCAATCTATTAGAAATAGGCAGTCAAAATGAAAACTCGTACAACATATCTGACATATCTCTTTAATAATAATCCCACTGATTTTTACTAGCTTTCCAATTTTAAAACAATCAAACAAAATGTCAACGTCATTCTACTATAAATTAACCACAACCCAACTAAGAGATAGAAACACACTGCCCTTAGCAAAATGACAAGAAAACATAACAAAAAAATCCTTTATAAATTAAAATCACTTTACAACAACACAATTCTTCGTACCATACTAACAAAATGAAGTGAAAGCATATTGTATTTCCCAGAGAGGATTATGTCGAGTTTTTCATATGTTTTTTTTGATGAATAAATGTAATAAAGTGCCCCCACAAAGAAAAATTTTTGAACACACCACTTAACAGTAAATAATTTAATGTTACATATAAAATAGAGTTGTTCTTTACTTTTAATCTCAAAAATACTGATAATCTACTATAATTGTAGCCCTGATGAAGAAAATGAAATATTTTCGAAAGCTTGGCATAGCTAAAAAGGTGTCAAAAACTTTTTAGTTCTTTTCCAAAGACCGCTTACCCCAAGAACATAATACTGCTGTTTAACTAGTCGGTCAAGACTACCCTTCTATAATCTACTATAATTGTAGCCCTGATGAAGAAAATGAAATATTATCGAAAGCTTGGCGTAGCTAAAAAAGTGTCAACAAATTTTTAGTTCTTTTCCAAAGACCGCTTACCCTAAGAACATAATTCTACTGTTTAACTAGTCGGTCAAGACTACCCTTCTATATATATATATATATATATATATATATATATATATATATATATATATAATATATATATATATAATTTTTCTAGGACAAAAACAGGAATTCTATATTCTCACTATATCGTCAAATCGAGGTAGTTCCAGCAGCACATTTATCCGAGTGCAATAGACCAGGGGTGCTCAAACTTGAACTGCTGGCGATCTACCTCAAAATTGTTAGACTACGATCGATCGACTCTGAGAGGCTGCAAGTAAGTGTGATGCAGGATTGTCGTCTAGGTAGGGTGTATCGTGGCATAGATATTAGTTTTCCGCACAATATGCATTTTTTTAGTCAAGGTAAGTGTAGGTCTGCTCTAACTCATTTTCAACAGAACATGAATCCATGTTAAACTGACTTGCTATTTCAGTAGCTAATTCCTCAATGTTTTTACACGAAAAAGGATAACTCATAAATGATGCGATATTTGCCAATTTACTGAAATCATAAAAAAACGTATTTCGAATTGGCCCAAAATATTTGATAATTCTGCCTGATAAATATCATAATTCAACTGAGGAATCCTTGCTTTCAAAGATGGAAAATTTTTCAGATCCTTTCTTTTCAGTTGATCTATCATATGTTGCAATTTACTTTTGAATGCGTTTATTGCGCTAATCATCTCAATAATAGTTTTTCCTTTACCTTGAAGCTCCAAATTAATGGTGTTTAAATGCATTGTGATGTCTGTCAAAAATGCTAATTCAGTCAGCCATTTTCCGTTTTTCAGCATCTGAGTGTCATCACCTCTTCCGTCCAGAAAAGCTGTTATTTCGGGCAATAATTCGCGACTAAACCACCTGACGTCCGTGTGAAGAATTAAATCAGTGTGTTCAGCTGACTCACTATCTTCCAACTGCAATTTAAAGAGCCGTCGTTGCAAGCTACGTGCACGGATAGCATTCACAAGTTTTATTGCAATGCCCATAATCTCCTCCATGTTTAGAACTTTTGAACACAAAACTTGTTGCTGTATAATGCAATGGAAGGAGAAAAATGAAGGGAAATCATCATTAGCTCGACACAATGCCACAAAACCGTTTTTGTTTCCAGTCATTGCTGGTGCTCCATCGGTTGTAATGCACACTAGTTTATATATTGGTAGCTTGTAGTTTGTTGCAAAATTGAAGAAAACGTCATATATATCTTCGCCACAGGTCTTTCCTTTCAGAGGAATCATTGTCAAAAACTCTTCCTTAGCTGACATGTCATTGAATACCATTCGAATAAAAATACACAGCTGGGCAGTGTCTGTCATATCGGTGGATTCGTCGAACTGTAAAGAAAAGTATGTACATTCCATGATATCATGTTTTAGTTTATCTGCCATGTCCTGACTCATGACTTCAACACGCCTTGTGACAGTCGGACGAGATAACTGAAGTTCTCTAATAGCAGACATAATCTCTGTTTTAGTTTTAAAATCTCCAAATAAAGTCTCACCCGCTTCAATAAATGCTTCCTTCACAACCAATCCATCATCAAATGGTTTCTTGTGTTTCGCCAATATATGAGATATTTTAAATGACGCGATCGTTGCAGCTTTTGATTGTTTGGCTAGTCTTGTGAACATGGTTTGTTCTTTTTTCAAACAACACGTACTTTTCGTTTTCTTAATTCACTCTTTGACGAAAAATCCTTTTCATAGTTTTTATGAACCGTTTGATGATGCCTCTCTAAGTTCCCACGCTTAGGTATTGCAACTGACGCACGGCAAATGAGACAAATGCACTTATCCTTTACCATACAAAAGAAAAATTCTTCCTCCCAATCGTTATTAAAATGATAAGTTTTACTTTTCTTCGCCGCACTCATTTTGGACTATTTATTAATAAAGTTTGTATCGATGTATCGCCTTCAAGTTACAACTCAGACTGACTCCTATTCTTGTAGGCGCAACATTTATATCGGCGCGAACGAAGTCTCGAATGTTCCCGTCAAACACGCCGCCCGAAGTTTCTAGAAAAATCGACGGGAATCAAAAAACGCGGCTTTTCTTTGACAAGTACCGCGCGTTCCTTTGATAAAGCCGCTAGCAGGGGGTTATTACGATAAAAGAAAGTGATGAGGGGGTTATTCTGGCCTAATTGTGGATCGAATAAATTTTAGTAGTTTATTCATTACATTTTGTTTTAGTTACCTAAAACAAAATCTGTGAATAGTTCAATATCGGAATTTTTTTCTCGAGATCGACTCAAAAAGCACTCGCGATCGACTTGTCGATCGCGATCGACCGTTTGAGCACTCCTGCAATAGACGTACTGCCGCACAATAATGCTTTCTCTTCAGGATAATTTCCCTTTCAAGATTGTTCGAGACTAGAAAATTATGAATCTTTTTAGGAGAAATTTGTTAGTGGAGTATGTTTCTTGGATATTTATTGCACGATTTTACGAATTGTGGCCCTGACAGAGACATCCTGGTCATTTCGGCACCTGCCTCGTATATATGTATACTACTACGTTTAAAAATTAAAGGAGCTAATTTTTTTTAAAATACACGCACTATTGCAATATATTAAAGTAGTTGTTTTCTAGGTTGGCAGCACTGGTATTAACATCCGGCAAAGAATTTAATGGCACTTGTTTTATTAGGTGTGTGTGAACGTGTTTTGTAGTTTGTAACTTTTATTGGAAGTTGGTGTCCCTGTATATTCTGATACGTATCAAAAGTAATGTTTATCGTAAACCTATTTAAAATTCATAACATTTGTCGATTTTTAGTTAATAGTACATTTGTTTGTAAACAGACTTGTTTTCTTAGAATATCTAATCAAATAAGTAGCTTAAACACAGAATTTTCCAGAGCAGGATCAAGTTTGATGAAGCCGGTCACGTACTCATTGTTTGGTATTTGTTGATTAAATTCGGACAAGCAAACAAAAATCTAAAAAGTTAGTAATTTTATTGTTTACCATTAACAAACAGACCGACCTCAAGAGGTTCTTAATTCAATACGTACGTAATATTGTATAAACGAAATATATACGTATTTTAGTATGGTATATATGCGCTTTCGACCCGATATACCAAGATTCGCGCTTGTATGTATTTGTATTTGTCCTCAAATATCTATAAAATTACTTTTTTAACTTAGGTGACAGTAAAAGAATCATTCAAACGGATTTTGTGGCCTCAAAAGTTATCTTATCAGATTTGAATTATTATGTTACTGTGATCAAAGTTGCAAAAAAATTTCATTAAAATTGGTGAAACAGTTTTGTAAATATTTGACTACAGACATACATTCCCGAAGTTTAGGATGTCGGTTTTAAAGCATATATAGACCAGCACACATTCTCGAAGTTTAGCATGTCGGTTCTGAGGCATATATAGACCAGCATACATATGATATTTCAATAATATTACATACGTAGTGCCATTCAAATATTCCCTGAACTAAGGTTACATAGCAAGGACGCTCCGTGGAGCTACCAACTGCTCTCTACCCAGAACACGTGGCCATAGGTCACATGGAATTCTCAGAGGATCGGGAAGACGTGAAAGAAAAATTTCGTGTGGAAAAATTTTCAACCTCAAAAACAGATGACAATGTGGGAAGAGTAGGGATTCTCATAATGCTAAATCATCGATGGACGTTCAAAATAACCATAAATTAGATTTAGAAACAGAATTTGGACAAGAGGAGTGCATGTAGGATATAAGTCAATAAATTCTTGGCAAAAAAAATATCTCTCTAATTC
Organism: Pachyrhynchus sulphureomaculatus; assembly: GCA_019049505.1. Lineage (NCBI taxonomy): Eukaryota > Metazoa > Arthropoda > Insecta > Coleoptera > Curculionidae > Pachyrhynchus > Pachyrhynchus sulphureomaculatus. The sequence goes on along the minus strand of CM032453.1, from coordinate 36,793,963 downwards.
TTGAGCCTGCAGACTTTCCGGTTCTCAGTCTCTTTATATTTTTTTTAATTTCTCAGGAATAAAAATTACTGAAAACGACGGTATTTTGAATTATATTCAGAAGAGAGTAACGGACGAACTAAATAGCATTCCAGCAGAAGTCTTCCAGCACTGCTACAAACGACGCTTCGTAGCTCTCCAAGGAAGCTACTTTAAAAGAAATAAAATTGATATGTAAAAAAATTCGATTGTTAAAAAAAACAGATTCATTACAGATGAAAATATCAAATTTTTATAAGGCTTTATAGACAACAAAAATTTATTTCTAGAAACAACTTTACAGCAGAGTTCACATACTAAATTACTAACAAAACAGTTTGACTCAAATATGTCGTCAAAATCATTGGAGTCTAATTATAAATGTCTTCAGTTCTAGAAATCTAATATTGGGGAATGATTTACAATCTTAAATTTAAATAAATGACTTTTGGATTTTAAGTTCCGCAATAATAATTTTAACACCGTGTCACCTTGCTAGGCACTCAAAAAAAAAATTAAAAATAAACAAATTATAGTGCAATTTTAAAACTTTTCAATGTTATTACGATTTGCACATTGGCTTAGGAAGACCTTGTTAAAAAACAATTATAACAGCAAAAAATACTCCACTTCCCGTTACGTTGGTACTGTTATTAATATTCCAAACAACAAAAATTTAATGAAAAAATAACCGCAGTTATTTACTTATTTTAAATAATTAAACAGTAAAAAAAATTGTCGCAAAAGATAGGATGAATATTTTTTAAATTGTGAAGTGTGTCCCAAATACGAGTACGTGGTTAAAGGTCTAGGTATCCAGAAAAGATTTCTTATTTCCTGCCTTTATTTTTACCTTATTTTCCACTTGAAACAATACACCATCGACAGTTAAACTCTGGTACTTAGTTAGAGGTTCAGCGACAGGAAAGGACTGGCGATGAAGACAGTGCCCAATTACGCTTTGCTCTCGGGAAGGATCCATATCTAAAGCCGGAATTGAACAAATCGAGAACCGACCCCGACTGCCAACATGTTCTTGGCGGGAGACTACTTAGACCAAAATAGAGTAACGATGAAGGCAGAGTCCTCCTAATTCCCGAGTGGTATACATATCTGAAGTCGAACGAAAAAGGTTGTCATCAAACCATTATAATGCCTTGAAGAACTTCATAGTTTCTAGGCTGCACCCATTGCGGTGGCAAACAGGAAGTGTAGAACAATACTTTAAAAATAGAGAACTGAGAGTACTATCTCCTGATCCTATGGTTCGAATTTCATATTAAACTGTAGATCCTCCTGGCTGACCTTACCTGAACGATAAATGAGATTGGTGAAAAAATCTTCTTTATTTGCGGAGATATCGTAAAAAGAGCAAATTAGTCGATTTTGTTTTAGTGTCTTGATCAAAGTTTGTAAATAACGGACCTGAGTTGTAGAACTTTTTTAAAGGCTCTTTAAGTCCTCAATACAACCATGTATGGCTGTTAATATAAATCGGTTGCTTATTAATTTCCATGGAAGAATGATATCAACATCTCTTTCTTTACTCGTTAAGTCGTATAGGGAACTTCTTAACCATTCAGTCAAATATCCAAAATGGTAAAACACAAAATAATAAGAATAAAATAGGCTTATTTCGTTTTTTACGAATATTTCCAATACTTTTTTTTTATTTTGTTTTGTTTATGAACGTAATTTTATAAAACTTCTAATATTTAACCCCAAAATATTCCTCATCAATTTGGGACACAGCTTACATTAATGTATTTCAACCAATTAGTAATATTCATTTAGCCAATATATTTACGTTAAATTAACTTAATTAATAGTTTTTCCATAAAATTATCACCACCCACAATAAAATAAATTATTGGTTTTTGATTTCTGGGAAAAAAACTGGATTACTGTGAATAGAGGTTAGTAAGTATAGATAATTAGTTTGAAAAATTCCCAAATATAATAAATTATTTGTTTGCCGTGACATCCTCCAAATATATTTAAATTTTATTTAATTATAACATTCTGTCGGATGGTGGAAAGGGCTGAAACCGATCTCGATAAACAGTACAAATATGCGTTTGAACGCATTTGAAAAGTAGGTATAGGAGTACCAAAAACATTTTTAGTATAACTCCGTATTTCATTCTTACAATCGTTTATCGCCAAGTCAATTACACAGGCCAACAAAAAAAATATTTGTAAAAACTTTTTAAATCAACACATCTAAGTGTTATGTATTTTTGGGTGCTGAAACCGTATCTGGTATCAGTTTTTTTGTATCACCCACAGTTCTCTCACAATATGACATCGATTAAATTTCAAAATAGGGAAAATTTGATATGTAAAAAATAAAAACTTAAACCGTACTTTTGTTTGATTAGGCTACAATTTTAACTCACGAAAACATATTTCACTTCAATTCGAATATTTTAGGTGCTTATTTTTTTGTATTTCCTTTCCCTTTTCTCCGTGAAGTTTCTTGTATAGCCTTTTCTCCGATGTGATGTAATTTGTTCTCTATGAAGTGACCAACAGTAATCACCCATCATGTTGATATTCCACCGTCCCTGGTACCGTTTCTCCATCGTCTTTATGTCCTGATGGACCTGTTCCCCCTGCTCTTCACTCACATCGCCTAAGTTTTTAGGAAAAAAGTCAAGATGGTTGTGCAAGAAGTGGACTTAAGGCTCATCAGACAACCCAGATTTTTGAACTTGTCTATCATATTAGCTACGATAAATTCATAGTTAGGGTCTTTCACATTGCCCAAAAACTTAGACACAACTTCTTTAAATGATATCCAAGCCTCCTTTTCTTTTTTCGGTCTACTAAAGTTTTATGAAAAATGTTCTTCTCGCCAGGTGTTAAAGTTTTTCTTATGGGCCATTGTTTTTTTTGGACCAAGGTTGATCCCTTGCTCTGCTATCCCACTCACATATAAAACATGGAAACTTTGTAAATCCCTTTTGTATATATATAGTATCCAATCGTGAGCTGGATAGTTAATTATGTTAAGATTTTCTTAAGTTTCCTTCATATGGACTGAATGAGCAACAGACAGTGAAGCATAAGTATTTCCGTTGTGTAACAGAACATCTTTTAAACTAGTTTTTGATGAGTCTATAAAAAGCCTCCAATATTCCTTCTTGTACTCAATGCTAAATTCGTTCATTAAATTACTAATATTATGGCAGTAAACCAAATCCTCTTCCTGCTTGAAAAACTGAGCAAACTGTTGATCTCTTGTTCTATAATGGTAAATATGTAGATGTTCCAGATTCCAATAAATGTTTTTCTTTCAGCCTAGAATAAAGCAATTCTGCTTTTCCCTTAGTCAAACTCAAATCTCTCACTAAATCATTTAATTCAGCTTGTGTAAACAACTGTGGTTTTAAATTTTCTAGAGAACATTGAAACTCATCATCATCCGGTCGACTTTCATTAAATTCGGGACTGAACTGCAAAACGTCATCAATAGACTAAGGTGGCTCAGAGACAGGAAGACCCGGTCCATGTCCTACCGGCCGATTAGCTGAAATAAAGTTAGGATAGACTATTACTTTCTTATTTTTGGAGTTATATCCAGAAACATCAACGCTGCAAAAATAACAATCCTTTGAATGATTTTCTGATGTTTCTTTGATGTTTTTTAACTACAAACTCACCACATATATAACAAAAAGTGTTGGGAGAGTTTTTTACAACCACCATTAGCCATACTTTGAGTGTGAATTAAAGCACATGGGTTAAACACTGCAATGCGAGGTTATACTAACTGGAAGAAAACAAACAGCTGTGACATTTATCGGAACTGCCAACCTAATAACATTTGATTTTACTGCCAACCTTATAAAATTCTGATTTTATTGCCAACCTAATAACATTCAAATGATAAAAAATAAACTTTTCACATTTTGAATATTAAAATGTAAAAAAATTGGTGGATGATACGACTTTTTTATTATTATTTTTCGGACTCCAAAAAACATAGGAATCAGGTAAAATTATAAAAAAAGTTTTTTCATCGTTGGCCTGTGTTATCCATTTCAAATTTCAATTTCGGTATTCGGTATTCGGTAATTCAAATTTCGGTAAGTAGAGGTAAAAAACACTGGACTGAATGCAATCCTCAGCAACGTTCAGAGCGTCCTGAAAATATAAAATTACTTTATTCTTTGTAATACAAACCGCTTTGGATATCGCAGCGGTCTTGTCACTGATATTTAAGAATTTTAGTAGCTAGATATTTATGGTTATACAGACCTTATTAAAGAACAAATTTAGAAAATATTGAGTTGTAAACGATAATTAAAATATTATTTTCTTTTTTTTCTATTAGAGAAAATCATGTACCTCATTAGGTTATGTTTTTAATGATATTATGAGAGCCGGTGAACCAAGCAATCCTTTAAATTTTAGAAGTGCGACAACATTATAAATTTGACCAATTCGTCACTAGCCGATAAAATCAACCATTTTGACAGCACATTAGATGACTGATCGCGTCCGAATTTAAATATGTAGGGGCTTGAGAAAAACGAACATGTGCCATTTTATTTAATGTTTTTAGTGATTTTTTACAATCCAAGCACATTTTTATCTTTGGTTCTGGATTTGTTAAAAATAAAAAAGGAGGGAAGCTAGTAAAATGTCTAATGTATGAGCGAATAGCTTCTCCGAACTTATAACCGACGTAAATTGTGCCTTACATGCACATGCGCATAAAGTACGACAATTAACTTCCTGTCTTGGAAAATTGATTTTAATGTAAACAAGGGTGAGAAAGAGCATTATAATAACTAAAAAATTCACATATATTTATAATAACCTATGAATAAATACAAGTTAAGAAAAATCTTAAGTTCTCGGGAATCAAACACAGGCCAACAAAAAAAATATTTGTAAAAACTTTTTAAACCAATACATCTAAGTATTGTGTATTTTTGGGTGCTGAAACCGTACCTGGTATCGGTTTTTTTTGTATCACCCATAGTTCTCTCACAATATGACATCGATTAAATTTCAAAACCAAATCCTCTTCCTGCTTGAAAAACTGTGTTGATCTCTTGTTTTATAATGGTAAATAGATGTTCCAGATTCCAATAAATGTTTTTCTTTCAGCCTAGAACCAAGCAATTCTGCTTTTTCCTTAATCAAACCCAAATCTCTCACTAAATCATTTAACTCAGCTTGTGTAAACAACTGTGGTTTTAAATTTTCTAGAGAACATTGAAACTCATCATCATCCGGTCGACTTTCATTAAATTCGGGACTGGAGTGTAAAACGTCATCAATAGACTAAGGTGGCTCAGGGACAGGAAGTCCCGGTCCATGCCCTACCGGCCGATTAGCTGAAGTAAAGTTAGGATAGACAATTACTTTCTTATTTTTGGAGTTATATCCAGAAACATCAAAGCTGCAAAAATAACAATCATTTGAATGATTTTCTTGCTCTCTCCATACCATGGGTACTGCAAATCTAAAAGCTTTATTTTCTTTCTTATACCATTTCCTAAGATCCTCAACACAAACATAACATACTTTGTGAGGAGCCCAACATTTTTCTTGATTACCGATTTCTACACCAAAATATGCAGAGTATACTTTTTTTACAAAGTCAGTAATGTTTCTTTGATGTTTTTTTAACTAGAAACTCACCACATATATAACAAAAAGTGTTGGGAGAGTTTTTTACAACCACGATTAGCCATACTTTGAATGCGAATTAAAGCTGCGAGGTTATATAAACTGGAAGAAAACAAACAGCTGTGACATTTATCGTCACTGCCAAGCTAAAAACATTTGATTTTACTGCCAACCTTATAAAATTCTGATTTTATTGCCATCCTAATAACATTCGAATGATAAAAAATAAACTTTTCACATTTTGAATATTAAAATGTGAAAAATTGGTGGATGATACGACTTTTTTATTATTATTTTCGGGCTCAGCATACCAAAAAAATATAGGAATCAGGTAAAATTATTAAAAATGCAACGTATCTCTGTCTGTCTGTCTGCCCTTTAGTGTGCACTTGAGAACCACTTACTCGATTGACGCGTTTTTTTTTTAAGTCATACATATGTTCTCTGGCCAGGTTATAGGATATATTTTATTACGTTACGTAATATAAGGAATAAGCAATGACTATAACAATGAATCAAGTCGGCAAAAAGTTTGCCGCTAGCGCCCTTACTTGCAATACGCTGCCTAAAACGTTAAATATAGAACAATACCATATAGCAAAGAATATAATACATAAAATGCGTCGTCTCTCTGTCTGTCTGTCCGTTAGTGCGCTTATCACTCGAGAACCACTTATCCGATTTAAGGTTTTTTTTTAAATTTATACATAAGTTCTCTAGCCAGGTTATAGGATATATTTTATTACGTTAGGTAACACAAGGAATAAGCAGTGACGATAATAGTGAATCAAGTCTACGCGAGCGGATCCGGGGGCACGGCTAGTTAATTTATATATAAAAAATATATTTTATTTCATAATACATAAATGTCAATGTAAAGCCAATAATGAAATGTGAAATATAATGTGTAAGTTTTTTGGAATCTAAAAAAAACATGTTTTCGTGTCATTTTTAGATTTATGAACAATGGTTTTTAAATGTAGCATTTCAACAGTTTAACATGCATTTAAAAGTTATAGCTGATGCATATTATTGAAGAAACCTTTTAAAATGCAATTATCGTGCCAAGAAAACTGTTCTATTTCCATTTACGGTCTTACAGATTACAGTTATATTAGTAACGCAAATTGAATCACGTACGAATAATCGCAACTTTGTTCTTAAGTTATTTTTTAGGAGTATTAAGTCCGCATTTTAATTTGTGAACGGGAAATTCACAACGCCTGCTTTCAAACCACAAAAAATCGTAGTGACGATTAAATTAGAAATGCTTAGTGATTAACAATCAGGTTTCGACTCAAAAGCATCATACAGTATAGAACTAGCACACGATCAAAGTGAAGGTACATGGGGTGACAATTTCCGAGACTTTTGAAGCAAAAACTGGGTTTTTGCCAAAAATCGATTTAATTCTTCAACACAGTTTCCTTCAAGAGCGATAAACTTATTCCAGCGATCTTGCAAACATTTTTGGACGCTTCGGTCGGCTTTCATGCGGTTCCAGCCTCTCTGCGAACTGCCTCACGGTGTGACGAAGTCTCACTGTGCAACTCAAAATTCCGGCTGCATTGCATTAATTTTTTTTTAAATACTCGTCAGACATAGCGCTTCAACCTGTACACGCAACTTTTTTGTTATTTTTTTTTGTAATTCTGGCTGAAAGATGAAGAAGGTCTCTATTTTTTGGGCTAGGAACTTTGTACAGTGTACATCGAAATCTCGACTCGATGATACCGTAAAAATAGTCATTTTAGCGAAAATTTTGAGGATTTTAAGCTATTGGCCAATATCAGTTATTTTTAACTTTTTTTTAAATAGTTTTTATAGTTTAATATTATTCATTTTTATATATCTCGTACAAGTAGATTATTATTTTCAAATAATTCCCACTTGATAAATTTCAATTGAAAATAAAGAAATAAAATTTTTAAATATATTGAAAATTGACCATTTATTGAAAAGCAAATTAATTTTTGCCAAAATTATTATAGTATCCATTATTAAGTACCTTAAAATAATATTGCTGAACCAGAAATTCTCCGTTTTTTCTTTATCGGCTGAAAAAACTATAAAAAGAACCAAAATTCGCCAATAAGTTCAAATCCTCAAAATTTTTGCCAAAATGAATATTTTTACATGAATCAGCGACCTCAAGAACGTATACTACCATACCAAATTATCGAGATTTCAATAGACACAGTAAAAATACAGGTTCGTCGCCCATAAGAATATTATTAAAAAAAAATACCTTCTTCATCTTTCAGTTAAATTAAAAAAAAAAAAAAAAAAAAAAAAAAAAAGTTGCAGATACAAGTTGAAGCGCTATATCTAGCGAGTATTTAAGGAAAACATGAATATACTATCTTAAAAATTGACAGGCAGCTGGAATTTTGAGTTGTACAGTGGGACGAAGTTCTATTGTGTGCCTGGTGAACTCAGGCGTGTAGCGGTGGATCCAGTTATAAAGGGAGAAGAGAAAAAAACCAAATACACCATCATAAACTACTTTAATTATACTAACAAAATATACAACTCAAAAAATCTCTAATTTAAATAACATCATTCCTAACAAAAAAAACATTTTTCGGTTGTTATTATTAAGTATCGGGCCAACTTCTAAGAAATGGTGATATACTCAGTTATGTTTACATTTCTGATCGTGAATCCAGGTAAACATCAAGAATTTGGTTCACTTCATAATTGTGTATCAGATCATTAAAAGAAGATGCCGAAACGCATGTCATTAGACATTCGGAAAACTGTTATAAGGTCATACAGTAAAGGAAAAGTTTCACGCGAAATAACTAAAATTTTATCCATGGGAAAAATAACGGTTAGCAATATGGGAAACTACAAGTACTCTGAGTGATAAACCATGTTCTGGAAGACCAAAGAAAACAACTATTCGTGTCGACAAAGAAATTAAAAGAAAAGCAGTTGGAGACGTAAAAAAGAATGCTGCAATTATTGCACGTGAATTACGTGAAGAAAATTTAGCTGACATCAGTAGGAGTACTGTTTGTCGTAGACTAACACAAGTTGGACTTGGACGTGTTGGAGCAAAAAACCGTTCATCAGTAAAAAAAATAAGAAGGCCAAATTAGAATTTGCAAAAATATACACAATTGGATAGTTGAAGACTGGAAAAGTACTGTTTTCGGACGAAACTAAAGTTAATTTATTTGGAAATGATGGAAGAAGATATGTTCGACAACCAAAAGGTACTAGACATGATTCTGGGTATCAAATAGCGACTGTTAAGCATGGTGGTGGTAGTATTATTGTTTGGGGGGGGGGGGGGGGGGGTAATTTCGTGGCAAGGCGTCGGTCGGTCCAATAGTTAAAATTGAAGGTACTATGGACACTGTTATGTACAGAGATATTCTACCAGAACTCATGCGTCCTTATGGACGTCGAAATATGCCACTAAGATGAATTTTTCAACAAGACAATGATCCGAAACATCGATCCAAGCTTTTGCAATAATTTTTCAGAAAGAAAAATCTTTGAGTTTTAGAATGTCCAAGTCAATCTCCGGATTTGAACCCCATAGAACACTTGTAGGAAGAGTTAAAAATGAAAGTGGGAACTGAAAATTGTTCCAATAAAGGTGTTCTCTGGAAAAAAGTTCAAGAAGAGTGGGCCAATATCACTAGAGACAGAATTCTCAAATTAATCGAATCAATGCCTCAACGATGTGCTGCTGTAGTAGCTTCGAAGGGTATGGCTACAAAGTATCGATAAGAATGTATCGTGTACTGCCACTTTTTTCTGAGTTTATAGTGATTTTTGCTATTGTTATACACCTTTTTATTGTGAAATTTGAAGTTGGCCCAATACTTATGAACAGCCGAAAAATGTCATTTTTGTTATAAATGATTGTTATTTATAGTAGAAGATTTTTGAGTTATATTGTATATGTTGTTAGTAAAATTAAAGTAGTTTATGATGGTGTATTTGGTTTTTTTTTTTCTCTTCTCCCTTTATTAACTAAGTCAATTTTTGACAAAAAAAAAAAGCGTAGTACTTGATAAATATTAAGCTGTTATTTTGCCTTTAGTTTTTCCAACAGAAAATAAGTTTACAATAAAAAATAACTTAAAATAAAAAAAAAAAAACATTTTTACTATGGAAATGGCTGATGTACAAAATAAATTTTTCCGAACCTACCAACCGCCAACAACAATCGCGTAGCGAGACTGATTTAAAAATGGATTTATTATAAGATAACTTGTATTTTTAAGACAAAATAAAGTTGTGGAGTAATAAAATTTTTAATAAATTTTTCTTTAATTTGTTGTGTAAGGATAAAAGTGATTAGTAAACGACTGAAAGTTTATTTACTTCCACTGAAAGCCTGCATATGTAGGTTTATTTGTGCTACGGTCTCAAATCAATCAGAAGTAATATGACTAGAGGAATTTAATCAACAAACTTGTTTGCTATTATTTATAATTAGCTCTGGTCGACTAGGAACGGGTTGAACGAGCAAATATTACGAGCCTTATCAGCTGATAATAAATAAATTAAAAGAAAAACTGGAATCAGTAATATAGAAACAGATTTTCTCACTTTAGATTGGATAAATTAGATGGAAAAACTAAGCATGTCAAGACAGGTAAATTATGTTATTTGGATACATAAAAACCATAGACGAAGTAGAATCAATAAGAAAGATTAATAGACGGTAATGGCAAAAGATAATTATTAATTTACAAACAGACTTGGAGAAAGATTTCTATCTAGAAGTGGACAAATAAGGATTGTTGGGAGAGAAAAGATGGGTATTTTTCAAAATTATCTAACTTTTTTTCATCACACATAAATTTGTGCTGTATTTTCATAGAGCCACTGGTATAGAAGGAAGTCTATTACGCAGCTTTTAAACTATTCGTATGTTTATATAATGATCATATTCGTTTATTACAATAAAGAAATTCGCCTGCCTAAGAGAAATACGATTTTAGTTCATAGTCTCGATTTCCAAAGTAAACTTCCTCAGCCGAAATCCTTAAAACTTCGCCTGTTTTTTTTGAGAAATTTAAATCCCATATAAAATTATTAAGGTCTGCGTGTATTAATAATCAAGTTCAGAGCTACTTAGTTCAAAAGCTGGGTGGATGATAAACAATTCAGCTGAAATCTCGGGAATACGCTGGATGTGGAAGCACTTTGAAGCTTTTCAGCAATAAACGCGTTTTTTGTCAAACTCAATATGCTACTCTCAAAAAAAAAACTTGAGGGTGACCAAATAAAAATTTCTGCAGTTGTGTAATAAAGATACCTAAATATGTTTTAATATCAAAGTCCATTTTCAATATAATTTCTACTGTTCTTTAAACTCGCTGAATCACTATTAAGGAAATTGCTTTATTTTTAAATGATCCAGGAATTCCCAAATAAAATTAATTATTATGCATAATCATATCATTTAATATTGCTTATGAATCACATCTATTTTTAAATCAATGATTTTACCATTTTTTTTTTTAAAAAAAACAGGAATTCTGCAGGTAGTACTAATGCTTATAAATTACCCTTTTAATTATGGTGATTAATTGGAATATGACCCGAATAAATTGGTTTTTTACTAACCAGTTTTGGCAGTTAAATTGAATATCCGACTATGTAATTCTTTTGCTGATTTGATTGATTATTTAGTTTTTTTTTTCGTTCTAAAATATGTTTGTAAATAAAGTAATTTGCCAGAAGAGGTTTAGTGTTGTGACCATGAGGTTTGCATTATTCTTTCTACACTGGTGAGCAAAAAAATTTGGCTTCATTTAACACGGATCCTAGAATTTAGTGTTCACATATTTTTACGTATTTTAGTATCATTTGAAAAGCCACAGCATACCTCATGCTTTTTACTGATTCAAATGATTGAAAGGGGAAACAAGGAGAACAAGGATTGAAAATAGGGGTAAGAGAACGCACGCTGTGATTCAGCGTGTCCATGGCGGCGAATGCTGCTTTAATAGCGGTGCTTAATGACGTCACATTAGGATGCCGTGAGTTATTAGTGACCCGTTCAACTACGCCCCATCCGTAGTAGTCTTAGGGATTCAAATTTGGGCTATCAGAAACACGGTGATCATTTTGAGGTTATGACCATTTAATAGAAAATATCAGGCTTTCTCAGGCGCCAACAACGGCTTCTGATGGAGGCACAATATGAAGGTAAATTTAAATTAAAATTTATCCGATGTATAATATAACACGTAGGCTGAAAAGTTTTTGGTTTGACACACAAAATCTATGTAATTTTTAGGAAGTACCAACCTTCAAACGATATCTGTCAAAATTTCATGACATTTCCACGATTAGTTTACAAGTTACAGTGGTTTTAGTGACGCCACTTTTGATATTTTCAAAACAATGGAAAAAATAGAATTTTGCGTGTTGATTAAACAGTGTGTTTTGTTGGGAAAAAATACCGTTCAAGCAAAGCAATGGTTTGATAAGTGTTACGGGGACTCTGCTCCTGGAAAAATCACTCATCATTTACTGGTATGCTGAATTTAATCACTGTCGTACAGATTCAAATGATGCTGAATGCTCTGGGCGCCCAAATGAGGTGGTTATACGGGAAAACATAAAAAAAATCCACAAAATTGTTTTGGACGACCGTAAAGTGAAATTGCGGGAGATAGCTGACACCCTAAAGGTATCAAAAGAACGTGTTTGTCATATTTTGCATGAATATTTGGGCATGAGAAAGCTCTGTTCGAAATGGGTACCGCGTCTGCTCACAGTGGACCAAAAACATCAACGTGTTGATGATTTTGAGCGCTCTTTAGACCTGTTTAAGCGCAATAAAAAGGATTTTTTCATGCGATATGTGACAATGGATGAAACATGGATCCACCACTACACACCGGAGTCAAATCGGCAGTGAGCTGAGTGGACAGCAGCCGGTGAAAGCCGCCCGAAGCGACCAAAGACACAACAGTCGGCTGGGAAGGTTTCGGCCTCTGTATTTTGGGATACGCATGGAATAATTTTCATCGACTATGCTAAAAAGGGAAAAATCATCTATAGCGAATATTATCTAAAGTTGTTGGTGCGTTTGAAGGCAGAAATCGCAAAGAAACGGCCCCAAATGAACAAGAAAAAAGTGTTCTTTCATCAAGACAATGTACCGTGTCACAAGTCAATGGTTACGATGGCAAAACTGCATGAATTTAAGTTCGAATTGCTTCCTCATCCACCGTGTTTTCCAAATTTGTCCCCCAGCGACTATTATTTATTCGCAGACCTCAAAAAAATGCTCGCGGGAAAGAGATTTGGCTCCAAGTAAGAAGGCAAAGACAAATCCTTCTACAAGAAAGGTAGAGAAATGTTAAAAAAGCGTTAGACTAATTATATCGCTCTTGAAGGAGACTATGTTGATGAATAAAGCCGAATTTTGCAAAAAAAAAATGTGTTTTGAGTAGCTAGACCAAAAACTTTTCAGCCTACTTGTTAAGTACACAATACATTTTTCGTTAATATATTCCAAATATTAATTTCTACGTATGTTTTTTTTTTTTTTTTTTTTTTATGGGTCTAGCACACGTGCTACAGGGAAGTCCCTAAAGCGCTACAGGAGCGACACGTGTGCGGAGAAAGCGATTCACGTTGTTCTTGAATCGCTGTAGATTGTACTCGATGGGAAACACAGTCCTGGGTAAACCATTCCAAAGGTATGATGTTCTCCATATAAAAGACTGCTTGAAAAGCGTTGTACGAGGAGTAACAAGCTGAACCTCATACGGATGTGAAGCATTAGCGCGACGCGTACCTCTAATATGCACCGCTCTGGGAGGAATTAAACGGGCCACATCCTTCGAACACTTTCCATGAAAGTACTTGTAGAATAGGCTCAAGTCGCCAACCGTTCTTCGATGTTCCAGCGAATCAAGGCAGTCGGTCAGTTCCGGGTGTCCAATCAGACGAACAGCTCTTCTCTGGATAGAATCCAACAAATGCAGTGTATGTTTGGGAGCGGAGCTCCAAACATGGGAGCAGTATTCCATAGTTGGTCGAATTTGAGCTTTGTAAAGAATTAACAGTTGTTGTGGAGTGTAAAGCTTTCTGGTTCGAAACAATATTCCCAACTTTTGAGAAGCTCTTTTTGTAGTCTTGAATAGATAGATAAACAAAATTTATTGTCAAAAGTACAAAGTATACTGGGTGATTGGTGAATGAGCTAAATAAAAATGATAAATACAGAAGTTGTAGGGTAGCGTTTCTAAAGATTAAAGAAGAGTTAAAACAGACACAATAGTACATCGTTTTCCTAGTGTTCCGTACGGAACACTTATAAGATTACTTCGGTGTCTGTCTGTCTGTCACACCTGATTTTCTCCGAAACTGGTTGACATAGAAAGTCGAAATTTGGCACTAATATAGGAATTGATGGCTTCATCAGAGCCATATAGTTTTGAAAGTTAAATTTTGACTTAAGGGGTTAGTGTTGGGGAGTGAAATCGGAAGGGGTGAATGAAAGCTTTATAAAAAGACGAGTTGAAAAATAAATATAATGTAATATAATGTAATAAAGCGAAAAATCGCTGTCCTCCACCTTATCTCGAAAAGTACTGATCAAAAAATTTTGAAAAAATTTTGAATATTCTCTACAGGGTGTAGATTGAACAAAAATTATCACGAGTGCATTACCTTTAATAAATTATCTGATATATAAAAGAAAAATTTCAAGGCCATCAGTTTTCACTAAAGATCGAAAAAAAAAACTTTGTTGAAAACCCATTTGGGATGTGTCTTGTGAAGTCACTGATCATTTTATACTTCCGTAACGAAAATTTTTATTTTAAAAGCAATCAACGTACAGAACACTATTTGCGCAAGTCCAACTTGCACTTGACTGGTTATTTAATTATACGACGCTGTAGGTATATCATTTTTCAATTTTATAGAACTTTTAAAGTCAGAAACGCTATAAACTTTTTTATGGTGTTATGTAAAATAGAGAAGAAAAAAAGCTTTTTAGTGTTCCGTACAGAACACTTATAAGATCACTTCGGTGTCTGTCTGTCCGCCTGTCACACCTAATTTTCTGCGAAACTATTTGACATAGGAAGTTGAAATTTGGCACTGATATAGGAATTAATGGCATCATCAATGCCCCAAAACGTTGAAAGTTAAATTTTGAGTTAAGAGGTTAGTTTTGGGGGGTGAAATCGGAAAAATGTTACCAGGTCATCGAGTGGAGTGTCAAATGAGAGCTTGTAAAAACACAAGTTCAAAAATATATATACTGTAATACTTGTGCACACTTTTCTTTGTATTATTTTTAAAAAATTGCCAAAAATTGCTGCCCCCCCTTATCTCGAAAAGTACTGACACAAAAATTTTGAAAAAACTCTGGAATATTCTCAATAGAGTGTAGATTGAACGAAATTATCACAAGTGTATTTGATAATTTATGTGGTATATAAAAAACCAAATATTTCAGATCATCATCAAGGTTACAAAAATTGGTAACAAACTTCGTTGAAAACTTATCTGCGGTGTGTCTTGTGAAGTCATTGATCGTTTTATATCCTCGTAACATTTTTTTTTAAAAGCAATCAACGTACGGAACACTAATTGCGCAAGTCCGACTTATAGTTGGCCGGTTTTTTTAAATTATACGACGCAACTTGTATTTTCTTTTTAGTGTAAGTCACTGTATATCATTTTTATACCATTTTTCAGTTTTATAGAACTTTTAATTCCAGAAACGCCAAAAAGTTTTTTTATGGTATTATGCAAAATAAGGAAGAAAAAACGCTTTTTTTCATCATTACTTTACACTTTTGGTGCCTTAATTCGTGATATTATTTGGTTGTTGTATATCAAACCAGTTAGTGTTCACGATAGACCCCTGTGAAATCTTCTCTTAAATTGAAAATGGAAATAAATTAATAGAATCAATCTTAAAACCGTTGGGTCTTCAAGGTAACAACAAACCATGAAGCTTTTATGGTGGCGTTTTGCGGAATTCACTGGCGCGTGAACGCATCCGTCTTCATCTTATTACGTTCATTTGTCCGAACATGTTGAACATAGTACAACAAACTAAACCTTTAAAACACATTAAATAGATTTGATCATCATTCATTAATTCGGTTTTTTTTTATAGCGTTCTTCGCCTTTCGGCTCCCAGCTTCCATCCTCTTCGATATTCCCAATCTCCAGGTCTTAGATTTCCCTTCGACATTGCCCTCTGAACACCTCCAAACCATGTCGCTCTTGGTCTCCCTCTTCTCCTCTTTTCGCTCGGTACCCACTTTAGAACCAGCTTTGGTATTCGGTGTTCTTCCATTCTTTCCACGTGTGCGTACCATGTAAGTTGTTGAATTTCTTCAATAATTATGGTTTTTTACTTTCATTACATCCGTTATTCTTTCATTTCTAATGCTATCCATTTTTGACAGCCGAACTTCGCTAGTAATCCATTTCGAGTGGCATTAGTTTTTGTTCCAATCGTTTCATCAATTGCCAAGTTTCACAACCGTGTAACATGATGCTCTTAAATACTGCATTCAAAATGAGGTGCTTTCTCCGTGATGTTATCTTCTTCGACGACAGAACAGAGTTTAGTTGTCTTATGACCGCTTTTCCTTTACTTATTCTATTCTCCACTTCTCTTTTTCCGTTCCGTCATTTCAAAAAAGAATAATATAATATCTTCTCTTAATCTTAAAAAGTTAGTAACTAGTTTCATACAAAAGAAATTTAATTAGGAAGAGAAATTTACTGACCATATTACCAATGAGGTTGTCGTACGTTGCATGAACAAGGTACTGGAAATTATGGAAACTGTTAAAGTAGGAAAATTGGAGTATTTAGGACACATAATGAGAAATTCCACAGATATGTATTACTACGGCAAATACTCCAAGGAAAGGTTTTTGGAAAAAGCGGACCAGGACGCAGACGTAACTCCTGGCTAAACAATCTGCGAAATTGGTTCTCCACAAATGCTCTTTTCAGAGCTGCAGTGGGTAAAGTAATAATAGCCAAAATGATTGCAACATTCGAACCGAATATGTACTTTAAGAAGAAGATTGTTGCTTCTTGACAAGCATACTTTCTTGGAGATTAAGTAAATACCCAAAAAAAAACAACAGCGTAGTTTTACTAGTCTATTTATACTTGGAATTTTCTCCCATTACATTCAAGTAAGAGGGACGTTACTTTTAAGTCTCTTTGTGGTTTTTTTTTATAATTAACATGGGAAATTTCGGTGAGAAATTCCTGGTTTCTTACATGCATAAATACATCTTAAGTATACACGTATTGTATTTGCATTGAATCGTACCAGTGAGCAATATGAATGTCCCAACTGTGGGTAATTTTTACAGTACCAAAGCAAACAAACTATGAAATAAAAATAAATATTTTTAGATGATAGAATAATGTGTTTGCTCTACCAGGGCGTTTCATTCTTGTTTGAATTCCGTGGCGCTTTTTTCATGTTACTAAAACGGCAATAAACTTTAAAACTTGTTAATTCCAGTACAAAAAAAAAACATCAGTCTTTTTCGTTAATGTTGCTCTGGTTCTCTCTTCCCATAGATGCCAAGTAACCCAAAATAGTATGAGTTATGGGGTGAAAAGTCATAAGACTTTCGGAGAGATGGCAGCACAAACAAAAAACCGTACGATTTTCAGTTTGTATCACCTCTAAGAAAATCCGTGTAAAATTTTCATCATATTTTATCTAGTAGTGTGCGAGTTAGCATCCGTTTGAAAGACGCTACTTTTGATTTTTGCAAAGCGCTGGAACAAAAAAATATCGTGTGTTGATTAAACATTGCTTTTTGATAGACAAAAATACAGCCAGAACCCAAGAATGACGTGATAAGTGTTATGGCCTATCTGCTCTGTCGAAAGTAAATATATGTCGATGGTGTAGTGAACTTAAATGATGCACTACACAGAAAGATCCACCATATTGTTCTGAATGGCAGCAAACTGAAAGCGAGAGAGATAGCTGACATCATGAAGATATCACTAGAACGCGCGAGGCATATTTTGCATAAATACTTGCATATAAAAAAACTAAGTGCTCAATGGGTGACGCGCACGCTCACGATTGATCAAAAACAGCAACGTGTCGAAAATTCAGAACGCTATTGGGCACTGTAATTCAACTAAGTTTCTGCGTCGTCAATGGACGAAACAGGCAGCCACCACTATACACCTGAGTCCAATAGGCAGTCCGCTGAGTGGCAGGAAAAGCGCGAAAGCCGAAAATCAGCTGGAAGAAATCAGCTGACAAGTATTTTTTGGGATACGCATGGAATAATACTGATCGACTATTTTGAAAACGGACGAACTATCATCGGAGACTATTGTGTTACTTAGTTAATTATCGCTCCTAATGGAGCTAACATGGTTAGCGAAAAGCGAGTCGAGTATAAAAATAAAGTGTTTGGTGTAGTGGCGATATATACTGAGTAGTGTCATCGTGCCAAAGATTCTACATTTCCAACAAAGATAAGAAGTAATTAGTCAAAACTTGGACGCCGGTTTCTAGCAACAAAAAAAAATAGGAAATGTCAGAAAATTCACAAAAAGAAACAAGAAAAAGTCAAGGAAAACATTAAGTAGTTAATAAAAATAAAATCACTTTGTTCCCAGTTGCAAGAATACTGGTAAATTCCACTTAGTCATATTTTTAAACTAAAACAGACAGAAGTTTTTGTTTATCAATCAATGATGTTGCAATTTTTTTTTGTCTGTTTTAATTAGGGTCAACGGATTTACCTCATATGACTAGGCAATATTTTATTTGAATTTGGAAAAGAGTAGTCTTAGTTCATACACCGTTGAGCAAAAAATCGACTCGAACGATTTTGCTTCATTTATCACCGATCCTTGAATTTAATTTTCAAACAGTGGTATTATTTTTGGTATCATTAGAATGCTGATTTTCTACTCTTTTCAATAATACCAAAAACATTTGGATTTCCAAAAAGTTTTACTAATTAAGACAGTTTTACTCAATAGAACCGTTTTTGCTCGCTCGACAAAGTATTCGTTGCGCGCTATTTATCCCTATAAAATACATGCAACTGCATTTTTCTACCATTCCTTTATCGGGACTTGAACCGTCAACATCTCTGCTATATCTGTTCACTAATTACGTCATCAGCCTGGAAGAAACGGCAGAAGTCATTACCCTATTGCAAGAAGGGCATAGACAACGTGTAGTCGCTGGGCAACTGCACCTGCACCAGTCAGCTGTTTCCAGAGTCAACAGACTGGCGCCTTTACACGGAGACCAGGATCGGGAAGAAGCAGGTGTACCTCGGAGCAAGACGCCCACTTCAATGTCAACACGACTCTAAGAAATCGTCACTTGACCGGCGTTGAGTTCCAGCAGGAGCTCCGACAAGTTAGTGGTCGGGCTGTCAGTCACTGGACAGTCAGAAGAAGACTTAAAGAAGCTAACCTAAATCCGAAGTGCTGCATTACTGAAACGGTCGCCTACGGAGGAGGTTCTGTCATGGTGTAGGTAGGCATCTCACTCGATACGAAAATCTATTTGGTTTTTGT
Source organism: Pachyrhynchus sulphureomaculatus (assembly GCA_019049505.1). Classification (NCBI taxonomy): domain Eukaryota; kingdom Metazoa; phylum Arthropoda; class Insecta; order Coleoptera; family Curculionidae; genus Pachyrhynchus; species Pachyrhynchus sulphureomaculatus. Next base: position 36,774,748 of record CM032453.1, on the reverse strand, counting down.
GACTGATGAGATTCGTAGTGGTGGATTAACTACTCACCGAGGAAATTCGGCAGGAACACGTCGTTCCTTATGTCGGGTTTGTTGGCGATAGCTTCGTGCTTATGCACGACAATGCGAGGCCACATGCTGCTGCATTGGTGTGGCAATACCTGGCGGAAATGGGAATACCCACATTAGACTGGCTTACGAGGAATCCTGACCTCAATCCAATCGAGCACATGTGGGATGGACTCAAAAGAAAGGTTCGAGCCAGAAATCCAACCCCTACATCGCTGAGAAACTTAAAGGTTGCGATGACGGAAGAGTGGGGAAGAATCCCAGAGAGAGTGGTGAAAAAGCTCTCTCGCTACATATGAAAACCAGCTGGAAGCAGTAGTAAGGGCTGGAGGGGGGAGTAATACAAAATATTGATTTCGGTTTTTATCAATAAATTTAATTGTTGAACTTAAAATTTGTTTAATTTTTCCTTTCTCTTACCCCTATTTTTAATCCTTGTTTCCCCTTTTAACCATTTTAATCAGTAAAACCCATGAGGTATACTATGGGATTTGGTATCATTAGAAAGATAATAGAATGGGCTTTCAAATGATACTAAAATTCGTAAAAATATATGAATATTAAATTAAAGGATCCGTGTTAAATGAAGCCAAATAGTTTAAGTCGATTTTTTGCTCACCGGTGTAGAAGATTACAAGTGTAAAAGAATAAACAAGAAATGAAGGTATCATCAAAACAATATTAACAGAAACGTAGTTAGGAGTATTAAGATTCTAACCTACATTACTGCCCGAAAGTTTAGGAAGAGTGGCTGTAACAATAAATCAACTGTAAGAATTTTAAAACAAATTGGCTGCAATAAATCTTGATTACTTCAGCTATCCAATGTAGTTATTATGCACATTTCTCAGAATTGTTTATTCCAAAAAAGGGTTGTTTACTTACAATGGATGAGTTTAATAAATACCTCCACACTAAGTAAGATTTTCTTAATGCTTAATTTGTTAAGCTTCAATGTGTGCATGCGGTTATTCACTGGGAAACTTAGTTTTTTAAAATGGCGTCAAGAAATTAGCTAACTTTAAAACTGCGAAGTGCCATCTGTACTCTACATGAGAAAGGCTATAGTCGGCGACAAATCGAAATAAAAATGGATATTTCAAATAAAAAAGTACATTACACAGTACAGAGCAAACAAACAAATGGAACAGATAGAAGGAGCTCTGGTCGAGTTAAAGCCACAATAGAACATAAAGATCAATTCATTACAGTGATATTAAAACGAACTGCTCCTTAAATTACCGCTGTTATAAAATGACACGGATCTTGAACCAATCTTTACTACCACCGTTAAAAGACGATTGCGGTTTTGCAGACCTAAAACAAATGTATGCAGCCAGGACAACAAGACTCTCAAATCTGTCAGACAAAATCGTTGACCGGGAGTACCTAACAAATGAATGGAAAAATTTGGAAGCTGAGTATTTTAATAAATTAATAGATGGAATGCCTAATGTGGGCGTTTTGATGTATATTTATGATTGATTTTGTAGAGAACGCTCTATTGTAAAAGCAGACATTTATTTTACCATAATAAAAACCTTTTTCCATTTAGTATTTTTACTTTTAATTAAAAATTCCTTAGTGCTTTAACATTTTTGGATGTTATGTCTTCAGTGTCCTTCTTTACGGTGTGGAATATTGGACGCTGACTGAAGCCACTTCTAAGAAACTTGAGGCATTTGAATTATGGCTATATCGCGGAATTTTGAAAATTTCATATTACCAACGAGGATGTCTTACGTCGCATGAACAAGAAAGTAAAAATTAAGGAAACTGTTAAAGTAGGAAAATCGGAAAATTTAGGACACATGATGAGAAATTCCTACAGATATGGATTACTACAGCAAATATTCCAAGGAAAGGTTTTTGGAAAAAGGGGACCAGGACGCAGACGTATCTCCGTAATCAGTCAAAACTTGGATGCCGGTTTCTAGCAACAAAAAAAATTGGGAAATGTCAGAAAATTCACAAAAAGAAACAGGAAAAAGTCAGGGAAAACATTAAGTAGTTAGTAAAAATAAAATAACTTTGTTCCCAGTTGCAAGAATACTGGTAAATTCCACTTAGCCGTGTTTTTAATAAAACATACAGACGTTTTTGTTTATTAATCAATGATGTTGCAATTTTTTTTGTCTGTTTTAATTAGGCTCAACGGATATACCTTATATGACTAGGCAATATTTTATTTGAATTTGAAAAAGAGTAGTTTTAGGTCATACACCGGTGAGCAAAAAAATCGACTCGAACGATTTTGCTTCATTTATCACCGATCCTTGAATTTAATTTTCAAACAGTGGTATTATTTTTGGTATCATTAGAATATTAATTTTCTACTTTTTCCAATAATACCAAAAACATGTAGATTTCCAAAAAGTTTTACTGATTTAAGACGGTTTTACTCAATAGAACCGTTTTTGCTCGCTCAACAACGTCCTCGTTGCGCGTTATTCATCTCTAAAAAATACATGCAACTGCATTTTCCTACCATTCCTTTATCGGAACTTGAACCGTCAACATCTCTGCTATACCTGTTCACTACTTACGTCATTGGAAAATCGATACCACCCCGGGAAGAAACGGCACAAGTCATTACCCTATTGCAAGAAGGGCATAGCCAAAGTGTAGTCGCTGCGCAACCGTACCTGGGCCAGTTAGTTGTCTCCAGAGTCAACAGACGTTACCAACAGACTGGCATCTTTACACGGAAATCAGGATCGGAAAGAAGAAGGTGTACCTTGGAGCAAGACGACCGCTTCAATGTCAACACAATTCTAAAAAATCGTCCGGATTTGGGGGGTCCAGCGGGAGCTCCGACGAGTTAGTGGTCGGGCTGTCCGTCACTGGACAGTAAGAAGACGACTTAAAGATGTTAACCTAAATCCGAAGTGCTGCAACACTGAAACGGTCGCCTACGGAGGAGGTTCTGTCATGGTGTAGGGAGGCATCTCACTGGGTGCGAAAACCGGTTTGGTTTTCGTGACTGATGAGATTCGTAGCGGTGGATTAATTACTCACCGGTACTATGAGGAGATTCTGCAGGAACACGTCGTTCCTTATGCTGGGTTTGTTAGCGATAGCTTCGTGCTAATGCACTACAATGAGAGGCCACATGCTGCTGCATCGGTACGGCAATACTTGGCGGAAGTGGGAATACCCACATTAGACTGGCTTACGAGGAATCCTGACCTCAATCCAATCGAGCAATGTGGGATGAGCTCAAAAGAAAGGTTCGAGCCAGAAATACAGCCCCTACATCGCTGAGAAACTTAAAGGTTGCGATGACGGAAGAGTGGGGAAGAATCCCAGAGAGAGTGGTGAAAAAGCTCTCTCGCTACATGAAAAACGCAGCTGGAAGCAGTAATAAGGGCTGAGGGGGAAGTAATACAAAATTTTTATCAATAAATTTAGTTGTTAAATTTAAAATTTATTTAATTTTTCCTATCTCTTACCCCTATTTTCAATCCTTGTTTCCCCTATCAATTATTTTAATCAGTAAAAACCATGAGGTATGCTATGGTATTTGGTATCATTAGAAAGAGAATAGAACGGACTTTCAAATGATACCAAAATCCGTAAAAATATATAAATACTAAATTCTAGGATCCGTGTCAAATGAAGCCAAATAGTTTAAGTCGATTATTTTGCTCACCGGTGTAGAAGATTACAAGTGTAAAAATAATAAACAAGAAATGAAGGTATCATCAAAACAATATTAACAGAAATGTAGTTAGGAGTATTAAGATTCTAATATACATTACTGCCCGAAAGTTTAGGAACAGTGACTGTAACAATAAATCAACTGTAAGAATTTTAAAACAAATTGGCTGCAATAAATCTTGATTACTGCACCTATGTAATGGAGTTATTATGCACATTTCTCAGAATTGTTTATTCCAAAAAAGGGTTGTTTACTTACAATGGATGAGTTTAATAAATACCTCCACACTAAGTAAGATTTTCTCAATTCTTAATTTGTGGTGCTTCAATGTGTGCATGCGGTTATTCAGTCGGAAACTCCGTTTTTTAAAATGGCGTCAAGAAACTAGCTAACTCTCAAAGTTCGAAGTGCCATCTGTATTCTACATGAGAAAGGCTATAGTCGGCGATAAATCGAAATAAAAATGGATATTTCAAATAAAAAAGTACATTACACAGTACAGAGCAAACAAACAAATGGAACAAAAGAAGATAGAAGGAGTTCTGGTCGGGCTAAAGCCCCCATAGAACATAAAAATCAATTCAATACAGCCATATTAAAACGAACTGCTCCTTAAATTACCGCTGTTTTAAATGACACTGATCTTGAACCAAAATTTACTACCACCGTTAAGCGATGGTTGCGGTTTGCAGACCTAAAAAAATGCGTGCAGCCAGGACAACGAGACTCTCAAAACTGTCAGACAAAATCGTTGACCGGGAGTTCCTAACAAATGAATGGAAAAATTTGGAAGCTGAGCATTTTAATAAATTAATAGATGGAATACCTAATGTTGGGCGTTTTGATGTATATTTATGATTGATCTTGTAGAGACCGCTCTATTGTAAAAGCAGACATTTATTTTACCATAATAAAAACCTTTCTCCATTTAGTATTTTTACTTTTAATTAAACATTCCTTAGTGCTTTAAAATTTTTGGATGTTATGTCCTTCTTTACGGTGTAGAATCTTGGATGTTGACTGAAGCCACTTCTAAGAAACTTGAAGCATAGAATGGCTATAGAATTTTGAAAATTTCTTTCATTTACCATATTACCAACGAGGATGTCTTACGTCGCATGAACAAGAAAGTGAAAATTAAGGAAACTGTTAAAGTAGGAAAATCGGAGTATTTAGGACACATAATGAGAAATTCCCACAGATATGGATTACTACAGCAAATACTCCAAGGAAAGGTTTTTGGGAAGAGGGACCAGGACGCAGACGTATCTCCTGGTTAAACAATCTGCAAAATTGGTTCTCAACAAATACTCTTTTCAGAGCTGCAGTGTAATAGCCATATACAAACAAAAAAACCGTATGATTTTCAGTTTGTATCACCTCTAAGAAAATCCGTGTAAAAGTTTCATCATATTTTATCCATTAGTGTGTGAGTTGGCAGCGGTTTAAGAGCGGTTAAGAGACGATTTTTGCAAAATGATGGAACAACAAGAATTTCGTGTGTTGATTAAACATTGCTTTTTGATAGCAAAAAAATATAGCCAGAACCCAAGAATGGTGTGATAAATGTTATGGCCCATCTGCTCCGTCGAAAACAAATATATGTCGATGGTTTAGTGAACTGAAATGATGCACCACACAAAATTTAATGATGCACGACACACAAAAAAATCCACCATATTGTTCTGAATGGCAGCAAAGTGAAAGTGAGAGAGATAGCTGACATCATGAAGATATCAATAGGACGCGTAAGGCATATTTGCATGAATTCTTGCATATAAAAAAACTATGTACCCAATGAGTGCCGCGCACGGTCACGACTGATTAAAAACAGCAACGTGTCGAAAATTCAGAACGCTATTTGGCACTGTTTCAGAGTAATTCAAATTAAGTTTTTGCGTCGATTCAATGGACGAAACATACGCCTGAGTCCAATAGGCAGTCCGCAGAGTGGCTCGAAAAGCGTGAAAGCCATCCAAAAACACAAAAATCAGCTGGCAAGTATTTTTTTGGGATACGCATGGAATAATACTGATCGACTATCTTGAGAACGGACGAACTATCACCGGAGACTATTATGTTGGTTTATTGGTGAAATCAATAAAAAAAGGCTGCATTTAGCTCAGAAAAAGTGTTGTTTCACCAGCTCAGAACTCCATAAAATCGATGGTGAAACTAGACCAACTGATCTATGAACTGCTGACTCAGTATTCACCAGATTTGACCCCCAGCGATTATTACTTCCTTCCAAATTTGAAAACGTGGCTCCAAGGAAAGAGATTTGGCTCAAATGAAGAAGTCGAATGGGAAACTGAGGCTTATTTCAGAGAACTTGACAAATTGTATTATATGAATGATATCCAAATCTTAGAAGACAGCTGGAATAAGTGTATCGCTCTTGAAGGAAACTATGTTGAAGGATAAAATCAATTTTTGGCACGAGCATTGTTTTTCCTTCAAAAGTCTCGGAACTTTTAACCCCATGTAGAAATGAATCTATAGGAGTAAAAAGTAATTACTATTCAGTATTATATCACCATTACACCAAACGCTTTATTTTTGCACTCGACGCGCGTTTCGTTAACCATGTTAGCTTCATCAGGAGCGATGATTGACTATAGTGTTACATAGTCAATTATCGCTCCCAACGGAGCTCACAAGGTTAGGGAAACGAGCGTCGAGCACAAAAATAAAGTGTTTGGTGTAGTGGTGATATATATTGAGTAGTGACATTGTGCCAAAGATTCTACATGTCCAACATAGATAAGAAGTAATTAGTCAAAACTTGAATGTCGGTTTCTAGCAACAAAAAAAACTGGGAAATGTCAGAAAATTCATAATAAGAAACAGGAAAAAGTCAGGGACAACATTAAGTAGTTAGTAAAAATAAAATAACTTTGTTCCCAGTTGCAAGAGTACTGGTAAATTCCACTTAGCCGTATTTTTAAACTAAAACATACAGAAGTTTTTGTTTATCCATCAATGATGTTGCAATTTTTTTTGTCTGTTTTAATTAGGGTCAACGGATATACCTTATATGAGTAGGCAATATTTTAATTGAATTTGGAAAAGAGTAGTCTTAACTCATACACCGGTGAGCTCGACGATTTTGCTTCATTTGTCACCGATCCTTTAATTTAATTTTCAAACAGTGGTATTATTTTTGGTATCGTTAGAATGCTGATTTTCTACTCTTTCCAATAATACCGAAAACATTTGGATTTCAAAAAATTTTTAGTGATTAAGACAGTTTTACTCAATAGAACCGTTTTTGCTCGCTCGACAACGTGTTCGTTGTATGCTATTTATCCCTATAGAACACATATAACTGCATTTTCCTTTATCGGAACTTGAACCGTCAACATCTCTGTTATAAATGATCACTAATTACGTCATCGGAAAATCGATACCACCCCGGAAGAAACGGCACAAGTTATCAACGTGTAGTCGCTGGGCAACTGCACCTGGGCCAGTCAGCTGTCTCTAGAGTCAACTGACGTTACCCACAGACTGGCGCCTTTAGATAGAGACCAGAATCAGGAAGAAGAAGGTGTACCTCGGAGCAAGACGACCGCTTCAATGTCAACACAATTCTACAAAATCGTCCGGATTTGAGGTCCAGCAGGAGCTCCGACAAATTAGTGGTCGGGTCAATCACTGGACAATCAGAGGAAGATTTAAAGAAGTTAACCTAAATCCGAAGTGCTGCATTACTGAAGTGGTCGCCTACAAAGGATGTTCTGTCATGGTGGAGGGAGGCATCTCACTGGATGCGAAAACCGATTTTATTTTCGTGACTGATGAGATTTGTACCGGTGGATTAACTACTCACCGGTACATCGAGGAGATTCTGCAGGAACACGTCGTTCCTTATGTTGGGTTTGTTGGCGATAGCTTCGTGCTAATGCACAACAATTCGAGGCCACATGCTGCTGCATTGGTGCGGCAATACCTGGCGGAAATGGAAATACCCACATTAGACTGGCTTACGAGGAATCCTGACCTGAATCCAATCGAGCACATGTGGGATGAGCTCAAAAGAAAGGATCGAGCCAGAAATCCAGCCCCTACATCGCTGAGGAACTTAAAGGTTGCGATGACGGAAGAGTGGGGAAGAATCCCAGAGAGAGTGGTGAAAAGGCTCTCTCGCTACATGAAAAACCAGCTGGAAGCAGTAGTAAGGGCTGGAGGGGGGAGTAGTACAAAATATTGATTTTGGTTTTTATCAATAAATTTAATTGTTGAACTTAAAATTTGTTTAATTTTTCCTTTCTCTTACCCCTATTTTCAATCCTTGTTTCCCCTTTCAATCATTTTAATCAGTAAAACCCATGAGGTATACTATGGGATTTGGTATCATTAGAAAGAGAATAGAATGGGCTTTCAAATGATACTAAAATCCGTAAAAATAACTGAATATTAAATTCAAGGATCCGTGTTAAATGAAGTCAAATAGTTTAAGTCGATTTTTTTGCTCACCGGTGTAGAAGATTACAAGTGTAAAAATAGTAAATAAGAAATGAAGGTATCATCAAAACAATATTAACAGAAACGTATTTAGGAGTATTAAGATTCTAACCTACACTACTGCCGAAAATTTACAAACAGTGACTGTAACAATAAATCTACTGTAGGAATTTTACAACAAATTGGCTGCAACAAATTTGGATGCATTTCTCAGAATTTTTTATTCCAAAAAGGATTGTTTACTTACAATGGATGAGTTTAATAAATACCTCCACGCTAAGTAAGATTTTCTGAATTCTTAATTTGTTGTGCTTCAATATGTGCATGCTGTTATCAGTCGGAAACTTCGTTTCTTCAAATGGCGTCAAGAAATTAGCTGCGAAGTGCCATCTGTACTCTACATGATAAAGGCTATAGTCAGCGACAAATCAAAATAAAAATGGATATTTCAAATAAAAGAGTACACTACACAGTTCAGAGCGAACAAGCAAATAGAACAAACGAAGACAGAAGGAGCTCTGGTCGGGTTAAAGCCACAATAGAACATGAAAATTAATTCATTACAGTGATATCAAAACGAAATCGATGCTGAACTGCTCCTTAAATTATCGCTGTTTTAAATGACGCTAGTCTTGAACCATTCCTCACTACCACTGTTAAGAGGCGATTGCGATCTGTAGACCTAAAAGAATGTATGCTACCAGGACAACGAGTCTCTCAAAATCGTTGACCGGAATTACCTAACAAATGAATGGGAAAAGTTGGAAGCTGAGTATTTTAATAAATTAATAGATGGAATGCCGAACGTTGGGCGTTTTGATGTATATTTATGATTTATTTTGTAAAGAACACTCTACTGTAAAAGCAAACACTTATTTTACCATAATAAAAACCTTTCTCCATTTAGTATTTTTACTTTTAATTAAAAATTCCTTAGTGCTTTAAAATTTTTGGATCTCTTTCTTCATCCCTTCATCTGTCAGAGTCCCTTGTCTTACGAACTAATAATGGGTAATTTACCGCTTAAATAAGCATCAGACAACTGTAATCAAGAATGACAATGAAAAAGATGATGTAAAAATAAGTCAGAGAGTTAAATATGCCGCCATATTCCGCTACCCATCAGTAATTTAAGGTTTTACATAAAACGAAAAATCAGCCAATCCTGAAGCTGAAAATCTCTAAGTGATATCGAGGATATATGACGAAAAAAGAATGCGCACATAACTTGGCAAAAGTTAATTTCCACAACAAGCACACAGATACGTCTAAAGATTATTAAAATGGAGATATAACAGCTAGAAATATGTTGAAATTGCTCTCCAATTATCAATCGTTTTCTCTAGCGAAGCGTAACTTAGCGAATTATCCTTAACCTTCACTAAACATGCGACAATTACGAGGGTTGTATGATAAAGTACCGGACCTTAACAAGAAAAAAACATTTTTATGCGTAAAATTTATTTTATTTTTCAATATAGTTTCCTTTTAGCTCGATTTCTCCAACCCTTTAAAATTACCTCATCGTTTGAGCCAAATTTTTTTCCGCCGAACCATTTTTTCATATTTGGAAATAGGAAACAATCCCTGGGAGCTAAATCTGGCGAATGTGATGGATACGTAAGCAATTCGTAAGCATTTTGTATCAGACGAAGCTACAGTATAGCGAAACACGTCATACAGTTTCAATGAAACTAAATAAAGTGGAAATTTGACAAAATCAGTCTTTCATTACATTCCTAACTCATGGAATTTTGTCTTAATGAGAGAATTTCTTTCTTTGCCAAATGCGAACGTATTTCTTTCACAGCATGGTGGAAACGATCCAATAAGTTGACATAATACTCTCTATTAATTGTTTTGGCCTTTTCAAAGTAATCGACGTGGATTATGTCGCGTGTATCCCAAAACACTGTTGACCGATAAAATCGTTTTGCCCTTTTTTGGAGTAGGTTCGCCAAGGAAAACCCACTGTTTGGACTGTTGTTTGGTCTCTAGTGTACTGTGATGAATCCATATGTCGTCAACAGTTATGAAGCAACGTCAAAAATTTTTTCGATTGCGTTTTAACATCGCCAAACATTCTTTTGAAGTTAATACACGTACATGTTTACTGTCAATTGTGAGCAATCGCGGCAGTCATCTTGAGGAAAGCTTTCTCATATCCAAATCAGTTCACAGTCTCCGTAATCTCACGAACTATCACTCTTCGATCATTTATTACTATATCGTAGATTTTTTCAATCATGTCTGATGTGGTGACCTCATTTGAATGACCTGGATGTTCTTCAACAAAAATGCTTGTACGGTCACGTTTGAATTTAGCTGTTCAATATTTAATGGTCAATAACGAAGGTGCAGAATCCCCATAAATTTGCCGAGCTCCGCTTTTATCTCATCATTCGTTTTCTTTTTCAAAAACAAATATTTTATCACTGCTGGATATTCAATGTTTTCCATTGTAAAATCACAAAAGTTGTTCTATTTAAATGGCTGCCACTCACAAATTAAATCACGCAGAGACTTGAAAATTTGACAGGATTCTTCTGAAAGGTTAAGTTTACCAAAAAATATATTTTTTTAAAAAAATAGGAGTAAAACGATTTCTGGCCGAGGCCAGGTACTTATCATACAACCCTCGTATCTAGGTAAGATAAAATATTAACAATGTATAATTTAGTAAAATTGTACTGTAAGCCATTGCTGATAAATATGCATTAGATAAAGATAATTTATTAGGAAATTACACAGATGCAGCACCTATATTAGTTTAAAAAACGGTTTCTTCAAGTTTATTTGTAGGTTTTGTAATTCTCACATTCATAAAAGCATCTTCAGTACATACGTATTTTATATGTGTTTCACCGTGCCAGTAAGTAATATAAATGTCCCAACTGACAACCGATGGGTAGGTTATTTTTTAATAGTACAGCATATAAACTTTAGGACAAAAAATTGAAATATCAAAAAATAATTTAAAGGCTGACTTAGATAGAAGAGTCTCGTTAGGTTGGTCTGCGTTCGAAAGGTTACAATCTACATCCCAAATACAATAAAAGCCAGAGTATTTAATCAATATGTACTGCCGGTATTAACATATGGCACTGAAACGTGAGTTTTAAATAAAAGTATAATAAATAAACTCCAGGTAACTCATAGAGCAATGAAGAGGAGAATGCTCAATATTAGACTCCAAGATCGTAGTCCTAACATCGAGATTCGAAGAAGATCAAGAGAGACAGATGTAGTACAACGAATATGTACATTAAGGTGGAATTGGGCGCATATCGCAAGAATGAATGATAACAGATGTACACGCCAGAATGGAGGCCTAGAAAATACAAAAGATGCAGAGATAGACCACAGACAAGATGGACGGACGACATAAAAAGATTAGCAGGACATGATTGGATGCAAAAAGCAAACAATAAAGCTCGTTGCAGACAACTTGGGGAGGCTTACATCCGACTATGGATGGAATAAGCTAATGATGATGATGATGATGATATAAACTATGAAATAAAAATAGCAAGGAAACAATTTTGAAAACGAACTATAAGGCATGCTCCACGGAATCAAGGTGAGTTCTGGGTTTCCAATCAGGCGAACAGCTCTCTTCTGAATAGAAGAAAATGCAGTGTATGTTTGAGAGCAGACTCTCAAACATGGGATCAGTATTGCATCTGCTTTATACAGAATTAATAATTGTTGTATTCCTTCGCTGTCAAAAAAAAAACCGTAAACATTAATTTTCCAGAAGACGGTTGAGGATTAGTATTCTTTGAACACGGAGAATCTTTATTAACATATTGCTTTGTGGGAGGATTCCCATAAAGTACTCAAATCTTGTCGCCTGTGACAATTCGTTCAGAAACTTTTTTCAATCTTGAGAACTAATTTCAGATACGCCAGCTTCTTTAGCAAGCACTGGGATCTTCATTCGTCCGTCTGATTACAGTAAACACTCCACAAGCCCAACGGTTTTCTCACTTTTTGCCTCAACCAGTCTTCCAGAACTAGGGTCATCCTGAACTGACTCTCAGCACCCTCGACATAATTTCACGCTGCTCCAAATTACTCTCTCATCTTTCGAAAGAAACCTGTAAAATGTATCGAACCTGCATAAAATTTTGTTAACGTACTTCCAGGAACCACAGTAACTTGACAACCGAGGATGACTAGATTTTAAAAAACATCCAAACAAAAATTTCAAATTCGATTTAAGGTTATGTTTACAAAATTGGCTCTTTTCAATTGGTTGAAACTGGCGGCACCCTATTCCTCATTACTACCCACCGTGCAAGGGAAAGCGTGTTCCCTACCACCTCCATTTTCCCTTTTTCTTTCGTGAACCAATAGACTATGTGACTATACAGCTGATGATACTTCTTTGTTATGTTAAATATTGCCATTAAAATATTTATGAAAACAAATTATATTGCTGTTTTTGTTATGGTTAAGGATGATATATTAAAAAAGTTTATTTACTTTCTGGTTTTTTATTTAAATTAGGACCAATGTTTCACTTTACAAAAACAGAAAACTGGTTTATGGTACATGATTAAGCAATTTTATTTTGAATTTAGAGGAGAAAAAAGCCTAAGATCGTAGCCCGCTAATTTGCTGATCACGCTGCCTTATGATGATCGACCAGAAATTTCTTGCAAGAAAAACGAAGGTATATTCCGGATACGCCAGCTTCTTTAGTAAGCACTGGGATCTTCATTCGTCCGTCTGATTGC